>JAVGVS010000053.1:1584287-2184287 GCA_032718565.1 Distichodus sexfasciatus | reverse complement strand
TGTAATGGTTAGGGAGTTGGGCCTATGACCAGAAGGTCGCTGGTTCAAGTTCCGGACCAGTACAGATACCACTGAGGTTCTCATGAGCAACGTACTGCCCACAAGCACTGCTCCCCAGGTGCTCCCAAAAAGCTGCCCTCTGCTCCTTCATGGACGGGTCAAATGCAGAGGTCACATGCTGTGGAGTATTCACAATGACAATCACTCATTCATATTGCTCTGTTTTTTTTATGTATTCTACCCCTTCAATACTGTGTTTATAATGTTTTTTGTCTCCATCAGTCCTGCTTGGCCATGTTGCCCTGCTGTGCCTGCTGCGCCAAGGGTAATTATCACTCCTGCAGTCAAACTAATCACACACAGCCCCAGTACTGACCTACCATTTAGGAACTCCACCCTTTAGCTCCATTGTGTCTAGTTAGAGACCCAGTCTGCCACTTGTCCTTTATCACAGGTCAGGATATTTTTGATCTAGTTAAGCCTCTCAACCGCAGCAACGCTTCTGTGTCTTACATACTCGAAGCAGCACATACCACCATGTCCACAGTGATGAATCAAAGGCAGCCGGACTTCTTTTCAAAATATGCTGTAGTATGCTTTTAAGGGGACATGAACACACACTGGGGAATGTATTTACTGAATTATTTTTTCCGGTATTGACAGAATTTTAAAATGAATTGTAATAATCATCATGGGCAAATTATCTCAATTTAATGTGATCTGATTGTCAGTTTCAAATTATTTTTGATTGATTGATTGATGGAGTGTATTAATGAAGTGGGCAGAGGGTGTAGTAATAGAAAGTCACTATAAGTCAGTGTTGGGGAAGTTATTTTTATGGAAGCAACAAGTTACTTATGCTTAAAAGTAGCTACAGCCAAGCTACTGTTCTAATGTAGCAGTTAGCTACACTACAAGCTACACGGAAAAAGTAGCTAGCCACATCAAAGCTCTTAAACACGCCACATCTTCTCCAAGGTGGACTTCCATCTTGCAACTGCCAAGAGTGCACTGTATTTCAATGGCCAGTTTTGCCACACTACATCACCTTTAATTTTTTTTTTAAACTTCACTGCCTGTAAGCTACTGAAAAATGTAGCTGAGTTAGTGTCATTGCTACTTGTAGTTAGCTACTCCCCAACACTGCTATTAGTTCCTTGTGTGAGTGTCGGTAACATTTTGTCTGTTTTCTATTGGCAGGACGCATGGTGGGTTTTAAAGAGGATCATTACATGTTGCGCCAGTCTTTGTTGACCTCAGACCACCTGAACACGCCAATGGTGCGCACTGGTCCGCTCAAGGGCACGGACGTGGTTCGCTGGAAAGTGACAGACAACGTCCACCGCGGGCCGAACCATCCTCAGAAACAGATTCTGCCCAATCCTAAAGAGATCAGTGAGTGTGGTGGGAAGCTAACATGGGAGACAGTTAGAAGTGTATGTGCTTATGAACTTCAACCTATGTTCTCTTGTTTTCTGTTTAGTCGATTTCCCAGTGTCACTGCGACTCAACAGGCATTTCTCAGATGATCTCTTGCAGTCGGACTCTCGGGACGCTCAGGTGTTGAAGAGCGAGGTGGAGGACAATGTAAGACTTAATATACAGCATCATGGCCCTCTAGTAGAACTTCACCAGCTAATTAATAGTTATCAACACTTCTACCACAAGTATAATTTTTTGGCAGGGTGTTCAATTAATTGAACTGGTTAAAAAGAGTAACTGATTGGAGAATTTTCCATATTGATGCTTAATCCTTGTCTGATTTCTGTGTGTGTGTTTCCAAAAAGCTCAACGATGTGTTCAAACGTATCGCTGGAACCCACAAGGTCCAGAGGACAAAGTTTAGGTAAGCAGACTGACTTTTAAGAAATACATTTTCTAGAAAAACCCAAAGAACACAGTGGAAATAGAGATGAGCTCACAAATGACGTGCAGCAGATGGCGCTGTAGCTCAGTTTGCTCACTCACTCAATTCACTTTCAAGAAGATTGTGAAAGTTTCTGGGTCAGGCTTTATGTTGTTGTTGACTGATTTTTTCCTCTTTCTCTGCAGTAGGATACAAAGAAATGCAGGGAACAGGTAACACTATTTATGTACCAATCAGTCTACACACTGCAATTTTGCTGCCGAGAGAGAAACAGACAACATATGTGTGCGATTTTTTTCCTTTTTCTACACCAGACAGCACAATGCTATTGTCAACACCGTTCTGACGGCTCCTCGCGCCAGCTACCCTGACATCATCAACCTGGTTGACAAGCAGGTTCAGACCGGAAAATTCAACAACCTGAAGGTGTTGCCCGGGTACTACACTGTTGCTTCTGACAGAGGTGGGCATTGCTCTGACCCAAGTCAACTTAGACAAGAGCTTTAATTTGGTTCATGATGGTCATTTTCTTAACGCTGGTCCAGATTCCAAGACAATGCTTAAGCAGGTCTCAAGTAAAATAGGGCTTTACATACCAGATTAATATGGTGATGGGGTAAAATAAGCCTCCCAGATAAGTTTCAGTAAAGAAGCAAGTCGACTTAAGTTTGGACAGGTTCTCAGTCATCCAGGCTATGGTAGTGTTGAGTACTTGAGTTGAGGGCAGCTGAACTTCTTTTAGGTCCTTGAAGATGTTTTCACCTCTGATCCGAAAGGCCCAAGTTGGGTGTCACCTTGGAGGTGGTCCTGAGAGTTGCTGGTTTAGAACTAAAATTCTTAGCCACCTATGGGTGGTTATATCTATAGCTATACCTATATCTTGAGATCCAATTGCTGTGCAATTTAAAATGACCAGTGATTCTTGTGATGAACAAGTGAAGCAATATTCTAGAAATGGTTCACACCTTGGCTCTCTGGTAACTGTAAGAACTCACGCATTAATTCACATCTTGGCTTGCGTCACCATAATATCTCGGTTAATGGCAGGTTGATGGCTAAAAGACTCTTAGGACAACCTCCAAGGTGACAACTCCACTAGGGGTAAAATTTCTGGAACTTCTTTTCAGTTTTTAGAACTGAGGAAGCATTTTGGAGAAGAGGTAAAACGTCTTCAAGAACCTAAAAGAAGTCCAGTTGCCTTTGATTCAAGCCTTTGGCAGTGAGATGGTTTTAATTTGATGAGGGAGTGCTCCACATCTCCATCTGTAATGTGTGTTCCTGATGGTTTGCTTTGCGGCTTTGTTTGCATCCCAGAGGCGTCTGGAGCTGTGGAGCTGCAGGAGGGTGTGGAGTCGGTGGATGTCCAGGTTCCACTTTTCGTCAAGGATGAGGACGATGATAAAAAGCAACTGCTGGTGGAGGCTATCGATGTTCCTATGGGAATCGCCAAAATCGGAAAACGTTATGTCAACATCACAGTCATTAAAGAACACGGTGAGAGGGGATTTGATAACTTTGCGTGAAACACACAACATATTAAGTGTTTTCTTTAATATTCATCAAACATACTGGCATATACTGGCAGAATCTCCTATTATTTTTTACTCTAGCGTGAACAAGTGTCTATAAAACATTTTTTTAGCATTTTTGTATATAACATACATTTAGATGTATCTATTTAAAAGATTCATAATATTTATTCACATGAAAATTTGAGAAAATATGTTTCCACCAGCATATATACATTGATGTTAAATTAAAAGTGCTCAAAGTAGACTATGATGCACTCTTAAAAGTAATTTAAAGCTATTTATATTTAATAAACTTATGAATAAACCATAGAAAAGTTGATTTCCAAATCTATAGTTTAGTTTTTGAGGCATGGTACCTCAGCTATTGATTTTTGATTAAGAAAATACACAGAGCAGCTGTACATTACGGGGTATATGTTTATTGATATATGTGTATGTATATACATGATTATTGATATTTTAGAATAGTTCTTAAAGTATGTCAAAAATGTACAAGTCTGCATGAATTTGTGTGTGTGTGCGCGCATGTGTGATTTAGCCAAGAGCATCATGACCTTCCTTCAGCCTTCATACACCTTCAGTCGCCAAGACAATGTGGCAAACATCCCAATTAGTCGCGAGATCATTGAAGACGGACGTACACAGGTCTCCTACTCCACCCGTGACCACACAGCCAAGGATAAGAAGGTAGGTTCACAGTTGATCATTATACTGAAGTTTTGTGGAAGATAATCATACTGACCTACAGTTTCATTATGTTGTGTTTTGACATCTGGTTCTTCATTTTTTTACTATGAAAACCAGTTTCACGAGCAGTCCCCTTACTGTCCCCTGTTGCCTGTGTTTCTTTAGGACTATGTGTCCGTCGATGGAGACCTGACGTACGCGCCAGGGGAGACTCAGAAGATGGTGGCAGTGAAGCTTTTAGAGCCGTCTGATAGTGACACCCTGCTGGACAAGGAGCCCAAACAGTTTGTGATGGAACTGAGTAACCTGCGGCAGGGAGCCAAGCTGGGACGATACCCACGGACCACCATCACACTCACCGACCGGCCAGGTGGAACTTCAGTAGATCACAACCTGGATCAGTCTGGTTATATATCAGAGTTGAAGCTCATTTTAATAGTCACTTTGTAGGGATTCTGATTCATTAGAAAAAGTGGGTGTAGAAGTTTAGTTCCTACAGGTGTTAATGTTTGGATACTTCTGTCTTCTCCATTCTCATAATTAGAAAAATAATGTGATGTTCAGGAAACAGCTTATTACGGCAAAAATATACTTGCTGATTGTTACCATTTGTGTTGATGCATTGTAATTGCTAGTGTTTACACCGCTCCACCAGAGGCCATAAACCTCATTATCCCAAACAAAGATGTCTTTTGTTGAAGATCTTTTTTTAGCTTAATTGATAACCTGATTAATTCCTGAAGAGCAAGTTATTTACTATAAGAATAAATCATTAATACAAATAAACTGCAATAAAACAGAAGAGCCGGGGCAGTTTTTAGCCCAAACATTTGTTGGTCACAAACAAACAGTTTGCAAATATTTTTTAAATATACTGTAATTTTCAAATACTATAAAATGTGTGCAATGGCAACATCTTGATTTATATATATTTTTTTAATGTATTTATTATTTACATAAATCATCTAAGCTAGTGATCTTTTCTCTACACTCTGACAGAACCTAGTGCGGTGATGTTCAAAAACACTACTCAGAGCTTCGACCTGTCCGACGCACTCTACACCATCCCTGTTATCCGCACCCAGGCCAAGGAGAACGCCTCCACCGTCAAATGGCGCACACACAAATCGTCTCGTTTTGACCTGAACGGCCAGCTCAATTTTGCCCCAGGAGACACGGAGAAGAACATTGTGATTGACTCGCTCGCACACCAGAGTCCCGTTAAGCCTGAAACATTCCAGCTGCAATTGTTTGACCCCAGTCCCAACAGCTTGATCAAGGACAGGAAGACCACGCTGGTCAACATTGTGAAATCTGGAGGTGAGACTTCATTGAATGAACAGATGTACCATGAAACTGCTTTACTCGTAAAGCACAGTAGAGATGCCGAAATCATATTAATTAAAAACTGTCTGGCTTTGTTCAACTGTATGGGCTTGACCTTATCTATGTCATCCCAAATTAACGTTGCTGGCAGCTGTACAACAAGAAGTTCAGACTTGCCCTGAGAATTTAAATTAAGGGCAACTGTACTTCTTTTAAGTTCTTGAAGACACAACAAGCAAAATTTGTGTAAGAGTGCCCTTCAGCACTTCTTACCTAGGCACAAATCTCAAATCAGAAAACGATGATGTTAGAATCTTAGTGAGAACAAATTTGGAACGGTTGGTGAAAGAGATCCAACCGTTTGGGGAAGCATTTGGGGTCTAGAAAAGTGAAAATATTGATTTATGTAACATTGATTCTTTCATTCAGCTCAAAAGGGTTGAAATAGACTAAAAAGGGGATCATGTCAAAAAATGTAATAATTACTTAATGCTCATCTGTAATGTACAGTAGGTCTTCATCTAATTTAGTTTTTTTTGTTGTGACACCTAAAGCTCCAGTTCAGACTTCGGAACCAGGGTTTTCAGCCACCACAACACGTCTTTCTGCACCTACTAATATTAAAACCTCAAGTACAGAACCCAAATCCATCCGCCTCAACTGGGACCCTGTGGCCAATGCCAAGGGGTACAAGGTGAGACCCAACACCCAAACAAACACATCAAGTCAAAGTCAAAGTAAACTTTATTGTCATCTCTACTGTATACAAGTATACAGAGAGACAAGATGACATGGCTCCAGCTTCCACAGAACAGAAAGACAAAATATGGCACATAGAGTGAGATATAGAACACAAGCTACATGGTTAGTGGTGCTGTGGAATTGTGTGTATGTTACGGTGATTATGGGTTTGAGTAATGATTTTCTATTTAAATATTTCAATAGTATTTTAAAAGTGGTGTAAAGGCGAACGGTTTTGTGGTGGTTTTGTACAGATTTTTTTAGCTGTCTACCACTGAATGGTTCTCACTATGAAATTACTGATGATTGATAGCAGTGCTTAAAAATGTTTACTGAAATAATGTCAGAGTTTTCTGCATTTTCTTATGTTGGTATTTCATATGATTAATAGAAGCTTTATTTTAAATTTGTAAATATTTAGCAATGTTAGTTTTCTCTTTTTTGCCAACTCATTCCTTTTCCCTGAGCTAAGAAGACACAATTTGCAGTTGTTCTCTGAGCATCTCTTTAGAAAACGTTTGCATTTTCATAAGAAGAAAGTTTTCTAAAGAGGTGCAGAGAGAACAAGTGCAAATTGTGTGTCTTCTTATCACAGGAAAAAGGAAAGCGTTGGCAAAAAGAAGGAAAGAAATATGCACCAGTTTCCCCACATCATTTCTTTCAGAGTGAATGCAGAGCTGTTGATGGTTATTTGAATACATATAAACATTGTAACATAATTTTCTCTTAATCTGAATGTTCACCTTTGATTGAAAACATTCAATATGATGTCCATAAAGTATAGCCTATTTATTTATTAAATATAAATATTTTTGTCACCCTTTAACATTATCTCACTTTTTCATTGCATCTTAATTTTCTTTATTTAAAGAAATTTTCTTTCTTGAGCTCTTTCCCTCCCTTCCTCCTTCCCTCTGTTGCTGGCCACCACCATCAAACTTAGTTAGAAAATAGTTAATCTACAACTGAAAATGTAGATGCAGAAATGAAGGTTCATCAAGACAAAATCCTATGAAGAGTTTTGCTTTTCAGTGTGTGTTTGAATGGATACTAGGAGTCTGTTTCTCCTCCTGGATGTTCAGGTGAAGTACTGGATCTATGGGGACCCGGAGTCTGAGGCCCAGGAGGTCAATGTGAAGGAACCTCGAGCTGAACTAAAGAATCTCTACCATTACTGTGACTACGAGATGCGAGTGTGCGCGTACAATGCACTCGGCGACGGAGTGGACAGCAACAAAATCGAGTGCAAGACTGTTGAGGATGGTGTGTAATCGATTACTTGAAACTACTAGTCACAATAGTTAATATAGCGCCATGAGCTCAGCGGCAATATGCTGGCATTCATTCACATTTTTATTTTACTCCTTTATTTTACTCACAGTTTATTTTACTCCTTGAAATCCATATTATCTGATCCACATCATTTTGTTCATACAGGTTATCTTGTTCACTAACACTAGCAGTACATCTTGTAATGATCAGTACAGGTCGGATGTTTACATTTATATTAATGCAATTTAGCAGACGCTCTAATCCAGCGCGACTTCCATTTCCTAATTACAGGGACAGCAACTTGGGGTTAAGGGTCCTTGCTCAGAGACGCAATGGGGATAGTGCTGGGAGTAGAATTTGAATCCACAACCTTTTAGTCCGGAGGCGAGCGTCCTACCCCAGACCACTACCAGCCCTTAGTTTTTATTTACCACTTGCATTGTTATTTGCTTCCTCATCAGACAATTCTGTCTAATCTGTGTCTTCTACCGGTGTGTCAGGATTGATTTTACACTCAGTAGGCTCCACTACTCCAGCTGTATCCAGTTTTCCTTGTATTTATAATCTGTCCTAAATTTGAGAGATACACAGTATACAATTATACAGTGTATTTCACTGTTTTGGAGATGCAACAGTATTGCATGTCTGAAATATCTAGTCAGTTTTTCTGGTTTTATCCTTTACTAACCCTGTCTCTGAGAACCTCAGGAAAGAACTGTTTTTATTTCTGTTTCTGTCCCTGCTACTCCTGGAGAGGGGATTATGTCATGATTTGTTTGAGCATGTTGGTATGTTTTCTCTCGGCAGTCCCTAGTGAACCAGGCCGATTGGCCTTTAATGTCATCGGACCAACTGTCACTCAACTGAGTTGGGCGGAGCCAGCCGAGCCAAACGGTGTCATCACAGAGTATGAAGTCATCTACACACCCATCAATGAGAACAACAGTGAGTAATCAATTAATTTAAAAAAATTGTAATAATTAATAATAATTTCAGTAATTAACAGATAAGTCGTACTTTTCCTGAAGCAACATAAAATGACGATTGTCATTTTTTAAAATGACTGCCGTATTTAAACCTGTTTAATTGCACTGAATTGAATCAGTTCAAATCAAACTGAATCTAATTAAATGCTTTCAACCTAATTTTATGTGCATACAGTGTAAGAATACTATTGAACAGATCCAGCACATACATATGCTCGGAATTTTAAACCCCACACACACACACACACACACACACACATATATATATATAACAAAGTATAAAACAAACAACAGATAAAACTTTGATAATATCTATAGCATGTTGTAGGCATTGTGTTTACGCAAGGGGTTCTGCTTTGACATAAAGACAGATTTTTATCTGTCATTTTACTATGAAAAATTCCATTAAATTAATTCTATAAATATTATTTTAATACGATAAAAGAAAAACAACTTTTTTAGTTACTGGAATAAAAACAAATGTGCTCAAATCTGAAAACAAGGTGTTCATCATCTAAGTAGCAGCCAAGCAACATCTTGCTGTGTGAACAGGTTAAAATAATGTTTAAAATTCTCTTCCTCTCCTCTGTCATAGAGCCCATTGGACCTTCTAAGAAAGTGAAGATTGACAATCCCAAAAAACGTATGCTGCTGATTGAGAACCTGCAGCCCTCACAGACGTACTGTTACAAAGTGCGTGCCAGCTCTAAGGTGGGCTGGGGCCCATACCGAGATGCCACCATCAACCTGGCTACCCAGCCACACAGACCCATGTCCAGTAAGAGTCTCACAACTAATGGGCAATGAATTTTCATAGATCTTAACCTGTGTATCACTGGTTCATTTGTGGTTTTTTTTTTTATTAAAACCAGAACCCAAAACCATGTTAGTTTCAAAAACTGAAAGAAGAAAAAAAAAAACGAAAAACGAAGTTTTTTTCCAATTTTTGAAAAACATGAATTTGTATTCCATTTTGCCTTTTCTGATTGCCTTTCTGAGCATATGGGCACACTTCAGCTCTGCAGCTTGGTGGAAGTCTTGGCATGCATTTTCCCAATCTCAAACCATGCTATCAATAAGTCTGCCAAGTCCTGGCCAGGGTATCGAAGCCTCTTCATCTGTGATTTTTAACAGACCTCAGCATCTGAGTCACGCTGCTTGTGTTTGATTTTTTTTTTATGGAACATGAGTGCATTTTCTGTTTTTCTCATTTTTATTTGAGTGCAAAAATAGCACTCAGAAAATGTATTGTTTTTCATTTTGGTTTTGGAAGCAAATATATTAAAAACATTGTTTTGGGTTTTGTTTTTATTTAAAAAAACAAATGAACAAATGATATACTGATTGTAAGACTCAATAGTGACTAATGTAGAGGACATAATGGCATTATAGGGTCATGCATGTTTGTTTGACTGAAACTGAAACTATTTGAACAAACGTGTAGTGTACATATTCCAGCTATGATAACAAATTTTCCTTCATGGGGACAAATAAATATGAAACTGGCTGGAGTATTTCTGCCATGAAGGAAAACTTACAGTATTTCTGCAAACTGTTTATGTAGAGCTTCCTTACTCATCTTTTGTTTGTGCTTATTCTCTTTCAGTCCCCATCATTCCTGATATCCCCATCGTGGATGCAGAGGCGGGTGACGAGTACGACAGTTTCCTCATGTACAGTAACGAAATTCTACGCTCCCCCACGCCCAGCAGCAGGCCCAGTGTATCTGACCTCTCAGAAGGTTGGTAGTAAACCTGACATTTAGAAACACTCTCATACCTGTGTCTACATCTGAATCAAACAGATAATTTATTCACATATATCTGAATTTCACTAATTACTACAAAACATTTGTTTTTAGAATTCTTAATATTTCATTCTACAGTAATAACTGTAATAAATAATATATTAATAATAATACATTAATAATAATACATTAAGATGGAATAGTTTAAATTTAAATTTAACATGTCAGTTTGCCTGAGTATTTTAGCTCCTCATAGTCAGAAGAGTCCACGCTCTATTCACAGTAATGAATAAATAAGAATTGAGCATCCTTTTTTCACTTTAGTATAGAATATTGGGTTCTTAAATCCCTAGCATCAATACAGTAAGGCATAGTTTGTTCATATAAGAAAATGCTAAAAATTTGGTTTGTATTTTTCTTTTACTTTTTGTACTGTATATCTTCATATCTTCATCCCACTGATTTTTGTTTTTTGGGCCCTTGTATTGTCATTTGCTTCCCCTTCAGACTGGACAATTTGGTCGTCTTTCTGTCTGTTACCAGTGTGTCAGATTAGATTTTTCTTTCTGAACTCTATAGGGATAACCACTCAAGCTAAATCCATTGTGGCACTTCAGAGGGGCTTCCTCCCTCCCCCTCCCTCCGTCCGTTGCTTTGCCAGAAAATCATCACTAACAATAGCTTGCCAACCCTTCCTACATTGCTTTGCTTGCTTCCCCCCAACATGAACCACGAAGGCAAGCGTTGGAAGCATGTCCAGCTAGTGGGCTCGGGCCTCGATCTCCGTACGGTATCCTGGAAGCTGCCAGCTGATGTCATCCCCCACCGCCTGAGTACAAGCACTGATGGCAGCGACGATCCAACGGCCCCCACCCATTCCCAGACCCCTCATCCAGGTGGCCCTTTCCAGAACCCTCTTCAAGGTGAAGATCCGAACACCACCCTGCTAGACCGCATGCCAGCTTCCCCAACCCTGCGATGCCCTGTGTCTCTTCATGATAGCTAGCTTGTCTCGAAAACACTATCTGCCAATTTGCTGTCATGCTTTTGGGTGGCACCAGTGGAAAACTGCTGCACATAGCCAATGAGCAGCAGAAAATGTAGAGAAGATTTTGACTTCTCTGTTTGTTGCTCTGCTGCTGCCCCGGCCGTATAGCTGCTGCTGCTGCTACAGCTACCCCTGGAGAAAGAAGCTTCTTCTAGACTGCACCAGTGTGGGAGTCGTCTGGGCCAGAGATAGCAGTCATCCTCCTGGGCATGTTTTTCTGTTGCATCCCTATCGAGGAACTCAAGGCATTATCCGTTCAAGCATCTCACTTACAAGATGCTAAAACTAGTTTTGTTTTTTCTGCCTCTCTTTGCCCATACAGAGCAAATGATAAATGGAAAATGGGATCAGTCGTTCTTGTTCCCAGGTGGAGGTGGCTCTCTCACACGCAATATCAGCACCTCGTCCACCAATTACAGCCTCTCACCCCGCCCAGGACTCTCTAATCAGTCCATGGACGTCACAACTTACAGCAAAGGTGTGTATCAGCCCAAATCGTATTTAGAATCAATTAAGCGAATTCACATCGAATTTATTTCAATAAAACTTCTTCCTAAAACTGATGATTCTAAATACTTTAACATGATTAAAAGCATCTTATTTTTAGCTGGCCAGCATCTTATATAGGTTTCATATAGGTTCATATTACCATACAGACTGTGTTTAGTTTTGACACTTTTGGCTGTAGAATTGAAGAAAACCACATAAAGTAATATACTGTGCAAACATGCATGCAATGAAATTTGTGTAAAAGTGCTCTTAAGCACTTGTAGATTCTACCCTTACCTTAGAACAAATCTTAAGTAAGATTTTAAGTAAGGTTTTAAGAATAGATTTCCTCTTAAGAACAGTTGATGAACAAGGTCCATTGTTTCTCTATGCCAAAGCAAATATAGCGGACAGATTTAACTTAATTCTACCTTTTAATTGATTGCTGGGCAATGTGGGTCTACCGGTTGGAAACACATTTACAAACTAAAAGCAGTGTTGGGATGGTTACTTTTAAAAGGTTTTTCTCTACAGAATACAGAATACATGTCTTAAAATGTAATTTGTAACATATTCCGTTAGATTACTCAGTGTGAGTAACGTATTCTGAATACGTTACCTCCTCATTGTCTTGCTTTTTATAACTGCATTAATGTGGCAACCACACCCTGGCTCTGTCGTGCTGGCTCCAGCTCTGACTCCTCCATTGTGTGAGCAACTGCAGCGACTTACGTTAAATGGACGTTTACATTAGAATCTTTGGTTGCGTTTTCTGAAGGGCTTCTGCTAATTAATGGAAATGCTAAAATTTATTAGAGAGAGTATAAACATGTGAAACTGAAAAATAGTGTCATGTAATCTATTATTTTTAACAGTGTAACTGTTTTCCGATTACCATCTATTTAAACTGTAACTGAAGTAACGGAATAGTTACCCATAATTTGTAATCTGAATATGTGACATGTATTCCGTTACTCTCCAACACTGACTAAGTGGTTATGCTACTTGCATCACTACTACCATTGAGCCCCTAATGCAGAAATGTAAGTTGCTCAGCATTGTCTAAATCTAAATATCTATGTTTTCCAGGAGGGTCTTTGCCAAGCAGGCACAATGTCCAGATGAGTGGAGGACTTCACAAGGAAGAGGTCATCATGAGGAAACGTTCAGAAAACAGGACTTATTATGACAGCGATGGTGTGAGAGACTCCATAGTCATGGGAGATTTGTCTACTGGATTCAGTGACATTCTGAGTAAGTCGTTTGAAATCCCAAACCTGAAAGTGAAAGTTTTGAGGTTTGTGTGTATGTGTTTGTGAGGTGTGTATGTGTCCATGCTTAAGCTTAATGCCACTGTTATATACTTGAAGTCATAGTCGCCAGGTATCACAGCTTTTGGCAGGAACCTTTGGCTCACTGTCGCTTAACTGTCCTTCTCTCCCCTCTTTCTTCCTACTTAACATTCCACCCTGTCCGCCCCGTCCCTCATTGTGCAATGGTATGTCTGCCTGTCCTCCTTCCCCTGTCCTGCCCTGTGCTGCACTTCCCTGCCATGGCCTATGGTGGCGCACTTGCAGGTGGCTCTAGCTTCAGTCAGACAACAACTGCTACCAGCTACAGCCTGAGCTCCCGCGCTCGCACTCAGTCTGAAGACATCAACGACGCTCTGCAGAACCTGGACAGGGTTCTCCAGGGTGAGTGTACCTAGAGCCAACCAATTCAGTGGGTGGAGTGAGAGTACAGCAGAAAAAAGCACTCCTCACCAGTTTGGTTGATGTGAAAAACAGAAATTGAAGAACGCCAGGGTATTTACTACCGGAATATAACTAATATGGCCCTGTTAATCCTGAGCCAGACATGATGCACATGACCAGGTTTCATATAATCATGTTTACATAGTTGATAGTTAATTATCAAGCACTCCAGGAGATCAACATATATTTAACAGTTGAGCTCCATTTAAAGGTCTGGGCTCTAATTCTAAGCGCTTTTGGTTACCCGTAGATACACGGCTGCCACGCGGCGTCCCTGAAACCCCAAGCAGGCTGGTATTTTCTGCTCTGGGTCCCACTGCCCTGAGGGTCAGCTGGCAGGAGCCTCACTGTGACACTCCTGTTCTTGGATACTGCGTTCTATACCAGCTGCTGAACGGAGGTCAGTAGCAGCATTGTTTCGCCAAATGTTAAGAGCTGAGTCAACTTCAGTGTTGTTACTTTAAAGGTTGGTGTATAACCCACTGTTAACAAAGGGTGTAACAATATATCAACCTACATACATCAGATACATCAATTCAATTACAAATGGCCAGAGCATTGATGCAAAACGAAAATATATGTAGATCTGACATCATACGTATTGTAACGTCCCTCACAGAGAAAGCAAGGCATGTTATATTATAACAGAAGGTTTATTATTTTTCATTTAAATGTCTGGTAGAGCTCTGACATAGCTTTGTTTCCATATATGCCAAATGTATTATGATGTTTTATTTATTTTTTATATGTTACAAGAAGAACTGAGTGTTTTAAATTAACATACGCTAATGTCTCCTATCAATCACTAGCTCCTGAATTGAACTGAATTAAAAATCATATTATAACAGACTGTCATATCGGTAGACATTGAATTGTTGTCCATTAAATTGATATAATATTGTATCGTAATTTATACTCCTACTGTTAACATGCCACTGAACTGAACCAATCCAGATCTACTTATAGAGCTACATATAAATGAATTTGTGTCTTTTTCAATAAACAATGCAATATCTTTACCTTTATCCTCTATAAACAAGTGCTAAGCATTCAAAAATAAACTATTAGCATTTTATGTTGGGCGATGTATTTGTAGTAATGTGTGGAATATTCTTTTTTAGGGGACATGAAGCGTGTGGACATCACTAACCCTGCACAGAACTCTGTGGTGGTGCAGGACCTACTCCCCAACCAGTCATACCTATTCAAAGTGAAAGCCCAGAGCCAAGAAGGCTGGGGCCCAGAGAGGGAGGGCGTTATCACTATTGAGTCTGCTGTGGATCCCAAAAGTCCGCTTAGCCCCGTGCCAGGTTAGAACCACTGTCTTCATCCTCTAATTAATATCGAATCAGCTGAATTGGTCCAACAAATTTCAGTTTTTACAATCATTTGAGCTCCTTTTATTTAACAATGAAAGATATTTTACTAATGGTTACTTTGTTTCCACGATCTCAATCTGAAAACTCCTTCCAAAAACTGAAGTCTTAAATAACTAACAAACTCATTCAGACTTTCACCTTAAGGACATACTTTCACAACACGTACTGAGAACCAATACTGTTGGGTAAGAACGAACCACAAAGTCCCTCGAAAGTTTGTAGATTCACATCAGCAATTCACAGTAAATTCACAATATCTTCAAAAGAGGTGAGTTATTTCCCAAAGAAAAACCTCACAAAACACTCAAGGTCTCAATAGCAAACTCACTGCTACTAAAAATACCAAATAAAACTGAAATTTATCTCCATCAGCCTAACACGAGATATGGCTGGAGGTCATCCTACTGTGCAAGTTGTCAAAATAAAAGTCCTTTCTTTCCCCCGTTGCTGTACCCTACTGGCTACACATAGAACATAGATATGCCTTTACTTGCAAGGAGTTCTCCAGAATATAGAGAATTTGTGAGACTAAATAGTGTGTGTGTATGTGTTTACAGGTTCTGCATTCACTCTGAGTACACCCAGTGCTCCAGGGCCTTTGGTCTTCACAGCATTAAGCCCAGAGACTCTGCAGCTCAGCTGGGATAAACCACGCAAACCTAACGGAGAGATCTTGGGCTACGTTGTAACTTGTGAACAGCTGCATGGTGGAGGTCATTATCGTGTAAATTTGATATATGAGTACTTAACAAAAATTGCAAATGTACAGTAAAACAAATATTTTCTAAATGACAGTGTATCTCTGTTGATTCTGCAGGAGATATGCGCTCGTTCCAGGTCAGTGGCAATGCAGCAACGTCTCTGACCGTGTCGGATCTGAGTGAGAACGTCCCCTACAAGTTCAAAGTTCAAGCCCAAACCACACAGGGCTTTGGCCCAGAAAGAGAGGGTATCATCACCATTGAGTCTCAAGATGGAGGTACAGCATGCAACATACATTTTTTGATTGAACTGGTTGAAAAATCATAAGGAACTACATACTGATGAGTTTGAATTACATATATTAATAGTGTAATCTATACTATACTAATAGTATAGTATAGTCAAACTCTCATTTCACCAATTTATGACACCATATTTACTCAAAAGAGTATATACATAAAGTAGTAAAATATATTGTGAGGTAGAAGTCCAATGTTATTTGTATAACCAAATGTGTAAGCATCACACACTTTTCTCTATCTCTCTGTACCTTCTAGGATCCATGGGTCAGTACAGCAGTCAATCGGTGATGAGAAGAGAGGTGTTTAATCTGCCAACACAGAGCACCACACAAACAAGCCACACCATGTTCGCAGATCCTTATTTAACACCAGGTACAACACATAAACGTGTATATCAGACTATGACTTCCAAATGTAAAGTTAAGGCCAAAGAAAGTTAAAGCTGCAACTTTTAAGCTGCAAAGACGTCATAAATTGCAATTTTACTAAGTTACTGAGGTGTGTGTATGTTTGTGTGTGTGTGTTAGATGGTATGATGATGTCAAGCAGACAGATCACCCAGCACATGGAGATGAGCGGTAGCATCACGCGGCAGGTGGAGATGGTGCAGAGAGGAATAACTTCCAGTGTCACCAAGAGAACAGAGAAGCAGTATTATGAAGCCTGATCTCAGAGCTGATGCCCAGGAGATGTTTGATACCCTTTATATTAAATAGTAATACTATGACTGATTCCAGATGTGTGTGTGTGTGTGTGTGTGTATGTGTGTGTGTGTGTGTGTGTGTGTGTGTAAATATACACTTTGTAATGAACACACTCTCTGATGTGGGTCCCAATGAATGGAATGTCTTGGAAAAGTTTTGCATGAGATTCATATTTTGTCATTAACTTTGGGATGAGTGCATCTCTAAACGTCCTTTTTATTTGGTCTATTCTAAACTGTATTTCAAAGAATCTGACTAAACAAAAGTATTCCGATTGTTTAAAATGTTTGTGCCAAAGGTTTTGTAAAATACAATGAATGTTTTCCTATTGTTGAGGCCTATTGTAGGAGGTGTGAATTTTATTAGAGATTTCATTAGTATCTGCTCATTTGGATTCAGAATTCCTCAGCTGAATTTTTTGCTGACAGGTTGTAATGGCTATGGATCTTCAGTAATCTTCTTTTACACTTTATACACAATGTTTATTTACATTCCAGATTCATTTTTAATGAAAGCTCAATTCAGTTTAATTTCTATGACAATATGATACTACTGGTAACAGTTTGTTTTATATACAAGTTAATATGTCATGTTAATGTGTCAGACATTTTGAAAGATTCTGTTGCAGCCAATACGTGCATTTCATATACGTTACTTTTAACTGTTTCATTGTAATACCACATTTCTGAATGTTTGCATTTTCTAAAACCTGTACCTGTTTAAAATAAAGAATAAATAAGTAATAAAACCAAAGCATCAGCAGAAGAGGAATGTCCCACCACAATATGAAAGCTCTTTTAAACTAAGAACTATGTTTCTCAACCAAGTCCTGGGGTCCATAAGACACCCAGTTCTAGTAAAAGTGAGTGAATGTCAGTCATTGTGAGCACACTACAGCACAACACACTGCACTATTCCGGGACTTGCCAGTCCGGCAGTTGAACCGGCAACCATCCGATCATGGGGCCAACTCCCTAAACGTAAATGTCAAACACAAAAAAGTACAAACCAAATGACAAAATATAAGCTTCTTAACAAGGAACATCAAGATAAACAACCAGCATTTTAGAACACTTCAGTGTTGCCATTTACAACATAATTCCATAAGCAGATACAAGAGTTTAATCATTGATATAAAGGGGGTCAGGAATTGTTTGGGTTACAGCTCCAGTGTAAAGGCCAGTCACATCTTGTGCAAAGCTTGAAATGCTTTCAGAGCCACTGGAGCTCAGTGAAGCAGAGGAGGCAAAGCCACTGCATGTATCCAAGCTTCCAGACTGTGGCATCAAGGACAAATCTGGAGGAGATCCTGTTATATTGACTGGTACTCTGACTTACTTGACTGTACAGATCCAACATTGAAGCTAGGTTTGTAGCACTCTGCAGCCTGACAGGGGCTTAATGTCTGCCTTATGTTCACACCTTGAGAAAACAAAGCATAGCCAGCAGTTTGTTTAAATATCTGGATGTTCACTTTCTACTGTGATTCCAGGTTTCCATGTTTTCCCAGTGACTCATACCAATTGGAACCAGAGTACTGAGCACCAGAGCTAGTCTGTGGAGACAAGGATGCTGCAGTAGTGCCTACACCCTTGGGTAGAGATGCTGGGTGGCTTGGGACCTGGCTAACCCCCTGGGGTGAGAGTACTGAGCACCAGATATCCTGTGGAGATATAAAATGACAAACTCTTGGAATCCACAGTTAACTGGACAGTCTGAGAATTACTAGACTTCTGAGATCCCCAAGAAAGCAAGCCTTCACCAGGTTGCATAGATGCAGTGTTGGTCCACTTTCACCCATGTCCCCCAAAGGTTGAACTTTGGGAATGTAACTGCTATTCTGGAGTTCAAGGCCATGGGTACTTCCATCATACTAGTCATTTGCAGGTCCACACTTTTCGGAAAGGGTGGCGGGGTGCAAGGGTGAAAGGAGAGCGACAGATACACATTTCAGCATCACAAAAGCAAAGACAAGCATTAAACAATTTTATCAAGTCATTTTCATACATCCGAGACCATTAACACCTCTCCACTGACACAAGCCAAAAAGCAGTAGCAAGATGCTGCAGAAAAAAAGATATTTAATTCGAACAAGTTTAACATAGCATTATACATCAGCAAGTTAAAAGCTACCTTTTCCACTCCCACATTGTATCTAAGGCAAGGCCGACTTAAAGACCAGTATGTCGACAGTCTCCTTCCACCACACACAACCCACACAATCACCAAGCATACGTTAATTACTGCTTGCAATCTCTTTTATGTCATTAAAATCACCTGATGTCACATGACTAATTCAGATTATTTCAGTTGATTGGTCATATACAAGACACCTAATTTACAGTTTTCTGAATTGAACACTAAACTTTTTTTTTTCAAAATCAAAAATGTCAACTGCCATATTTCTGAATAAGTTATACACCTTGCAACACTTCAAAAGTTTGATCACTGTTAATTTGTTTAGACACACGAAAATATAGCTGCTATTCTGGTATTCAAGCTCATAGGCACTTCCATAGTCCTAACGTTTCCAGTTATGATGGTCAGAGATAGAAAACAACAATAATAATAAATCTGAAATAGACTTCAAATAGTGAATTTGACAAAAGGAAAGAATGAGTGCAGATTGAAACTGTAGAGCACAGCGCAGCTTTTGGAAACTTGAGGACTTCCCACTAGACATTAACAGCTTTTCTTAAAATACTTTGCAAGTACTAAATTTATTGGACTGCCCAACAGGACATCACAATTGCTAGCAAGTTTTTTAAGGTACTTACTTTAAAAAACAAACAAACATGTCTCAGCAGTTGTCTCAGCTAAGTGTCATTCATGCATTGTCCAAATAGCATTGATTGTTAAGAATGTATGCCCTTCATTAAATTTGCTGTAGATGTCATGGCAAGTATTAAACAGCCTTAAGGGGGTTTAAAATATCTATGTACTTTGGTGTCTTGACAAACATTTCATAACCATTTTTTCATCACAGTATCCTTTCTATGTGGACATGTTACAGAGAAGTTTGCACTTGTGTGTCACCTCATTGACTTCTTGGCATGTAGGCGGTTTGAGGGTTTTTTTCTTCATTGTACCATAGTCAGTGTGAACAGATTAAGAGTTTTTCTCTGGGCTCATCTGAATTCAATCCAGAATCTAAGAGATGCGACTAAAGAGTCGGATCTACAGCAACTCCAAATTACCCCGGCTACCTGAAACAATATGCCAGCTTTGGAACTCTTGTGAAGACAGGTGTCTCCACCCAGATTAGAGCTGTTCTGGCAGTACAAAAACAAACAACTGCAAGTTGGACAGGTGATTATTATGCTTGGGTTTGTTGCTGTATTTTCATGTTATTAGAATTAGCAATACACGTTGCATGTTTGTTTTTAGCGTTTTGCAAACACTACTAATAGCATGTTTAGACTAGGACTTCAGTGCAGAATTACAGAAGAAATTTGTTAAACCTGAGTATATTTTGAGGGTATGTCATCTTGACAGCAAGAGTTCACTTAAGCCTTGTTACTGTATTGATAGTTAACAGCAGTAGTTGCCTAGTCATGTTACACAGAAAGCAATCGACCCATGAAGACTGGGAGTAAATGGATTTGTACCTGTACTAGTTTTTCTCAGGGGCTTAGATAAAAAGTGACCAAAAAGTAACATCTTAGGAAATCTAAATCCTCACAGTCTCAAGGACTGCAAAACAGTTTTGTTTTTCTGGAAGAATGACAAGATAACTTCCTCATTTTCTCCCCTAGATGGAGACATTATCAATGGTTCGTATGTGTAATCTACCATAAGTTAACGGTTAGTAGTGGAAAACACACAGTATGTAAACTTAAAATACAAACTTCATTTATTTGGAAAGGTACAAAAAGCAGAAATCATTCTGAAAAAAAAAGTGGCAAAAATGAGTAATAACAACACTGATTATAAAGTCACTGATGCCCTTTATGATGCAAAACTTTTTACAAAACATAAACAAAAATAAGTCTACATGTGAAGAAATCCTAATGTTAACCATGAAGACACAAAAACATTTGATCTTGCATAGGGTGGCGATATATATCTCCGTATGGCGGTCAAAATCATTAAGACACAATGACAAATTAAAACATTAACACCCAGATTTTGTTCTTATGACTTACATATGTATATCATTTGAGCATATTTGTATAATGGAATATTGGCACATTTATTCTGCAAGTCCTTAGAATTGCTTGCCTTTAAAATGTCTAATTCCAGATCTTATGTTTGAAATCAGCAGATATTAATTTAGCAATTTGTGTTCTTTCATTCAAGTGGTTAGTCATTAAATAAATGAGAACAAAATGGAGTGGAACAGAATGGAAATTATATTAGAAATGATGAATTAAATTCAAACAGCTTGTAAGAAACGTTTACTTCGAACACTTTACACCTGGAAAAAAAACTCTTAAGGCACCTTGGCTTTGCGTCAGCCTGTTGTTTTTGCAGATATCACTTTGCAGTGAAAGACTAAACACACACCCTTTCGCTCACCACTGAATTACACACTGCTTTCTTATCACCTGGCAGTAACCACAGAACGTTTCTTCCCATATCAGGAACAAAAAAAGCAGAAAATAATCACCTCTTCTTATCAGACCAAAATGACTTTGCACCGGCCTCTGTCAGCCGCACCCGTACCAAACAGATCCCAAAACCTTACTTGCTACTGGCATTGGGAGAGGCGGAAAATGCACAGACCCTTAATGGGAAAAGCAGAATGGAGGAAGTATTGAGCAGCGTAATTTCAGTTCCAGGCATAGGGACTAACTTCCCAGTCACAGGTGTTTTTAAGTAGTTTATTTCATAGCTCTGACCCCTGTCCCCTACAGCGTTCTTCTCCAAAGCGAAATGTTAATTATTAGCAGAGGGTGAGGCCGCTAATAAAGCAGTTTTCTAATCCAGACAGGTTTAGTCCCTTGTAGGCATCAGCTAAGGCCTCTGCTCAGTCCCTGTTTCAGATCCACAAGTGTTAAGGGAGAGAGAGCCGAGTGACTGGCTGATTTAAGACTGGGCTCGGTCGTAGTTCTTCACCATGCGCTTGATGTGGAAAAGTTTGTGTCGCAGTTGACGGCAGCGGATCTTCTTCTCTTGGTAGTCTGGCATCTAGAAAGAGAGGCATCCATCTCTGTTAAGACACAGGTTTATGATCTGAACACCAAAACAAATACCTGTTGCCTCTGAGACAGAACAGAACATTCTGGAAGCTATTTTTGCCTCTGGTGCTTTAGTGTAGCTAACTACTATACTGAAACAGTAGCTTGGTTGTAGCTTAGCTATGTTTCATCCTAAGTAGCTAACTTGAAAAACCACCACTGTAATGTTGCTTTCTTGAATTCCTCAATTATACAACTGTAGAACTGAAAAAAAGCCAGTAACCTAATGTTTTACATAAACCCGCAAGCAATAAAATTCATTTAAGAGTGCTCTTGACCATTCTAGATACTGCTCTTACCTAAGGCCAAATTTTAAAAAAGCAAACATTCTTTAAAACTGCATAAGTGAGTTTTAATAACATATTTCTTCTAAAGACCGGTTGGTGAATGAGGCCCAATGTCAGTGGTGGCTTTTCAATTACAAGCTACTTAGGATCCAAGCTGTTTCATTCAGTAATACTTAATATTTGTGCTGTAGGATACTCTTACAGCAATATGAAAGATGATGTTAAAAGTAATATGAAAGTCTATATTTGTAACAGTGGAATGTCATATCTCAATAAGGTTTCCTTGACGTTTGACAGTTAGAAGAGAGAGAGAGGGATAGAGGGATATGCCAAGAGTGTGCAGTATTTTTTATGATGTAGCAATTTGCCACACTACATTGCTTTTTGTAAATGAAATAGTTACTGGAAAAGCTACAGTGTTTTAAAAGTAGCTTTACTACAAGATACGCTACTGGAAAAAGTAGTTAATGTTGTTAGTAGCATCACTCATTTTAGTTAACTGCTGTCCTGGTAGCTAATTTGTCATTCTTTATTTGCACATATTGTGTACTTGTCATGTAGTCATGCTGTGATGGTTTGCTATTTTTTTCTGTCTCGTCTTGCTGTATCTGAGCACTTACTCGTTTGAGATCTTTCAGTCGATTGAACTCTTCTGCCACTCCCTAGAATAGAAAATGGAAGAAAAAAACACAATCATGATTCTGTCTCGAAAGCTGTTTTCTATTTCATTTCAACATGTTGTGTGTATACTGATACTGGCCTGGTATTTGGTTGTGCCCTCGTCCAGGGTGTCCAGTTCACGGTTGAGTTTGTTTAGCTCGTCGTTGATATCGTCCATCTCTGCACACAGCTGCTTGTAGGTCCTCAGGTCCGAGTCAAACTCCCACTTATACTCCTGCCGCTGGGCGTCGGACATGATCTCAGGGTACATGCTGACGAGGTGACAAGATGAAAACAATTAGACAGACTGTAAAAACTTTCACACTAGTGACGTCTAACACAAACTGCCTCATACTGAATGTAAACATCTGTCTCATCCTGAGACATTTGTTCGATATTGCTTTTCAATAGTGGAAGGAAAAAAAGCAACAAATAACCACTTTGGCTTATTGAAGTAACACAAACTATTACTGTGGATAGGCAATAGGCAAGAAGTGCGTGGTCCTGAACATCTCAACAACACCAGGAGGGCTTACACATTTGACATCTGATACATTTACATTTCTTATAAGTTTCAGAGCCCTACGTTGTACAGTTTTAAATATAACTAAATATATACATTAATGCATGTATGTAAATATACAAGAATATATGTTTTAAGTCAGTTTAATTAGTTTGCTATCGTTCAAGTTTTTGCAAGTTTCACTTTTTTTTTTTTTTTTTTTACTTGCCAGGCTGACATTGGAAATACCAAACTTCTTAATAACTTGCCTGGTAAAACAAGGGTAAATAATTATATTTAGCAAAATATAACAGGGTTATTCCAAAACCAGTTATATATTGATAAAAGGTTTAAAAATAAACTTATCATAATATAACAGGTTTATTTATAATGCAGTTTAGAAATAAACCTGTTACATTTTGATAAATAGTACCAATAAATAAATAAAAAAAATAATAATCAGCATTTATCATTTATAAATTATTGTATAAATATAACAAATGAAAGGGGAAAAAATGCTTTCCTTATGTTTCGTTATATGGAAAAAAAAAAACATAGAATTGGCTAATTGTTATGTTTTGTGTGGAAGAACTAGGTGCAAAAACTAAAACAAAACAGAAGAAGAGAAAAGACTGGGGACATTACACTGATATTTCATTATTGGATTTTTAAATCCTCTAATTATCTAAATTGACATCCTTCTCAGATATCCTGTATCAGTCAGGCTCTAGCTATAGCCAACTAACGTGGCCATTGGCAGATCTCTAATGAAGATGTAACTGGTTATCAATAAAAATGGACCAACAGAGTTTAGAAAGAGTATGACTGAGCTGGTGTGTTTTGCTATATATTTTTTATTATATAGATGTAGTTTCTTGTAATGTTTCTTTCAAGAATCCTAAATCTTATATGGAATCATGGGTATGGCCCCCCGCTGTTTAAACAACCGCAGACAAATTGAAAATAGACTACAGGAGTTTGAACACAATGAAGGAGGAGCCACATCCACCTTTCTGGACACTGTCTGACATTTCCTCCTGATCAGGACAGCATATTGTGTATTCAAAGACATTTCCTCTTCCTGCGAGGAGGAAAACAGCTGTTGTCCCACTCAAAACCATACACACAATCACACACACATACTCAAAGCCGAGGTCTCTCTCACTCTCTCTCTTACACTCTCTCTCTCTCTCTTTCTCACACACACTTTCCTATGGTCGAATGACCTAAATACACTCCATTATGAAAGTATGCAGAGTTGCATTCCTGAAGAGATTACTTGCGAGAGAGTGGTACGACATCTCCACTGAGCGTTAACCGTTACACCATGTTCTTAGTCAGACTGAAAGTGTGTGAAAACGGTGTGTATGAACATAGGTGTATTAGAGGGTGTGTGAGGGTCTTACGAATTCAGTTTTAAGAGGTGAATTTGGGTTTAGATATTATACTGATGTGTGTGGGTGTACAGTGAGTAATAGGGTCATAAAATACCAGACATTGTTGGGTTTGTTCAGTCACACGTTACATCTGAAATATCAACATTAATGCCATACCGCCAATGGCTGTGAATCACAGTGCTGTTTATAAGTGTACATTTCAGTGATTCAAATATATATATTTAATGCGTTAAATGTTTCAGTTTTGAACTTTGTGTTAAAATTCAGATCACGTATCATATTTGCTTTTGATTTCTGTCTCCGAAATGAAAATTGAATGACCAAAATATACATAGACCGTTCGTCGCGCCTCATTTCAGCCAACAGTAATTACAGTCATTTAGAGGAAATCAAATCTGGGTGTCTAAATCCACTGCAGTTGATGACTATCTGGGGTTTGTAACCCACACACATTACTGGGAATCTTCCCTTGTCTTGTGTCCAACGGTGGCCAGCGTTTGGAAGTAGCTATCTAAAATTTGTGCTCAGCTTAACTACTTTCTTCAATAGCTTATCAGTAGTCAGGGTTCAAATATAGGGGGGTGTTGATGGAGATCTGACATCCCAACTCCCACAATCAAAACCCCAACCCTCATAAAGAGACAAAAACATCAGTGTTGGGGCGTTGAAACAGTCAGTATATTCTTTTGCTGTTCATGACTTTAAAAGAATTGGCCTTGGAAAGTTGGAGCCCCCGATTGAGGAGGCGTAATCTGTACGGTACTCTGTCAGTAGTTAAATGACTTTAAAAACCCTGTAGCCTTTCTAGTAACTATTTTTTTAACATAACACAATGTAATGTGACAACTTTGAGAGTGAGATCTTTTTTGAGATTTTCATATTACTTTTTAACTTCTTTTTATTCATTGGCTGCATATACAATTTATTTATTTGTTGAAAGAAATTATACCTTTCCAACTTCTTTGTGACAGTGGACGAATGGCTTGGAATTCAGATTCTCTGCGTATTTAATGGGCGGTAGCTCGGCTACTTTTAACAGCAAGTCGCTTGTGGCTAGAAAAACTACTGTAATCGAGATACGTTTATTGGCAGCATGGTGTGAATGTTTAATTCGTGTTGTGTATGTTTTATACCTAATCCAGTGATCCTGGTCCAGTTCGTTTCCAGTCTCCCCTCCCGTAGTGTACTCGGTCTCGTACTGGGACTCGTCCAGTTCGGGATTCCGCCGTCGTCGTTTCCCGCGTAGCGCCGAAGGCTTGCGCACGCCGTCGGTGCGGTCCGAGGGGCTGGAACTGGCCCCGCCGGCCGGAGAGCTCGGCACATACGTCCGACCGAGCAGCCGCTCCGAATACCTGCCGTCCCAAATTCACATACAAAAACCGTGGGAATTCACGAAGGCCAGTGCTCATACACAGAAACAGTCAAGAACGTGCAATCACTCGACGTTTGTATTCTTAAATAAAAGGTGCATAAAATAAGTCAAATATAAACGAAGTTATTCAAAAAGTAGAAATGTTATGTATAAGTGTATTATTGCTGGGAATGGATACAAATCTATCAAGTTAACCACAGTAATTAATCGTGATTGATCGCAAGTTAAAAATATCAACATAATACGTGTGGTTCCGGAATAAAGAAATGCGTGGGAAAATAGTGGTAAGAAATAAACAGATTAAGTTTTAACTTGCCATAACGTCCGTAACGAACTGCAAACTTAAACAGCACACAATCACATTAAGAACAATAACAAAGTAATGTCAACGCAGTATGTGCGCACAGCTTTATCTTCCCCTAAAGTTAGAGCTGGTCGCTTTGTGAACCCTAACGATTTCTACGGTTTATAAAAACGCTTCACGCGAGCGCCCGCGTGTATTTCTTAGCGCACGCGGAGAAATACATTTTTTTCATATTAATAAATATTTCAAGGCACGTGTTAAGTCGAAACGCGTCAGATATAAACCAGGCTTCAGTCAGACAAATATCTGCACTGGAGATCCCGCTGGAAGTTTGGGTCAACTGGTTAATTTGCGTTTAAAAATGAAAGCTTACTTAAGTTAAAGCTTTCGGGTTGATCGCGTGTTTTAACGCATTCACCTATACAGCCCTAATGTATTTGCATACATCCTACATGGATTAGAAACTACTGGTGGAGATGTAATGCAAATCTCTAAAGGTAATATTTTTTAAATTGAGATACTTTTGCTTCTATTTTGTTGGTAAAACATCATGGCTCTGTATGGCATCACACCAGATATGGGTCATCAGGCTTAAAGGTTTAAACTCCCATTAACTTTCTCAGGCCAATAAAACTCCACCCACACTGTTATTCTAAAAAGGCCCTATAGAAGAACGTTCCACACACTCTCACACACTCTCACCGCATTTCTCACGTCCTCTCATAACTGATACTGTTTATGTCGTAAATGACAAAAGACAAACTCCTCATAAGTTATTATTTGAACAATCTTTCTTTTGTGCTGCCGGCTCAATGGGATCCAGCATATGTGTCTACAGAGCCATCATTGTAATGAACACGCACGCATGAGCGCATGCGCACACACGTAACATGTGTATTCGTTAATTTCTTTTTCTCATTAAAACAAAAAACCACAACCAAAAATGTTTTTTTTACACATTACTTGTAAATTGTATAAAAGTACCAAGAACCTGTTATTGCCCTCAAATGAAAAAAGAATTAATTAAAAAACTAAATATGCGCAGTCATAATTAATATATTGACTGTAATTAATATATGACTATAGCTACTTTTAACCAATACCACCAGCGCTTGGGTTCTATTATCTTGAACAAACATCTTCTTTGTACACACAGATGCTTGTCAAGTTCATCTAGCCAAGGTGACACTGAGGGTAAAAAGTTAATTGGACATTCTGTCTACCAGAATGTGATTGTGTGGGCTGGATGAGAAAGACGAAAATGAGGAGAAGAGAGGTTTCCTCACGCTGGGGGTGTGTAGGGTTCGGAGCTGATGCCCCCCGGGCTCTTTGGTGGGATGGAATTGACGCTCTGTGAATTGTTGAGAGGCGGTGCTCCTTTCTCTGAAAACATCACCGACGGCTCATGGACGCTCTGTCCGTCCTCCACATTGTTGACCTGCAAAAAACGACAAACTGTTTAAGTAGCGGCTGATGAGTTTTACTTTCATGAGAAAGTCTATGTTTGCTTTGTTTCCTCCTTACAGTCAGCTGGATTTGTTTCATCAGCCTAAGGCTGGGTTTTCAGCCCTTGACCCCTTTGACTTGCTTCGGATCAACAATAAGCAGCAAATTACCATCATGAATCAGATTAACACCGATATTGGACCAAGTTGTCACTAGAGGACAAAATTTAGTTTTGTCATTTGTGTCCAGTTTAGTCTGTTTTTAATTTCTCCAGTTACTCACTAGACTGAGTAAAAAAGACCTCTTGGCAACTGTAGACTGATTTTCCAAGTTATTTCCTTGTTGCATTCCAAATTAAATCTGCATCAAGGAGATTACTATATTGTCTTGAAAGAGTAATTATACAGTAATGATACATGACAACTTTTAACAGTGAACAAAAATGTCGACTTATGACCCTATTTAACAACAGTTATCTGTTACAGACAATGGGCCTCATTCACCAACCATTCTTAAGAAGAAATTTGTTCCTACAACCCACTGAAACAATTTCCATGCAGATTCTGACATTCATCAATGTTTTCTTATTTAAGCCTGGTTCCTAGATAAGAGCACCTGGTTTGGTGGAGTGGTTACTCCACTATATGCTATGCAAACGTCTGCCTCAACTGCCTTATGAACTGATTAAAGAAAAAAGAAAAAAAGATGAACAAGGCCCACTCTTGTTAATTGAATTCTGTATGCCACAGTGAAATCTTTTGGGGAAATATGTCAAAATGTACCAAAGTTATGGATATAGGTCCTTTTTTGTCACACTACAGTGTAATCCCTCATTTCTGGCAGTTCGCATACTTGTACTCAGTCACAGTTTAAGCAGCTGAGCTTCACACTCTTACATAACCAGCACCTAATCCACTTTCTGAGAAAGAGTGTAAAACTGTTTTGTGTGCTGCTTAAGAGTTTGTTCTCACAACACACAGAGAAAGCAAAACTGTCTCGCTTTTTCAAAATTCCAACTTCCTTTTCCTGGGCTCACAGGAAACTCTTTCCGCAGAGACGAACAAAGCGGCATAAAGGATTGCGGCTGCAGAATTCTGTCTCTTCCTGCTGCAGCGGAAGGTTTTGGGTTTACGGGAATGTAATGGGACCTCCACGCAGTGAGAAGATCTATATCACAACAATGCACAAAAATACTAAACAATGCACACTGTGAAGGAAAACGAACAAAAACGTGCACACAAAAAAAGTTGATTCATTGTTCGCCATGTTAGCATATTTGGAGTGCTCTTTTATCTACAATTCGATAATAAAGGAAACACTAACTGTTGTCATGGCCCTGAGACCAACAATCGATTTAACACACAAATGTTGGGGTGTAGTTAACTAAAATAAGTGATGCTACTAAGTTTTTTTCAGTAGCTTGTAGTAGAGCTACTATTAAAACACTAAACTTTTCAGTAATTGTTTTTAAATATTTAATATAAAATATTGTGTAGTGTGCAATATGCTACATCATTACAAAAACCTGATTACTTTTCCTTCTTTATTAAGGTGTTTTCAGCTACCGGATGTTTCTGATTAGTGGCATATGATAAACTGCTGACAGGCGGCACACGTTCACTGCATCACAGTGCGCTCTTGGCAACTCAGGGGATGGAGTGCACTTTGGTGAAGATGGAAGCAAGAATCTGTGACCATATTTATCAAAATGTTTGATTCTGAAAAACAAAATGGACAGAGCTTACACATTTGAGTGTATCTTATGCAAGCCCAAGCCCAACACTCTCTACCTCTAAACCGTATTGTGATTTGACATAACTTTGTTAAAAATACATCCTAAATCCTACAGCACAAATATTAAGTATTACCGGATAAAACAGCTTGGGTGTACTTAGCTACTTTTCCTCTGTTGCTTGTAGTGTAGATGATTACTATATTAAAACAGCAGCTTGACTGAAGTTTAACTACTTTTAATCACATGTTGCTTGTAGCTTTAAAAGTTACAGCTTAAAAGTAGCCCCCAACACAGTTAACACATCAAAAATACAAACTAAATCTATTCTTTTTAATTCTAAGCTCAACTGCCAAAACCGACCAGGCTCATGTCTTATTGGTATGTTTCTTTTTAAATATTAGACGTTTGATACTTAAATATCTGATATGATCTATGGATTAAACACAGTACACACTGTTACTTAGCGGCTGGTGATCAAGAGTTACAAAGTGATAGGCTGAAGGCATGGCAGTGAATATGAAAGAAACATTTTTTTTTCCCTGGGTACAGGGAAACACAAAGAGAGAGGAAGAGAGAGAGAGAGCGAGAGAGAGAGAGAGCGAGAGAGAGAGAGAGAGAGAGAGAGAGAGAATGAAAGAAAGAGGAAGAAAGAGGAAGAGAGAAAAAGAGGCTCTGGTTTCAGGAGACCAAACAAAAGAAGCAAGGTAGGAGGTAAGAAAGGAAATGAGGTTGGTTCAAAGCATGCGACGTAAACAATAGCACCAGGTGTAATTGTGTCTGTGTGTGTGTTTGTGTGTGTATGATCACACAAATGTGAGTACGGTTTGGAAGTCCTTAGCAGCTGTGACTCTGAGCACGTCTCGATGACGAAAGGAGACTTCCTGAAGAGATCAGAGATTAACACACACACAAACACATACAGCCACATTTGAAACATTCTCCTCAATCTGCACGGAGGCAGAGAATTTGCTCCAACTGGAATTCTGCACACGTGCAGACTAGTGAGGGGTTTTGGTTTGCCACTTTCATGCTTGACTCAACCCTGCAATCCTGTAAATCTGCTTTGCGGCACAATCGACTGTAAAAAAAAAAGAAAAAAAAAGAAGGCTCTACATAAATACGGGCATGTGTAAAATTCTCTGCAACCAAAATCTCAGCCCAACAGTGAGCAAGTTTGCTCAGTCAGGATAGTGTGGGATTTATTATTATACATTACATTTATTACCAGTGTAGGAGAAACTACTTTTAAACAGTAGCTTTTAAAGCTGAAAGCTACAGCCAAGCTACTGTTTAAATCTAGTTGTTTGCTACAGAAAGAAGTAGCTACATTGGACACAAATTCTTTTAAACTCTTCCCTCTGGCAGAAGGTTGTGGTCCATTAACACCAAAAGCTCACAGCAAAAGGTCAGCTTTTTCTCCGCTGCAACTGGCCTCATCTATAAAGATACAGACCATAACTGACTCTTCTCTCCCACCCTGTACTGCGTTTTTAAGTGAGTGAATTTAAGTGTGTGATTATTTGTCCTTGTGAACACACCACAATGAAATGTGACCTCTGCATTTGACACATCTGTAAAGGAGCAGTGGGCAGCTCTATCAGCTCCTGGGAAGCAGTGCTTGGGGACGGTAACTTGCTCATGAGTACCTCAGTGGTACCGGAATTTGAACCGGCGACCCTCAGATCACAAGGCAAACTCCCTAACCGTTACACTACCAACTGCCCCCACAGTTCAGAACACACTTCATCGTACAGTTCTGGACTTGGCTAGAACAAAAATGTGAACCCATGTAATGCAATTAAGTAAGAAATAAGTTAAGATGCCTTGAGTGACATATTTCATTTGGGGCAGTTGGTAGTGTAACAGTTAGGGAGTTCGCCCTGTGATCGGAAGGTCGCCAGTCGCCAGGTCCCAGACTGGTAAAAAGGTACAGGTTCTCATGAGAAAGGTACCGTCCCTAAGCACTGCTCCTTGGTCGCTGCCCATGTCAGCTGCCCCTGCTCCTTCATGAATGGGTCAAATGAAGAGGTCACATTTCGTTTTTGTTGAACTGTGTGCTGTGCTCAAAATGACAAATTATCATTCACTTAAATCCACTGACAAATACCTAAGTTCCTGTGAACGCACAAAGACTCTCTCCCTTGTCCCTCCTGTCGTTCTTTCATGTCTCCCTCTCTCTCCTTCTGTTTATTTTCAGAAGCGCGCAAGGCCCCATGCGGCGAGACCCAGGCCCGAATTCCTAAAGCTATTGTGGACTTCAAAAACATATTTCCCCACTGGTTCATCTGCAGGGAAACACCCTTACTCCTGCTTCTCCAAACACACACACACACACGGTGTGATACCTGCGGTTGTAAATGAACACCTATGGTGGATATCTGAGACTGGCGTGGCTCTGACAGCACAGATGTCTGGTGGTGTTAATCTAACACTTGTGTTTGCAACCTGAAAAACACACACCTTACCGACCTGACACACACACTCAAAAACACACACCTGACATCACATCCACACAGACAGGCAAACACATATTACACAGACTAAAATGCAGGCCAGGAGAAGTGATTATCAGTAAACCCTCCTCAGGCAGAGACCAGCTTCGGTTTTGTGTGTGTGTGTGTGTGCGTGACAAACAGTCTTGTTTTTATTTGAATAGCTTACGTTAACATATTACAGGAAACGTTGAGCTGCAGTCTTCAGCCTGTTCATTCAGTGAAAAAGTACATGTACAAAAATACTACAAATTTAGAATTTAAAAACACTTTTAAATGCACTCCTTTTTCTCTCCTTCTCTCAATCTATCTCATTTTCATTCTATCTCTCTCATTATCTCTCTCTTGCCCTCTCTCCCATTCTCCCTTGTTTTTTTTCTTTCTCATTATCTTTCTCTCATCTCTCGTTGTCTCTTGTGTTCTCTCTCTATTGCTCTCTCTCCATTGCCCTCGCTCTCATTCTCTCTTCCTTCTCTCATTTTCTTCTCTTGCTCTCTATCTCTCTCTATCTCTCTCAGTCTTGTTCTCATTCTCTCTCAGTCAGTCTGACTAATGCACTGTGGACTGATAGTGTATTTTGACTCACACTGATTTCATACTGAACCTTGTGTTCAAATGCTTAACACACACACACACACACACACACACACACACACACACACACACACAACATATATCGCAACCCTGGTTACTTAATGCCCCTACTACTATCATCTACTCATGACAATTCATGACACATCACATTTGCATACATTTCTCTCTCTGTGTTTAAAAGCAATATTTATATAGTGAATTGTAACTGAATCATAAAACTTTACAAACTCTGAGCCTTAATTTTAACACCTCACTTTTGTGACGTGAGCATGTGCAATTCTTGTGCACAGGTGTTAAGCAAGACAACATAATCAAAGCATCAACTTGTTCATGTGCTATTTGCTCCAAAGGTAAACTCTCCCAGTTCTCATTTCCCATGACTAAGCTACAAGACAAGTCTGTTAGAAAAATCAGCTATAATGTAATCTGATTTACATAATTTATAATCTTGCGGGAGTTCAAGAATAGATGGTATATATTCTTCAGATTAACAAATGACTTCTATTACTAGAATTTATTATTTATTTATTATACATTATTAAGTTATTTTTAAAGATTATTAAAGATTATGTTTATTCTTTATCTAAATATCCTCCCCTTTAAATTCACACATATTCTAAAATGTTTCATTCATCACAGATAATTACTGCAAATTCTAATTTCAACATGCAGCTCTGGTTTTGCAAATTTATCACTATGTGGCCATGTAGAATCAACATTTTGGTTTTCTTTTGTAAACCTTTGACCACATTTGATTCCAAATTCCAAACAGAAATACTGCAATTCAGGTCATTTGAATAACATAAGAATTCAGAACTTCTGAATTTATGAAAAATACAAGGTTGTTATATATGGAATATTGCCAACAGCATGGTGTGTCTTGATTACACTTGTTTGGATTGTTTTTATGAGACTCATTTTGCTGTTTCCTCTTAAAACAGGATGTTTAAGACCACAGTGGTTGGTCTCGACCCTTCCCTCATTTCGTGAGCTTTGGCTGGCTCAGCTGATCAGATAACCAGATCCTCATCAAGTTGAAGTGTCTCTTTTAGTTTCAGAGTTCAACAGGCTGCCATAAATGCAGAAATGCAAATTTTCCAACATCCTAGAGCTATAATGCAGAAACAGAATCAGAGCTGTGTGCTCCAGTACGTCTCTCCTTCCTGGTTAATGTGTTACGTGGCGTAGCACAAACACAGCACGTGTAAGGAGTTTACATATTTATCACCTTGGAATAAAAGGCTGGAAAACATTATGATCTCTCTCGTTCGTTCTCTCTCGTTCTCCTTCTCTCAGGTTAATGATTAGTCTGGGTGAAACTGGCCCGGCCGTGGATAAACACACACTATCAGCACCAGCTCTTAGCCATGTGGCTCCTCGGTCCCCACCTTCTGACCAGCGAGAATGTTTTTTTAAAAAATCAACCCTCTCCTACACACACCCAAAACTACACTATAAAAGTAGAGTATGTGAGCCAAACTTAGAAAAACTAATGAATTCTTCTCTCAGTCAAAATTCGGTACAATTACAAAAAGTTTTGCGGAAATTTAGATACTCTTTTCAACACAGTTAACGTTCAGTTCTAAAGCAAAATTTTTAAAAATCACTTCAGATGGAAGTATGGTGCATTTCCATAAGTGGCATTTTCTTTATTTTATTTGGAATGCAATGTACTGCCTAATTTAAGTGAATTTAAGTGAGTCATTGTGAACGCACCACAACAAAGCACAAACTGCACCACAATGAAATGTGACCTCTGTATTTGAGCCATCCATAAAGAAGCAGTGGACAGCTTTTAGTAGCGCCCAAGGAGCAGTGCTTGAGGATGGTATCTTGCTCTCAAGTACCTTATTGGTACCTTTGCTAGTCCGTGATCTGAAGCGGCGACCCCCGATCATGGGGCAAACTCCCTAACCGTTAAGCTGAATGTGATATTTACTGTATTACAATCATATCTCAATATCACGTTCTCTTTTTTCAACACTTTCAATGTTTGGCATATCCACAGACTATGTGAGCTAAATTGAGAATGCTTTTGTGCTGCTTTCACGCCTAATTCATTCAGTGACATCTTCTTCCAAAATTCAACAATACCTCTTTCAGTCAACCTACTGTGAAAACATTTTTGTTATTGAATGCAATGTAATGTGTTTTCTTTTACAGTATTTTGTCCATGCTCAATGTGATATTTACTGGGCAATTGGTAGTGTAACAGTTAGGGTGTTGGCTCTTTGATCAGACGGTGGCTGCTTCCTGAATCCCTGAACCATTAAAGGTACCACTGAGGTACTCATGAGAAAGGTAAAAAGCTGCCCACAGCTCCTTCATGGAAGGGTCAAATGCAGAGGTCACATTTCATTGGGGAGTACTGTGTACTATGGTGTGTTTACAATGACAAATAATACATACATTCACTGTATGGGAGATCATCTGTTGTTTTTTGCCTTGGCAAAATCCAATGAGCTTCTTCAGCAGGATAAAAATGCCGGTGAACCATAGCGCTCTGTGAAATCCATTCAACTTTTAGAACAGCGCTGGGCTCGTCAGTGTTACTTCTCTCTTGCTAGCCAATCAATATCAAGCAAGGGGTGGGACATATAAATCTCTGGTGCTCTCCCAGCTTTTTTCTTGCGCGGTTTATCTCATGCATCCAATTTCTACGTCTCAGAGACATGTGAGTATCTATTTAAAAACGCTGCCGCTAATGCCGAGATGTGATTTCTCTCAATTGTAAAGACGATCTCTTTTATGTCAGCTAAACTACCGATCTCAAAGGCACACGTTACAATGTTTACATGAAATAGGAATGAACGCGGAAGTGCCCGATGATGCTTTTTGTAACTTAGCAACAAGAAGTGCTGAGAGAAGCACAAAGAAAGTGCAGAGGAAGTGCTCTTGATTGTAAGGTTCCGCTCTCAGCGCAAAAACGCATTTGGTGGACACAGGCCCTTATGGGAAAGAGTTTGTGCTATAGTTATGGCAGCATCAGTCCCTTTTGGATGAAATATAAAGTATTTTCAGTGTATTTTGAACAAAAAGTGAAGTCATGCATTCAGGTGTGTGTTTGTGAAGCGCACAGTGTAAAGAGTTTGGAAAAAGGGAACGGGTACTGAGACTGATCGTAAAAGTTTATTGTAAAAAACTGTAATCATCTCGCAGATTCACATGATGAGCAGAGTTCATTCGGTCTGCATGTAAGCTGACGTGGTGAGTCATTATTGTATATGTGGGTCGTCTGCCTCAGGTCAAACTCTCCAAATCACGACATCCTTAACGAATGCTGAACATCGTGAACACACACCATTTAGTCAGTGGTGAGTGTGTACAAGTCCCTGCACACCCTGTTTTTTTCTAGAATAAATAACAGATAAGATCAAATGGAGAAGATTAAACTGCCTGGCGTCATCGTAGCTGGTCTGCGCTGCGTCATCATCGCTCCCTCTCTCTACAGAACCGCTTCTTTCAGCCCTGGTTCATAGGGTTCTGCACGAATTAAGCGTTCACAAACACCTCACACCTCACCTCACATCTGATGAGTGTAGTAGTGCTGGGCCATAAAACAATCTTGATCACTTTCAAGAGAATCATTTTTCTGATGAAGACAATAAGCTTAGGGCACAACATGGTGAAACAGACAGCAAGTAGGTGTAACGTTGAAGCAGCAGCCTACCAATGTTACAGCACGCCCCATGTTTAAGTTAAACTTGCGCTGATTACGAGAAACAATGACGTGTAACAACTGTTCCGGCCGTGCCATCCTCCAAAGAACTTGCCCTTATATCACAAGGGTTGGGTACCTTTCACATCTGAACTGATACTGGTACTGGTACCGGTATCTTGTGTTCGGTACCGATACTCAACAGTACTTCATTTCAATACCTTGCTCTGAATCTGTAATTCCTGGTTTGTATCATCATCATCAAAAATACAGTAATAATATATAAGCCCTAAACTAATGATCAACTACAACATAAATTTATTACAGTTTTTATAAAAATATTACAGAACAATAACTACAACAGATAGATCGCTAATCACCTAAAGCTGCAGGGGTGATTGTCGGTGTGGGTGCTGGTTGTAGCTTTAAGAGCCTGTGTCCACCAAACACGTTTTTTTGCGCTGAGAGTGCTCAAAACCTTTCTCGCGCTTGCTGTTGCTAAGTTACGAAATGCATCATCGGGGCACTTCCGTTGCTATTTCATGTAAACATTGTAACGTGTTCCTTAGAGTCATGAGGGACCGTAGCGCTCTGAATGCTGAAGCTCATAGGATAACTTGATTAATTTAAACTTTTCACCCAGTTCTGATGACCTCGTGGATGGACCTAAAATTTGACACCGTTTTTATGTGAACCGATACCCAGTTGTACCGACATCATTCGGTCGGTACCTTTAAAAGTACCGAACTCGGTATTTATCACAATATGATATTGTATTGATTCTACAAACAACTATACAATGTCTGCTGATTTCACAAAGTTTTTGTCAGGAGCCAGCAGTCAATATGGGAAAATACGTGCTCATTTAACACAACTAAATTTAATAAAGTGTCATTTAAAATGTATATTCCTGAGCTCAACCACACATTTAAATGAAACTCATTTCTCTATTAATTAAAATAGAAAGTGATGATACGAAACCCATGTTTTCATTTTGGACCAATGCTATGGGCTCCTTTATCAAGAACACAGCACAGCACAGCAAACTGGGCACCACAAGAAATGCAGCTGACCCATCCATTAAAGAGCAGTGCCTGGGAAGGTTATGGTACGAGTACCCTTGGGAAGGTGCTTATGAGTACCGCACTGGTATCTTTACCGGTCCGGGATTTGAACCGGTGACCCTCCGATCCTGAAACCTCTGTTAACTCTGTAACCGTTACACGAACATTGTACCCAAATTGTGATATGGTGGTGCAGGAAAGACGCAGAGCATTGGGCCACATGGAACAGTGTTGTGAAACGCTACTATAAAAGACGACAGACTTTCAGATATGACACCGAGATTTGCTTCTTGGAATCTCAAAGCAGGGTCAGCTTTTTCGCAAGCTTTGTTGCCACACTAGTTAGGAAATCCATCTTAAACCAGTAATAACCAAATACTATGACAAAAGATTGAATTCTACAACGATCACCCAGAACAGTATGACCACCAACAGCTGAAGTGAACAACATTGACTACCTGGCAGTAAGTGGGATATATTAGGCAGCAAGTGAACATTGTGTCTTTGAAGTTGATGATGTGGAAGCATAAAACATGGGCCAGTGTAAGCGAAAAAGGGCCAGGTTGTAATGGCTAGATGACTGGGTCCGAGCATCTCCAGAACTACTGCTCTTGTGACATATTCTTGGTCTGCAGTGGTCAGGAGCTACCAAAAGTGGTCCAAGGAAGGAAAACAGGAGAACCAATATAAAGATGGCACAGAGGTGATACATGGGTCAGATACCGGTCCCATTAGGACTCAAAGAGCTGGATTAGGTAACGGTGGCATTGGGCTGATCTATAGAGCCTATCAGTAATTGCGTGCATGCACAATTGGTTATGCCTGGGAAGTGGCTCTGCGGTAAAGCTGGTTTATTGTTCAACATTTGCACCAATTTGTGATATGACAATGAGCAGAACAAGCTACGCAACACACATCAACCCCAAAAGCAAATCATATCGTGCCACGTTTAAACCAGTAACCAAGACTCAATGAGGGGAGCAAAAGCTGACACATGCCGTGTTTTGTCAGTTCTAAAGCACTCTATTGGCTTCTCACCGCTTATTTATTACCCCTTTATGATCAGTATGACAAGATTGATACACTGATGTCACAGTTGCAGAATCAACTACTTAAAAAGTGACAGGCAATTAAGGGCCTTGCTTAATTGTCATAAGGGTGTTACATCATTACACCAATGTTCACTGCAACCGTCTGGGATTTAAATCTGATCAAAAAACAATTTTGGAACGAATGTAGAAGGTTACTGAAAATGTTTTTTAAAGTTTAGATAAACAGACAAAAATGTTATTTATCGTTGATTTAGTTTAACATTTAATTTTGTTGATTTTATGTTGTCTGTTACAAAGTGTGAGAGAGCACAAAGCATTAACAACATTTTAGACAAAAGTCAAACTGATGTAAACTGCTTTACAGTAGGGGGAGTATATCACAGGTTTCATCCTGATATTATATCATACTGTCACGTCTGCGCCTCCTCCCCGATGCCCGGACTCGCCCGAGTATTAAACCGGAGGTTTGATGTGTCGCGTCGGGGTTGTCATGGTAACGGTGTGTCTGTCCCTTTAAGGATTCCCCGCTAGGCACAGCCGGGTTGTTTGCGTCATGGTGATGGTTCCCCGCTCCTAATGTGTTTCACCTGTTTGTTATTATCGAGTTTACGTTCATTGGTTTGTGTTCGGTTAATTAGTAATGGGTTCTATTATTTAACCAGACCGATCCGGGCAGTCATTGCTCGTTCACCTTCATGCGTGCCTTGCTTCCACTCTAGACTCCAGCTCGCCCTGAGACGCCAGCCGCCGAACAGCCTAGCCGCCGCTAAGCTAACTAGCCGCCTGCTCGCCACGTCTGCCTGGATTATCGTGGCAACCTCCGAACTGTTCCCGTCTCTCTCTCGTTTGCTGGCTGGAGCTGACTTACTTTCAACTCACGAATGTATCACTGTGTAAATAAAGCACCATTGCATCTGCATTCCTGCGTTTGTGTCTCCATCCGCGGCACGCCACCATAACACATACTGATTCAATGGACCGATACCCGATCCAGCTATTTGAGTCCTTCCATGTCTGACGATATCATAAAGTCTGCTATAATACGATTTAAATTCAATTAGATTCAGAAGCCAGTGATCAATATGAAATAATATCATATGCTTATTTAAAACAATCACTTCTATTTATATCAACTCACAAAAAGCTACAATATCATTTGACTTATTCCTGTGCAACCAGTCATTTAAACGAAGAACAAGCAAATCTTCTCTTTTAATAAAACTAGACCTCCTGTTCAATATAAAGTGATGTTACAACATGTATGATGTCTGATTGATGTTTTCATTTTGGATCAAAACTATGGAATCGATTATTGAACCAATGTATCGTTACAGCCCTTGATTACAGCTCTGACCATTACCACCTGCTGATTGAAACTGCTTTGCCCATTCTTACCCAGTCCTCCACGTCTCTGCCCTCGGAGCCTCTGGTCAGCGGTTCGTCCCAGTAGACGTTGGGTTTCCCATAGCGCCAGATCTTACTCCTGGTTTTAAATGCGAAGAAGGCAGCAATGGCCAAGGCAATGACAACCAGGAACCCACACACCATTGCCACGGCCTGAGGAGGGGGAGAGGAAGGGACAGGGGACAGTTTGAGGTGGCAAGATGAACATAATTTACTTATTATTACAGCGAACGTCCAAAATATGTTAGAAGAATAAAGATTCTTTTTTACACATAAAAGATTATCTCTAAATATCTTAAATAAAAGCTACTTTTAACCCTAAGTTTGTTTTGCATGACTAATGTTAGGTATGTTTAGGTTGGATGTCAGTCGTCCAGGATGTGGTTGTTTTGAAGGAGTGAATCAAAGGTGACTGGGCTTCTTTTAAGTTCTTGAAGATGTTCCACATCTCATCTTTAAGGCTGAGAGTTCTCAAGTTTAGTTTTCAGTTGAAGAAATCTTTCAGATGAGAGAAGAAACATCTTCAAGAACCTAAAAGGTCCTCGGTTCAAGCCCTGAGGATCATTAACGTTAGTTGTTTCACTTCAACCTGGGGTGCATTTCCCAAAAGCATAGTTGCTAACTATGTAAGCAACTAACATAGTGTACATTAGCAAACATAGTGTACATTAGCAACTAATATAGTGTTTAACTATGCTTTTGGGAAATGCACCCACATACGCCAATGTTATCTAACTAGCTACTCTTTTTAAAATATTTTCGTGAGTGCGACCAAACAGTGTAACAGTCAGCTTGTGTATCCTACCATAAGAGTAGGTGTAACATATTAGTTACACAGATGTTCAGTTTAAACTGCAACAAGAATATATCATGATAAATACATAAACGATTAACATTAAGATCAATATAGAAAAAAATAGTGCCATAATATTTTGGCTAAATTGTCCAGCGACTCTCTAGCTCACTAAGTTACATCCTACTGCATAAATGAATATATGGTGAATAAAGTCAAAAATAAGACATCACTAATTGATTAAAAAGTCATAATACTGTCAATAGGTATTTAATTTTCTCAGCAAGTTTTTTTCATGAAAACCTTGCAATGTTCCACCATCCAAAACATGACACAATGACACTTGACAAGGGATGACTTGTGGCCAACTCTGAAACACACCTGGGTAAAACAATAAAGAACAAACAGCCCTGAGAAATATGAAACGCTGGGTGTCTAGTGCCTCACAGGCCAAAGTCTAAGAGCTATGGAGCTGTAATTTGTGTGTCAATCATTTCCAAATTACAACCAAAAAACATTATGTGACCTACGCATTTGACCCATCCATTAAGGAGCAGTGGGCAGCTTTTTTTGGCAGCACACGGGAAGGAGTGCTTGGGGACAGTACCTTGCTCATGACTACCTCAGTGTTACCTTTCACCAGTCCGGGACTTGAATCGGCGATCCTCTAGTCACTGGGACAACTCCCTAACCATTACGCTAACAACTGCCCCCAACTATGGGAGGTGAAATGTCATCAAGATCAGCTGCCTTTAATTCAAGCTCTCAGCCCTACCATGTCGTAGACGACTGAGACCTACACAGACATCTTTTACTTATATTTTTCTTTGTGTATTTTAAAAGTTATTATAATGTTATAACAAATCATAACTGGTCAGTGTGTTCGTACCTCCTGTGGGTCAACATAGCAGTAGTGGTAGAGGTACTGGTTGTAGATGGGGAAGCCGGCTCCCATCCCCGTCACGCTGTTGCCGTACAAGCTCTGGCACATCATCAGCATGGGGTTGTAGAGCATGCTGGATGAGCTCTGGGCCATGGGGTTGACACCCACGATATAGACGATGTTGATGATGCCCTGCAGCACGGCTAGCACCACGCTGCACACCAGCACAGCCAGGTAGAACTTGCGACCCCGCACACCGCTCGTCTTGGAGAAGCTGGCCACGAAGAAGGCCAGCGCCACTACAAAGTTGATGGCGGCCATGGCGATCATGGCCGTTTTGGCTGAGTACGGAGTTGGGTAGTTGTAGTAGCCGCCATAGCCGCCGTAGCCCCCGTAGCCCCCATAACTGCCGTAACTTCCGTAACCGTAGCTTCCGTAGCCACTGCCCAGTCCGTACCCACTGCCCAGGCCATATCCGGTGCCCAGCCCGTAGCCGCCATACTGCAGGTCCCAGACCAGCGTTGAGGCCACACAAGCAAAGATTCCCAGGCACAGCACCACCACGGTGCCTTCCATAATCTTGACGATTCCCGGAGGAGAGGACCACTTGTAGAAGTGCTGGGGCACCTCCTCGCCCACCACGTAGGAGCCCGGCGGAGGAGGGTAACCGTCCAACTCACTGCGCGGCGCCTGGAAGCTGCCCGGCGGGATGAAGCCGTTGGATGGTGGGGTGTACATGGGGGGGCTGTCGTACGGCTGCTTTTCAAACATTGCTCGCGGCTACTGAGTTTTCCTGAGGAAAAAAATTCGAATTGCCATTACTCATATCACGATTATTCACCACAATTATTCACACAGCACACAGGACAACTGTCCTTAGGAAAGCTGAGATACTTAAATTGTATAGTATACAACTGTAGAATTAAAAAGAAACCCAATAAGCTAATGTTTTGCACAAACATGCTTGCAATACAATTTGCGTTTGAGATTCAGTTCTTGCCTACGAGCAAGTCTCAAATAAGAAAACATTGGTGAGTGTCAGAATCTTCATAAAAATTGGATGGGTGAGTTTTAAGAACTAATTTCTAAATAAGAATGGTCCCTTTCATTTCATCTGGTAAATTATTCATTTGCAGTGCTATTAAAAACTGTAGTGAAGATCTGCTGTGCAATAACAAAATATCAGAAATCACAATTTACTAAATAGAATCATTGTGAAGGAAAGCATGTCTATAAATGACAGCAACAGCAAAATGCCACCATATTTGGACAAAAAGACATCAGTAGACCTTAAATGCCACGTGAGCCTCAGAAAACAGTTACCACAATTTGTCCGAAATATCACTCCATGACATTTGCATTCATCAAGTAATGCAGGTCTGAAGAAACATGAGATGCCCCAGGGTGTAGCCTAGACACGCCAACTACCAGAATTAACCACTGGGGAGTAAATTTCAAGTTTGACCAAAATATTTTATAGATTCAATGACTGCCGATTCCCCAAAGTCTGACATGATACAATTTCAATTTGATTCAATTCAGAATCCAGTGATCGACATGAGATGATATCATATTACAAAAAAGCAACTATCATTTTACATTTTTATTCCTGAGCTTCAGCCCACAGTGGCCTGTGTTATCTCTAAATCAGCTGACGTATCTGTGATTGCTTGGCAAGGGACATTACAATATGTATGATGTTTGATTGATGTTTCATTTTGGATCAATGCTATGAGCTTATTAATCATTAAAACAATGTAGATTAATGTATTGTTACGTCCCACCTCACCACGGTCACTGAGAGCCCAGACAAGGGTGGACATCGTAAGAAAAAACATAACATGCAGACTGACATTAGCTCTGACCACAGGTGAATCACACAGGTGAGTCAGATTAAGTTAAACACCAACTTGCAGTGAGCGTCATCTAAAAGACGTCTGACATCAAATCGTCAAGGAAGAACTAAGAATTCCAGTGCAGCCAAACTTTATAAGTATTCCATGTCAAGGAAAAAATGAAATTCATGCAACAAGTGCAGAGACATTATTATTAGTGTACATGGAGCGTTCATTTCAAATCATTTAACATAGCAGCTGTAAAGTCCTGCTGGAAAAAAGACTAGAATCAGTTCACAATCGCTAGGCTAGAATAATTCAACTGATACGAGAAAACTATAATATACTTTGGACATTGTAAGACTGAGAAAACATTACCTATAACAAATGCACCGTATGCAATATCTTATATGTAAACTCGTGCAGTCGTTCTGCTGACACCAAATATTTCCAATCTAAGTTTAGCTGAATGGCGAAAGGCTACGTGTGCAGCTGTGATACTTACAGCAGCCATTCTCCATCAGATAACAGCAAAATCATATCAGCATTTCCAGGCGTGAATATGGGCTGCTGTAGTTCTGACCTCAACACGCTGCACAAGAGATACAGTTGCGGGAAAACACACTGCCAATACCAGCGCAGGTCTCACGTTGTATCTCTCCCGCGAGCTCAGGAGTGTGAGGTAATGGCAGAAAGCTGAATGGAGACGAGCGTACCAGAGACCAGCTCAACACAGAGCCGTTTGTTGGAAGCCACAGGCCGTGGGAGAGACGTTCAAATCTGCTCATTGTCCACATCTGACTTTGAAATGTGAAGGTTTGCGCTGCATGCCAGATACACTATGTGTGTTGTTTCATTTCATAGAGTGAAAAATTACACTCTAAATATTTGTGCTCTAAAGGTTCCTGCACTGTAAAGTTTGTTTTACAGTAAATAACTGGATGCACCTTAAGAGGAAGATGCACGTTAAAACTACATGGTTTATATCATAAATTATCACTTTGCCTAAGAACACAGCCAGACAGTCAAACACATTTAAAATTGCACATTTAACTTCCATCTGCAGCTAGCAGTTTCTTTGATATTCGATGAACAGGTTGATTTTTTTCTGATTAATCAATTTGTGGGATGTTTTCTAAGAAAAAGATGTTCATAAAAGATACAATAACACTTTTACATTTACATTAAAATAAAATCCTTTTAAGTCTAATTGTTCATTCAAATGATTAAAATATTTCACACGACATGTCAAAACCACGTTACTCTGTTTAAGACCTGCTCATTTAAAATTTCTTTCAATGAAATGACATCAGAAGGTAAGCAGCATAATGACGTAAACAGCTTATCGATTAGTCAATTAGTTGGCAACTGTTTTAATAATCGATTGTATTGATTAGTTGTTAAAACCCTAGTTACATCTGTTACACAATGCTGCCTATATTCAAATTAAACATTATTCAATATGTATTTATGTATTGTAGAGATTAATTTTAATTGTACACTTACTTCTTTGTATTGCACTTTTCTAAACAATGTCAATGTCCATGCACAATGTTTTACTTGCACTATGTATTTGTGTACACTGTATATGGTTGAGATAGCAATTAAGTTACAGTTTTTCTTGATAGCTAAAACACATTATTTAAATTAGGCCTCAATTTCCCAAAACTCTAAACACAGATCCTTAACTGCTCACTCAACTACTGAAACTTCCACTGTTCAGGTCAAAAACAAACTCTCCACTCAAAACCATGTAATCCTACATCTGAACCAAACTCTGCCTTCAGTAATCACACAAAAGGCATCAAATACAGATCTACTACAAACCAGGAATTACACACTAGCGAGCTCAGTTCAAACAATACCTCAAAAACCTGTTACTGCAATGAATAATGGCACTTATGGTTTTCCCCAGAACAAACTCTTTTCATGACACACATAATATAAAGACACAACACCTATGCATTTGTGTAATTTTTTAATTCCGTGATGTACTGTAGTTATAAGCCAAAACTGAGTGAAAAAGTAAATCAACAGTAAAATATGCAACGAACATAGAATGCAGAACATGAAATTACCAATATCAAAATGTCGTTGAAAACATTACTGTAACAAAACAACACACACACACAAAAAAAAAAACACATTCATCCTGAATCAGCATCCCTGGTCATGCCATAAATTTTCATCAGCATCACAGGCAATGTGAGACCTAGCCAGGCAGCGGGGGAAAGAAACCCCTTGTCTCCTTGCCCTTCCTCTTCCATCACCTCTTCTGTGTCCCCTTCCTCTACCTTCAGGTCTTTGTAGATCCATTTTTCCAATACAAGTGAACTGACACATGCCCCTTTTATCTAACAAGTGAAGGTTCTGATTGGTGTGTGAAACAATTCTGATTGGCTGTGTTTCCTTCTGGATAATTGTGTGCTCATTGCTTTCAAGCTGTGCTGACTTGAGGGACCCATACTGACTGCAAGTGCTTTCTGACTGAGCACATGGTGCAGGCATTGACAACTAGTGGATTTGTGTGTTGCGTTTTTTGCTGTAGAGTTAGCAAATCTGATTCATGTGTCAGAAACGTTGTTTAAACTGATGGCTTAGAAATGGGTGTGTAATCTTTGAGTATTTAGCATAATGGTTTGAAATTAGCTCATAAGCCTGGTAATAATTAATAACAACAACTCAGAAAAACATAACTTTGACTTTTTAAAAACATAATATTATTAGAGGTGCATGAGACATGGATCTGCATTGTTTACATCAATACAATGATCCAAGCCATGCTGATGATCGAAATGAAAATATCAATTAGACATCATACATTACCCAGACATTACATTGTTGTCACTAAATCAATATAACATTGAATGGTGATGAAACTTGTGATTTACATCCCTAATTATTACTAGTTTATGACAACTCTAGATGGGATTATTCTTGATCACTTTTGTCATACATGTAGCTAGGGCTGGGAGATATATCGAGTTTTTAAAATATATCGATATATTTTCATACCAGATATAGGATTACACAACCTGAATTTATACCGATACTAGTTTATTTGGGTGAAATTAGACTAAATGCATAGCGCAAATGTGAAACTTCGAGAGCACAAAATTAAGAAGTCAGTGTGATAGTTTGTGATAATATTAGCGATGCAAACTATATTTTCCTCCTCAGTCTTTTTCCTCTCCATGGTAAATATTCTTCATGGCATAAAAGTAGATTACGAAGATAGCCGAAGAACAGCGGCAGGTGGGTTAAACACAAGTTATAGTTTATCGACCTTATAATAATAATTTAATAGTTAAGTCTTACACGTTTAATAAGCACACAATAATGGCTCCCTTGTCACTTGTCTCCTCCCAAACTACCAAAACCAGCCCCGCGCTAACTTCGCGAAAAATCTCACTCGAGAAATAAAAGCCGCTCGTCCGGTAATCCACTTTCTTGTAGCGAGGACATTTAACTTGCTCGAGGAAAAATACGGTTAATAGCGCAACATTTATAAACCTTTCGACTCTTCATTTTGTGCTTTCGAGTTCACATTTAAGCTCGCTGACTTTGAAATTCATCGCTTAATTTACTGCGCCAAGCCATTTTCGCAGCGCTCTAGTTTTAACATTGATGTGTGATGTTATGAAGCATACTTACATCACTGCTGTAAGGAAAATAACCGATAAATAAATTTCCCAACCCTTGCTGCCACTGGGGAAAAATCCCTACCCGTCTATGTGAACTCCAACTGACAACCACTTTTTTCTCTTAGGCCCTAAGCATTTATTTATTTTATTTGACTTGTTATTTGAGAATTGCACAGGATACACTGACCAGGAGTTGAACAATTTTATTCAGTCAGTTTTGTTGTTTGTACAGGTTATTGTAAAAGAGGAGGCACTTTCACACTCGTTCTTTTTGCTCTGTATCTGTTATATTTACATTTTATTTTTTAATCAGAAAGCATTTTTATTCAATATATATTTTAGTTTGTTTTTAATAAAAGTGCCCCTGTGACAGTTGGTACATGTGGCTTTGACCCAGAATTGTTTTTTGTTATTACTTCACCCAAAATAATATCGAGATATTTATCATTTACCAAAAGATATCGAGATATGATTTTTGGTCCATATCGCCCAGCCCTACATGTAGCCTGGAGGGTCACGACACCCATATGCTATAGGTGAAATGACAAAACGGCGTCTAGCCTATTAAAAGATTAAAACAACGTATTACTTTAAGTCAACTAATTAACTGATCGCATAATTTTGATGTCTGACACTTCTAATTTCAGGTGCCACCTCATTTTAGTGCAGGGGAGGGCAATTCATTTTCCTAAGGGGTCACATGAGAAATTTGGATTGACATGGAGGGCCGAACCAAAAGACTGTAATTAACTGAACTTCATTTAAAAAACTGTCGTTGCCTACTGTTAATAGTAGATGTTATGGTTAAGCTATGAATGTGGAGAACAGGGCATATTATGTCTTTATATAATTTTATTTTTGATAATACATTCTTTTAACAACAAAAGCAATATTGAAATATCTATGTTTCTGCATTTTTCACCTTCAAAATAAAAGCAATGCAGTTTTATAGTGTGCAGAAAGTACACTACTTTTGTTTTATTTTTATGTTTAATTTGTAATTTCACGCTGTCCTCAGGCGGGACAGCCAGAAACAGACAAAGGGCTGGATGTGGCCCAGGGGCCGGGCAATGCCCAGGTCTGTTTTAGTGGTTAATAAAAATGTTTGTATATGTGTTTTCAAGGTGTCCTACATTAAAGCTACAGATAAATCCATATGGACCGTAGTGAAAAAAAAGTTATATGAAAAATGGGCTGTTTAAGAGAAACTAAAGGAGAGAGAGTTTGGTGGATGGGTGGCTGTGAGATCACCGGCAAGCGTCAGTTGTTTATTGAGGCGTGATACTGGCGTTACGAGCAAAAGTTAATGTACCCACCCGGCCGACGCTTGGAATGTAGACAGAACTCTTGGCTCACAGCGCGGTCGAGTGTGTGTGTGTATGTGTGTACGCACCTACCCACTCACCTCCCCCGAGAAATGGCTTTGTTGTAGTGAAAAGTCAAGGGTGAGCTTGGTTACCATGGCAATTGGTTGAACAGTGGGAATGGTGTGTGTGTGAGAGAGAAAGAGACAGGGAAGAGAGACGGGGGTGCGGTTGAACAAGTGTCCCTCTGTCTTTTGTCTCTATTCTACACGTAGCTCCATTTGAGTGTGCGTGTGTGTATATCAGGTGTCTTTAAGAGCTCCGTCATCACTATTCCCACATCTACAGCTCCATTTTACTCCTCCACTATCCAATCATTACCTGAATCCACCCAAACTTTCAGCTTTTTAAATCTACGCATCACACGGGTGCAGCGGTATGGAAACGACACTAAACACACACACCAAACAGTTAAGGGTCATTAAAGCAGTTTCATTCAGGTCAAACTCCACCTCTAACTCACACAAACAGGCCTGGGGGAAATGATTTAAATTTCACAAACAAAATGGCTGTAAATAGGTTTCTGAGCTCACTGCAATCACAAAAACACACAAGGTGAAAGTAACAGAACAAATCCTACGAGTTTACGCTGAAGTCTCACCTACCTTTATCCACATAGAATTCTGTCGTAAACCCATTTACCACAACACACACCAGCAAACAACACATCTGATAATTTCTTTAAATCACAATAATTAAGAGACTAAAACGCGGTAATAACTTTACAAAATAACTGGTATTAAGTAATGCTATAATTTCTTTATATTATATATTTTCTTTACAACAAGTAACTGGTAATATCTGCCTATATAATATATATGATTATTCATGCCTTCATAACCTCTACAGCATATAATTGAGTGACACCTGAGCTACGTTACCCCCAACCTCCATCAACACGACCTCCACACAACCTCAATACAACCCACACACAGTCTTAATTCAACTTCATCACAACCTAAATACAACTTAGAAAATCTAGCCAGTCTTTATTTCCCATTATAGGAGCAGGTTTGATTAAAAAAAAGTTTAGAAAGACCGTTTGTCTACTTACTTCTCACCGTGGTTTGATCCTCACAAACTCTGCTTCTACTTCTCACACAAACACATACACACTTTCTCTCTCTGTTCAGATGTTTTCGAATTGATGTGAGATCGTCCGGCGGCTGTAGTCCAGATTAAGCAGGTGTGTCTGTCTGTGTATATAATCTCTCGAAATGCACGCATCTGTGTGTATATGTGTGTGTGGGAAACAGGTTGATTGCGGGTCGGTGTGTATAGAGGCGGAGCGATGTTTTTGGACACGTTGAAGTGCGGAACCGGCGGGGGCGCAACAGAGACAAAGTCAAGTACGCAATCAGACGTGATTTAAACTATTTGTAATGTTTGTATATACAGTACACTGGATGGATGGATAGACATAAACGTATATAAATTACACACTGTGTGGACGGAACCACTGTACCTTTGTCGTTTACTTTAACAGTAAACAATCAAATATATCTATATGTTTTATAGTTGACCCACATTAAAGCTCCAGATAAATGGCAAAATTGACCTGAAAACAAGGCCGGTGGTAAAGAGACGTGGGTTGTTTATTGAGGCGTGACGCTGGCGACAAGAGCAAAATAATTTTTTCTTTCAATTACAAGTTTCAAAGAATGCTCAAGATGACCCCCTTTCGCACGGACACAGGCACTAATTCGCGAACACCACTTGTCAATCGCGTCGTCAATGACGCTTAGCTCCAGACATGTTCGAATTGTGCAAGGTATGGTAGCTTCACGATTAAGGTGTGGCGAGAAATATAATAGTCATTTTGTTGCTAATTGAATGCAACAGTGATTTTTTAATCATCATTTGCCAGTTATCGGTAAAGGTAGAGAGGTCCTCTTTTGAATCACATTATCTATACATACTATATAATTACCTATATTTTAAGAACATAAAAATGATTTTTGCAGGTGGTGTAGAAGCAGAGCAACGCCGCCATCCAGTGCTTATTTAATAGCACTGCACTGTTTAAGAACCAAGTGTGTGCACATCTGGTACAACTCTTGCTATCGTTGGACACAAGTGACGTGTTAAGCTGCCCACCTACCAAATGTACAAATCGATCTCCTATCAAGTGACGTTTGCTGTAGAAGTAGAGCCTTAATAGGATTCGGCTCCCCCTGAGTCACTCACTAAACCGATCCGGGTGAGAGTCACTTGAGTCAATATTGCCAAATAGCCAGCTAAACCGTTTGTTTATCATTAAAGAAAGTATACGTGGCTTGTGATGAGAATAAATGCACTTCCAAAAAATGTCAAAGTATCAAGACACGGCTGCCAGAGTGGGAAATATTTATTTTCCAGTGGCGCTAGAGAACTTTAACCGGCAGATTCATTGTGTATGTGGTTTGGGGAGTGTTAACCCTCGTGTGAGCGATTCAGAGGTGCATTTCCCAAAAGCATAGTTGATAACTACGTTAGTTGCTAATGTACACTATGTTAGCGACTAACAGCAACTATGCTTTTGGGAAACACACACCACATTCGGTTATATGTTTGCGGCTCTATAGAAGGTTAACCGACAGATTCACTCATGGACGTGTGTGCTTCGCGCCGCGCTACTCATTCGACTCACACGAATCCCGTAGTCTACAAAGAGGATTCAACTCTGTAGGTATCATTCTTTTGACTGTGGTGGTGCACACGAACTGTAAGTTATGACATTTTTAGCAGTTATACTTGGTACTATGGCTGTATTGGTCTCGTAATGACTTCATTTACTTTGACCTGCACGAACAAATACAATTCCTAATATACAGATTGTATATTATACTGAATATGGGTCGACAAAAATAATTTTAGTGAGGTTCACACTACACTACCAAATTAACCAGAAACTTCTATCTGAATACTATCTGAACTCTGTTTTTCACTTACTTACACATAAATTAATACTATAATCTTAATCCCAGTAGTATGGGGAAAAACTAATCAGGTCTTTTATGATTATTCTGCAATGTGCAATGTCTCTCTTCTATGAGTGTTTTGTGAACATCTCTTTTCTTTTGACATTTTACTTTTTCAAAATATAATCAAATAGATTCTTAATGAAAAGAATCTATTTAAAGAGAGCGGGAAAAAAACCTGACCAATATTGATGTTCACAAATCCTTACTGAATTCTCTTAACCTCAGCACTCTTTTTCTTCATGACCTTTAAAAAACTAGAAAATTGCATAACATTTTTATATGAATATAAATCTTTAATCAGTCCATTAGACTAACTTCCTTTTGGTTGTTGTGTTTGTTAATACAAGTGTGTTGTGTTGCACCAAATCTGTGTAAAAGCTTACATTCGCTTATTTTTTATATGAAATATTAACAAGTGTTCACAGAGTGACGCTCGCTTGTCCCAGAGTGGAACAAGGCTTTTGATGGGATGCAGAGAAGACCGTTGAGATGTTAATAATAAATGGAAGTGGAGGTAAAAGGACGTCCAACCTCCTGGCCTAGACTTTAGTGTAGAAAATGTTCACTGTCCTTTTTGAAGAACAGAGGATGGATGTGTAGCGGGAAGAGAACGAGAGAGAGAGAGAGAGAGAGAGAGAGATCTTTGTGGGGTCCTTCCATTAACTTCTATAATGTCTAGCTGTAAATAATACTACAGCTGCTTAACTTAACCTTAACCTCAGTAACCAAACGCAGATCTTTTATATCTTAGTTTTCCGCCCATAAAACCTGAAACTTTTTGACAAATCTCAGGATTTCCAATCAAAGTTCTTCACACTTACCTATAACCTGAATGGGAAAGCTGGTTTAGCTGCTTGCTGCTTTTAAAAGGTGTTGGTTGCTCCATGCCATCCAATGGTCTGTGTGGATTCCAGTCTCCCAGTGCAGTGACAGGGGACACTGTGCTGTAAAAATATCACTGTGCTTCAGACAAGATTAGGTTCTCACTGTCTGAGCTCATAAAATATCTCTGGGCATCTTTCTAAAAGATTAGGGGTGGGACCCTGATGTTCTGCTAAAATAACCCACGGAGACCCATACAAATCGGGCCTCTTAATCATCCCCTATTTCTAACCCTAACCCTAACCCTGAATTCTCGTCTTCCCCTTAAGCACCTTAGATAATGTGTGGTAAGTATGCTGGAGCAGAATACCTGCAAGAACTGCTCACTGGTGATAGTTGAAGTGCAGAAACATTGGGCCTCATTCACCATTTAAGTTTTTTTTCTTCGACTTTAGAACTGTAGAATTGAAGAAACCATGTTAAGGTAATATTTTGCATGCAATAAATCTGCATAAAAGTGCTCCTCAGCATTCATAGATTCTGTTCTTACCTAAGAACAAATAAGAAAATACTGGTGAATGTCAAAATCTTTGTAAAAATTGCATTAATGGGTTTTAGGAACAAATTTCTTTAAATAAATTTGACTCTCTAGACCCACTTTATGAAATATATATTTATAACATTGCTGTTAAACAGTTGCAACTGAACTTTAGATTTTGTTCCGTATCAAATGTAATTAACTCAAATATGTAAAATATAAAAATCATTATTTAATTTGTATAACCTTTGTCTTGTGCAATGTTGTCAATCTTGGCAAGCGCCATGAATAGTAAAACTAATTATTTGGGATTGTAAATGTACCTACTTTAAATCTGGCTGGCTTTCGGGCACTGGTGGAGAGATTTTGGCCGAGTAACAGGAGTCTCTCCTCTTACGTTTTGTCCTTGACTTCCAACACATTACACTTTGGCCCATTTATATTCATATTCTGTGCCACAGGCCCAGCGATTAGCAGTAGGAGGTCGAAGGTGACCTGCTGCGGTCAGACCCCCATATCGATATCTGTCACAGTCGAAGGAAACACAGCCTGTTTGTTTATTTGTTTATTTTTCATATATACCGCGATGTCATTTCTGTTGCCCGGTCGGTCAGTGGCTCACTGTCCAGTTAAAGCAAACTGCAGTCCTAGAGGAAACACCTTCATCACATCGACACAGCGGCTTCGTTTTTTAACCGTTGGGGTCACTGCCTGGGGATTGTGACTCAATGACGAGACTGGTGCTCTGGATTTGTGGATTTATTTGTTTATACTGGAGCCCAGCGTCACGTATCTCTGCTACAGGTTAGTCAACAAGGCTGAAGACACACGGTGAAGGCAGGGACTTTACTTCCCTTTTTTTCTTTTGAAAACCTGTAAAAACAACCACATCTCATATTTTTAGTCTGAAGAACAGAGCTGGGAACCTAATCTCTTAATTTCATGTGACCTATGATGATATCCAAATGAGAAATCAGTCTCTTCTTTCATTTTTTAAAATTCTTTCTCTCTCTGTCTCTCATTTTTTGGTGATTTTTGGTCTTTGATCTAGGAATGCATGAATTAAACTATGCTGCCACTCTGTAGTAATATTACAGTGTTTCCTCTATAAGCTATAAAAATTCTAGTTAAATAATAAAAAAGAATCTTTGTAAAAAATGAAAAAAAGGAAGAAAAAAAGAAATAAATCAACATAAAAGCCATCCCATAGGTTAGCTCCATCATCATTTTGCATTGAAACATGCAAGGGGTGGGGTGTACTTCCTTTAGCAGGTTCATAAGCCACCGGTCAGTCCATCGGCCTGCCCCGAAAAACGCCGCCCGCTTGAAAGCAGTCGATCAGGACCCTTGGAAGCTCTGATTAAAGGCGAGGATGTTTTTTTTTAAAAACCAAGAAACACTCCGTTACATGACAGGCGTCCACCGACCCACCCGGACCACTTTGTCTTTAACCCTCCACCTGTCCAGTCCGGGAACTCTGTTTGGGCACTTGCGTTCGTTTTTTTTGTTATACGTAAAAAAAGGAATGTACTCTCTCCATTTGGAAAACCCCGACATACAAAGCAGCTATGGAACAAAAAGTGTGAGATTAAAAAAAGGAAAGGAAACCGAGAACATACACACAGTGATATTAAAATCCAACGCTTACCAAACATGCTTTGTCAATGGGGTTGTAAACTATGACTCTACCCTCCGAAGTGAAATTAAACTCTTAATCGTCAACGTGCAAAAATACACTGGCAGCAACATTTTTCTGTTGAGAACATAAACGTTTTCTCTCATTTTTAAACCTGAAATTTGGGAATAACAGTTCGTTGTTTTTTGGAGTTCTGGTGATAACCAGTGGCTAGTTGTGTCTTGTTTCCCTCTTCCGTCTTCAGATCCTGCAGCTCACTTTCTCTCTCTATATATTTTTATATATATCGGCTTGTTTTTTGGTGGATATTTGCTCGTGGTCAGAGCTCCCAAAGGCCCCGTGTTCGCCCACACCGTTTCGTTTTTTTCTTCTTGTTTCTCTGCGTTGGGAAGATGACGATTTCTCCGTTCTTCCTCTCCTTTTTGTCCCAGCGACGGCTCCGATCCCCCCCGGCACCCTGGATCCAGTCTATAACTATACAAGGGCTTTACAAAAAAGCTAAATTTGAACAGCCATACAATGGCTAAACGTAAACCATATGTCTACCATGAACTGTTAACTCATTATGTTTTCGTTGTTTTTTTCCCCCCCTCTCACTCTCTCTCTGCATGTTGAAGTCATTGTTTGTCGTTGGAGTTTTTTAGTACTAAAAGTCTTTAGCAGTGTTAGTCGTTGATGGCAGAGGGTGTATTCGTGTGTGTTTATGTGTGTGTTTTATGTCTGTGTGTGTGCGGGCTAGCCGCTGTCGGAGGACGTGTGTGGAGCGGTGGAGGGAGATCTCCGTCGGCGGATGGACGAGTTCCAGGAGCGCTCGGAAGCCTGCGAGGACGGCCGCGTGAGCGTCAGGCCGTGCTGGATCAGCCCGTCCAGCAGGTGGTGCTGCTGCTGCAGTATGGCTTGGGACAGCAGGCCGGGCAGCGCCTGCAGACTGGAGGTAATGGAGTCGAGCTTCTCCTCCAGCTGACTGATCCGCTTATCCAGCTCCTCACTGCGCTCTTGCAGCTCCGACACCAGGTCGTACATCACGTTCTGCGTCTGCACACGCATGCGCACACATATAGATATGAAAAAGTAGCTCTTGATCTCAAGAAAGCAACTTTCGTTATGTCGAGTTCACAAGAAACATAACTAGTGAGCTTGAGATAACGAAAAGAAAAATCGTGCACATGTTCTGCGCTTGTACTCGCGCACAGAATAAAAAATAACTTGTGATCTCGAGAAAACTTTGGTTATGTCGAGATCACTAGAACTCAACATAGAACTTACCTGTGATCTCTAAATAATGAGAAGAAAAATCACACACGCCATCTTCCATCTGCACATGCACACACACATACACACACAGCCCAGCAATCACACACCTTGTTGAAGAAAACAGTTTTACAGGTAGCAAACCCACACCATGTTTAGAACGGTTAATGAGAATGTTTTGGCTTCACACACATACCCTACTACTTACTGTAAGACGGGTCGACCAATTATCGTCCGGGCAGATTATTGGGGGCCGATATTAGGCATTTTGCCTATTATTGGTATCTTTTCGTTATCAGTAATTTTGACCATCACTGATATTAGGTAATCACAATGAGCGCTACTGTGGCTCCACTGCTGTCTCTTCCCTTTGTCCCGTTTGCCTTTAACGCACAGTTTCATTTAATGTCCCGCCCACAACAGTCCCTGACAGCCTTGTTGTCACTTACACCACAATCACACACATGCGCAGCGTGAAGCTCCCAAAAGGAGAAGAGGAGAGAGTTTCAGCTGAGCTTGGTGTTTGTAAAATTCAAATTTTTGTCAGATTTTTTTTTTTTTGCATATCGTTTCCAAATTTCTGTAATCGGCCCCGTTAACTAGCAATAATCGGTATCAGCCCTGAAAAACCAATATCGGTCGACCTGCAATCTATAGTGTGTGATTTCTGCAGATTGGGGCTAAAACGTAGCCCTCAGTGTGACTAAAACCAGACCTGGGCTTAGACACTAAAGCAGCTGCTAAAGCAGTTGATTGACTTGGATTTCTTACATAAAATGTGTGAATGAATGAATTTTTTTTTTAGTTAGTAGTTAAAGCATCTTCTTGTCTCACTCATAAGCACAATCAGATAGTCGGCTTACATGCATTTCTTGCATAAATGTGTGTATTTTGCTTTTGTCTATCATACAAAGTTGTTTCTTTGTAACTAAATCCAAATAATAAAAAAGTACAAATAATTCTATATTGCAGTGTGGTGGGTTGGCGCCCGCCAGGGTTAGTCCCTGTCTAGTTCCCGGGATAGGCTCTGGGCCCCACATCCTTGGTAGGGATTAAGCTTTTCAGATAATGAATGAATGAATAATTCAATATTAAAACCATGTTAGAATGTAACTTCTCTTTGAGTAAAATTGGATAGGAAAAAATATTGACGTATCTCTCATTTTGACATTTGTTCTGTATAATGGTATTTGTTTTGATCCATGTCGCTCAGCTTTACTTGTAGAGAGCACACACATAAGCATAGTTGTAGAAAACCATGCACACACAGTGGTAGGGTGGCCACCAAGTTTATGTCAGAGAGGACTTTTTAAGCTAGGACAGAATTTGTAAATTACCTAAAAGGATATTGGTTTCACTTAAACTTCTGTGTGCTGATTGTGAGTGTGTGATTATTTGTCATTGTGAACACACCACAGCACAACACACAGGGCACCATAACGAAATGTGAACTCTGCATTTGACCCATCTGTAAAGGAGCAGTGGGCAGCTGACATGTTTTGGCCCGGGGAGCAGTGTCTGGGGAGGGTACCTTGCTCATGAGTACCTCAGTGGTACTTTTACCTGTCCGGTATTTGAACCAGCGACCTTCCAGTCACAGTGCGCACGCCCTAACTGTTACGCCCCACTGGACAATCTCTCAATCTGTTTATATTTACAGCATTCAGCAGATGCTCTTATCTAGAGCAGCTTCCTTTGCCGGATCACGGGGACAGTTTCCCTGGAGTAACTTGGGGTTATGGGTCTTGCTTGGGGACTGTGGGTGATAATGCTGGAGGTAAAACTTGAACCCATGACCTTTTGGTCCAAGTATTAGGCCACACCACTCATATTATAGGGCAGTTTAAGATGGACAGACGCTGCTTTAATCAAATACAGGTGCCTTTTTTAATGGTAAAATAGCTTGTAAAACCTGAAGTAGCTCAAAGTGTCCTTCCTGACATGGACTCGGTGGCCACACTTGTTGATTCTGGGTTTTAGGTCTGCAGAAATCGATAGAGGACCCATATCAACATTATGTTTCTTCTTGTTATCTTGAGTTATTTTTCATAACGAAAGTCATTTTCTCAAGATCACAACACCTTTTTGTCCATGATCCTGCAACAAATTTGGTATCTTGGCAACACACAATTGTCATCATGAACGAACGTGTCCTATTTTACTTTTATCATGGACTGTCACAAGTCAAAATAGCAGTGTGTTTATCAGTGCTGGACACAGGGTTCAAATTATGGGGGCATGCTGGGTTGTGACCTCCCGATCAAGACCCACACCCAGACCCAGACCCCACCCCACCCCACCACTAGAGAAAAAGTAGGGGCTAAAACATTCAGTACATTCCTCTGTTACTGTAAAAAAAATGTGACCTAAACTGAACCTTCATACTCTGGCTGGACAGTTACCATATTCGTCCGTCACGTGAGGTGGAGACTGGGGCCTCGTACGCAAGTAGCCAGGTATTTATGGAAATGAATATTTCGCTCCTCTGTTTTCGAAAATAACTTCGTACACATGAGCTCATTTTCAAAAATATCTCTGTACACACGAATCCAGATAAATACGCTGTCAAGAGCTGCGTACAACCATGTCAGCCAAACAGAATCCTAGAAAAAAAAGAACAAATTACATACTGTTACAATGACTTTTACCCCCGGTTGCTTGTAAACAATGGTGATTAGAGGGCGCTGCTCTGACAGTATTCTTCTTCAGTCTTCAATGTAAATAAACGTCACACACCTGACGTCAGTGCATTTCCCTGTCTCACATTTATGATGGTATAAACCTAAAGCTCTGTTTTTCCCATCCACACGTAGTCACTGAAGCCAGAGTTTTCAGGAATCTCCATTTGGCCGACGTTTTCAAAAATAGCCAGTTTCAGTGACTGCAACCTCCGTTTACAGATGGACAAAAGGCCCAACTGCATAAAAAAATATCTGTTTTTATTAATTCCCTGCTACGTGTGTACGGGACAGTTTTACCATCAGGGAAGTAAAGAAAACTAGTGATCTTGAGAAAACAACTTGCTTTGTGTTTTGTTATTCTCAGGATCTCAAGATAACAAAAACCGCCAAGATTATTTTTCTTTTCATTGTTTTTCTAGTAATTACAAGATAATGAAATTGTCTCCTCAAGATCATGTTTTTTTCCCTCATCGGTAAAACTGCAAAAGTCTGGGCTTCTGTGTCAAGAGACACGCTGATAGACACACTGCTGTTTCCTTTTGTGACAGTCCATGATTAAAGTAAAATTAAACATGTAATCCTCTGTATTAATGATGAGATCCCAGACAAATTTAAGTTGTTATCTTGAGAAAACAACTTTTTGTGTTGAGATCACAAGACGGAAAAAAGTGATCTCGAGATAACAAGAAGAAAAATAATGGTTCTCGAGATAACGAGAAGAATTTTACACACCACACCACACCACGCACACAAACAGTCACAGTTGTAGAAACACAGAGATGTTTATTGAAGAGAAGTCGTCTTTCTCACTCACTCACTCACTCACTCACTCACTCACTCACTCACTCTCTCTCTCACACACACACACACACACACACACACACACACACACACATAGACCCACACTTGTAGAAGAGCTCTGCAGACACACAGAATCAGTAATCATGCTTATATATGATAACGTCTGTCACCTTATATGTCCTGTGCACAGAACTGAACCTTGCAGGCCTACACAGAACAGTCAGTAAGACCACACACACCTTGGCTAAATCGACGAGTGTATTCGCCTGATCGTTCAGCTTCCTCTGCTCCATCTTCACGCTGCGCAGTCTGACCACAGGAAAGGTGCAGGTTCCAGAGAGAGAGAGAGAAAGAGAGAGAGGGATTGGAGAGAAGGGTGTTTAAGAGGTTAATAAAAGAGTTAAAAGGAGACACAAGACAAGCAGAAAGAAGAAAGAGAAGAAAAGAGAGAGAGAGAGAAAGGGAAAACAGGAAAAAGGGTAATAGATAAGAAAAAGGCGTTGGGAGATAAACAGAAACAGTGACATCAGGAAGGTTCTAAAACGATGTGTCAACATGCAAACGGTCTCGAGTTCAACTGACCAAAATCAGACATGCAAACTCATTCAGCCACAATGGCAAAAAACGAGGCCAAATGAGGATGATGAAACGGCTGGTAGGGCATTCAGACGTGCCAACGTCTCACAAACGCCCCAAAAAATGGAAATATATGGGGGATGCAACGGCTGAATGCGGCTCTACCAGCGCCGGCCTCCGACAGAAGCTGATCTGAAGCCACAGCGTTTGCTGCCATTGACCTCGGATGGCAGGCGACATGCCAACTGGAAATCAGACATGCACATTTGAGGTGGAACCTCCTTCACCTGCCCTGACCACACAATGCAGGGCGGACATGAAAACAGGCTTTAGGCTCCGTCTGAATTAGGCATAAATCAACCCAGCAAAAGGTTAATGACCGCCAAGAGCCAATGTTTTGAGCCCCGTTGCTAGTTGACACATAATGGGGACTTGGGACAAAAACAGCCGTCACGCCATTCGTCTTTAACACCAAGCGCTGATAAGCGGGAGCCGAACTGAAGAGACGGAAGGGTGGGCTCAATGTAGGGCGCTGACGAATGGGCTGGAAAAGGGCTAGCATTAACCCCAATCTCAATGGCTTTTAAAAGTGGAAAGGCAACAACGGGGACTAGTGGCAAGAGGCTCAGCGTCTGGCTTTTCCTTGGCAGGAAGTCCACAACAAACCCCGGAAAAGCCTGCTAGTAAAGGTGCGGGCAGGGACTTCAGTCGGTGGAGTCTTGGAAAATCATCTTAAAGAGTCTAATAAGGTCGGGCCTCATTCACCAAGCGTTCTTAAGAAGAAATTTGTTCTCAAAATCTACTTGCACAGTTTTCATGAAGATTCTGTTAAATATTATGTTAAATGTCTTAACTTTCTAAGAACAAATTTAAGAAATTATTGGTGAATGAGGACCAATGTCCTCTGCAAAACTTTTTGACATTAATTCTGGATTCTGCAGTCATCCTGGTGCTTCTGATTGGCTCTAAAGTTTTCAAATCCAGAATGGCTCATCGGCATACCATTAGCTTTCAGATCTGTCCTTTATTTAGTTAGCAAAGAGAAATGGGCACTCCAAACTCATCGCTCATCTTCCAACAAGAAGAACGTTTTTTCTCCTACTGATGCTTTAAAAGGAAAATGTGGTTTCATATCCAAATGTATCCGTCCCTGGTGCCAGAAATGTGACTTTACTTTAAATTTCAAATTTTCCTATAAAAGCATGAGCAGGATAAATGGGCAGTTTGCACTCAAAACTCATCACTCATCTTCCAGCAAAAATAATGTCTTTTCGCCTGCTGATGCTTTTAAAGGAAAGCATGGCTTCATATCCAAACTTGCCCAGCGCTGGTGCCAGAAATGTTTTTTGTTGTTTGTGAGGAGTGACAGTGAAAGTGGACGTCTTGTTCGAACTTCATCTCTTATGTTCCTAATAAAAGTGTTGAGTGTTGAGTCGGCAAGAATAGCACAGCGGTTCACTATAAAAGTGCAGCTGGTCTCCGAGTTATGATGGTTCGACTTAACCACTTACAAAATAGTAAAAATGTATACAATACGATACATTGGGACGCTGCCGGGATGTCCCGCCTTGTGAGATGCCTCACTCTCGCCAGCAATCGACAGAGTTCAGTTGTCTCTGTGTTAGAGCGGATATTTTTTCCGCATTTTTGGTGTTTCAAAGCCCAATTTTAGTGAAAATGTCTTCTGTTGGTAGTAGTATTGACTGCTGTTACTATAGTATGTCTCAACGTACAGTATTTTCAAGTGTACAAAGGGGTTGCATATCCATCGCAAGTCAGGGAGTACCTGTATCTAAGCTAATTAGAAAAATTTTCTTGCCAAACATGATGAGTGTACTTAATAAGTTATTACCTGTGAGTCGATAATAATACTGTGGGGCAATGTACAATAGAAATCACAGCCAATGCAATGTCGTATGTTAGTCTTTACGTGACATTAAAATGTTTCCCACTTTTTTATTATAATAAATAGAATCTGTAGAATACACAATTATAAGATTAGTGATCAAAGTGAAAGGAAAACAGCATGTTGATTTGGGACTGTGGTGCAATTCACAAGAGACTCGAGACTTGTGGGAGGAGCCGTGAACCATCTACATGCAGAATGTAAAATGTGCTCTCATTCTGCCATCTACGTACATGTAACTCACAGCCAAGCAACTTCAACTCAACCGTCATTAAAACAAATGATTTTGATGCAAACCGTACAGAAAAAGGAAAAAAATAAACCCAAGCACTTTCATCTCCTTTGTGAGTGTGGTGATCATGTTTTATTGTTACTTTTTTAAAAGTAGATGAGCTCTCAATTTTGGGAAGGCCAAAATTGCTCGGTTTCTCTCTGCACCAACACCTCCATGTTTTCCCACGCTGGACGTTCAGATACATTCCTGTTCCCTGCTAACCGTGTTAACAGTGGTCCGACTATTTTTTTTTTGCCCAATCGCGGATGTGGGTATTTATAGAAATTTATGATTGTGTGCATTCGGCTGGGGAATGTTTATGTGACTCTATAAAAGTCAGGGCGAATGCATTATAGATGACCTGGTGCGCTCAGCACTTCGCTCAGCTGGACGGCCAGAAAGGACGACAGCTAACGATCCATATCAGTGAAGCAAATGGAGGACAAGGAAAGAAAAGCTTTCCAGCTTTTAAGCTTTATCGTATATTGGTGGTTGGAGACGAGGACAACTGAAGTGACATTCAAACCCTAAACCCAACAACTAAAGTATATTACCAGATTCCTATACATGGGATAAAGGACAAAGGTGTAAATACTTCCAAGCACTCAGCACCAGCAGTTTGGACAAGGTTTCACTTGATGTGATTCATTAGTTACCTAATTAGCAGTAAATATCAATATAGTGTATTTCTACATTATTCTTCTAAAATTTTAGAATGTTATATTATATTTTATAATATTTATTTTGGATCTATAGCACCAATCCCTAGCATTTGTTTGCCCATTTGTCAAAAATATCTGACATGACATTCCTATTATAAGGAACTAATTCTAATTCTATTTCAAATTTTACTGCTGTGCTTTTGCAAAGGAGACATGAACATATGCAAGATGCTAATTACTGCCAAAAAATGAAGTTCACTTGATACAGCTCAAAAAAGGCTACGATACACTTGTTCACTGAACTTTAACTTAAGTCTTTAACTATTTTAAAAACTTAATCTGTTGTTAATTTCCAATTACTAAATGTTTGGCAGGCTGGAGTGTAGCTCAGTGCCCAGCGCAGACTCAGATGGAGACCAGGTGCAGAATGGATGGATGGTGTCCACGTGCCGCAAGGCTGATGGATTTGAAGCTGAGAAGAATTGTTTTTAAAAATATATATATATATTTTCCCCCTTCATTTACGCTGAGGTCATAGCCTAATAAGTGAGTCAAACCAGCGTATTTTGGGCTATAGTTGGAGATCAGGCTGTTCGAATTCAGCACCCAGCTTCAAACAGTCTCATGTTGGTTTGATATTGGTACAGAAGAATATAGAAATGAAAAGAAGGGCTGATGGGAAGGAAAGAGAGAAGACACGACTTACTTCTGAGCTCTGCGACGATTTCAGACAAAACAGACGAAACACAACAGTTTAATAAGATTCTGTGTATACACGCACACACACATGCACACACCTCTTCTTCTACAGGTGAATAGAGTTTAAAATAGAGTTTTGTAATCTACTCTGTCCCGTAATTATATGTCATATAGAACCAGAGCTCTCTCTCTTCAGCAGTAATGTGCATTTGTCATAACTGGATGTTTTCAAGTCGAGCTTCAATTTTCACGCCAGGCTGTCACCGCACTGGTCTGGTAGGAAGTGGGCACCATTTCATAAAAACAAAATGATTAAATGCTTAACAAGAGCTCGAACTGTTCATAACATAATCCTCTGAAAGAGGAGCAAACATTTTCTTTTTTCCTGTTAAATATTTCTGTTGTCCACTTTTTTAAAAAATGACTTGACAGTTGGTGAAAATATCAAATCTTTTTCCAGCAGAGGTATATAGATCAAGGGTGTCTTTTCTCCTAAGAGACAGCTCACTAATTGAATTTTAGGGCATCCTTCCAATAAACAGCCAGACATGGTCTAATTGCCTAATAGCCTAACATTACAACAGAGCTATAGCTCTTTTAATCACTGTGTATTCCCTTTCTGAATTCCCTTCCAGCTAAGAAAAAAAGCTCATTTTTTCTGATATCTGTCCTAGAATTGGAGAGAAGCCGGCAGTATTTAGTGAGGCAGAGATAGCCAGTGAAAGACCCGAAGTGTTAGCATGTTTAAGAACTGTAAAGCCATACATAAAATGCACAATTCAATTGCGATGTACTAAAAATCCTGTATTCATCAGTTGTTTCACTTATCTTGCATGTCTGTTACAATCTTTCACCTTTGACTTTATTTATGTAGTTTTTATTATTAGGCTGTGTCGAAGTCGAAAGATTCATAAAGATGCAAATATCTGCTTTTTAGTAGGACTGAATAATTTACAGTATAATAATTTACAGTGATTTCTGTATTGGCACTTCTTCCAACATCCTAAAATGCTAGATTATCTCATTTGCTAGCAGCTGAGCTAAAATCACAAGAGTTTGCAAACTAGCAAATTCAGCGTTCTTGCTACAGAGTTTGCTAGTGGCTAGTTAGCTAAAGCTGTGCTGTTGTAGGGCTATATGTAAACATTGTGATCAAGTCTGTTAACTGTAGAAGCTGTAAAGTACTTTGCAAAGTTGGGGAAGCTACTTTTAAATGCTGATTTTTCAAGCTACAAGCTACTTATGATCAAAAGTAGCTAGGTTTTAGCCAAACTACTGTTTTGATATAGTAGTCTAAGCTACAGAGAAAAATTTGCGTACTACATCAAAGCTATTTCATGGCCACAGATTTTTGCTTTCATCTTCGCCAAGGTGGACTACATCTGCCAAAAGTGTGCTGTGACGCAATGCCCCAGAAAAGCTACAGTATTTGAAAAGTACTGTAGCTTTGCTACTGATAAGCTACTGAATAAGTAAAGTTAGTAGCTTAATTTTAAAAGATTTACTCCCCAACATTGGTAGGTCGTAAGAATATGTCACTCAGTACTGAGTATATACGTTAATATGTGTAATGTATTCAAAACAAAGGCAATTCTGAAATCACAGTTTTCTAAACTATGCAGCTGTACATTAGTCGCAGAACTGTTTTGAATTGTCAATTTTCACAATTCCTCTCAGGTTTGAACCAGACAAGCAGAGTGCATGGCGCACAGCACAGGAAACAGAAACTAATAACAGGAAGTAGCTAACTGGTGAACAAAAACTGATGCCTACTTTATTATTGTTGGACCACCAGACACTGCTAAAGAGACAGAGCTCTTACTGCACTTTAATAACAAATCTCAAATCTTCGGGAAAAAAATATTTAGATTTAGTTCTGACCACTTAGTCTTCAATTAAACTAGCTGTGTTGAGTGGGTGAATTGTAATTTATTTATTAAATAATATTCTCTCCCCAACAGTGAAACCCTCTCCATCCTGAAGTCAGTAACTGCACTTAAAAAAGCTGCACAACACAGCTACACCACTGCTCATTTTAGAGCTACAAATAAACACTTTGTGTTAATTGACCTGTAAACAGTTCTGAACATAGAACATCTATCAGCATCAGCGATGGACAACAGTCATGACACAGCAGCGGTGAGGAAGAGTAGGAGCTGGAGGCTCTGCAGTACTCACTGGTGAATGGCCTGAAGAAACTTGCGCTGATGTTTTCTGACCTTGGCGTGGTCGATCTTCTTCACGAGTTTTGTGTGTTTGTAGATGAGCCACGTTTCCCTGAGTACGTTAGCAGCCGTGTTCTTTACCTGGTAACGGAAGAGGACAAAGGCACTTACTATTCTCCACACCCAGGCAATAGATCCAACTTCACAGGATTCAAGTCTATCAGGCATTTCCATCAGAAGTGTGATATGGTAAGTTCAACTACACTAGACCAGTTTTAAAGATGATGGCTAGAGCAGATTTTTAAAAGTGAGTGTGACTGACTGCCAACTTTTATCATGAAAGACTTGTTTTTAGAGATTGTACACCACACAACCAATTCTGACTTACAACTTTCTAACTTTAAAAAACTTGTGAGAACATTGGATCTGTCAGCTTGAAAATCCAAATTCGGTAGGTCTTCCAAAGTTCAGATATAGATGATCAATCATAGATTGTTGCTACTAAATTCTACTAATCATTCTGACTCCTCTCCAACTTTCTATTCCCCTTTCAAACCTCAGTTACAAGTAAAAAATATATGTTTCTGTTTTGGTATTCTCCTTTACCTAATGCTCTTTGTTAATGCTCGACCTATTAATGCGACCTTGAGTATGAGAAAGGTGGCATATAAATAAAACATTAAGGAGAAACAGTTTACAACTCTGCAGTAGAATTTGTAGAAGATCATGATCGTGTTTAAAATACTAAGAAGCATTTACTTTTAGCAACAATAAACAACATAAGACAACGGAGATAGATGATCTCGTCTTTTTTATGGAGGCTGTGTTAGGCTAATCAGAGATGCTGTAGTGGATGGTAACTTCAATGCTGGACATGACCAATGAAACAACCTCTTACTAAAAGGTATAGGCGGTGTCCCAGATCTGCAGACCCTGCAATCTCTTGCTGAATTTGGAGATATGAGGAACCGCTGTCCAACCCTCATTTAGAAAATTGGGTCATCAAAATGTATTCTGGCCCTCGGCCAGTGTCTCTGCGTTTGAGAATTGGGATATTCAACATTTGGCTTTAAGCAGTAAGTTTGATGGTTTGACATAATGTTCTCTGCTCTTTTCCTACCCCGTGGAGAACTCAGCGCACTATGATGATCAGGAGAAAGTGTGTGGTGGAGTATGTATTAGCACAAATGACTCACTCTTTTGCAGAGTTGTGTGTCCATCATAAAGTTATGAACATGTTTCTCTGCCTTGGTCAGTTCCAGCTTTCTGGCCACCACTGCTACAACCAGGGCAGTACAGCCAGCACCCTGGTAATAAAAAACCCATGAAGGGGACAAATATTACCATTTCAATTCACTTTTTAGTAATTACATGATGAAATATCAGAGCAGTTCAGGAAGTTCTGGCTGTAAATCACATGTTACATCATGATACAACATATTGATTCAATAGATAACAATTCAATGTTTGCCAATATAACAAAGACAATTCAATTCAGGAGCAAGTGATTCATTTGAAATAATCACAATCACTTCAATTCATATCAAATAATAAAACAACAAAAATATCAATTGCTGCTTTTATTACCGAGCTAAAGCAGACAGAAAAGGAAAACAATCTTCTCTTTTAATAAAAAATAGACCAACTGCTAGAACCAAGCCAGGCTCACATACGATCCCCACCAATCTTGAACTCTTTGCCCCTGTTGTTTGGAGGACTTCACATTTTCTTTTCACAGCTCGGGTTGGATAAACTTTGAGGGCTCCACCCACCTGTTTTGATTGTTGGTCTTTGTTTTATGTTTGGTTGTGGGAATCTGTGCTAGTGTATGTGTGTGTATTTCTTCAGTTTTGGTTTTGTCATTAAATCCCTAGCTTTGTTTTGTCTCCTCCATTTATGTGCTCGGTTTCCTGCCAGCACGTAACAGCGTATCAAGATAGATGTATGGAAAGTATGGAAGAAGTCAAGGGCTATGGGGCTGTGTTCCTAACTTCCTAGCAATATCTAGCGTTTGGTGAACCGTACCCATGAATAATTTTAATCAAACAAAAACGTAATGCTCCATGAATGTCTAACATAACATGTCTAGGGATACAAAGGGTAAAACCTCCCAAACACACATCGCTAATGTGATTGACTTTGACATTTTTCTGCTGACTTCCTACACCCATGGAACATTCCCAAAGTTACTGAAGCTTGAATGAATAGATTAACACAGGCCAATGATACAGTATTATATTGATTCAATGGACAACCATGTCTGCATTAATACAATTTTGATTTACTCCAGTTCAGTGGATAAGTGATGTTTTAACATGTATGATGAACAATGTATCTTTATACCCTTAGAATTCAGTGAAGTATAGTATTTGAGTAATTGTACTTCATTACTGTACTTAGTTTGATTGTTGTGCACTATCTATGATCAATATTATCAATATTGTTTTTTCTCGCTACTCGACTACAATTCTAATGAACGCAATGTACATTTTACTCCACTACACTTCTACTGAAAAGTTACTACTTTTGTCTGCAGTAAAAGAAATAAACATATTTTGTTCTTTTGGAATGAACGGTGCAAAATTCTAAGTCTTGAATTGGAACAGCAAGCCCAATGGTTGTAATAATGGTGGTTTGTGCTACAGTCCGTTCTTCATCATTTTTGGAATTAAAACAAAGTAGAGACTGAAAATATCTTTCATTCTCATGTACTGATAATGGGCGGCACAGTGGCGCAGTGGTTAGCGCTGCCGCCTCACAGCAAGAAGGTCCTGGGTTTGAACCCCGGGGACGGCTGTAGGGGTTTCTGTGGAGGTTGCATGCTCTCCCCGTGTTTGCGTGGGTTTATTCCGGATGCTCCGGTTTCCTCCCACAGCCCAAAGGCAAGCTATATAGGTTAACTGGCGACTCTAAGGTGTGAATGTGAGTGTGATTGTGTAAGTGTGTGTGCCCTGCAGTGTGTTGGCGCCTGCCCAGGGTTGGTCCCTGCCTTGCGCCCGTAAGTTCCCGGGATAGGCTCCGGTCCCTGACTGGGACGCAGCGGTTCGGAAAATGAATGAATGAATGTACTGATAATATATTAGAATACTGGCATAAAACTAGTATTCTATAATTTGTTACAGTATATGTAAACTATAGTGTATAGTATAATATATGTATGATGAGATCGATGGATTAATTAATTTTGGATTAATGTTATGTGCTTGTTGATCATCGAATGAACGATGTATCATTACACCCCTTATTCATACCAGCTCTTTTTATCCCAGCTTCAGACAAGTGTTTCTTTACTACCCATTAACAACCTGAAACACATAAAGAGTAAAGATGGACTCACCATGATTCCGGTTAGCAGACACACACCCTTCCCACAGTAGGTGTGTGGCACCATGTCTCCATACCCAATGGAGAGGAAGGTTATGGAGATCAACCACATCGCCCCCAGGAAGTTACTGGTGACTTCCTGTTTATCGTGATATCTGCGAAAAGAAAGACAAAAGAACGTAACGGTGTCGTTAATAAGGGAAGCCACTGTTAGCACGGCTGGCAGACTCCCACCACATCTAGGATGAGTCAGGATAAAGTAATCCATACAGGAATATGGAATATTGTTGACAGCGTTCCCATGTGGCCTCATGCTACACTCTGCTTTTGTTTTTTCTTTTTTTGTTTTTTTTAGCCGTTTAGCGTTTGGTATTCTCTCCCGGTGCGACGCTGAAACTGAGCCAGCCAATCACGCGGCTTTCCATAAGCCTTACAAATCCAGATGATGCTATTGGATTGAACAGATTTGTGGATTCTGTCTCGCTCCCCTCACAAACGCTTCCGGAAAATGATCCGGTGTTTAAAAATATTCACATACCAAATTACAGACGTGCTAAAAAAATCTGACTGGATTAATGTCCTCACTGTCACATTTCAAATCATAATACATATGTGCATAAACTTCTGGAATATTCAACAGCAACGTGATGACGTTAATGCACGCCTCGCATTTAGGCCTCTTCCCATCTTCTCTCCCTCAAAATCAAGCTCTTAAATTTTTTGAAGTGATTAAGGTATTTTTCCCTCCGAACTCAGTGGGACGTTTGACAACATTCTGATTCTTGGATGGCGAATAATGTGTTGTCTTATTTGGGAGCCGGGTATTTTGTCCCATTATGGGTCATTTGAGAAGCCTGATTATATTTGAGGGGCAATCTACATCACAGGCCGAGTACAATATTAATAAATATCAAATGCTGCCATGCATAAGGACAATAGGGCCTGACTGTACTGGACAAAATGGCAGTGATGGCCAGATATGCAGCATTACAGCCAGTCTTGGGGAATAGCTAACTAACAATAGCAACGCTTAAATACTTTTTAGTTGCTTATCAGTAGCAAATTTACTTTTAAAAGCTGTAGCTTTTCCAGTAACTAATTTTGTTACAAATAGAGGCATAGCATGGCAAAAACTTTACAAAAATACTTATATTTCTTTTTTTTCTTTTTTTTTAACAAAGATGATGGCAATTAGCAGGTGTTTCTGATTGTTGTCCAGTTGGCATAACTGGGATCTTATAGGTTACCATGCCAACGAGGCACATGCACATTACATCGTAGCACGTTCTTGGCAGCTGCAAGATGGAGTCAGAGGAGGGAGTCCACCTTGGTGAAGATTTCATGGCCATATTTATCCAAATGTATGACTCTAAAAGATGTCACAGACAGAACTTGCACATTTGAGGGTGACGTAAACAAACCAAAATTCAAAACGCTCTCTACCTCCAAAACATCACTGAAAGCATTTTGTGACTCAACATTGCATTGTTAAAAAAATACTGATGCTCCTTTCATATTTATCCTCACTTTATTAAAACAATTAAAATGTATTTGCTTTAAGAGTACTTTAAGTATCCTACAGCACAAGTATTACCAGATTGAATAATTTAAGTCTTTTTCTTAGCAGCTAACTACTGTATTAAAACAGTAGCTTGGTTGTATCTTATGTAGCTTGAAAAGCTACCGTTTAAAAAGGGAGCCGGGGAGGCATTCCGCACCGTGCGGTTGTGAGGGAGGAAGAGCGTTTGTCGGCAAGCCTCGGTGTTCAGGCTCGCTAGAGAGAGCGAGTAGGTGTACTTGTGGTGAGAGACACAGTCCATTACACAAGCATAAAAGCAGAGTATAGAGCAAGCATGCTGGCGATAGAACCACATCCACAGGCATCGTCACTGTAGGTAACACACCGCACACACAGCATCGCCATCCAACAAGCCCGACCGGCTACACACTCAAGATCGCTTGCACGGAAAGGCACAGCCTACCTCGAATAAACAGCTAACAGATAACCCTTACCGGTTCCGTGTACTGTAGGAGACCATTTTAACACGGAGCGGAAACGATGCCAAGAAACACAGCTTTTCTTCATTGATTAAATGATATTTAAAGTTAGTGAACGGCATAATCTATATTTATTTAAGCATTTTTACTTAATATGCATTGTAATAAAAAAATGTATCGTATGCCAGCTGTATAGAACAACTAAATGATGTAAAAGACTACCTGCAGTACCCTCTTCAATCTTAAAGAGGTCCTCAGGTTGTCAAAAAGTATAAGTAAATCCGGAATTCGTATTTTAAACCAAGCCATTAAATACCATTTTTACTTTATCCATAGTTTTAATTTCAGCCGCGCGCTTTCACGTGATAGCAGGCAAATTTTTGCCTTTGAGAATTTGCAGTAAATATTAAGCAGTAAATTTAGTATTTGGGTGGTTAGGTCGACCTTTAAAAAAACTGCTTAGGATATAGATGGTTTTTGACGCATTCTATAGAAACAAGAACGACTGCTTTTCTCCACTGAGCAAACAAGATTTAGTGCTAGCAAATATAATCTATATTTATGACCAACCATGTCTGATTAGGAAGGTTTATAAAACCATGTCGAGCAAGGAGCTGCGCACAAAGTTAGATATTACAGCACGATTACAGAGATATTACTCTTTCCCTGGTCCAGAGTGAGGCCTCAGGGATTGAAATTGCATTCAGACAAATAAGAATGGCTTGTAAATCTTTTATTATTCAATGTCCAAAGCTTCAAGTTTCCCTGCATTACAGTGCTGTACAATGTGTGTGTTCTATTGGATGTATGAGTTCCATCAGATCGGTTAATAAGTGTGTGTCTGTGTGTGCTGACAACAGCTTGGTACAGTACACCCTATTTATGTGCCTATTAATCAATCAGTGAGTGTCTTGCTTCTCTGTCCGTGAAGTTAACGGAGTACTCATTAACTTGAGTGCTATTAGAAAAGGCCTATACTGGCCTGTCGACCTGTGATTTAAGGCCAGTGTTTTGGGGGCACTGCCAAGGTAAAGCCGCCATGCCGCGAGGTCCCAGAGGTGCTGATATAGCGACTTTGATTCCCTCCAGATCCTCCACACCCAGCCACAGACAGGAGCCGGCAGCAACAATCTGCCACTACATGATGTACTTTGGATCATTTCAAATAGATTTTAGAAAACAGCACATGACATTTATTTAAATGTGTTTTCTTACAAGCTTTGTTTGAAAAAAAAAAGTTTTTAAAGGCAGTTAAAAAGCTCTCCTGTTCATAAAGACTTGAAGTAGATTAGCATAGATTTTTAACACATACTAAAGGTCAGGCTTAAGTGCTTTTCAGCCCAGACCTTGTTAAATATGTTAATGACCATATATGCTTTGGAAAGCGACATTTCACTGGTAGATTTTAACAGCATCACCTTTAAACTTTCTCTGTATTGGGCCTTTTTACCCGCACCTTGTTAGCTCAGGTAGAAGGCTGACTGAGGTAGAATTCAGACCATCAATGAGCAAAAATTGTTCTGTACATGATCATAGACATTTTACACAATCCAGAATAGAAAAATTATGACCTTTGCTATAGGCTCATCAGATCATTAAACAGTATATTTATTAAGCATGAGCATCAGGTTAATTAGCTAACATATGTTAAAAGCAATATTTAAATGTCTCACTTAAAAGAAATTTATGTTACAGATTTATGTTAGAATTATAGACAAATGAAAATGTATCATATGCTACTTGTAGTGAAGAATTGAAGTATGTAAAATAACTCCTTGTGTACTGTCTTGTCATTGTTGGGATCTTCCAAACTTTGAAAATATATTCATGAGAGTATGAACCAGTATTACTATTTTTCAGAATCAGTAAATAGGAGTGTTTTAGAAAACCTCGCAATTCGCTTTGTACATAGTTTTAATTTACTCAGAACTACTTTCATATGACAGCTGGCTATCGTTTGCCTTTGAGGCTACAGAAATTGCAGTAAATATTAAGCAGTAAATTAGAATCTGGGACGGTTAAGTGGACCTTTTGAAGAAATGCTTAGGATCTAGAGTGTTTGACACACTCTTTGGAAATCAGACATCCATAAAAGGTCTAGCATGCTACAGTCATTGACTGTGGCAGAGGCGTCTTCTTGCAGGCCAAACAAATATAAGTAAAAATCATTTAACATTAATTTACAGCTCATTCTACATATTAGGTTGGTCTCTTTCACATAAATATGTCTAATATTTGCTCTCCTAAAGCACTGAAACCCACAATCACGATGAAACATTTGGCCATCAAGACTGGAGTGAATATAAATACACACTGAAATCTGTCTCAGAGGGGTACAATGAAGTTTTTTGACACCAAAACACAGAACATCCACAGCATCTCATAGGCCCAAGTCATCAGTCGATTCATACAGAAACATGGCTCTCCACGAGGGGAATACTTCATGCTAGCTAACAAACATACCCTTTACACCTTAAAGCAGCCAGCTGAATGGTATGAGATGGTGGGTGAGGAGAGCAGGTGGTTTGGATCATAATCTGGGGGGAAAAGAGAAGGTGAGAAATCTGTAGAGATTAGCCTTAAGGGCTTACGGTGACCTGACTGTCTTAGCTTCAGCTATCTCCTTCATCATTAAGAACAATTAAGCTGCACACGATAGTTTCCTTCGCCTTCCCCCCAAGATATGGGCCAAATGTATTCCCCCAGCCAGAATAGCAAGTCAGCACAGGTCAAAGGCCTTGGAGAATTTAACAAAAAAACCCAAAACAAAACACCATGAGTATGACGACAGCCATGTTTGTACATGGCGTCAAACAAATGAAAATCCCAAAATCCTAACAATAACACAAAAAAAGAACATTTTTGGCAATAAAAAATTTGGACCATTCTCGACACAGACCAGCACAAGGGAAAAAAACTGAGGTGCAGGATAAGTGCTTCATTCAAGAGTTTGGGATCTCCAGCGTGTCAGCAATGCTATGCACTGGGGAGAGATGCATGATTGCTGTTCTGCAGGATGGGTCACCACCATCCATCCAGACAGGCTTAAAATGAAGAAGCTTGGTAACAAAAAAATGGGCCAAATGACAGCCTTCCACTTTTTTCACGGATGAACCAAAAATAAGGGGAAGGAGAAAAAAAAAAACCAACACACAGACTCACTTCGGACCCCTATCCAGCAGCGATGTAGGGTGGGAGGAGGTGGGAGGAGGGGGGAAAGGAAGGAAGGGGGAGGGGGCAAAAAACACAACAATGAACAATGTGAATAATAAAAATATGAACAATAAAAAAACCCCACACGTTCTCTACCTGCCCGGAATGCCAGAGTCGGGGTGGGACAAGCGCCAAACTCACCTTTCACAGACGCGCACTGTCCACGCAGCGATGATCCACGAGGAGATGCTGAAGACGAGCAGGACCGTCCCTGGACAGATGGTCATGAGCGTCTTCATGACAAAGCGCGTGTTGAAGTTGATCTTGTTGAGGGCGCCGATGCTGCGCGACGAGGCGTCTGTGAACAGTTTGCTGTGCAGCAGCATGACACGTCCGATCAGGTAGAGACGCAGGAACATGGGGATGGACAGGATGATGTCCACGTCCGCGTCAGCCACTGACGGGGCATAGGTGAATGCCAGCCGCGCCGTCCATGTGAACACGTACTGTCCCGGGATGGGGTGGATGGCACACACTAGCAGCTCCAGAATGATGAACAGGATCCGCTCGTAGGTCATGGCTATCCGCCAGTCGTCCGCTCCGTTGTCCACCATGAAGAGCTGCGAAGAGAGACGGAGACGGGGAGCAGGACCGTCAGCGGACTGCCTAGGTGCCTGCATTCTTTTATTTATTCAACACATGCTCCTTTTACAGAGACATTTTGGAAAACCTGCCTGGAGCTACATTGATCCCGTGTCACTTGTCAACACTGCAACATGAAATCAATGCCATATATTGTTACGTCTGTTTAAAAATGAACTAGTTGATATTTAGTTGCAAATCTTTACTTTACAGCAAAAATAACATTAACCCATTAACATTAATGAATCTAAACATGAGATTCCCCAAATTGATCAAGAACAAATAGAATGCTGCTAGTTTAATAGTAATAGCAATTAAATAGCAATTTTATTGCAAAATAAGAATACATTTATTATGTCAAAAAACAAACATCTTCATTTATCACTGTCAACATTCATGCTTTAAAACCAAAGGGCAAAACTATTTCCCTTTACTGCATATTGCGACAGTATCCTTGTACAAGATCAGTCTCATTACACAGTTTTATAATGTGGAGTACTAATGGCCACTGAGACTGCATGTATTGCTTCTGAAAAAGTCCACAAAAGTTGTAATCAGGAGTGAAAGTCTTCGGTTTATCATCTGCTTAGTGAATTTGCTTATAAATTATATTCTTAGCCATTAAATAAATCTCACATGCCAATGACTGATAGGCCGTTATTGTATTATGTCTTGCATTAGCCATCAGCTAATTCCTATTAGCTGTAGCTACATTATAAATCAAATGCTTGCTTCTCTCTATAAGGGAGCTTAATGGCCAAGTCTGACTGCAGTGATGTTACGCAGCAGGCACCGAGACTTACAATAGCCACTGTCTTTTTGCCAATATTTAAGTCATTAGAATTTGGCATAAGAAGCAGAACTGTAATATATTAAACTTCTTCCTGTATCTCTGTGTTCTCTCTAATCTCCTCCTGCGCTGAGTCGGCCACTTACCTGAATTTCTCGTGCATGATACATAATAATCAGACCAAGAAGAATTAGTGTGGAAAGGCTGATAAGGCATTTCAGTGCAAATGAATATGAGGATTCCTGTAAGAGACACAAAAAAAGAGGAGCATTTTTTATTGTTTTTACTGTTATGAAATACAGCTAAGTTGAGCTCCAGCAACTACAAAATACAGCAAGCCCAGTCTCTAAGATGCTTCATATTTGCACAGGCTAGTCTGTGGCACAGCCTTGTACTCAGTTTTACATGCCATACTCACAATTTAGTTACACTACGCCGTTACAATACTTACTGCAGCATTAGTGCTACACACTGAAGTATTACTGCTATAAACTGTAGAATTACTGTTATTACTTTTACATACTGCTGCATTACTCTTACGTCACTAATGGATTACTGGCATTACTGCCTTACTCTTACACACTGCTGCACTACTCTTACGCTACACTACTCTTCATTACACCGCCGCAGACACTGCTGCATTACTATATTATTCTTACACACTGCTGCATTACTCCTATTAGCTGCTTCATTACTGCATTTACCTTACACACCCCTGCATTACACTTAGACACTGTTGCATTGCTGGATTACTCTTACACCCTGCTGCATTACTAGCATTACTACCTTACTCTTACACACTGCCCCATTACTCTCACGCAATCCTTCATTATACTGCTGCATTACTGTATTAGTCTTACACACTGCTGCGTTACTCCTATAAGCTGCTGCATGACTGCATTATTCTTATACACTGCTGCATTACTACTGTAAGCTGCTGCATTACTCCATTATTGTTAAACGGTGCCGCGTTACTCTTTCTTTGGTATAACTCCATTATTCTTACTCACTGCTACATTACTCTGGCACATTGATGCATTAGCAGTGTTAAACTTAAGCGCTGTTAAACTTAAATGCTGATGCATTACTTTTACACACAGCCACATTGTTTGCTATACTCTCACGCACTTCTGCATTAGTCTTAGACGTTGCTACTTTACTCGAATTACACAGTTTCATGACTGTTACATGCTGCTGCATTACTTTTACATACTGTTGCATTAACCTGAGATGGTGCTGCATTACTCTAATTACACGGTTGCATGACTCTTCCGCACTGCTGCATTTCTCTTACACGCTGCTGCACATTTACACATTGTTGCATTGTTTGCATTACTCTTACATGCTACTGCATTAGTTGCATTACTTATACATGCTGCAGAATTACTCTTATCCACTGCTATGTTACTGTACTAATCTTACACAATGCTGTATTACCATAATATTTCACAGTATTACTGCCATTACTAATAAACATTAAAGAACTGTGGTTACACCCTTCAGTAATACCATTATGCAGCACCATTACGGTTACATAGTACTACATTACTGCCAAGAATGTAACACAGTGAATGTTTCCTGTTATACACTGTAGAATTCATTGCTATAACGCTGCAACAACCTTTATTACTGTTACACATGACAGCATTACTTTTAGAAAACTTCCTCTTACATGCTGCACAGTATCATAGTGATCAAATCATTACTGTTACACACTGCAGTGTTATAAGCAGTGTCACAGTCATTAACTGTAAAGTTATCTTATAATTAAAGCACTGTACAGACTGCATGCTCTTAAGCTCAGTGAAGCTCCAACAAAGCACAGCAGTTACAAAGTATAGTGCTGTTACACACAGGTTACAATTTGAACATAAACATGCGCTACAAATAATATAATTGCGAATCTACTCAGGCGTACTGCCTTTTTACGCAGCTTGAACTGATTAGTAAAAAACACACACAAATATGCTTTTCATTATTCATCAGATGAAACGTCCCAGGTATGCAGGACAAGTACAAGCTCCAAGGAGCCACCTTCTCTGCCTTCTTGGCTTTGAATGCCATTTCTCACTAATAGCATCAGTACAAATGAATGCCACTGAAGTTGTCTGTGCATGCTGGCGTTATAAAACAGCATGTCCTTGTGGAGCAATGGTCTCTCTCTTTCTCTTTCTGAAGATAAACCCACTCCGCTCCCTGGAGGTCTGGCGAGTGACACTAGCTCCGGCCAAAATGCCCAAAATGTCTCCAAACAGTGGCGAGAACCTACTCCACTAAATAAAAGACTTTGGGAGAGTAATGTAGCGGAACTGTGAGCCCAAATACATGCTACTTTTAAAAAAAGTTTAAATTAAATTTTGGAGTCTTCTTTCATTCTGCAGTTACAGCTTTCCAACTCTATAAAATGCAAAAAAAAGTGTCGTCAGGATGGGATGATTTAATTTGAAATCTAATTACATTATGGCATAAATGCTGAATGGGCCTTTGTTGCATGAAATCCAGTGCTGTATCCTTTTAAAAAAGCTTTCCCAATTTCAGCCCCTTAGCGATGTGTGTGGTCAGCAGCGGTGGTGTCCGGTGACTTACGAGGGCCACATTAGACGAGGACACTTTGCCTATCTGGCTCTTAACACAGATGAGCTTGTTAATGTCCCTTAAATAATTAAGTGAGACTATAATTAAGAGTGAGTCCTCTCAGCCGCTTCTCATTCAGCAAGGTAGAGGAGAGGTAGAGAAGTGCAAGGAGTGTTGCTGAGAGAAGAGCGAGACTATTCAACTCTGATTTAATGAGTCACTTATGGTGATGCAGTCCGGGGGCGGGGCTTCGAGTCTCCTCATGTGCTAGAAGGCCACACCCCTTGCCATGAGTGATCACCCACGGTGGACTTGGTTTGGGTGATTTACGTCTTTTAAGTTCACTCTTCCGCGTAGTAAAACACGGACAGATGAGTCTGTCACAACCAATGGATATACCTTTATTGGCCTTATTGATTTTGCATGTGTTTAAGTCAGTCTGTACTTGGAGAGTGGATTAGTTGGGTGAACCTAATCTATATTTACTGCTTTACACAGGGGCTTAAAGCTTTACATACTCAGATGCCTCAAACATCACATGACACTAATGTTACAGAGTCTCTGTAGTCTGTGTTCATAATCTGAATCAATTTAATTTCTTTGGTTTTCCATGCTGACTTGGTTCTACAGTATTTTGAGGACAAGGAGATGAAGCAAGAGACTTATCAGCATACATGCTTCTGTTTAGTTGCTTAATATAAAATATATTTACAGCTATGTTTTAAAAATTGATATTCTGATTCAATTAGAATTTTAACTGATGTGATATTGATTTTAAAAAAATCAAGAGCTTCCCAAAACCAAGTTAAGAAAATATGGCCCACTTAATAGTAATTCTGTTGCTAAAAATAAAACATTTATTATGTCTAAAAGCAAACCTTTTGGTTTATCACCATCAACATTCATTCTTTAACTACAAAGGTCAAAATCAATTCCCTTTACTGCATATTGTGAAAGGCTTTAGGTAGAAATGTTTCTTTTTCTTTTATTTGTCTTCATTTTTTACCTGTATAAATTTACCTGCCTTACCTTGTTTATGTTCATTATGAGACTTACATATAACTGCTGTTTCATTATATGGGAAACATTCATGTTATAACAAGTTCAGTCTTTTATAACAAGTTCACTTTCTTAATGATAGAAGTGGTAATTTATGATCAAAATCTAAAAAATTGCTTTAATATAATGGTTTGTTTTTATATCACAGCAGTTACAATCATTTAAGTTAAATGTTGTCGGTTAAATAGATTGTTTCTGTATATCATGCTGTAGTTCCATTGCCAGGTTCACATCTCTACCATAGAACCAAACAAGCCAATAGGCGCCACTTACCTTCGTGTAAACCCCCCAGGAGAGTTCCGTCTCTGTTACCATCACCACGATGCCGAACATGCCGAAAATCAGGGCGTAGTCGCTCAGGCGCTTGCGTTTCTCAAACAACGCTCTCCGGTGGCCAAGCTTGTAGCCGATGTCCTTGTTCCTCTTGTGCGGCGCGTTGCCTGGCTCGCGGACCAGGCTCTCGCGGGACGCCTTGCTGGGGTCGTCGCCGTTGCCTTTGGACACCACTACCTCAAGGCCGGAGGTGTGGAGGGTCTGCAGAGGCTGTGTCTCTGAGTCCAGATCTGCCAGGTTCCTCCGGGATGTCCCCAGGCTACTAAGAGGTCTCACCACGCCTCCATTGTACTTGCAGCTGTTCATGGCTATCTGAGAGACCGGGGGGCCGCTGGGGGACAGGGAAGACCGCGACCAAGCATGGCTCACCCTGCTGCCATCCGGATTCACCTGCCACACACCAACAGAGCGTTAGGAACAGTGGTCAGAAAAAATTAAAACCCAAACCCAAAACTCATGTTTTTGTAATATTTATTTCCAAAACCAAAAAGAAAAAAAACTAGAAACTAGAACTTGAAAACGAGTCGTGTTTCAGTTTGCATTTTTGTGCTTGAATAAAGAGTGTAAAAAACTGGAAGCAAAAAGTTATGGAAATCTCATGCATTGTCCCAAATGTGATCTTCCAACCCGGTCATGATGTAAAAGCTACTTCAGCTGTGATCTTTGCAGTCGTGGCCATCTTTAAATCTTTAGTAAACTGTAAAATCTCATTTAGAGGACCTTTAGCCATTACTTATTTTTTAATTCAAGATGTTTTTGTTTTTTTTAGTTCTGGTGACACATAAAGTATACATATTTGTTACAGCATATTACCCTGACTAATCTGAACTTAAAATATTAAATAAATTCAAGTTCCAGTAACTTATTTAAATTAGTTTTACAACTTACTTTTTTTAAACACATGTTCTGTCTTTCTCCAAGACAAAGGAGCTTGTGTTATTTATATGGTAAGTGTTCCAAACATATTTTTTAAGAACAAAAACGTAGGTATTTTTTCTTTTGATGGTAATCTGTCAGTTTAGCGGCCTTGTTGGATGTCTATACTGTAAGCTAATCAGATCTGCACTCAAACTAAAAACATTTCATTATTTGAAGACGTTTATTTAGTTTAGGTTGCTTAAATATGCTTTTTACTATGACTGAAAAGTTAAGTTCACAATACATAAAATGTGACCTGATCTGGCAAAATGAGTCACAGTGACCCAAAATTCAAAACTGATGTTTTGGTATCATTGGAAAGATGAGAAAATAAGCTTGGTCAATATCTTGATCAAAGCTATATCTTAAACGGTTGTCAAGTTACAATCGTTTGAATTATGGTATCGCAGCACCATTTTCCAACTGAAAAACTGAGAAAATCGCATTTAAAGTTTTTCATCAGTTTTTTGTTGATATCTTTAACAATCCATAGTATCCAAAGAGATGCACACAGTATTCAACAACAAAATTTTACTACAGGCATTTAGATACTTAGGAAAATATATTAAATCAGACTGAAGCTTCAATTATTTCAAAATATTTATTAAATACTTAATTTTGAAGACCTTTTCTTTCATATAAGACCAAAAAAGAAAAATCGATATTTTTGATGTTTTTCAACATAATTGGCCCGTATCTAAATAAATAGAACGCTGACTTCCGACTCATTATGGCAGATCGGGTCACAAATATTAATTTAAATTCGTACGTTCATAATGACAATAAATAAGTTCATGTTACTTAATCTTTTTATTGCAGGAAAAAAACATTTAAGCTACTTAAAACATCATATTGGATCGATGCAATTCTAGTAGTAAGCTGGCATAAGTCAAAAAGCTTGATGGAAAAGGCTGCATTCATTTTTTTAAAAGTACATCTTCACAAGAAGTTCAAGTCAGTAAGGCGAGTGATTATTTTTCATTTGATAGCACAGCACACAGTGCACCACATCGAAATGTGACCTCTGCATTTGACCCATCCGTGAAGGAGCAGTGGGCAGCTCTGTCAGCACCCAGGGAGCAGCGCTTGATGACGGTACCTTTCCAATAAGTACCTCAGTGGTACCTTTACCAGCTCAGGACTTGAACCGGTGACCTTCCAGTCTGTAAGGGGACATTGGCTTTTGGTCGAATGTTATTATTTCTCCACCAAATATTAATTGGACAGGTATTTTGCCCAATAAATATTAAAATTAATTTTACCGTGACGTAATTATACTGATTACAGTACTACTGGTCACTAGGTTAGCAAATATGATTCACCATCTATTACTCACTAACAAAATTCCTCATATGGCTGTTAACCACCATCACCATCTATTACTCACTAACAAAATTTCTCATATGGCTGTTAAAGGAATTATCGTTATGGCTGAATAAACTACAGAGCAGTAGGAAGCATGATCTTTAGCTAGACATGGAACCCCTCTTGAGCAACACACAGACCAGATTGAACAATGGGATATGAATATGCAAACTTTTATTCCCACAGCTACAACACAGTACCAAGGATAATACTTTCAGACAAACACACAATTGCTAATATTGACAGGATGGAGCTATGAAATGAGATGAAAGCTTTGTTGAACCTAAGATAAAACGAACCAACATGGACAAGCTAGACCCTTCTCCTAGCAACAGTGCAGTGTGCATGAAGCTAGCGAGATTTTAGGCTTAATATAGTTCTAGCAACAACCTATGCTCAGCCAGAATTGTCAATAGGAAAGAAAGCTGTTACTTTGCGTGAGTGTGGCATTTGGTCGGGAGCACGAGGAGTCTGTGCGGTGGTGACATCGGTCAGACGGCGGAGTTGCTGAAGTTGGAGCGAACTGGTCATCAGGGTTTCCTCTTTAGCCATAGTGGACATCCTGAATCTCTCTCGGGAGTACAAATCCCGCAAGGGAAGCGGACATCGAAGGGTTCCGAGGTGTCAGGCTTTATTGAGCAAACTCATGTATATTAATTACCGTGAGACCGCCCCAGGAAGGAGGGATTTCCTCCTCCCTTTTTCCGGGGGACACCTTTTGGCTGACTCATTGCAAAAGTTTATATAAAACTTTGTAACTTCATAACTTTGTAGGGATCTTGAATAGAATTCTGCCACAGACACGGTTTGATGCTCTGGACTTTACCGACCATATTGACTATAAACATGACATATTTGTGAACTGGGGCTTCACAAATGCACTGCTCTGCTCCTTATCACATATTGGTTTTATAACAACAGAACTTTTTACACCAAATGTCATGGTCATGTTTCATCTATCTTGACTAAGGTTGTCAGCTAATTTCTTCAGAGAGGAGTGGGCCTAACCCCCACCCCTCTGTGGATAAGGCGAGGTCAGCAATTTATTAAATAGGGGAACAGAAACTTTGTTTATCTTGAAAGGGGCAGAGGTGGGGGAAACTTTCTGTCCAGTGGTGGCCATCTGGAGGGAAGACTGCTGTTACGACACAAAAGCACACTTCTTATCATGTTTTTTTGTTTTTTTCGGGGGGTGGGGGTCTCATTACCCCTCTGCTTTTATGATCATGATCACCCAAAACTTTGAGGTTTTCTGCACGTTCCTGGATCTGCATGCCACTGAAAGGGGAACTGTGAGCTTCTGGCTTCCTGCGTTACAGATCAGGGAGCCAACTGCCTGTTACACTACTAACTGCCGCAAGAAAAACATGTATGAGGACAGAACTGAAAGCTGCTAAGATTACTGAGCTCAAAAAACGAATTGTTATCTATGTTGATCTCTTACAACTGTGAAAAGACACAGAATGAGCTGTCGTTGGATATTTAAATACATAAGCAAAGCTTGAAGCAGCACCGGAAAAGACAAGGCGTGTTTTGCCTAGAGATGGCACCGGTCTGATACAAGATCAATATCGCTCCGATATTGCCTCAAAAGCTGGATCGGATATCGGTGGCATTGAGCCGATCTATTAATACACGCATGCTTAATTTTTTATGCATGAGACGTGGCACTGTGGTAAAGCTGGTTTATTGCTCAACATTCACACTAATTTCTACATATTGATATGACAATGAGCAGAACAAGCAACGCAACACACTACAAACTCAGCAGCCAATCACGCAATTATACTGTTTAATTTCCTTAGCAACACCAGCTCTCGCTTGCAATCTCTGTGTTACTGGTGGTTTTAGCACTGCAGGATTAGGGACTGTCAGAAATTACAGAACTGCATTTAAATGAATGATTTTTTAGATGTTATTTTAATAATAAATAATCTAGCACTAATTTATCACTTCCACTCATATCAAAACACCAAAGCAACTAAAATATAATACAACGCTTTCACTCCTGAGCTCAACCAAAAGAAAATAACTTTTCTTTTAATAAAAATTGACCTTGTAACAGACATTATAGTAGGTTTGATGTATGATCTTTTTCATTTTGGATCAATGCCATGGGCTTGCTGATCACTGAATTGCTGTTTTGATGATGATCGATGCTTCATTACACCCCTAAAAGTATCAGATCTACCCCAAGTAGAGCTGTGCATAAGTTTACTGTGATTTGACTAGAGTTATACCTTCGGTTTGTTCCAGTTAATCAAAACACTGAGAAATCCAAGCGATTATTATATGTCTTACAGACAATAGTGCAGTGGTTGAATCATTTCTATTATTTAAGTAACTCTGACATGTGTGCACCAACCCAATCTTCCACTTTGCATCGAATAAATAATTTCAAACTATTTGTCATCAACACATTTCTAGGACCACATCTGATTTCCACAGTAGTCTAATGTGTATTTACTCATAAAAACATTGAACAGAGCTCTCTAGTCGAGGCTCTACCTAATCCCCTAATCCAAGACATGCAGCGCTACATTATAAACACACAAAGGTCACTTAAACACGGATCATTTAAACGCAACGTCATCGGCAACATTTCACTCCTCGAGTTATTGATGTTCACTTTTCAAAAATCAAATGTCCAAAGCAGACCTCATTTCTTTGTGTATATGAATACTGGTGATTAGATGCATTCGCAGCAAAGACAGTCAGGTCCAGATCAAATCAAAGGAGGACATTAGTATGTGAATTCTAATCACAGAACTCACTTTGAAGCTAAAAATAGTTTCTGCTGTTTTGTAAGGCACCATTTAGAAGCGATGAAGTGTCGCGCCGTCAACAATACGGCATGTTCCCAACACTACAGTCTCTGCAGAGCAGTAAATCCCTAAAGACCTTAGTATGAAGCCTCACACAACGTTATAAAAGAACTCTTATGACAAAAGGCTCATTATAACAGGAGCAATACCCTGGGCTGTGTGTACATAAAGCTCCTTTATGGCGTCCACAGTAACCATGAACCCAAACCATCATCCAACCCATGCTGGAGATTTCCTCATGGCTACCTGCTCACATGACAACCAAATCTGTATCCAGCATCTTTTTGTCACTCTCTCCCTCCCTCTTGTATTCTCCTTCTTCTACCTGCAGAAGCTTCCTTTATCATGCAGGCCAGACAATAATGCAATCACAAAACAAAGAGCATGGCTTCTTATGTTACAATTACCCACATACACACACGTACACACACACAGACACAAAACCACATTAGCAAAATCAGGCACATTGTACCTTGGCCCTTTGTTTCTTGCATAATGCATTTGTGCCTCTGAAATATGTAGCACTGCAGCCGTGGCCGGCCGCGTTCACTGCACTCTTATGAGCTTTTAAGGGCCTCCGTAAATATTTTGAGCTCAGTATTAAAGGCTGATACGGAAACTAATGGGACTGAGTGTAGCGGCGAATTCCTCAGCATTTATTAGACGGTATTCAGACAGCAGCGAGCGGCGTAATAGCGTGACGGAGCGTGAGCAGAAACTCAGCGCCGAATTCCAAGAAGCGACGTCTGCCTGTCTGATGAGAAAAGCCCTAAAGATCAATAGCAGTAGTTAACAAAGGCCCTGTCACAATCCCAAGCTTCGCCAGTGCGCTGGCAACTGCCAAAAATGTTCCTCTTTTCTTTTAAGGACTTGGTGAGAGATTGTTTTCATTTGTGTAATTCTTCTTCCTGTCTCAGGTAGCCATGAAATTTATAACGGTTCCCGGATCAGTGGAGTAAACAGCATAATATCAGCATAATAAAATACACACACGCACAAACTTGTAAACTATCTATTCCATAGACTCCCATAATGACTAGATGTATAAAATTCTACAGCTAACCCTAACCTTAACCTCAGTAACCAAATGCACATCTTTTACCCTTTTAGTTTCTCAAATAAAACATGTATATTTTCTCAATGAAACAAGTCATTTTTCCTCATGGGGACCTCTCAAACGTCCCCACAACACATAAAAACATGGTAGGCACACACACAGAGCTGTATTTTACATACACTTCCCATAATAATAATGTTATATTATGTTATATAATATTAATAGATTACATTTCATTTTTTGCTCAGTTTTATTTACTCTCAAATGAATTTCCAAAAAGTCCCTAAACATGTAATGTTTATATGTCTATATGCAGTGACACTAGTTGCTTGCAAACTCAAGGCTATGGAGCCGACACAACATTGTCATGAGAGAAGCGTGTTTCTGTCTTGAAAATTGAAACAATATTTCATATTTAAGAGATTAAACATGATTGTGCAGTGCTGTCTGTGTCCAAAGGTTCCATTTTAACCTAAAGAATAATCTTTAAAGTAAATAAATTTTTTAATGGTCTAGCTAAAATTATCTGAAGATTATTCAAACTATGGCTGTTGATACCTTGCAGTGACGTCACAAAACTATCACCACCGCCATACTGAGTACCAGGCATATCCAGTACTGTGCTTATTTCTAATGAAAATGAGTAAATAAGCGTGTGCGGAGTGTTTTGCTTGCAAAAGTTCCACTGTGCGCTCAGAATTAAGCCAACTGGTCATGTAGAAGCAACATCATTTTCTACTAATGACCGTTATTATGAATAAAACTTGTCATGTTAAGTGTGAACAAGGACATTTCCATCATTATCTAAGCTAGATTTGTAACAGAATTGTTTTAATATCCAATCCAACATACAGTTGTGAAACTTGAGTTTTGTGTCACTGTCATCTCCATACGATCATTCAGGATTCAGGGTTGCACACTTTATCTCATCAACTTTATTCTCCCCATATTACTTAATGCATGCTTGAAGACAGAGATGATTCCAACCGATGTGTCCAAAAACCCTGAGAAAATATTCTGCTGACCCACACGCTGTAAGGACTGTGTTTCCCTCAGCCACTTTGCTCTCAAAGCTCTTCTTCTCCCCAAAAGCCCTAACGTGGCTAGGAGTGAAAGAAGGATTAAAATCATCAGTGTTAAAGTCCAGCTGCTCATTGTGTTTGATTCTACTGTCTTATGGACATCTACACAGTTTCGGTTTAAAACTGCTCTCATTACCCTGCTCTCCTTACTCTCACATTGAAAATGAGCGGTGTTACAGACTAAAACCTAATTAGGTCTGAGTTTCCCTAAGGTACCATGGTGTTATGATCGTTTTACAAATTAGAAAGAGTGTTCACAATGATTTGCAAGCCTAAAATCTAACCGTGATCCTTACGCAATGACACTTTGAGGAATTTGACCCTGAATATCAAAGTATATTTTAAAGCACGACTTGCTTTTTCTAAAACTGTTAGATACTGAAGCTGTTCTGAATATATACAGGATATTATTAGATGCTACAAAATCATCAGTCTGGGTCCATATTTATAGCCAAGTTCAAGTCCAACTCTATGACAAATTAAAAAATGTGATACATTACAATAAGACTCTGCTTATAAAGGATTATAAATGATTTATAAAACAGACGTCATACATTGATGCAGGCTCATTATTTGGTGAGATGTGTTCCACACATTATAATAAGGCTCCTCTTTGCCACATATAAATGTCAGTAACGCATCAATAATTAGTCATAAAAATGCCATGAAACATCACAATGGATGGGGGAATCATACAACTCATACACCAAAGTTGGTTTAGGTAAATAACTGATATCTGATATCTAGTAGCTCATCAAAAATCTAAATCACCTAATAAGGAAGAACACTGTCACCTGACCTTTATTCTACTGGTGTTTTAATGGTAATAGCATGTTAACAAATAGCTGATGAAGTTGACAAGTGGACAAGATAAGCTAAGCAACTAACAAGATCTGAGATCTCCCCAAATAGTGAGCCTGCATCAATGTATCACAACTGGTATAACTTGCTTATGACTACTTATTAATGGTATAAAACCTGTCTACAACCTAATAAAAAACCTAATTATAATTCCTATATAACTCTTTATAAGGGGAGTTTTAATGTAAAGTGGTACCAAAAGGGTCAATTGTAATTCAACATTGCAGTTAATATGACTGGAATAAATGTTATTTGTTGTAATGTGCCATGTATTTGATGCACATATGAATTTGTGTCACACTACAAACAGTTTTACATTACAAACCCAACTTCACCGCAATCTCAACACCAATCCATATTTCAACTTCAGTGTTTCACAGAATCCTAGAACTGGGTTTTTAAACTAACTTACCAATTTAATTGCGTTTTTAAACAATGATTGCTAACAATCTGCATTTTTGTAGATTACCCGGGGTTCTCAAAAGTTGCTAACGAATTGCTAACTATGTTAGCAACACTATGTTAGTTGCTAATGTAGTTAGTAAATATGCTTTTGGGAAACGCACCCCTGCATAGGTGACAGCAATCATTAATATGAAAACATATTCTTCTCATTCTCATGGACATAGTATACTCACTAAAGTAATATTGCCATCAAGTCACCAGGCACTTGTAAATCAGAATACAACAGCCCATGCTGCATCAACACCTAAACCTAAACCTGCTCCACAATTCTGTAACAATCTAACAATCCCATTTTAAATCACAACCTGCACATCAAACCCGCCTAGTTTTCTAAACCTAATCTGAGCTAATCAGAGCTAATCCATTCATATCTTGAGCCTAATCCGATCCTGGATCGAACCAGTTAATTATAAACAAAACCAGCCAAAGCCATTTGACCTTTAAATCTGGCTAACATGACCACATAAATAACATAATAACATAAATATCTAGTCTCAAAGTCTTGACTAATGAGTCATGCAAATAGTAACAAAAATCTTTATAAATGGGAGCACTGTCATGAGTAGGCACTTCTAAACGTGATATGCCTTATGAGACTTTGAGTAGGTTTGGCTAAATGTCTGTATAGAGGTAACGTCCTCCTCACGTCTCAGCATTACGGCTGTAGGTTTCCTTGCTCGCCTGTGCCTTCTATCCACTGCCAGCTTCACTCCATACAAATCCAATTTGGCAAATCTATTTTGACATTGAATTTGCGCTCATTCAGATGTGCCATCAGGCTGTGTGTTGCCCAGGCTCCTTGCCCTAATGAAAATGTCTACAGTGGAGAGCTCATTACGAGATCTGTTCCTCACGATTCTCTTTCTCAACCGTTCTCTCAGCATCAGAATGTAATCCGGACACACACCCAGTCACATTCCCCCGTGCTGCCGCATTCACTCCGACAATGTTCCCCGCGGTGCTGCCGTGCAAAACTGCAGGGTAAAAAAGCACGGCCATATCTGTGTGGATATCATTTTCTGGAGCACTCTTGATCGGACGCTAATTCTAGTGCTGAGTTTTACAAGCTCTGCTGGTGCATTTAGCGATTCGATTTAGTCGATAACTGTGCGAGGGCAGAAATTGTACCAATTGAACCAACAGGAGCAAAACCTAAAAGCAAAAGTCTCAAAGACACTAAAGTGGCTTATAGAGGATACAGGCAAATGGAGCCCTACTTGTGTGAATTATGCTATGGCTTCCTCGTTGGTTCTAAGTATTATTAGTCACATTAACAATAATAAACTAATCAAATGGACTGAAAGCATAAAAACAGTATCTGCACATGAAGGCCAGCAGCTTTACTGTACCCTCATTCTAGTTGTTATTGCATTCTACTCAATTTAAAATCCATTGTGTGGGCTCCCATTTTTCATACTTTGTCACCAACATAGCAACAAAGGAACTAGAAAGCATCACATATAGTTGTGTTTTTTGAGTGCGGCTGCAGGACAAACAAAAGGCTGTTGGTTGTTGGTCATTGGTTGTGATGCACCATGCGAATGACGCAAAACTTAATTTGTGTCAAACTAGATTCAGCGTCTCATTACAAACCCAACATGCACCACAATCCCAAAACCTACATTCCAACCCCATTTTTAAAAAATCACAGACACAAACACAAACACATTACCCTCATTCAAAACCTTGACATACACTGTACACTCATTGTATTAACATTGACATCGAATCGAAATCAAAACTGAATCACACTAAAAACACACTAACCAAATGGACTACAAACCCAGCACTATCTCTACACAGATACCACAACTACTGTATCCTCATTCCAGTTTTTGCTGCATTCTACTCAGTTCAAAATCAGATGTGTGCCCCCATTTTTCATACTTTATCACAAACAAAGCAACAAAACAGCGTCATAGAGGTTCATGTGGAGCTGTGTGTTTTGGGCGCAGCTTGAAAGCAAACTCAGGACTACATTTCCTAATGCTGATTCTAGTAGAATTTACCTGCAATGTTAAAATGCTATATTGTTTTTGCAGCAAGTGCTACAACAAACAAGCATTAGCAGAAATGAATGTTCTGTGGTCAAGCTTATGTTAACTAGAGATACAGTTAAGTTCACTTTTAACATGAACGTCTGCAACGTTGTGAAATGTAAAGGTTAGCTTAGACAGTTAGCTAACTACAGTATGTTAACCTTTATGCTAGCTGGCACTACTTTATACCGCTAGCTAAAACATCCCAGTTCAGCTCAACTGCCATGACAAAGTCTTCCACCTTAAACTACATTTGGAAATCACCTTCGATCACCTCTGACACTGCGTATAAATAAAACAAGCAAGAGAGCAAGAAGAAAATTCTCCCTCCAAGGCCATTAGGTAGAAACATGGATGTCTGGGCGGCAGGAGAAGTTATGACCAAAACAAGACTAAAAATCTAATAGGTTGAAACAGGAAAAGTCTGTGTATACCAAATTGTGCATAAAACCCAAACCTCCATTAGCCTCTAAACACTCCAACAGATCAGCACTGGATAAAGCCGGAGTATTTCACTACTGCAGCAAGTGAGCATGTGAGCTCTGGCTTTTCACACTAATGCTCACATCCTCAAGCTGTTTTTACCCCCTCTTCCTTCCTTACATGTTTCTTTCCTCTTTTCTGCCAACACAGTCACAGTAACTGAGATTGGGGAGTAGCTAACTACAAACAGTGAGCCTACTAAGTTAACTATTTTTTTTCAGTAGCGCATAAGTAGCAAAGGAAGTTTTAAAATGATGTAGCTGTGAAAGTGCCTGACTACATATTTCTTTACAAATTGCAATGCAGTGTGGCAAAATGTTACACAGCAATTTTTTCTCCCTCTCTCTTTACAAAGATGGGTATTTTTAGCTACCCAGTGTTTCTGACGTTGTTGAATTCACAAAAGTGGCATCTGGCTACTGTGCTCACATGCCGTACGCTCACTGCATCACAGTGGATTTCTGGCAGCTGGGAGATGGAGTCAAAAGATGGAGTCCACCTTGGCAAAGACGGAAACAACAATCTGTGGTCGTGAAATTACAATATTAAAACAGAAGCTTTGCTGCAGCTTAGGTTAGTCGTGTGGCAGGTCTACACATGTCCAGTTTTCTTTTAAAATTAATGAGTCGATGACCCAGTGGAAAGAAATAGAAATCACACAGATCAGTCAGCTCAGGCCACAGCCGAGTCTGAGTGTAGAGATTCAAGGACACAGTTTGCTCAACCGTACAATTCTGTGCTGCTCTCAGAGCAAAGCTGAAGCTGTGGCAGCGGTCGGCATTATGGGTGTTATAGTGGGAACGACACCAGAAATACCACAACAACCTCCCCCTGGGCACGCAGTAGAGTGACAGCAGCCGTGGTAGGCCCAGTTTCCCCCGCACACACACACACATACACACACCAGGCCCCAAACACGCCCTCTAACTCAGCCAAGACGCAGAGGCTGCATCTGTTTTTACACACACACATACACACACACTACAGCACTGAGCCAGTAAACAGATCTCCCGTTAGGACACACTGTCATTTGACTACAGTGTTTCTAACACTATGTTTATTAGTTAGAGATTATTCATGTCTTCTTGCTGTGTGTGTGTAGTGACAACGGTCAGATGAAGTGTACAGGTGTAACACCACACTGGATTTGAAGTGGGCTTCATGTTACGTTACTGTGATACAACCTCACTGCTTTATAGCTATACAATAGTGCACTAGGGGCAATCTAGATCTAAAATCCAGATGTAAAAAAATAACTGGAGCAGAGGGGGCAAAATTCTGAGAAAAATTCTGAAATTAGAGATGTAAATTCATGGAAAACAATTTCAGATATTCTCTGAAATTGTAAAGTTATAAATTTGTAATAAAACTCTAATATTTCTCATTTTAAAGTCATAAATCTTTTTACAATGTTAAAAATATCTCACTAATTTATGACTAAACAATGTCAAAGAATATTTGTGCATTTTTACATGAAATTGAGACATGAATTTCTTGTAAATTTAAGATATTACATTTGAAAAATTAATCCACCAATTTGGACTTTTTTTCCTTACAGTTATGACTTTACAGTGTCAGAGAATATTTGTGTATTTTAATATCAGAATTTCTGACTTCCATTTATTATTTTACATTAACAATGGCACTCATATTACACTGTAAATCTAGAAAAATGCTTGCAAACATTACTTATTCTGCCTCCTACTGCTAATTTACATCAGCACTGCTGCTAACCTAAAACTGGAGTTCTCATGGAAGAAAATTGCTGAAATACTTGAAAAAAAAAACATCAGAAGTAACCTAAAGGAGTTTTGTGCGTTCTAGATGTGATATATAAAGGAGTAAAGCAATACTGTTTCTCTCAGTTCCACATTATGTGATAAATCAAACACAAAAAGATAAACATCTGTTGTGTTACAAAAAGACATGTAGCCACACACCACAGGGCCAGTAAAGTGCCTTTTTCTTTGCAAAGAAAAGTGATGAAAAGAATCACTTGGTAATCCCAAACATCAGTGCTGTTTTAAAAGTGTATAGTGTATATAGTGCTGTGAAAAGTGTGTTGCTACACCCCTTAATAAAGAACACACAAACCTTCCATCTAGACAGAAATAAACCACCATGAAAGACATGACAACAAACAGTCTATAAAAGGAAACCAGAGAGAGAGAGAAGGATGAACGATGGAAAGATGGCCGGCAGTGGAAGAGTCTTTTCTTTTCTTCTTCACGCTGTTTGGAGCATAAACTAAACTTGTCCTAATGGCTGGTGTTGGGGCAGAGATAAGTGTGTGTGCATGTGTGTGTGAGCGTAATGGAGTCACAGAGAACATGTTAGTGACACTCAAACGGATCCCCTGCTCACACAGACAGAAAACAGAGACAGAAATATGGTATATAATACAGATTTACCCTCAACACACACTATACAGCACACACTGTGCAGCAAGTTACAGGACAACACAAATACATACTATATACAGATGATGAATAGACAGACAGATATACAGACAGACACAAAGAAGCAAAAGGAAAACTGTGCAGCCAGTTGCACAGCAACACACACACACAAATAGACACACACACATGCCATGGAGTATAACTGGACAACCCTAATTGGAGTTAATGTGGGGCTGCTGCGGTGAGACGTGTGACCCGGGTGGACATGACGCTGCCATTTTCCTGTGTGTCACCACACACACACACACACACACACACCATACAGTCCAAACACCCAACAACCACACATTCCTCATACAAACACACACTACACAGACACCACCACACAACACAAACATAAAACAATCCAACCAACATCACACACACAAGCGCTCCACACACTAACAAACACTCTCTCTCTTCATGCCCTTGTGAAAAAGCTGAGTTCCTGCGTGACGGAGCGCAAACCTCCGCATCTCTGCGGCGCTGCTGCTACTGCTGCTGCACATGGAGCAGAAAACAAGCCGCCAGCGGGGGTCAGCATTAAGGATGGGGTCCTATAATACTGACCCCCGAAACGGTCCTCACATCGCACTCCCGGGTTCACACATCCGCGGCGGCGTGGCGTATGATGCGTTATAACGCCAACCCGGCCTCTACACACATACACACACACCGCGCACACACACACACACACACACACACACGTCTTCAGGCATGACCTCACAACACGACGCGCGCGTCTTGTGCCAAAGTGTCCGCGCTCGGTGTGTGTGTGTGTCTCAGAGCTAAAAAAGCGACACCCCGATAATTACGCCTCCAAACCACGACATGCGTGAAATTGGAAGACACACGCGCGCAAGCACAGAGCTACAGATGCAACAAATTCAGCTCCCTAAATGCTCCCCTCCTCTTTGTTATTGCTTCCATCAAGAAACCTGCCATTGTTACAGGTTCTTTTTTTGGACTTCGCCGAACCTCCTCTCCTCTCCTGTCTCGCTCTCCCCTCTTTCCCCTTTCCTTCGGCACTACTAAAGAAAATCGGTTGTGGCCTGCCGCGAAACCGATCACGGTTGCTCGATTGAGCACCTTTGACGTGATGTTAAGAGAGACGCAGTGTGTGTGTGTTAGTGAGTGTGTGTGCTACCTGCTGCGGCTGGTCGCTGGTTTTACTCCGTGATGCCGCAGACGGGCGGACAAGCGGCGGGCATCGGTCGGGCGGATGCGGACACGAGCAGCGCTGCGGCGCGGCGGCTTTTCCGTGGTCGTGGTCGTTGTCGTCGTGGTGGTGGTGGTCGTCGTAGTCGTCGTCACGGCGCTGCTGCCATCCTGCATGGGGGCCGTGCTGCAGCGCCCGCGGCTGCTCGGCCGAGCCTCGGGGGCAGCAGTTGGGGAGGCTGCTCCGGACGAGCCGCTGCTGCTGGAGCTGTAACGGAGGAGGAGGAGGCGGTGGCGGAGGCGGAGGCGCGTCCGACTCGAACAATAGCGTTTCTCCGCCCGGGACGCAGTGCGAGTGCGATGGCGGCGGTGTCGGTGTGGTTGGTGTCGGTGGTGTTTGCTGCTTCAGCAGCAAGGACGCGAACGGGTTGGTGCTGGGGGCTTGTGGCGGCTCGTACTGGCGCTCCGCCGCGACGCAGCTGCACGAGACTCTGCGCTCTGCGGCTCCCGGTGCGCCGCTATTCCCGCGAGGGCGCACCGGGAAGACGGGCTCTGCGCCGTGCGGCCGGATCGAGAGGCTGCCTCCTCCGCGTTGGCCGTTCAGCGGAGCGCCCCGTTGCGGCTCGGCTCGAACGGACGGACAGGCGCGCTGGTTGGGCGCCCGTGGCGGCGGGGGCAGGCTGCACAGCGGAACGGCGGCGCCCTGCGATGATGCTCTGCGCTCCGGCGATGCTGCGTGGTGCTGATGCTGCTGCTGCTGAGGATGATGCTGATACTGATGATGCTGCTGAGGATGATGCTGCTGGTGCCCAGCGCCCGGGTGGCGATGCTGCATCACCTCCTCACCTCCTCCGGCAGGATGCGAGTGCCGCTTTGCGCTGCAGCGATCCGGCACCCGTTCGCTGCGTGCGGCCCCGGTCGAGTCGAGGCGGCCCGTCTCATTGGTCGGCTTGACCAGGACCAGCCTCATCACGTCAGCGTGTAGTTCCAGGGAAGACGCCGCCCCTCCCGCCACGCTCGCGCGCCTTTAAAAGCGGCGGGCCGACGCGAGCGAGCGCGAAAGCGTCGGGAATACGGGACGGCGGAAAAGCGCGACCAAACCCATCCTGAGTGTGTTTATGTGTAAAAAATGGGTTTTTTTGTTGGTTTTTTTTGGTTTTGTTTTTCAATTTTACACTCTTGTTTCCAGACCTGCGTGACTCAAAGATGAGGGAGGGAAATGAGAAAACATTTCCATTGTCCGTCCAGTTTGGAAACAGGCCTGGTATTTTGACTGTTAGTCTGTACAACCAGAACAGTCCTTAACCTGTAAAAAAGAAAAAAACAACAACAATATGAGAATTACACAAGCATTACATATTTACATTTACAGCATCTATCATACCCTCAATTCCAGATTCCATAGCTCCTTCCAACGCGTCCTAATAAAAGGCACAGTCTCCCTGGAACAACTTGGGGTTAATGGTTTTGCTCAAGCACCCAGTGGTAGCACTGCTAAAGCTTGGAAAGAGCCAGACTCCATCCCCACAACCTCTTAATCTATAACTGAGTATCATACCACTAGAGAACCTCTATCACCCTATAACTGTGTTGTAGTTGGTCCGCCAGGGTCTTAGCAGAAAGGCCTTCGAGCATAAAGCGTTGAATGTTTCATTGCGTTACGGCTTCAGGATGGTGGATATTGGTTTTCACCCTGAGGACGGAGCATCGTTTTCATTGACAGAGGTGCTGTCAACAGTGTGTATGGACGGGGGAGTCCAAATGTAAAGTGGAGTGTGGGGTGAGAAGAGCAAGAAACCTGATCGTTTTCATTAGGTAATTAGTCCTGGAGGCCTGGATCAGCACCTGGGCAACATGGAGTATCACTTGCTTGCTGGTCTGGGAGGCAGCGCTGCCTACAAGTGCATGAATTATTAATCTGTCCATCCCACTCCAAGTTCAGAGAGAAAGAAAGAGAGAGAGAGAAAGAGATGGGGGATGGAAAAAATAATCTCGACAGTGTTACCTGCAATAAATATTATACTGTATGTCAGTCACAATCAAAATGTCATTAATATTACTGAATGTGTTCCCCAACCAGCCTCCATCCAAATATTTTTACTGTCTCCATTAAAGCATGATGAAACATTTTAGAAAAGTTTCCTGAGGTGTTCAATAACACCTATGTCTAGCCTGGGATGAAAAATACATTTAAAAAAGAAATATTCTGTGCTATCAAGGGCAGGCAAAGAGCAAAGTGTACCATATTGTAGCTAAGTTCCCATAGTTTTTTGTCATCTTACTGTTGTAGAAACAAGTGTGGCAAAAGGTGAAGGCAGAAATCTGAAGACTGCTCACTGCACAAGCACACACATGTAGTTTCAAGAACTCCAGTGTATATATAGTTGACAAAATCGTCCAGAATATGATCCCTTATAGAGTTCACGAGTTCCCCATGTGAAGAAATGACTTTTAAGAGAAAAAGGTACACAGATAGTGTGTTGAATAGATTCGCTGATAGAAACTTGAGTGTGTCAGAGCTGCAGTCTGTGTGGTTACGAGACTGTGAATGATAAACATGTTGCAGAGAGTCACATTACAAAGTGTTAAAAATGTTGAAAAAGAAATAACACAAAAATACTCAAACCAAATTATTAAGTGTTCCACCATTTGACCTGCAAAATATTTCATATTTCACAACAGAAGCAAACTCATGCATGACCTTCCAGCTAGAAAATTCTTCTCAAATTCTTCTCAAACACTTAGTGTTATGTTACTACCGTGTATAAGACACAGCAGTGTTTCTGAACCTTTTTTACATGCTAGTGTCACCGTTAGGATGAGAGACTTAACAAGGTCAGAAATATCCAGACAAGAAGGTTTCTGTGGTCAAAAACTGACCCCTGATGAAGTGCTAAAGGAGAACCAACACAAATGGGATGTGCTAACAGATGGACTGTAGTTTCTAACTGCAAGGTGGAGTTACCAGGTTGGAGTTCCTAATGAGGGGGCAGATAAGTGTGTATTTAAACTGTAATTCGTATATGGTACAGTGCTGTTTTGTTAGTTTTATACCTGTTGTTATACAATGCTTGAAAACATTTATATTGGAGAAATACGGTGGCGTGGTGGTTAGTTCTGTCACCTCACAGAAAGAAGGTCTTGGGTTCAACTTCTGGCTCCCTGAGTTTTTTCCTGGTGCTTCGGTTTCCTCCCACTCCAAAAGCATGTGCTGTAGGTTGATTTTGACTCTTAATTGCCCTTTAGGTGTGTATGTGAGTGTGCTTTTGTGTGAGTGTGTGTGCTCTGCAGTGTGTTTGCGCCACTAACCCTACTTTCAACTACCAGGTGTTTCTGACAAGGTGTGGTGCTCTCTTATTGCATCACAGCACAGTGTACATGACAGCTGCAAGACGGAGTCGGGATTTGGAACCCAACATGACAATGATGGAAACAAAAATGTGTGGTTGTGAAATAGCTTTAATGTAGTTAGCTACTTTTTGCTGTAGCTTGTAGTGTTGTTATATCTATCTATCTATGCTATAATCAAAACAGTAGCTTGGCTGTAACTTATCTACGTTTGATCATGTCACTTGTAGTTTGAAAAGCTACCGTTTAAAAGTAGCTTCCCCAACATTGTCTGAATCCTTGTATATGGCTGAAACCAACGTTTACTTGACGACATTTTTTTAAAATCTCAAAATCATAAGGCATTCCCCATTAAGCACAAACATTTTCATACATAATATCATGAGTACATTTGACATTATGGTGGCGATAATCACTGAAAGTGGACACAGTGAGTTGAACGTTTGTTATAAAATCTGATAAGTAATGAAACACGGGTGTATACTGAGTGCCCCGGTCTGTAATACATCCTGTAGGAGCGGGGCAACACGGTAAAGAGGTCACCTGCCCTCTGTGCCCACCTGAGAGAGTGAGGTTTCAGGTTCAGAATGAGTTCTACTGGCCCAGATAGTCACTACAACCACTTTACATTAACGCAACCTAAGTCAGGTCCTCACACTCCTCAGTCCACCTGATCTTATACAGACTCAGGCAGTATCGCAGTTCCAGAAAAAATACCCCACATCACTTTTTTTCTGTTCATTGACTTTACAATATGTGGTTGTGAGTGTAAAATGTACAGGTTGCTATTCTTTTATGAGCTATTGTAGTTGGAGGTCTGTGAAAAACAAGAAAGCAGTCCATATTTTAACAAATAACTGCAATTCTGTTTTTATAGCAGCTATTCCATGTGTTATATTCCAACACACCTGATTCAGTTTGCTGATTAGAGGAAAGAGACCTCGGCAAATGAGGATACTGTAGACTTGTGGACTTGTTATACTAAGATAATTTACTCCATAAGATAATAAGATAATGCATAAGATAATTTACTCCAAAAATGCTTGGAATTTTGAAATAAGCATGGTAAAGTTATAAAGGAACATTTACTTGTATATTGTACACACACACACACATTGCCACAAATTTATTTAAAAAAAAACAATGAATCAGAAATGAAGTGATGTGGTCTCATTTTTTTCTCCACAGCTGTTTAAACATAATAAAAAATATACGTATTCCATTCCTGTTGTACAAAAAGAAATGCAATCAGATCATAGCTACAGCTCTAAAAATGTAGTATTACCTTTGGATTGGATTTTCCAAAAGTTAAAAAGATGTTCCAGGTGTTGAAATAAAGAAGGCGTGGGCTGGAAAAAATCCCCCTTCTTTACACTACACCTTTCTTGATGTTAGCTATGTGAAGTGCAGAATGAATGCTAGTGAAAAGATACACTCAGTGAACATTACAGTGCTGTGCAAAGTGATATAAGAACAGTGACAATATAATGATTTGAATGTTACAGATTTTTGGTAAAAAACTCAGAAATCATAATCTGCATCAAAACTCAGTTATGTTCTTTCCCATATTATTCACTGAATTTGTTTACAATACAGCTTATTTATTATCGGAAAAACCTTTGTTTATATACAATATAGGTTTCGCAGATATATTTGTATAATGTCTTCTGTTTGACATGTATCTGCTCTCGTCTTCAGATACATAAGTTTGCGTAATTGCGATTATCAGATGAGCGGATTATTAGGGGCCGATATTAGGCCCGATTATCGGTATCTGTGTTTAATTTTGACCATCACTGATATCAAGTGCAAGGTGCACTACAGTGGATCCACTGCCATCTCTTCTCTCTGTGCTGTTTGCTCTCGACACACTGCTTTATTTAAAGCCCCGCCCACAACAGTTTCTGATATGTCACACGAGTAGTACCCAATCAACACTGAAGCCTTGTTGTCACTCATACCACACTCATGCACGAGTGCAGCGTGACGCTCCGAGAAGGAGAAGAGAAGGGAGGAGGGTGTCAGCTGAGCTTGGTGTTTGTAAAATCCTAAATTTTGACAAAGATTTTCTCTCTCTTTTTTTTGCACATAGGTTTCAAATATCAGTTTTCGGCCCCATTAACTATAATAATCTGTAATAAACTGATAATCTGTATCGATATCATCCCTGAAAAGCCAATATCGGTCGACCTTTAATTGTAATCAAAAGTAATTGTAATTGGCAGGAATTGATCGGCATATTCTTGCCCATTGTTTTTTTCATTCTTTCATTTATTATCTGAATTGCTTAATCTCTATCAGTGTTGTGACGACAAGAGCCTATCCCAGGGACTATGGGTGTGAAACGGGGATCTACCCTGGGTGGGCGGCAACACACCACATGGTACCCACACACTCACATTCACATATATGGGGCCAATTTAGAGTCGCCAATCAACCTACAGCACATGCTTTTGGACAGTGGGAGGAAACCGGAGCCCCCAGAGAAAACCCACTTGAACACAGAGAGCAGACAAACTCAGCTGGACCGAACCCAGGATGTTCTTGCTGTGAGGCAACTTTTAGATTTTCAAGAAAAATTCTGTTAATACTGTCCCCAGTGTATGTTCATGCACTGACCCTTTAAAAACACACTACTACATGTGTGTTCTTTGAATTATTTTCAAATCACAAAGTAAAGGTATGTTTCAGTAGAACAAAATTTTATAGCGAAGCACATTTACAGTACAAACATTGTCAGTGAATTAAGAGAGCAAAAAGCTTAAAACAGAGTAAAAGTTCATTAATCGTAGCGAAGATGTTCAAATGATTGTGATACTGATTTGAGGTAACATCGACCGTTACTACTTAGAGTACAAGTTTTAAAAATATTTTATATGTGATCTTCCCAGCCCTGATCTTATATAAGGTGTGCATTATTCACCAGCGAGAGGAAATCCCCACTTCCTGCCGTTTCACTCCTTCATTAAGCACCACAAGAGGCTCTCACTGGCAGCAGAAATATACACCCCATTTAGTCCTTACATACTGATCTAGAGTCAGACAAACTGTGTGTATCTATGTGCTGTCTGTCACGTGACAATGCTCAGCACTGATCTCAGAACAGGCGGGTTTGAACTCTACGTCCCACACACTCTGATATGCACCGAGAGGAAGGGATCGTATAGCTTGGAGTGTGAGTGGGCCACTTTCATTGGTGGATAGTGTTCAGGATATCAGGAGTGTTAGGAGTTAGGACTTTATCAGCTTGTTGGTACACAGTGTTGTGTATTATAGTTGTGCTATATATATAAAGCCGCAGTGTACAGTATATACAGGGAATATACATCAACTATCTACATATATTATATGAGTGTGTTTGTGTGGGTTCGTGTGTGCGTGTGCATGTGGTCCATAATCCTGCCGCTTGTGTGAATATTCGGGAAACACAACAGCACGTTTCAGCTGCGGGGGAGAGATGGAGAGGCCCTGTCACAGGCAGATGAGAGTTCCTGATCAGTTAATATTCTTTCACAAGGGGGGGATTGAGGGAGGGAGGGAGCGAGGGAGCGAGGGAGGGAGAGAGAAAAAGAGCGTAAGACAGACAGAAAAGGATGAGATGAGAGAGAGAGAGAGAGAGAGAGAGAGAGAGAGAGTCCAAATGCAATAGAAAGAACATGAGGGGACAAAACAGAGAGAGAGGATGAAAAGAGAGAGAGAGAGAGAGAGAGAGAGAGAGAGAGAGCGAGAGAGAGAGGGAGAGAGAAAAGAGGAAGAAATAGAGAGAGAGAGAGAGAGAGAGAGAGAGAGAGAGAGAGAGAGTGAAAGAGAGAAAAAAATAAAGAGAGAAGGAGAGAAAAAAGAAACAGAGAGAAAGAAGAAGAGAGGACAAAATTGAGGAAGAAAGAGAGCCAGACAGAGAGAGAGGAGAGAGAGAGAGAGAGAGAGAGAGAGAAAAGACAGAGACAAAAAGGGTGAATTATAAAAAGAGGGAGAGAGAGAGAGAGAGAGCGGTCTAAAGTAAGGCAGAATGAAATAGAATGAGAGTAAAAATATATATAGAGAGAGAAAACAGAGAGGAAAAGATGATAAAATATACAGAGACAGAGGAAAAGAGAGAGAATGAAATAGAGAAAGAGATAGGGACAGAGAGAACAAAAGAGAGAGAGGAAAAGAGGATGAAATAGAGAAGGAGAGAGGGATAGCGAGAGGAAAAGAAAGAGTGGTAGAGAGAACAAGATAGAGAAAGAGAGAGGAACAGAGAAAGAAAAAAAGACGAAATATAAAGAGAGAGGAAGGGAGGACAAAATGGAGACAGAGACCGAGAGAGTGAGTGAGAGAGAGATAGAAACAGAAAGACTGAAAATGATTTTTTTCACTATAAAAAGCATTATAAGTCAATAAGGACAATCATTATGTATGTACGATATATTTTTAATCATATCTTTGAAACCTGTTCAAACACTGTGTGTGTGTGTATGTGTGTTGTGCCTGCTGCGTAGTGTTGTGTGTCCGTATCTTGATATTCATGTGCATGACGCTAAACAACAAGCCTGGATTTGACTGGAATATCAAAGCTCATACAAAGAAAACACATCACACCCAAACACACAAACTAATGGGTCTTTACTAAACTATTTACACACAATCAGGTAGAAACTCCAACTCTCCACACCTCCATCACAAGCAACAACACACTTGTGCTCATTCAAATCTCACAAATATCACACCAACAGCGGTGGAGGACCATATAAAACACTCCCTGAGGAACGCGAGGCCATGAGAGAGAAAAGAGAAAGAGAGAGACTCCATGGCTGTGATCAGTTGCAGGTGATCATCTCGTCTCTAACGCCTCTAACACATTCCAGCTCCAGAGCAGAAGGAGAAATTAGACTTACCTTCTTCTTTCAGACTTGCACTCATCCCTCCCTCGTCCGCCGTCCGGTCTGCACTCGTCCGTCCGGTCATCAGCTGTGTGCTGCTCTCCGTCACGCCGGCCTCAGAAGTAGGGGCTGGACAGAGTCTCTTTGAGACACGTAATTAGGATGCAGGGTGAAGAAAGAGCAGCTCGGCTTGTTAAGAGCTGCCATGCAAATGGACCTGGTGACAAAGAGACACGGAGCATACACACACACGGAGCATACACACACACTCTCTCTCTCTCTCACACACACACAACCGAGATTGACACACAAGTGAGTAAAAAGACAGTCATGTGTCAGAGAGAGAAAAATAATGGCATCAAAAGGTTATATATATATATATATATATATATATATATATATATATATATATATAATATCATTCTAAACCTCATGTTATATATATACAGTTCACACTCACAACAGTTTGGACACACAGGCTGCATAGAGAGACAACGATGAGGAATAGAGGCAAGCAATTGATGCTGAACAGTTCAAAGGCCCGTAAACCCTCTTATCTTACCGGCCACACACTCACACTCTCTCGCATACACACAAATGGACACACACACACACATTCACGTCTTGCTGTCTTTGTGAAGCACTTCCATATATTCCCATGATGACTAGATGGAAATAATATTACACCTTGAGCTCGGAGTTTGGAAACCAAAAGTCAGTCTTTCACCTCTTTTAGTTTTAATTGATGAGGATCTCTTAGGAGATCAACACACACTAAAATGTCTTATTAGACAAATCTAAGGTTCGACTGTCTTTAAGAGGACATTAGAGAGGGGAAAGGAAAACTAGCGGTTATGTGTCATAGTTGGGGGAAAAGAAGAACAGCACAAGAGCAGTGAAGCAAGGGGGAGAGAGAGAACGTGTGAATATGTGTGTGTGTGTGAAAAGATGGAAGAGGAGAGAGGGGGAGTGAGAGGGTGTGTGAGAGGAAGAAAAGTGAGGGAGAGAGAGAGAGAGAGAGGTGGGGGATAGACAGAGATGAAAGAAAGGTGGGGAGTGATAGAGAAAGAAAAGTGGTTGAAAGAGAGAGGCAGGAGAGAGAGAAATATGGGGAGAGAGAGCGCGCAAAAAAGAAAGGTTGGGGAGCAAGAGAACACGTGAGAGATACAAAGGAGGAGAGAGAGAGGTGGAGGAGCGAGAGAGAAAGAAAGAAGGGGAGAGAGAGAGAGAGAGAGAGAGAAAGAAAGAAAGAAAGAAAGATGGGGAGAGAGAGAGAGAGAGAGAGAGAGAAAAGGTGAAGCGAGAGGTGGGGGAATAAGTGAGAGAGTGAGAGAAAGAAAGTGTGTGAGACATAAAAAGGGAGAATCGTGGGGATGAGTAAGAGATTGTGTGAGAGAAAGAAAAGTGGGAGAAAAAAGAAAAGGAGGAGAGAAAGAGAGAGAAAGATAACAAGGCTGTCCACTACTATCAGTCCATGGATTCAATTTCCCTTTATTTGACTCTCAGTAATGACACACAGCCTCATAAAACCACACAAAATTACACGCAGTCACAACATACAACTAGACACACACAGAAACATATAGATGTTTATACACACACATACATTCACACAACCACACACAGACACACACAAACACATTCAACTCAAACAAAATAGAGGCACACAGCATTAGAAACATAGATACGATATAAAAAAAACATTCACACAATTACATGCAGATAAACAAATATATTTAAGCACACAAAATCCCACAACCACACAAAATAACACACAGATACACAAATCACACACATATCCAAAAAATCCAACAACCATATACTGATACACATAAGCCTACACAGACACACACACGTTTATCTAATTATCTAATTTATCTTTTTAGTCATGGCCAAAAATATCAGCACCCCTGCTTTTATATTAGATAATGCAACCTATCTCCCAGAAAAATTGCTGCAATCACAAATGCTTTGGTATTGTCATGTATATCATGTTTGCATTAGAAAAACACACAAAACCTTTCTGACAGGCTTTCTGACATTGGGCCCTACACTGCGCTCCAGAATTCGTTGGTAGTCTTCTGATTTCACAACACCATGCAAGTCCCAAAACATCAGTGAAACGCCACCATGTTAGACTGTAGGCACCGCATTCTTTGAATGCCTCACTTTGTTTTCGGTAAACAGTAGAATGATGCGCTTTACCAAAAAGCTGTACTTTAGTCTCATATGTCCCCAGAACATATGTTGTATGTTGCACCCTGTGCCTGCAGGTCAGATTTGTTTGGAAATTGATCAAGGTTCTTTATCCACCATTCGAACAATCCTTCGTTGCAACCTTTCATCAGTTTTACTTGTTCGTCCACGTCCAGAAAGATTGGCTATAGTGAAAGTGAGTGATTATTTGTCATTGTGAACACACCACAGCACAGCACACCAAAATGAAATGTGACCTCTGCATTTAACCCATCCGTGAAGGAGCAATGGGCAGCTAACAAGCGCCCGGGGAGCAGTGCTTGGGTACGGTACCTTGCTCATGAGTACCTCAGTGGTAACTTTACCGGCCCTGGATTCGAACCTGCGACCTTCTGAGACCTTCTATAGTGCCTTGGGCTGCAAACTTCTACACAATGTTGCGCACAGTGGACACTGTGGACACAGGAATATTACGATCTCTGGAGATGGACTTGTAGCCATGTTATTGTCCATGCTTTTCCACAATTTTGGTTCCCAATCCGCAGACAATTCTTTGCTCTTCTTTCTTTTCTCCATGCTCAGTGTGGTACAAACAGACACTCAATAAATGGTTTCATGTGGAAATGATCACATGTGTGAAATACAATTATTTCTTACAATTCTGGAAAGGTGCCAATGATTTTGTCTAGTCGTTTTTGCTTTGTTTTGTTTTGTTTGGAATATCTCAGATTTTTTTTGTTTTAATTCTGTTTTTGTGTTTTTCAAATACAAACCAAAGAAAAAAACATGGCAATACCATGTCTCTGGAAGAAGTGATGCGTTATCTATCTATCTATCTATCTATCTATCTATCTATCTATCTATCTATCTATCTATCTATCTATCTATCTAGAGAGAGAGAGAGAGAGAGAGAGAGAGAGAGATAGATAGATAGATAGATAGATAGATAGATAGATAGATAGATAGAGAGTGAGAGAGAGAGAGAGAGAGAGAGAGACAGACAGACAGACAGATAGATAGATAGATAGACACACACACAGACACACACACACACACACACAACAAAAACAGACAGACACACACAGCCACACCCGCCCGGCCTGCTGCTGCTGCTGCTGCTGCTATAATGGCACATGTATAAATTGTTGATGGCGGCGGCGCTGCAGCGGATCCGAGCCGCTCGCTCAATAAGGGAATTCCGCGGCTATTTTTAGCTGCTGCTCTGGAGGCCGGTGGGGGGTTTCTCCTCCGAAACCTCCTCTCATCTGCAAACAGATCCACGATGCAGCCAGCACACCAACCAACACACTTAGAATCACCCCACCTCACACATTAATCAGGAACTGGTTAAAACACAACCACATATATTCTGGAGCTATTTTGTTTGTCGGTGTGGAAGGTTTTTAATGCATGTTTTTCTGTCGGTTAGGTGTGAGGTTCTGCTCGGGGAAATCCGCAGTCTGCACTGTCCTTGACACCGGGGGGAAGTTGGATTTTTAATTAAGAGCCTCTGCAGGGTCCCAGCTATAATCCCGACTCATGGCACCACAAATTGCGGAAAATACGTTTTAACCACGTCAGGAAAAAAAAACACCATACGAGACCAAATCAGCTGAATCAGGTTTACTGCAGATACTGATGTTCGGATCTTAAAGGGATATTACTCAAAGGTATCTGTGTATGTATGATGGAATGAAAGCTTACCTCATTTCTTCTTGGGTACCCACATACACACTTTCATATTTGTACATTGATCATGGCCAATTTTACTTGAAAGTTTTAAAGAGGAAATACAATTATCGTTTTTAGGTCTCTGAGAATGTTAAAACTGGGTGCATGAATTAAATGAGGAACGAACGAATTACCCAGCAAACAGGGAAGGTTCCCTAAAGGTTCTCCGAAGGTTCCACCAAGTGTCACTTCACATTTTGTAGAACCATCAGGGAACACTGATAATAACAAGAAGTAGTAACCTTGTTGTAAAGTCTGCTCTTCACACCCAGTTTAAAACAACAGCAACTGTGAATTTTAAGTGAGTGATTGTCATTACATTACTGCCATTACTAATTACTGACCTCATGCACATTCAGTGTAAAAGTCATTTACAATACCATAGTTGTAGGTTGAATACTGCATCCTAAATGTCTCTCTTTCTACTTCTAGTTTATATTTAATACACCATTTCTAGTTTAAAGTGTATATTTTATATTCTATTTATATATTGTTATTCTATGGAGCCTATTGTTCTTTGTTGTTTGCACTGTGAAAACTGGAGCCACGTCGTCTCGTCTCTCTGTATACCCGTACAGTATATAACAGAGATGACAAAGTTTACTTTGACTTCATTGTGAACACACCACAGAACAGCACACAGTGCACCACAACATAACCTCTGCATTTGACCCATCTGTGAAGGAGCAGTGAGTAGGTTTTTGGACTTTTTTTTAACGTCCCTAAGCACTGGAGGTAACACATTACCTTGCTCATGAGCACCTCAGTGCTACCTTTACCGGTCCAGGACTTGAACCGCCGACCCTCTGATTCCCGGTTGTGACTGTGTTGTTTTTAAATGAAACATCATATACAGACTGTAGAGGATCGGGTATAGATTAATCTCATGTGTTTGTGTTACAAGGCTTTTTGGTCCCAAAATTGAAAGCCATTGATTTGTCATTGTAAACATACCACAGCACAGCACACACAAGGAAGTGACATGCATTTGACCCCTCTGTGAAGTATCAATGGGCAGCTGACATGGGCAGGGCCTGAGGAGGGCACAGTGCTGTATCTTGCTCATGAGTATTTCAGTGGTACCTTTACCAATCTGGGATTTGAACCGGCGACCTTCCAATCACGGGGGCGTACTCCCTAACTGTTATGCTACCAACTAACTGCCAGGTCATTAAAATCCATATGTCAGTTTTTTTGGTGGACTGTGTGAACACACATTACATACTAAAATAGCTACTATGCAGATTAAAGCAGTAATGACAGACTTTTACCAGTCACGAGTGTTGCTTGAACCTCGTGGGAAGGATGTTCAGCATTAGCCTCTACGCTAGTGAGGGGAGGTGCCGCATCCCGCCCGAGTCTTCTCATTAAGCGTCACACAGAGGAACCAGAGCTTCACACCACGTTACCCACCAGCCAGCGTTAATGGCGCAAATCGGATGGACTGAAGGTCACATATAGGCTTTCTACTCCTCAAGGACACACACACACAGTGTTTGACAGATTTGTGGGAAGGCGTATGAGACCACTGGAAACTACAGTATGAAAAAGGGAAATAAATCAGATGGGGAAGGGACTCAATACTAGATCAGCGTTATAATTTAGTGATTATATATGTTACACTTTCAGTAGATTATCAATAGAAATGTTACTTTTAAACCAGTATTTTTGGCAAAACTCATTGTTACAAAACAATTATTTTCTCTCCTTTTCTTTTTAAACTACCAGGTGTTTCTAATTGGTGTTCAGTTGGTAGACATGGAGTCTGGAAGGCTACCATACCGTGCCGCACATGCTCATTGCATCACAGTGCGCTCTTGACAGCTGAGATGGAGTCGGAGGATAGAGTGCACCTTCAAAAATAAATATATTTTTAAAATATGAGTCTGCTCTTCTCACTTAAATCTTTTTAATTTCTAAAACAAAAGCATCTCAATACACATTTCCAAAAAAAGTAAATAATGATTCTTGTTGCCAGTCTTATCAGTACAATATTGAGACAACAATAATATTAATGAGACTATGGTGAAGCAAAATTAACCCAGCGTTAGGAGGGAGAGCACTTCATTATTTAAATGAGCAAATGCATTCGTTTTTTTCCCCTACCGTGAGGGTAAAAAGCAAACCTGGTGGAAAGTGTTTTGCTGCCACGTCTAAACACACTGGGCCTAATGCAGCGCAGCGAAGTCCAGATGTCATGAGTCCGACCTCCTAACACAAACAGCAACACTGTCCAAAACTTCCCAGCATGCACTTCAAGCCCGTTACCGAGGCCTCCAGGAGTGGAAGAAAGAGAGACAAACATCACCTTGAGGGAAGCACTGGATCAGCAAGAATAAAACCCGATGCAGGTCAGCAGGCTGTTGATTATTGCTATTCAGGAGTCAAACAGGCTGTGTGTGTGTGTGTGCGTGGAGGAGTAGGCTGGCGTAAGTCGTTTAGGTTACAATGGGATATTAGGGACTTTAATTGTTCATTGTAAATCTTTGTGTGACTTCATATGCTATACTAGTGCACCTCAAAAAATCAGAAAATTGTGAATAAGGTAATTTGTTTTTACAATATTTAATTTTGAATTTCTTTAGAGGTAAAGGTAGGGCTTTAAATATGCTCTTTCACTTTCTTTTTGCTGTTTAACATTGTAATTTAAATAAAAAAGGCAAGTCATCATATAGACTTCATCTATACGCATAAAATGTAATAACCTCTGTATATATGAAGAAGCCTCTTATTTTGGTTTCTTTTGATGTTGATGATTACAGTTGATCATTCATAAAAATCAGAGCTCCAGCAACTCAAATGATTAAAATATTACCTGTTATCGCTATTAATATTCCCTACCCTCTGTATAATATGTTCATTTATTCAGTCAATAAATGTGGCACTGCTGAGTGAACAAGAAACAGCCTATATGAAGGTGGACGTTTTTGAATCGAATTACGAAAAACAAATGTGCTTTCTCACAATATTACATTTCAAACATGCTGCAAGAGCCACAGCCCCCTTTTCACGCTGTAAATCACCCATTTAGTAAAGCACGAGAGAGACGTGTGAGTTTTGTTGTGTTACGACAAATCTTCATAACGTTGAGACTTAATTGCACTGCAGTCATCGCTCTCAAAAAAAAAAAATACTGAATTAACCATCAAACCCCGAGGTGAAGATGTGAACGCAGCGGTTGGCACAGTTGTATGTAAACGTGTAGTCGGTTAAGTTAAATCGGTCATGGAATGGAAGGGGGAAAAAATCCAGATGCAAATGTGTCAATGACGCTTTTTTATATGGAGATTTTAATAGGCGTGGTGCTTGAGATTGGTCAGTCTTGTTTTCTCCTCCTCCTCTACTTGGTGTTGTAGCTGGTGAAGCGCTGGTTGAGCGGGTTCTCGGGCGACTTTGTCCACTCCTTCTTCAGCTGCTGTTTGAGCTGTGACATGCGCATGTTGGGGTTCTCCTGCTTCAGCCGAGGCATGTTGGCCTCCTCGAACGCGGTGTAAGCTGCCTTCATCCTGCGCTCGGGGTGGCGGTCCAGGTCTTCCTTAGTGCTGAAACCCAACACACAGAGACGGGAGTTAACATCTAATTTTTCTCATATATATACTATCTTTTATTTCATGATGTACATGAAAAAATACACTGTTTAAGGCAATATTTTTTCATGGTTTGGATGGCGGTTTGCAGTAGTCACCACGGCGCCACAGAGATGTCGGCACAGAGAATACTATGGTGTGATATTTAAGCTTTTATTCAGAGCGTGCAATGGAACCTTTGCAACAAAATCCTGTGTCTGTGCGCACTAAACTCTGCTTACACACATGGTTGAAACACTCCATGCGCTCAGATCTATGGAATACCAAAGGTGGCACAATTCGGCTTAAAGGCACTTTATTGTAGTGCACTGTAGAAAGTGCAGCCTTTTACAGCCGTTTTACAAAGAAAAAGCAGGGTTTGACCACAGGTCACTACAACGCAACGAAAACTACAGCATTTTTAACTAATAAAACAGAAAAAAAAAATTGGTGTTTAACTGTCAGTTACTTTAACATATAGGAAAACTGTGCCATCTTTGACGTTGCATATGAGCGTGTGTGGAGTGTTTCGTCTGTGTGTGTGTAGGCAGAGTGGAACGAGCACAGGCCCAAGACTTTGCTTGCAAACATTTCACTGAATTTATAGAAACTGTATTATAATGTGATTACATATTATATATAATTGTATGTATGATGTAGCACTTTTTCATCAATTTTCATTTTTTCAGCAGTTCAAAATATCAGTAACCCCCCTCTCTATTAATAATAATTAGTATCAGCTCGAAAAAACACATCGCTCAACCCCAATCTAAACAGCCTCAGCACAGGAGGACATCTAGTTCACTACTACTACTACACTATGGATTGTACCACTCGTAGATTTCCAAAGCTAAACAGCATGTTTATGATGGAGACTCGTGTCTGAGACGGAGCTGCTTTGGTATGGGGGAGAGCAGCATGACTCAGCAGCAGCTCTAGTGTACCTGAGCACAGCGATGGCATCCTCGATGGTTCGGGCCGAACCTTCTTCTGGTTCGATGCGGTTAACATTCTCCTCCAGTGGCGTCTCCAGGTGGGTTTTCTCTGCTGGAGCAACAAACACATCAGGAAATAAATCCAGATTTTCACTTTCTGAACAGTGAAGCACAGCAACATTTCCTGGATTCATTGAATCAATATTATACATCTTGAAACTCAAAAAAGTACATACGTGTTTCAAACACAAGATGTATGTATGTGTCTGTCTTTGTCACCTTTCTCTTTGGCCGGCTTGACCGCCTGCTCTTTTAAGTTCTCCTCGATCTGAGCTCGCGTCACTTTACAGGGAGCTTCTCTAGTCTGTTTCCCCTTCATTTTGGCATCCTCCTCATCCAGGAGACGCTGGTTCTCCCGCTTCCGCTCCAGAGCTTCCAAACGCTTTTTTTCCTTGTCATCCTACACACACAAACGGTATTTGCTCTGTTTTTTTTTTAACTCATGCAATGCACTGATTTCATAATGGCCCTTCCTAAATGTCTGGAGTGTAGAATCAATCTGAAACAGAATTCAGTTTCAGATTTAGATCAAATATTTTCTTCATTCTAAATTAAGCAGCTTACTATTAGGTCTGGGCAATACATTTCTCCAACAGTACAGTTAGATAATTGGGGCAGTTGGTAGCGTAATAGTTAGAGCCCGAAAGGTTTAAGTCCCAAAAGGTACCACTGAGATACTCAGGAGCAAGGTACTGTCACTAAGCATTGCTCCTCGGCAACCAGCCACTGCTCCTTCTTGGACGAATCAAATGCAGAGGTCACATTTTATTGTGGTGCGCTGTGTGTTGTGCTGTAGTGTGTTCACAATGAGAAATAATCACTCACTTAAATTCCCTTACTTAAATAACTGATTTGCTTTCATGCATTAACCAGCGTTCGTACACCTTTTCCAAGGTCAAATTCGAGCACTTTCCAAGCTCATTCATGGTCCACTTTCAAACTTTTCCAGTACCCTGATGCCCCAGGCCCCCTGGAAGGTAATAAGCAGGAGTTAATGGATGTATGGATGATAACTTTAATGTTTCAGAATTTGATACCATTTAGTGAGTAGACTTTATTTGGTAACTATGCCCGAATTAATATAAAGCAATTGTCCCAAAAACACTGCTGACAAACAACTTTCAATCTTGTGGAGCAATATTGTATGGAAGTCCGTAGAAGACACACATCAATTTTCCTTCTCATTTTCTTGTAATCTTGAGAAAATAAAGTTCATAATCCTGAAATCACAAGTTATTTTTGCTTTGTTATTATTGATTTTGACCAGGTTCAGTATCCTGGCTATACAAATTCATCAATATCAATGCTATTGCTGATTCTGCCTATCAATCCAATCCCTTATCAATTCTCTTATCGATTCCTGAGTAGTTTTTTGAGTGCGAATAAAGCAGTTCTACACAGTCTTCCGCACCAAAAGCAACCATATTATTTTTCCCTAAAATGATGTCTGCGCAAGACTACGAACACGAGCATATTCCCATTCATATTCATAGTTTTTATTATGCAGAGTCATTAGTACAGAGATGACATTAGAATGCAGAGCTGGCTTGGTACTATAAGGAACAACAAGGTGCCAGGTGGAAACGCTTCTTTCTCCATTTGGAATCCATCTGGATATAGAATAAAGTTATTTGATAACAAATAATGCATGTTTCTATATTTTTTAATAACATGAAAAAATGGGAAAAATATTCTCTAATGTAAAATGATTTTGGTCTGTAACTCATTTTTGACTCACTTCTGGGAGAGGGCATCCCATATGAGAGCCGCGGCACAATAGTGCTGTGGATGCGCAAATGTAGCGCATGTGTTTACAAAAAAAAATAAAATAAAATAAAAAAATCATTTATGCATCATGATTCCTCGTGGTTCTAGGTCAAGTCGCAGAGAGTGTGACGTAATGTACGCGTACCGCGGTAATTTGAAGCCGGAAAACATTGGGCTAGGAATGAGAAGAATCGATAGCGTTGGAGGTGTTGCAACTGGAACTGATTCTAAGTTGTTTTTCGATTTCCACCTTTAATCTGGGCAATACATCATTATCACGAGCAAACACGTCTGATTAGTTTAGTTCCCGTTCCAAGGACTAATAACTGTCCACCTGTCTGCCAGGTATTTGTTTGAACTTGATAGACAGATTTACTTGAGAAAAATACATGGCCAAGACACATTTATACCAGCTGCAAGATGTTATAGAAGCAGATACTTATCTTATTTATATTCAGTATGAAACACACCTTATTAACATACTTATGTTAATAAAACATTAAGGACTTGATTATTTTGACCAGATTTAGCAAAGACAAAGCTAGCTTTGTTTTCTCACATCTTTCGTTTTCTCAAAATAACAATAAACTCAGGAACTGAAGAAAACACACAAAAAAACCCTCACGTTTATGAGAAAACGAGAAGGAAAATAAAAGTCCTCTACAGGCTTCTATAATATAGAGCAGAGTGGAGAAATACTCACATGCGCATTTACAGAGCTGTAACTTATTGGCGAGCCATGCACTGGGCTAACGTCTATTGTACTTTTAAGTTTTGAGTAGCAGGAAATCACTAATGTTACAGTTCACCGTTTAGAAATGCTGGCTTTATTCTCTACATACCCCATAAATGATTGTGTGTCACTGCCAAGCAAGTCTAACACTACTACACATTATCTCACACAGTGCTTCAACATAGCAGTTAGGGTATGCAACCCATCCCTGCATGCTGGTCTTGGTCAGACGCACTGTTGCGGGGCGGAGTCACACTGACAGGACACACACGCAAAGTCCATCAGGGAGCGCGGTTTCATCTTTTAACCTGAACGGGTGGAACAGGAACGGGAAGTGACATCAGACATGATGGCAATACCGAGGATCAAGCGGCAGCTGTAAAACCGTGTGATGAGCGAGATGGAGCCGGGCTCCTGGGGGCCGATGCCACACTAACACAGTTTAATCGAGGTGCGCTGTTCCCCAGAGATGCCCGCAGCCCAAATTAACATCCGTCAGCCCTAAATTTCAGTCCCAGTCGGGATGTGCGACACTGCGCAAATGTAACGGCCGTTTTCAGTGTGGACTATAGAGGATTTATGTGGTGTGTGTGTGCCTGTTTTTTTTTTTATAAACAGACACGACACCAATAAGTGACATATGAAAGGCCTGTGGGAGGGGAATTGTAAGTTGATTTCAACAAAGTTTGTGAAAATAGCTGTGAAATCTTGAGTACTGTGTTGCAAGTGTTTTGAGAGCAACTACTAGCGTGCAGCTTTGATAGTAACTTTGACAGGGCTGGACAGTAAGGCACCATCCACACAGGCGTTCGAATCTTGGATAAATGAATGCACTCTGAACGCCCTATGCGTTTTTGTTGTGTTTTGTAGCTGCGTCTGATTGATTTCAGTGAGGTGTTACACTGGAATTCGTTTGACACTGTTTAACGCCAAACTGCAGCTCAATTTGTAATTTCGTGTGTTTACCTGTGGGGGCAGTAATCAGGCTGTCCAAAGTGTGTACCTGTGGGCTGTCTTTGTGGATAGTTCTGCATTATGTTCACGAAAAATGGATCCCTATGCTTCATTAAAACTGAACTTCGAGCACCCGATACGGCGACATAGACGGGAGAAGAGAAAACATCGCCGCCAATGCTGGCTTCACCCTAACACTCACTGTATTGTGATAAAGAGATGTCCCATAGCACTGGTCTCTGCTCCACGTCCTGCACCAGCTGGGCTTGATCAATCTCCGCAGACATTTTCACATTTCTTCCACATTTCCCGTATCAGAACACTTTTGGAATCATGGCACATATTCGGTCCTTCAGAACGTCAACCTGAACGCCATGTAAATGCAATAGCAACGTTGCAGGCAGCATTTATCTGACACCATTTGAGCATGCAGCTGACTGAATGCAGGTCATAAACCCTAAAAATAAGTGAGTGACTATTTGTCATTGTGAACACACCACAGCACAGAGTGGACCACAATGGAATGTGACCTCTGCATTTGACCCATCCGTGAAGGAGCAGTGGGCAGCTGACATGGGCCGCGTCAGGGGAGCAGTGCTTGTGGATGGTACCTTGCTCATGAGTACCTCAGTGGTAACTTTAGAGGGGCCTTCCAATCACGGGGCGAACGCCCTAACCGCTACGTCACCAACTGCCCCAATACAGACAGTGGGTCGCAGACTACTGCTTAGTCTGAATCGTGGCCCTTGAGACAGAACCGGCTGAAAACCCCTGTTCTATAACAAACAAGTAAAAAAAATATTTTAAAAAAGATATGGTCTATGTGTGGGTGTTATATATAAACTATTAATTCACTGAATTCACAGAAAATGTAATTGGGATGAACATCGTTATCAGGATTCAGTTCAGGAGCCTGTGATTGATTTCATATGCTGATTTAACATAATCACTTCCATTCATATTAAATTACAAAAAGCAACCAAAGTATCATTTGACATTTTTATTCCTGAGCTACATCCCACAATAGGGTTTGTTACCGCTCTTAATAAAAGATGTGAGAAAAACCAGCTCTGCGCTTGCTTACAATATATATGATGTCTGATTCATGTTTCCATTTTGGAATGTAGACTGATGCATCGTAACACCCCTAATACAAAAATCTAATTACAGGATTGAAATACACTAAACCACAGGGATCGCTGATACAAAGTGCCACCTCTGGGTGGAGGTAGCTGGGGAGCAGTGGGGAAAGGAGGAGCTGCGTTTTACCACAGCCGGCTAATTAGCAGAGTGGCAGAGTTGGCAGAACCAGGCAGCGGCAGATCAAGTGGCCGAATTCGGCAGAAACCGGAGGACAGGAACATCGTGTCAGGGAGCATTTTACTTCACAAGCTTAGAGAAAAAACGCCGGGCAAAAGCTGCCAGCGGTGCTTACACAGACTCCTGTGTGTCTCCACACACTCAATAATGCATCAGAGAGAGAGATAGGGAGGAAGAGAGAGGGAGAGGTCAAGAAGAGCGACCATGTAAATAACACAGCGTTCTGTAAACACAACAAAACCAACCTCAGCACCTGTGGGCCGCAGAGGCCAGAGGAGGGAAGCTCACACCTCCGACCCCCACCACGCCTGGCCCAGGGCACGCCGAAAGCTCCGGCGCAGTGACCAACCGCAGCTTGGAAGACCTAAAAATAGACCAATCAGAGCCGAGCGCCGAGATGAAAGCGTTTCCGTCAAAAGCCCAGGCCTCAGCCGTAGCGCAAAGACAACTGGGCCAATCAAAGAGAGTAGAGCCACACCTCGGCTCTAAATTAAGCTTCCCCGTGGGGACGAAGAGACTGGCAGGTGAGAAAAAGAGAGAGAGAGAGAAAGAGAGAGAGAATAAGAAAGAGAGATGGCCTGGCACGATTAAATGCAGATATCAGAACGGGCATGAGCGTGTTACTTTAACCCAAGTGGCTTCAGCTTTCATGGAGTTTGTAGGAGCCTCATTTCCGGAGAAAGCCTAAACCCCTGACTGTCACACGCTATTGTTCGGGAAGACTCGCGTGTCCAACCGGCTGCAGCGGACGAAGAAATGTGGAAGAGATTAGTGTTAGCAAATTAATGGAAAATTAATCTGAACCTCTAATTGATATATACTTGCTCATGATGACTATTTCAATTGTGTTACTACGTTTTATGTTACCAATGTCCTGTCTAGTTAAAAACATGCGTGTTTTGTTGCGTGACTCCATCCTGTTCTACATCTATGCTTTGTACTTCCTTCAATTATTTAAAAATCACACATTTGCACTCTTTCAATAGATAAAAATATCCCAGCTTTAATAATAGAGCATGTTGACAGTACTCCTTGGTGGGGAACTATGAGGGCAAAAAAACAAACAGAAACCCCAAAAGAAAGCCCAAAAGATGTTCGTTAATCATGGTATTGATTTGAGGTCATATCGCCCAGCTCTCTCATCTCCGGTCAGCAGCGGTGGCATCAAATGACCTGTATAAGTGGGTCAAGCAGCACTGAAGCTCCGGCCTGATTACATTAGAGCAGATGCAGTACCGCACCTTGGACACATCACTCCAGATGTGACCATTTAGTCTGGCAGGACAGCATAAGTTATGTAGAGGAGTAGTAAGATAGAACAGGAGGAGAGGAGGATGGAACAGAGAGTCTACAGCACCACCTGGTGGCCATGAGTGAGCAAGCAGGAGCCAGATCTCACCAAAGACGCCTCTAAAGGGCAGAAAAGATGTTTATAGAGATTTGTTGAGTGTCAATGTGGTGTAGTATGCAGTCAAACTTATGGACGGCTCTGATGTACGACTCAGTCGTTAGTCAGTGCTGGTGGCAAAGTTTCTCACATCTTACAGCAAAGCCTCCAATTTGGCGTGATGTGAATGAATCTGGAGGTAAATATGTTAAACGCTGATATCGACATATCAAAAATCATTAAAATAAAAGAAAAACCAAAAAGCCAAAAACACAACCCCCCCAGCGTATGAGATGCTGCTGGAGACATGACCTAATAAGATACTATCCAAATGAATACGCTGACTTTTGGGTTAGCCCAACTTTGGGAAGACTTTGACTGCATCTAGTTTGATACTGAACGGTAAAAAAATGTAAGCTATAATTTCCTGGACATTAGTATCATAGGTGGTCCCAAACTGCAGGGTAATCTACCCAATTACTGTTTCCATCCTTACAACGCCGTTACCGTTATTGACAATAACATGCGGCACGTTACTGTTATTAAGCTGTTTTCATCCGACCAAGCTCTCAGCTACAGGAGCGACAAAGCCTTTTTCTTTTCTTTGGTGAGGAGCAAGACAACCGCATAAGGGATGATGATTGGCTAAGGTAGAGTAAAATATAAAAAAAAACATCTATTGTGTTTTATCAATCTACTATTATATACATAGTAATGACCAAATCTACAATGATATATTAAATCTGATAGGTGTCTTGTCCCACAGCAATATTAGAATAGTGTAGATTTGTGTACATTGTTTTCTGTTAAAAATGTATTGTTTTATTTATATTTAGAATTTTATTTAAGTGTCTATTTCATTAATTACACATATTTAAAAATAATTGAACATACAGCTAAATTTCCATCAAAGGGGGTAGGGGGATCCACATTTTTGACAAATCTGAACATTTTTTAAAAATGTAATGCATAAGTTACATTCCCTGGTAACTAGTTACTTTTATAATGCTGTAACTCAGTTACTAAGTCAGTTACTTTTTGGAAGAAGTAACTAGTAATTATAACAAATTACTTTTTTGAAGTAATTTGCCCAACACTGATCATGATAAATATATGGAGAACAAATCAATATAGAATAAAACAGTGGGATAATATTCTTCACCACCCTGCTCAGAACTTCACTTATGTTACAGAATGAGGAATCTGGAAGCCACAGTGAAACTAGTATCTTGTGAAATTTACTGGAAATCTCAGGATGAGGCTCACCTTCCTCTGCTCTTTTTTCAGGACGTGCTTGTCGTTGTCTTCCCACAGCGCGTCCTCCAGCTCCTTCTGCTTTCGGGCGTCAGCGGCAGCTTTGGCCTCCGCCTTTCGAGACCTCGCAGCCGCTGATTTGGAGTTCTCACCCTGGAACTTCTTGGGCATCCCTGAGTCTACCCTGAAGTGTACACACAAAAACACACACATCAGTTGATTTGGAAAGTACAATATTTTTCAAACCATTCTTTATGATTGCATCCCATCTATCCTCAAGGTCCTCCTCAATCAATCAATTTTTGGATATCCGTTAGTCATAAAGAATAATCTGGAAATATTCTGAAAAATAAATAAAGTGAAATAAAGTTTTAAAAAATTATCTCAGTAGTAAAACTGCATTGCCTGTCAATGGCCACCTGCAATGCAGCCGCGGACCACTACAGGGGGACTGCAAGGGACTGCCGGTTGAAACCCACAATATAATTGATTATGGTCTGGCACCGCATCGATGCAGAATCGTCCACATCTGCACTGTAATACATCGATTACATGATTCATTTTAACACCCCTAGCTATTATATCATATCACATCTATATACAGAAAAGGAACTCAGACTGAAAGTTCCTGTGACAGCAAGCAATGCCATCCAGCTTCAACAATGATGCTGCTATTTCCCCCTTACTAACCCTCACTGTGCCCGTCGTGCCCTCTATCAGGTAATTATGGACAGAACTGCAGACACCCGCATTCTTAGAATACCAGCGCTGGAACACCAGGGCAAATAAACAGTATGGTATCACACACATTCACACTTTTAACACAAACACCTCCATCATAAGGCTGATATTTACTAAAGAAAAATCTTGGTCGTAATACATCTAGAGGTAACTAACACATACTGCTGTGTTATTCTTTTAAAATTTTAGGAGTTATAAATGTCTACAACTGTAAATCAACAGCGTTTTATCGACATTAATTACATACAGTGATATACATGTCGGGTTAAATATATATTTTGTTATACATTCTGGTGTACTAAAATGATTGATTATTTGTCATTGTGAGCACAGCACAGCGTGCACCACAACAAAAAGTAAGCTCATTTGACCCATCCGTGAAGGAGCAGTGGGAAGCGAGTGCTCAGGGAGCAGTGCTTGGGGACAGTACCTTGCTCATGAGTACCTCAGTGGTACCTTTACCGGTCCGGGACTTAAACTGACAACCTTCCGATCACGCGGTCAACCCCCTAACCATTACACTACCAACTGCCTTGGTGCTTGGCAGTTTTTGTCAACAGTAAAAACACGCGGTGTGTGTTCAGCTTCTGTAAGTATTCCTACAATCCTGTAAAAAGCATCTCACACTCCTCATAAAGCCTGAGGAGAGAATGGAGCAGCCACCAAAACAAAGAAAAGATTTTGATGGATAAAGAAAGTAATTTTTATTTAAGTATGTTTTAATATAAAACATTTTAGTTCATGTTTGCTTTGGTCCATGAGTTTGAGTTATGTTTGAGTTGGTTCACAGGTTGCACTTTTCCAGTGTTTCAAAAACTTTGGTAATGAAACCAATGGATCCAACATGTACAAGCTACACATACCCATATATTCCAAAAATATCTAAGCTAAATATGAAACAATCCATTAAGACATAATGAACTAATTAATTTACATCTTCAGATCTAACTGGAATTCTAATCACTACATTTTTGGAATTCTGTGTATGTGAGCTACACCTTCCCATATAGTCTAAATATTTGCATAAATTAGTCATTCTTCCAAGGAAGCTAAATATGAAACAATCCATTGAGAAATAATGAACTAATTAACTATCATTTATAATCACCATCTTTGGATCTTGTCTAATCAGTACATATTTGGAATTGTGTGTGTGTGTGTGTGTCAGTGTGAATTATTAGTGGTGTATTAATGCATGTGCAAGACAGTGAGAGTAAAGTGTACGCTTGTCAATGTCTGTGTGTGTGTGCGTGTTTGTTTCCTGGCAAGTTTGCTATTCCTACCTTCTGCTTACTCTCTGCTGCATCTCACACACACTCCTCACGCAAACCACAGGATCACACAAACAAACCTCAAACGAACAATAACACATTTTACACACACATGCACACAGTCTAACAGGGTGACACGACGCGAAGTGACGTTACGTTACAGTACATTACGGTGTGTGTGCATGTGTATGTGCATGTGCATGTTAGTCGGCGTTACACTCTAACAGCACAACGATGGTGATGAGAATCACATGTACACACCATTCATAACATGCAGGTCACAAAAACACAAACAGCGTTAGCTTTAGCTGTAGCTTTAACATTAGCTTTAGCATTAGCTCCAGCTGCTCCATAGACTAGTACCGCCGGTGCGTGATGGCATGCTAGCTAGTTTTATCACTGGGGAGCTAACAGTAAGTTGACGCATTGCTACCAGTCATTTGGTTCTACATTAGGATTTGTGAGATGCTCCTTGTTTGTTATTAATCCGTAAACAGAGAAGTTGTCTAACCTGACACAGCTCCGGTCCGCGGGGTGTTGCGCTTCTTCTTCTTCAGCGCGAGTTTCACCGCTGAAGTGCCACTGGCGCCCCCAAGCGGGGATCAGCTAAAACTACATGCGGCGTTATTGAAAGTGAGTAAGTATTTGTTATCGTGAACATACCACAGCACAGCACGCAGTGTACCACATTGACCTCTGCATTTGATCCATCATGACAGGGGCAGCGCCGAGGGAGCAGTTGGGGATGGTACCTTGCTCATGAGTACCTCAGTGGTATCTTTACCAGTCCGGGATTCGAACCAGCGACCTTCTGATCACGGGGGAAACTCCCTAACCGATGTAGTAGGATGTAGTATTCCAAGATATAACGTTCTAAGTTTCCATTAATGGGATCTAAAGTTGCAAGTATAGTAAGTCAAAGTTTAGGTTCTTGTGTTCCAAGATGAGGATCTAGTGTACCAAGTTTAGGACTCACTGTTCCAAATGTATTATCTTGTGTTCCAAGTTTAGGATCTAAGATTCCAAGAATAGGAGCAAAGGGTTCCAAGTTCACAATCTAGTGTTCGCAGTTTAGGGCCTGAAGTTCCTAGTTTAGGGTCTAGTGTTCCAAGTTCAAGGACCAGTGTTCTAGGTTCACTATCTAGTGTTCTAAGTTTAGAATCTAAGGTTCTTAGAATGGGATCAAAGGGTTCCAAGTTCAAGATAATTTAACATTAGGACCGAAGTTTCCAAGTTTACTATCTTAAAATTGCTGGTTTATAGTGTAGTGTTCACAGTCTAATGTTTTAACTTCAAGATCTAGTGTTCCAAGTTCAGGATGTAGTTTTCAGAGTAGGATCTAAAGTTCTTAGTTTAGAATCTAACACTAACCATACATTTCTTAGCCCTGGAACCTAAAACCCTAATTCTTGACCAGAACCTTTATTGTATGCTATAGAGGGTGAAATTTGAATGATTGAGACATACAGTAGCAGAAATTCACTGCACTTCAATATTTTACAAGTACAAAAACTCACCTTTTTCAGTTGCTGCTTTCTTAATCATTTATCTGTACATTTTCAATACATATTTCTGTTTGTGTTCAGACGTGACATCCAGTGTTGATGTCAGCCAGCAGTGACAGATTGTTGGTTTCAGACCCTTCTGACCTTCATTAGCATTGTATTGCATAGACTTCTGATGAGGACTGACTGTAGGAAGGAGATATAATTTATATAGAGGTTGGACAGAACATAATACACTGTTTATAATGCTCTCCTTAGCCCCGCCTCAGCAACACAGTGTGGTACTTGAAGTAGCTCTCATTTAGGTCCACTCCCACCTAAGAGGGCACTCACCTGTTGTCCACACTCACAACAAGAGCCCAGCAGCCTGCCAACACCTCCTCGGAGCCTCGGAGGGTGTGTTCAAAACTAGGAAAAATAGCTCTTTAAGCACCGGTAGAGGTAGGACCACTCACCACATTCCTAATATATTCTATTTATTTTAGATTTCTGCTCTTCTTATATCTTAACTTTTTCTCTCATCTATATTCTCTTAAGGGTTAATTAGAACAGTTTGGTTTCATTAGAAGAACCTCTGAACAGTTTCATGCATTGTTCACACATCCTTCTTTTTCCGTTAAAGAGGGGACATCTTGGGCTTTCCAAAGGTACTGCACATGGAAACCCTCAGATTTTTTTTTAGAGCCACAGTTTCTGTAAAACAAAGTAATATTTGGCTTGTGTACAGTCTGATGTTCAGATGTTCACTTTAAAGGAACATGTCAAGTGCAGTATTGTGACGTTTACTTCTTTCTCTTCTTAACTGTCAGTTACTTTGCCATCTGTAGTGCGCATCAGGATTATGTGATTTCTGTGTTACAATTTGAATGTGAGAAAATGGGAACATTATTCTAATAATTAAAATAAACATTTATAACAACACATTACAAGTTGTACAATTTATTCATAAATCCACTCTGTGGGTCTGTTGGACCTGAGTCCAATTTTTTTTAGCAGCACTTTGATGACAAATCATAATTCACAAATCAGCATGAGTTTCTAGGTACTGCAATAGATGTTATTTTCTCCACTAGAGTACACAATAGCAATAGACATGTTTATAGCAGGAAATAATATAGCCTTTTAATTTTGTCCCAAATACTTGAACTTCGTTTTGAACTTTCATTGTAATTGTGCCTCAGGAGGACACCTTATAGATGCCTGAAGCCTGCCATGTTCTGACAATGTTTTCTTACAAATTTAGGGAATTTAACAAATTCTCTCCTTCATCTCTTTTTGCTTTTGATATCATCCCCATAATAAAATAAAACAAAGATGTGTTTGTGATGAAAAGGCAGGGGGTTGATGGGGAATGCTAATGTGCTCTCACAGCTTGTTTGTACAGCTGCAATTCTCCTGAAACAAAATAAAGCAGACTCATCAGGAGCAACACCAGCATGTCCAACACCGTTCACTCTGAGTCGTACAGACCTGGCTTTGGCCTGGGGGACTATGCTGTGTTTGCTGCCATGTTGGCCGTGTCGGTGGCCATCGGCCTCCTGCAGTCCTTCCGCAGGGCCGCCAGCCGCTCCGAGGTGGACGACTTCTTCACGGGAGGGCGCCGAATGTCTGCCATGCCCGTGGGCATGTCGCTGTGTGCCAGCTTCATGTCGGCAGTACAGGTTTTGGGTGTGCCATCGGAGGCCTATTTGTACGGCTTGAAATTCCTCTACATGTGTTTCGGACAGACGCTCAACTCGCTGCTGACGGCATTGTTCTTTGTGCCAGTCTACTATCGACTGGGAATCACCAGCTCCAATCAGGTGTGGCATCTTTGCATCACACACACACACAAACACAAGTTTTGCATCACTGCTAGATGTGAGAAATACTACAGCTACATTTAACCCTAACCTTAACCTCAGTAACCAAAAGCAAGTCTTTAGCCTATGGTTATGAGTAGCTAACTACAAGTAACAGTTACATTAACTACTTTTTCTCAGTAAAATATCAATAGAGAAGTTATGTTTAAAATGCAGTAGGTTTAAAAGTAACTAACTACTTTAGAAAGCACTGCATCCTTACTAAAGTAAAAAAACCCAACATTTTTCGCTCATTGCATGACAGCGTGCTCTTGGCAGCTGCGAGATGGACTCAGAATGTGAAGTCCACCTTTGCCAAGACAGAAGAAAGAATATGTGGCTCTAAAATAACTTTGATGTAGTTTGCTACTTTTTCTCTGTAGCTTGTAGTGTGGGTAACTTTTAACCACACGTAGTTTCTATCTCGAAAAGTTACCATTTAAAAGTAGCTTCTCCAACACTGGTTTTTACCTGGTTTTAGCTTGTCACATAAAACCTACCTTTTGACTAGGGATGTAAACCACAAGTTTCATCATAATACGATGCCATATCAATACTATATTAACTCTCTCGAGTTAATGTAGAGAGACGAGTTCTCTGATGGTTGGCAACCAAATGAGTTGCCTTAGTGCCACCTCTGGGCCACAGGTGGAAGTGTTTTTTCAACATAAAACAGACATAAAATTTACATTTTTGGAAACAAGTTTTTATTCTTTCTGTGTGGCCCTGCACAAAAGATCCACGGCCTGGTGTTTGGGGACTCCTGATCTATATGATATAATATTATATTGTTCCATTCCTATCAAATCACAAAAAAAATGTTCCTGAGCATAATCAAATTTTCTGTTTACAATAGAGTGATTTTATGTTTCAGATTGATGTTTTCATTTTTTCTCTCTTGCTACAGAACAATTAATGAATCATTTCTATAAGGAAGACAGATGCTAATCATTTCCTCATCATTACTGCTGTGATGATCATGAAGAAATTCTGCTAAAAACTGAATGTCATTATTTGAAAATGAGGAAAGAAGCTGTCTGTACTGCATATGATAAAAGTCTTTATGTGTCTGTGTGTGTGTGTGTGTGTGTATCAGTATCTTAGGATGAGGTTTGGCAGGGGAATGCAGCTACTTGGGAGCTTGCAGTTTCTTGTAGCTACAGTAAGATACATTTTGATTATGTTGGTTTCATAAACTCACCCTCCAACTGGATAATCGTTTGACCAATTCATTGATTGTGATTATAATCTTCGGTGTAGCTTTAAACTGAAAGGTTTGCGAATATATTTCTTTTTATTACTGTTGTCTCTCACCCTCGACCAATAGCTCCTCTACACTGGAATAGTTATTCTGGCTCCAGCCCTGATTCTGAATCAAGGTAAGGAAATGTTTTACATACACACACACAGAGAAAGTACCACCTGCTAAAGTCTGGTTACACTTTGCTAGTCAATGCTGACAGTGCTACAGGTCTTATTCTCATAACGGCGAGAACAAGCAGACTGTTATCACTGCGTACATTCCTAAACAGAGTCCAAGATGACATTCAGAAATTCCCAGTTTCCTTTTCATATCTCTCAGCATTTCTGAAGCTGCAGTCATTCTAAAGTTCTGAAAAAACAATATTAATTTCTTAATTGAACTCTATTTTCTCATAAAGTCATGGATAAGAATGCCATTAAAGTACCAGACCATTAAGCAGTACCGCTAAGAGCAGTAAGAGTGCTGTTAAAATTCCAACAATACCCATTACTACACCAAACTCTTAGTGCTTTCATACTGCAACTGGAACTGGGGCTGCTAAACTATTCTGTCTGGTTATATTAATATGATGCAGTGTCTATAGTATGACTTGAAAATAGTGTGTGTGTGTGTGTGTGTGTATGTACAACACAGCTACGGGGCTGAACATGTGGGCATCTCTCTTCTCCACTGGCTTTATCTGCACATTCTACACCACTCTGGTGAGACATGAAGCCTTCAACCAGCCCGCAGTGCACATGCACACACTGACGCATCCACAAAAACACTCTTCCACATTTAACCAAACATATCCAAACACACTCTCACAAACAAAACACATACAAGTACACCTCTAATACCAGTATAATGCATCCACAAACACACTCTTACACTCAACACACGCCTTTAAACAAAGTTCTGGGCATCATCCTCAAACACACTCTCAAACACACTTACAGCTCTAACACAACACCTACCCAAACACCCTCTGACAATACACTTACACATTGAATAGAGGTTCTGATCATCTACAAACACACTCTTACACATAACACACTTACTCCTTTAATGCAACACATCTACAAACATACTCTCACACATAACACTTTTACACCTTTAACCAAACACATCCACAAACACACTCTCAAACATAACACTCTTACACCTTTAACCAAACACAAACACACTCTCACAGATTAACACTCTTACACATTTAACCAAACACATACACAAACACAGTCTCACAACAAAACACACATACATCCCTGCTACAGCACATACACAAACACACTCACACACAGTATACCTGCACTTCTATTACAACACACACTCTCACAAAGAACACACTTGCAGCCCCAACACAACACCTACCCAAACATTCTGACACACAATACACTTACACTTCTAAAACAACATACTATCAAACAACATAATGATACCTTCCACTTAACATTAAAAATACTAAGTGATTTACATAGTGATAAGAATCAGTGTTGTTTTTAAAGGTGTGTATTAAATGAGTGTAGTATAGTGTGTCTTTTCTCCCTGCAGGGCGGCATGAAGGCTGTAGTGTGGACGGATGTGTTTCAAGTTGTTGTTATGCTGTCGGGTTTCATAGCTGTTCTGACCCACGGCACTATGTTAGTGGGGGGACCTGCTAAAGTCCTGGAGATTGCCAACAACGGGTCACGCATCAACTTTAGAGAGTGAGCCAGATGTTTCTCTGTTGCTATCTATCAAAGGCTGGGATACACTTTGAGATTTTTGTAAACCTTCATCTGGAACTATTTGACTGAATTGCATGAGTTGAAAAGCCAAAGCTCACCATACGGCCTGATGCTCGAATGTGATCTGACTGCTAACACTACACATGTAGGACTCCCGTACCCGGAGCTGGAAAGTCGAGCCTCCAGTGCCTCTGTCCAGACTACATACTGCGTTGCGATGTTTGTACTCTGTACTCTGCTTGCATTTCATTTCCAGTTCTGTGTTCACCACTACAGCCTATTAGGGCCATTGTAGATCAAAAAGAAAAAAATAGAGCACGTGAAACACAGAAATTCCAAGATTAAAGTTGTAGATTTAGGAGAAGAAAAAGTTGGACATTTTCTGAGATTAAAATGGCAAATGTGCTATTTTTTTCTGGCAAATTTGCCACTTTTGGATCATGGAGAATATCTGACTTTATTCTTGCAAATTTGTGCGTTTTTTCTCATACATTTGCCACTTTATTCTCAGAGAGTATTCGACTTTAATCTCGGAATTTTACCCCCCTGTGTGAAAAACAGGCCTAAAAATGGACCGAAAATCGAACAGTGTAAACCCATCTTAATTGTCTTAAAGTCTGGCAACCCCATTTCATCCACCTTTCATTTCATTTTTTTCTCTCTCAGTTTTGGTTTAGACCCACATAGACGGTACTCGTTCTGGAGTTTCACCATTGGGGGGACGATGGTGTGGCTGTCGATGTACGCAGCAAATCAGGCCCAAGTGCAGCGTTACATCTCCTGCAAGACAGAGAGACATGCACAGTGGTGAGAGACAGACACTAACAACCTGAAGAGTCCTGGCCAATTGGTTTAACAATAAAAAATAAAATTTTCAGTGTCACTCTGACAACTCATAACCAGTTCATGACCAGTTACTGACTATGAGGGGAGTAATGATATACAGGTCAGCAGTGATAGATCAATCAACAAGCCCAGAGGATCGATTCAAAATGAAAACTTCAGTCAGTCAGTTGTAGTCAGTTGTAGTGGTACTTTGTTGAGTTGTGTGCTATGTGTTTAGTTGTTGTTTATTGAGTTGTCTGTTTTGTGTTGCAGGGCTCTCTTTGTAAACCAGGTGGGTTTGTGTCTGATTGTGAGCAGTGCTGCTGCTTGTGGTATTGTGATGTTCGCCCTCTACTCACACTGTGATCCCCTCATCTCAGGCAAGATCTCTGCCCCGGACCAGGTCAGTAATGAAAGAGTCAAGTGACAAAAGGTCAGTTTCTATTTATTACTGACCCTGACTGGAAATAAAATATCAGGCAGAGTGAACAGACTTGCTTTTAAGCCCAGGTCAATATTACAAATACTTTTTCTCTGACCTCCAGGGTTTATGTGAAGTTTCCTGTGTTAATCCATTATATGGACAGTAGTCAGCTAGTGACATGATGCGCTGTCTAGTTATAGGATTATTACGTATCTGGTCCTATTAAAAAAATCATGAAGATATCAAATGGTGGACTTACAGAAAAAGAAAAGGGTTTTACTGTGTTGTTCTTTGCAGTACATGCCATACTTGGTGTTGGACATTTTGCGGGATCTTCCTGGTGTTCCTGGCCTCTTTCTAGCATGTGCCTACAGTGGAACTTTAAGGTAAAACACATTACTGGATCTGCATGACGCTACGTGACTTATTACTGTCTGCTGGAGAAAATCATGACCAATATACGATACAATGGAAGAGAGAATTTAGACTTTCTAGATCAGATCAAGCAGGATTGAAACATTGTGCTAACTTGTTTTTTTAAACTCTAGAGGTTTGTTGTATTGTAATGGTCACTGGTGCTCACATTGATTTCCCAGTACTGCCTCAACCAGCATCAATGCCATGGCTGCGGTAACCATGGAGGACCTCCTGAAGCCGTTCCTGAGCGGTTCCTCACAGAGGAAACAGATCCTACTCTCCAAAGCCCTTTGTAGGTGAACTTTCATATTTCCTTTTTTAAAAAGGAAAACTACCCAACCTTCAGTGGGCAAAAATCCAAAATTGTAATCTGATTTGCACTAATGTCTTTCACATTTGTGTGCTATACAGCATTTATGTATGGGGCTGGCTGTGTGACAACAGCTGCTCTTTGCTCTCTGCTGGACTGGGGAGTGCTTCAGGTACAACACCATCACCTATAGACCACTTAATAATAAACCTACTGACCACAGTGACCCTCTCACACCAGTCCCATAGCCACCCATATACTGTAAATCCTTTTCCCTACAATGGTCATGAATGTTGGTGACAATGATGTTTTAATAGGACACACAATCTTCTTGACCTCACCAAAAATAGCAATTATAACCTACCAAGTAAATGCCTCAGTCCTCCTCTCTCTTGTGTCCAATTACAGGGCTCTTTTACCGTCATGGGTGTGGTTAATGGCCCACTGTTGGGAGCCTTCATCCTGGGCATGTTCATTCCAGCCACTAACAAACATGTAAGAAACTTCATAATAATTAGTCTTACAGATTGCACATTGGCCAAACTGGATTTTCATTGAGTTAAAAATGCATCATCACAGTGCAACATCACCCACATGTTTGAGAGAAGTATGCATGAAATGTTTTATTGCCAACATCATAAATGAAACTCAGCATATGCTGTAATGTCTCCATAAAATTAAATCATTAACTAGTGTTAAATGATGTTGACCAATGTTATGAACCCTAATAAAGCTAATACTTCACTTGGCTTTTTCTGATGATTTCTTTTTGTTTTGTATTTCATACATGCCTTGTTCACCATCACGATCATAATCACGGCCATGGCTGAGTTGGTTCTTTTCATTTCCTCCTCCTCAGGGTGTATTTGCCGGAGTGGTTGTAGGTTTCTGTTTGGCTCTATGGCTCGCCATTGGAAGCTCCATTTTCCCTCCAAGTCCAAAAAACATGGGGGTGTTACTCACCAGTGCTGACCACTGCCTCTCAACTAATACAACACACAACTCCACCCTGCTTGCACCTAGTCGCTCACCTTTAAACACCTCATACTCTGAACAGAATGAGTGAGTAGTCTTTAGCTACAAGGTAGATAACTCATTTTTTTGTCAGCAATTCCATGGTAATCTTACTTAACATTAGTGAAAACTGGTTTTGATTATTTTAAACAACGTATGGCACGACAACATCCCCAATAAAGCATAGAGCATGTGTTTGATATATTGTACCTTTAATCATTCTTATATAGACTGCACGGTCTTCAAGATTTCTACTCCATATCCTACCTCTACTTTGGAGCCTTGTCTACAAGTGTGACAGTGCTGGTTGGTCTGGTGGTTAGCTTTATAACAGGTAGAAAAACATTTATGCATTGAGAAAGTTCTAATTTGCATTCATTTTAGGATTTAAATTGCATTTTTGGTGTTATAGGGCCTACCAAAAGGAGCTCTATCTGTCCAGGTTTGCTGTGGTGGGATCTGGACCTTAAGACTCAAAATATTCCTCAGCAGAATGTGGTGGGTGAATATTAATTGTGATATTAGATTGGGGCAAACAATTAAATTCATTTTACTTCAAATGCAGTCTGTCTGTCAAGATCTGCATTAAAAAGGGTGAAAAGTTTCATTTTTTCTTGTTTTTAAAAATTTGCCTTCTTTAATTCTGATTTAGAGTTAATTCTGTGTTTTCAGGGTACAAAATCACTTTGCATTTTATCCAATACTTTAAACAAAAAAAAAAAAAATGTAGAAACCAATAATGTGTGGATATTTCAGGAAAAGATTTCTTTAACATGTAACTTCCTGTACTTTGGAATTTTGAGATCACAGAGGACTAAACCCCAGCGCTGTCTCCACAGGGTGAAGCAGAGGCCCAAAATCCTGCTGTAATCCCTCTCAATCCTCAGGGAGACGCTGGGAAAGAGGATGTGCTGCTGATCAGACGTGAAATTCAAAAAAGCGCATCGGTTATATGAGAACAAGACTAGGTCTCACATTACAGTTCACTATGTTATATGCAAATTACACAGACGTTCAAAACTTCTCAGAATTTAGGGGATACTACTAAATAGTCTTTTTCTCTCTCTCTTCCTCCCTCTTTGATGACAGTGTTTTGCAGATATGACTCCATATTACATACCACACATATTTAGATGAGCTGTGAAAACAACGAATTAGAAGACATTGGCTTCAGTGTCAAATACCTTTCAGTCATCACATTTAAAATTATTCTTTCAACTTCAGAAATTTCTTATCACCTTATTAACTTCACACACCTGTCCACCTGGTCAAGCAACAATGAGAAAATTCAACTGTGTATTCACTGAGGAGTTAAAGTTTGAGATTTTGAAGTGATCAAATCTCATCAGTGTTTACCAAATTAGACCTGGAATGAATTTCATATCAATATTGTTGGAATATGTCTTAATACATAATATTCAAAATGTTAATTATTCAGTATATCATTTTTTTAATTTCCTGCTTTTTGTAATGTTTCCTGTGAAATGTTTTCCACGTACATATGTAGTGGATGTTTGCAGAGGTGGACAGTAACAAAGTACATTTACTTGAGTACTGTACATAAGTAGAGTTTTTGAGTATCTGTACTTCACGTTAGTAGTATTTTTGGAAACTAATGACTTTCACTCCTCTGCATTTGAAAGACAAATACAGTCTTGTATTTGAAAGACAAATCTTGTATGTGAAAGTCATTAGTTTCCAAAAAAATACTACTAACGTGAAGTACTGTACGTAAGTAGAGTTTTTGAGTATCTGTACTTCACGTTAGTAGTATTTTTTTGGAAACTAATGACTTTCACTCCTCTGCATTTGAAAGACAAATACCATACTTTTTACCTTACTACATTTCTATCAAGATTCTCGTTCCTGGTGCTTTCAAATCTGTGGATAAAGTGGATGTTATTCTCCCTTTTCTAAATGTTATTGTTTTTTTTCCACAGGTGACAGCGTGTCAGTAATCAGTAGGATTGCGGCCCGCATGTAGACTGTAACTATAAAACCAAGTTCAGACAGTTCTGCTGTTTTTTGTCTTGCTTAAAGCGTTGTAACTGTTGGAAAGTCATGAAGCTTGAGGTGTAGACCTGGGTTTTAAGGTTGAAATGTTAGTTAGATTTTCTGAGCAAGCTGCATTTACAGCTACTTCACTGTCCTCCTGATTAACATACACATACAGTATATGTGTGCACACACTGCCAGAGCTGTGTCAGAACACTACTGTGCTGTTTTGTGGGGGTGTGTAGTCAATTAATTTAAAAAATAGACTGTTTTTTTGTTAGTTTGGGTTGTGTTTCATTCGGTAACATTCTATGCAGGTTCAATAACTACTCAGAGCCATTAGGTATTGTAAGTGTTGCAGCAATAATGCAACAATGCGGTAAAAAGAAGATGTATTTCTAATACTTAAGTATTTCTTAAAACAAGTACTTCAGTACTTAAACTTCAGTAAAAATTTGACTGTACAACTTGTACTTGTCTTGGAGTAATGTTTGACCAGTGGTATCTGTACTTTCACTTACGTAATGAAACTATGTACTTTGCACACCTCTGGATGTTTGTTTGCTTTTAGTTATTAATATCAGTTTTTTCATTACTAATAAAGTCTGCGTAGCAAACTTTGCATTGCATCCTACACAGTACGATATTTTCAGTAAAACTATGATGTACATCACTCAGGACTGATGGTACTCCTGATAGGGTTAAGGCTTTGACTGGCTTCTGAATCATATGATTACGTGGCATCCATCCTGTTAAATATGCTGTAGTTTTTTCATGATCTTCACTGAAAGATTTACTCCTGAAATCGTCGTCATACACCATTAGACCAATTTTATTAATTGCCAATTCAGTCTGAAACACAGGTTCATCACTTCACAGTTTTCTTTATAGCACCTATACTTTGGAATCAGTTACTAATGGCTTAACAACAATAACGCCATATCTGTATATTACTTTATTGTTCTCATTTTTATTGTTTGCCTGTAACTGTACCAGAAACTAATTTCAATTGTATCTGTATATGATAAATACAGTTGAAATTAGTGTTTGGTACAGTTACCTGACTGTTGGGTCATACTGGATTATGAACACAGAGCCTTTATAGTGGTTATAAAACAGAGGGCAGCATTTGATCACTTCAACCCACAGGAAATACATAAAAAATCAGCCATTACATGTCTTCAGGCACGGATTAACGCACGGGCTAGATATGGCTGAAGCCTAGGGGCCCCCATGTGTGCCAGCCTGCCAGGGGGCCTCCGATTGGCCAGTAAAAATATCAATTCATTAAAATAAGCCTGGGGGGTGGGGCTAACAGAAAATGTAGCCTACGGGCCCTTGTACAACTTAATCTGCCCCAGCATGTCTTATAGTGGTTTTTGTCTACCTTGACATCACTTATAAATATGAATAAAAGTGAATTAAAGTGAGTGATTATTTGTCATTGTGAACACAGCACACCATAACACACTTCACTACAAAGAAACATGACCTCTGCATTTGACCCATCTGTGAAAGAGCAGTGGGCTGGTTCGAATCCTGGACTGGCAAGGTACTGCTCCCAAGCACTGCTCCCCGGACACTGCCCATGTTAGCACTGCTCCTTCACGGATGGGTCAAATGCAGAGGTCGCATTTCGTTGTGGTGCACGGTGCTGTGGTTTATTCAAAATGACAAATAATCACTACTTGACTGGTTTATACGCTGTACATTTACAGTCCAATGCACCCCCCTTTGGTGTGGGCATAGGTAGACAGTGTGTCAATGTCTTTTTTATTGGCCAACAGAATCATCTCATTGTCTGCCTAAAATGAAACAATAATAGTTGAAACCGGTCTTATAAATCGTCTATGCTGGTGTCAGCTGCTCAACATGGCCCAAGTTTTTATTTAACTGTGCAGAGGAGAAAAACCACAGAGCAGAGAGGAAACCACTTTCAAGTTCCTGCTTAGAGAAAACACAGTAAGCGCACAAACACACACACAAAACAAATGGTTTACATATTTTTTGTTGCTGAATTACATTTGATTCTTAATTCTACACGATTTAAACATATGCGTCATTTTGTCCTGTTTTCTGATTGATTCCAGTACCTCAAACTTCTACTTCCTGCTGTCAAACTTCATCAATCACACTTCACCCATGTGTTCTTTCTGAAGAGGGAACTGATCTTTCAGCTTTACAATAGTGTTATATTTAGGGTCTTGGTCAGCTTACAGATTGCTTGCGTGAATAAAGTCTGAACCATGAGAACATGTTTTTTTTTTTTTCAAACGTAGACGTATGCTTTGACCGATGCCGGATGTCTCACCCTCCCCCAACCATAGTCGGCAGTTGCGAACATGACTATCTGTAACAAATTCATCAACATGAAGCCAACGTGATCGTCTCAGAGTAATGTGAGGTAAACATCAAGCCGTCCAGCGCAGAACTCACAGGTAATTACCTGAACATTCTACACAGAACCTACATTATGGCTATAAAACAGATGGTGGCTTTTTAACCCATATTAACCCCCCAGGAAACATAAAGAGTCTGTCTTTTTCGATAGTGCCAAGTTAGTTTTGGTCTTAATAATTACATCTGTACAGTCTACCTTAATAACGTAGATGCAGATCATCAATAGTTTTACATTAAATGTGATTTTGTTAGGTTATTACTAACAGTTATGACACAAAGGACAAGCGTTTTTGATATATTTAGTGTAAACAGACCTATTTAAGCAGTGCACATTATTATTTTATATGTACAATATATGTGTTAACTTTTAAGAAAGTAATCAGTGACGTAAAGGCAGAGTATGAATATAAATCCATCAAATCTGAACAGAAAACACATGCACAGTGTAACTTCCATTATCATCTGGTAGATATTTCACAAGTTTTTTACCACCATATCAAATGTATTGTCATATCCTTATAATCATAAGCTGTTAATATCTGTAAGTGTTAAAAGTTTTGTTAGTAAAGCTGGGGAAAGCACCCAGAAAACTGAATATGATACGGAAAGTCCAGACGAAAAAATGAAACAGTCGTGTTCTTTAACTGGTATTGCAGTTCCTCTTACGAGAAATGCTGTGGCGTAAACAGTGACTAAGGCAAGTGATAAATTCAATAAATGCAGCATGATGGACAGTAACATGAGGCTTTATTTGACTAATTATTAATTTTAGACCTTGATACAGCAGATGTCACACTGTCATCTATTTATACAGGGATACAGATCTACACCTCAGACTACATTGTTTATGTTCCAAAGTGATAACTGCTCACAATATCTGACATAAAATTTCTATTGATTTACATTTACATTTCATTTGTAAGACTAAAGAGAAAATGTAATTGCCTGATCTAAGCTGGCACTTTTCCACTGGCACCAGGAACTGCGACCAAACCGCACCATACTGCAAGCAAATGCTTTTCCATTAAAGATAAAGCTGCCCGTCCTACACTAATCTTTGATTGATTGAAATGTAAACGAGAACAGATGAAACTGCTCTTGTTGTTTATAAAATAAAACCACAGTGGAGACTGGACCACAAACCAAGAACAAATGGGAAATCGATGAGGTGCAGGCATTCTTGTCTATTTGGGCAGAAGATAAGATACAGTGGGAGTAAGAGATCTGAAGGTGTACCAGGTTAACTGTGCTGGGTTTTCATCACATAGCTAAACAAAAAAAAACTCAACCAAAAACTAAAACGAGAATAATGAAATACAAGACCACCACAACAAAAGTTATATTTTTTGCAAACAGTTCAGCAACACTGTTACTGTTCTGAGCCTTAAACCAACTTTTTTAAAACGTCTGTGCCTTCTATAGATACAGGGAGCCATTTTATATCTAAACCGTAAAATGGCTCCCTGTATCTATAGAAAACCTCCATTAGTGATTGACTGTATTAGAGATGGGGTGATACCACTTTTTAATGTCGGATACCGATACCGATATTGTAAATTTGGATATCTGCCGATACCGATACAAATCCAATACAGTCTTTTTTTAAACATAAAATAATGCTTTAAAAATGTCTGAATACATGACTGAGATTATTGTTATGCTTAAGGAAATGCTTGATTTAAATACTGTTTTTCTAACTAAAACAATGTAATAATTACACACCTATATGCTAAATTATTTGTTCTCAAAAATTGTTGTTTAGACATATAAATATTTCTTCTTTCTTATTGATTACACTATAACATTATAAAATTGAAAAATATTTGATCAATTGAAAATACTGAAGTTTGTCATTTTGAACCAATTCGGCATATAAAATGAGCTGCTTTTGCAGAGAAATACATTTCCCACAATCCTCTGCGCAGATCTCAACCCAAGGTTGGATCAGTGTTGGGGAGGTTACAATTACTGGGGCTAAAGTTGGTCCAGCTTTCAAAGGTCAGGTTTTTCTTTTTCCCATTTAGCCAGGAATTTGTTCTTGTTGTTGTCAAATTTCTGAGTTAATACTAACTTAAGATAATACAGGCATTTTCTAAATTGTCATACTTATGTTTGTCCAATACCAGTCCAGTCCTAGTATTTGGGCCAACATGTACCTAATTACAAGTACATCTACAAGCAGCTCAATGCAACAGGTGTCGCTGCCAGAACACTGGTAAGGTCAGAAAATTAGCTGTTGCCATAGTGCTATACCCAAATATAACAGTAAACCAACATAATAACTGGTTTTGGCACAATATTGGACCCATATGGATATGATCATAGCTTTATTTTGTATCTACTAGGTCAACATTGACCCACTTGAGAAAAATGAATTGTCCCAAAAGTCTAAACCCAAAGCAGTTCTATGGTTCATTATGTTGGTCTTAATAGGACATTGGTATTCAACGCTTTTAAGTAAAAATGGCAAGCATGTTGATTGTTTTTTGGTAAGGAACTGTTTATTTGTGATGCAGTGAGATGGACGTGAGCGAGGAGGAGACAATGCCGCTGATGAACAGCGAGCGCTCAGGCAGCCACAAATCCAGCTGTGACTCAGCTATACTTGTGCATCTGTATTACTGCCCAGCCACCAAAACGGAGAGCGAACTCAACATCCCTGCAGGACACGTGACTGCTGAGAGCATCTGCATGCTTGCAGCCAAAACCAGCGGTAAGATATTATAATAAGATATTATGTTGATAAAATATAGAACGATTCAATATCAGCCAATATCACCAAGCTTGCAGTGGTGTGATTTCAAATCAGAAACCAGAAATTGACTTCATAAGCTTATTTATCACAATCACTTCCATTCCAATCACCAAAATCAACTAATATATCGTTTGGCATTTCTATTTAACATCAGACATTAATCTTTCTCTTATAATACTTTGTGTACTTTCCATTTATGTATACACTCTTAAACCCATAAAATATGAAGAGATCTCCTGTTTCAAAACAGTCAACCCAACAATTATATTTAACACTTCATTTTTATGAGTGTTGTGTCCTTCTGTCCTTTGTGGCTTGGGCACTGAAAATGCCAGTGACAGTGGCAGTGTAGCTTTGAAGTTCAGGTACTTGTTATTTGCATCCACCACAAAATAAAGAACAAAATCTAAAAGATGATTTAAAACCAATTCTTTCAGTCTGTGACTTGATGAGTTATTTTTACTTCACAGTTTTTACTGTAAGTCACACCAAATGAATTCATATGGTTGACCAAGGGTTTACGAATTAAGTCCAAATTATTGCCAAATTAATGGCCAAACTGAGGTATTAAAATATACTTTAGTCAAACAGATTAGTCACAATACATGAAGCATTGACCAACTATTACATTCAGGGCAAGAGTGGAGTCAGTTTACAGTGCACTTTTTAAGGGTGGGGGAAACTGGATACATGAAGTTAAGTTTTTTCTTACACCATTTCGTCTTTGCGTTATTTAAAGCTGTAACTAGCATCAACTGCATCAAGAGCATCACCTACACTCTTGGGCTATAGGTTTTTAAAGATCACACCTATACACATAGGATATTATTTAAATTGATTAGATTTTTTTTTTGAATAGTTGACAACACAATGTTTGGTATCTTATTAGCCTAATAATTGCCTAACCGTTCTCTCTCTCCTGTTGCCAGTTGTGTTTGTCTTCTTGAAAATTAACAGCATTTGTGATCACACATTTGGCTGCATCCTTCTTCAACTTGAGCTTGCCTTTTTAAACGTTCTTAGTTAAGTTTTATCCATCCTGTGACGCTTAGTGCCTTGACATTGAAGGAAATAATTTGTAGGAAAAAAAGTTAAAGGCTTAAATCAACATGTAAGATTTGGAAAGGAAGAATTTCCCATAGCCATATAGAACCTGCTTTGTCAGCTGTAGAATGTAGAATGTGAAATTGAACTGTTAGAGATTAATTAATTGTCAAATTATTTTATGGCCCACCAGAAATACTCACGAGTATCCAGATCACCATTATTCCTTGCTATATATTGGCCATGCTGACCACTACATACTTGTCTGTCTGCAGGGATTCTTCCTGTGTTCTATAATCTGTTTGCTCTAGCATCTGAGGACCTTTCATACTGGTACCCACCTACCCATGTGTTTAAGAGTGAGGAGAATGTTACTGTCCACTATAGAGTCAGGTTAGTGCACACACACACACACACACACACAAACACACACTTCACTATACTTTTGGGGAACATCCAAAGCCTTACTGGCCCTAAACTTAAGCATAGCTTCAGTAAGAAACATGAAACGCTTATGGTCTTGTAGTTTTCTTTCATTTGTTTTAATGCAAAACATATATAATAAAAACAAAATGGCATTTTTCGTCCCCAAAGGTAGGTCTGTCTCCAAACTTCAGGTGTAAAGTCTGAATTCTGACCCAGGAAGTCTTGGCTACACATATATTTACACCTAAATGATATCATTCAAATGTATATTTAATAAACTTTGTATAATTAATATATTAGTAATAAATTATTGTTGTTGTTGCTGCTTTGTTATACGTATGTCTGGGTTTGTGTAGGTTTTTCTTTTCAGGCTGGTTTGGGCAGGGAGCTAAAGCTACGTACCGCTACAGTCTGGTCTCTGGGAGAATCAGTGCTGTGCTGGACTACAGCGTCATCGATTATGTCTTTGCTCAGGTCAGACCCAGAAATCCCTCCACACTATATAATGTAGATAATGCATTTGAATACTCTCAAGAACCATGCAGAGATGATAATGACTATAGTCTCATGATTTAGTGAGAGAAAAAAGCTTTTGGATAGGGATGGTTTTTGTTGTTAAGGTTCAGTGCTCCAACAATATGAACCTGAAGAAAAAGTGTGATGGTTGTTCATAAGAGGTGAACTGCATCAGCAACTCTCACTTGTTGAATTTTCAGTCTCGGAGTGATTTTGTCTCAGGCCGTGGCAGTGTTGCTCCGCCTCTAAGCGCCATGCAGGAGTGTTTGGGCATGGCAGTGCTGGACCTCTGGCGCCAGGCCAAAGAGAAGAACTGCAGTCCCAGAGAAGTGTGTAGGATGGTCAGGTAAACACACTGCTTTAATACTGACACATCAAACAATATCTGAAACTGTTTTTCAGACATAAATATAAACCCCTAAAGTGTGGACAGGTAAAAAAAATCCAACAACTTTTGCTAAACCAACAGAAGTTTTTGCTTGTGTGCAAGACGTTTTTGCATGAGCGTTATTTTTTAGGTGCACACAAGATATTTTTGAGAAATCAGATTCAGAATAGATGTACCAATGTCTCTTGGCAAGCACACAAACTATGTCTATATCCATAGCTGTAACAATGCTGTTCACCCTCCTCATCACTGAGGGACACAGTGGAGTCATGGCTGGGCTCCGAAGGAATTGCTGGTATATAAGTATATAAGGACTTTAAGGCAACCAAGACATTGCAAAGTACTGTCAACTTGTGTATAAAGCAGTCTGTTGTGTATTCGAACAGATTTTGGTATTTTGTTTTTTGTCCGCGATTTCTAGGTTGTCTCTTGGATATTCTATTTGCCTTGCTTTGATCCTTGCAGCAGTTTTGGATTGAGATTTTTGCCTTGCCTGTATTGCTCTGTTTGCTGTTGATGGACTCTTGCCTGTAATTTAAGACCACAATTTTCGGATATCCGAATCAGTAGTGTTCGCAGCTCTGAATATACCTCACTTGGTTCCACAGCGCTTAAAACTGTTAACGCATTTGAGTCCACATATTACTTATAGGCTAATAGCAATAATAACTGGGGCAGTTGATTAGGAAGTTAGTCCTGTGATGGCAAGGTTGCTGGTTCGAGTGTCACTGAGGTACCCATGAGCAAAGTACCATACCCTAAGCACTGTTCCCCATGCTCCTTCATGGATGGGTCAAATGCAGAGGTCACATTTCATTGTGGTGCACTGCGTGCTGTGCTGTTCACAATGACAGGTAATTGCTCACTTTCAATAAAGCGATTGTGGACAGAGTCAACATAATCACAGTTGGCATGTGAATAACTTTGCGTGTACATGCGAAAACATGTCGTGCTCACATGAAAACAACTAATGATCATGTGAAAACATTCTCACTCTCACGACAAAACAGCTTGTGTGCACGCCATAAATATTTCATATGCACGCTTGTGTGTAAAACTCACATTTATTTATTTATTTTTCCTCACTGGTTCCTTTAAAAGGTCTGTAGTTGTTATTACTATCATTCACAGGAAGTCAGACTGCCAATTTTCAACAAAGAGTTAACTAAAGGACATGAGATCATATTAAGCCTTCACTCAATGTTTAACACCTAATTGTATCTTTAGTACGTTTCTGTACCACTAAACTATAACCAACATAGTGTTAAGATAACACTTCCTTATGTGAGTGTGTCATACACCTCAGCCAGCTAGTGTTTATGGTTTAAAGCTAAAAACTTACACAAATTTACCCAGGTCTTACACCCTATTTCCATATTAGTTCAGTTCATATGATGGATTTTCTGGTTGTGACAATTTAGCAGTCAAGTCAGTCAGTTGTCATGAGTCATACAGTGTGAGTTGGTTACGAGCCACAATAATGCTGGGAAAACACTCACATCTCTAAGAAGAAATAGTTATTGGAACCACATTGAGCCACACACACAGATACACACAAAACCACACTCACACAAAGATACACATTTTCACATCTCTGTTTTACCCTTTGCTTGTACACCTTTCTTTCTGTTTATATCCCTGCTTTGTAACATCTTTCACACTTAACAAAATTAGTGTGGATTTTCAAAAAGCGTGCCATCTGAAAACAATCTGACAAACATCACCAGTAGATATTGAGGAAGTTACTTTTAAACGGTAGCTTTTCAACTACAAACCACTTATGGTTAAAAGTAGCTAATTGTACTCGGTTACTTTCGTAACCTCGGTTCCCTGAGATATGGGAACGAGTACTGCGTCGTAAGACGCTGTATGGGAAAAACTCTTTTTTCTCCTCAACTGAAGCCTTTTTTCAATCACGCAGTGAAACTGCACGTCCATTGGTTCGTGTAGTGTAATAAAAATGAACCAATGACTCGGCGGCGGCGATGAGCGAGCCAATGGCTGAGCCCCGGCAGAGTGGGCGAGGCTTCGGGGCTATATAAGTGGCCGTTGCGCCGTCTAAGCGACTAAGGCGTGCAGCACATAGCACGGCCAGGAACGCAGTACTTGTTCCCATATCTCAGGGAACCGAGGTTACGAAAGTAACCGAGTACGTTCCCTGTCGCTGTTCCACTCGAACTGCGTCGTAAGACACTGTATGGGAACCAGTACAATCACGCCGTGCTATGATGAGGGACGACTCAAAACATGACTCATGTGGGGGGACCCAGGGGAGTTCAAAAATACACACCAAGCACAGGTTGAGCCCAGGGGGTCCTCCGTGGCTTGGGTGCCGTCCCAGTTGGTGCCCAAAGATACAGGCCCAGAGAAAGTAGGGACTTGAACAATGCTGGTCAAGTAATCCGTTCAGACTAGTTAATCAGTCTAGGTGACAGACTAAGCAGAGAAGACTCTGGCCTGCAGAGCGGGGACATCCAGGTTGTAAAACCTGATAAATGTGGATGGCGAGGACCACCTCGGAGATGGATACCCCGCTGGACCACGCCCAGGAAGAGGCAATGCCTCTGGTGGAGTGGGCTCTGACTCCAATGGGGCACTACAAGCCCAAGGCCAAGGCAATAGCCTCCACTATCCACCTGGAAAGCCTCTGCTTCGTAACCGGGCGACCCTTAGCGCAGTTACCGAAGCTGACAAAGAGCTGTTCTGAACTCCTGAACGAGGCAGAATGCTTGATGTAAGCCCTTAAGGACCTGATGGGGCAGAGCAGGCATAAGTCCTGGTCATCCGTCGAGGCGGATAGGGCAGAAAGTACTATGACCTGGGCTCTAAACGGAGTTGAGAGCACCTTAGGTACATAACCCAGCCTCGGTTTCAGGACGACTCTGGAGTCGTTGGGCCTGAATTCCAGGCAAGCCAGGTTGACAGAGAGGGCCTGTAGATCCCCTACCTGCTTAACCGACGTCAGTGCTAAAGGCAGGGTGGTTTTAAGCGAGAGCAATCTCAAGCTTGAGGAGTGCAGTGGCTTGAATGGGGGCCCCTTGAGGGCCCTTAGTACGGTAGACAAGTCCCAAGAGGGAACTGTACAAGGACGCGGGGAGGTCCAGAGGCTCCCGTTGAGCGGCCATACATGCAGGGCCCATAACTCGGGCCGTGGATGCCACAGAGAGCCGTTTGCTTGAGAGAGGAGGTCCCATTTCAAGGGAATGGGCCACGGGGCTGCTTCGAGCAGCTGGAATAATTCCAACACCCATGGCTGGTTCTTCCAGAAGGGGGCTACCAGGAGAAGCTTGTGTTGGTGTTCCCTGACTCGTCTGAGTACCTATGGTAGCAGAGCGACTGGAGGGAATGCATAGAGTAGAAGATCTGGCCATTCTTGGGCCAGGGTATCCGTGCTTCTGGTGAAGTAGAGTGGGCAATGAGAGTTGCCTTCAGAGGCAAAGAGATCTACTCGAGCCTTGCCAAAGAGTTCCCAAATTCCCTGAACTGAGAGCGGGTGGAACGTCCATTCCTCTGAGGAGACGCTGCCCCTTGATAACATGTCTGCTCCTTGGTTCAGTTTGCCCGGCACATGTGTTGCCTTCAGTGAGTGCAGGTTGGTCTGGGCCCAAACCAGAAGGCATTTCGCTAGCATGTAGAGGCGCTTTGAGACGATGCCGCCCTAGTGATTCACATATGACACCACAGACCTGCTGTCTGAGCATATCAGCACATGGTGTCCCCTTATGTCTGGCAGGAAGAATTGGCAGGCATGGCACACTGCTAGCATCTCTAGGCAGTTGATGTGCAGTCCCGACTCCTTCTCAGACCAGAGGCCGAAGGCCAGTTTGCCATCGCACAGCACTCCCCAACCCTTGTTGGAAGCGTCTGTCATGACAACCTTCCTAAGAGCACCCCTCGAGATAACCCAAATGGTAGGACCTTGTATTGGTATGCCACCCCCTCGTAAATGAATCAAGAATCACCTGTGATGGGGACAATCTGGAATTAAGCGTCTTTCAGATCCAGAGACATGAACCAGTACCCTAGGCATATTTGTGAGAGGATCTGTTTCAATGTGACCATCCTGAATAACCTTTTTGCCAGGGTGTGATTCAGGAGTCTGAGATCTAGGATAGGTCGCAGACCACCGTCTCTTTTGGGAATGAGGAAGTAGCGGCTGTAAAAGCCCAACTTGCTCTGAGCTGGAGGAACGATCTCTATGGCTCCCTTTTCCAGCAAAGTCACCACCTCTGCATGTAGAACTGGAGCGTTCTCGCTGCGCATTGTAGTAGGGACCACCCTGCGAAAGCGGGGGGGGGTCTGCGAGCGAATTGGAGTGAGTAACCTCATTTTATTGTAGCCATCACCCATTCTGACACTCTGGGGATGGCCTGCCAGGCCTCGACCCATGTGGCCAGAGGATGGATCCAATCTACAGATTGGCTGCCTGAGGGCAGGATGTCTGTGGTAGGCGGAAGAGGAAATTTGCTCTTTTTTTGAAAAAGTGTCTGTTTTATTATGTCCGCTATCACAGCGGTCGGACGCCCGGGCACAGGATTGGGCCCATGGGGAACCGATGACACACTTCCCTCTGCACCCAGCGGCGAGCGGGGCGGGAAGAGGTTTATCAGAGGCTGCTTGCAGGGTGGTCCGGCCGTAGCAAGACTTGGGCCACTCCTCTTCCTGCCTGGCTGTTTAGGAGGACTTCCAAGGTGCTGGATCCAGGGCGATCTTGGGCCGGGGTTCCTGGCGCTTAGGGAAAGGGAAACATCTCGCTGAGTGAGAACGTCCTCTCTCCTGTCGCTCCTTAGGCCACTTTGTCCAGCTGCCGCGTAGGTGCATCCAGCGAGTGCTGAAGTGGCTCTACATGGCTTTGAAGGGTGGTTCGCCCTCGCCTTCCATCCGATGGCCATGGGCGGGCAGAGATGCGCGGCCACAGACTCATCCAGGGGAGGCAGGTGTACGTATCCCTTCTCCTCGGCACTGTCAATGGAGGAGAGTGCGGAAGAGGTAGAAGGCCTTATACGAGACGAATACGGGGCACGCCACAACTTGGTGAGCTGGTCGTGGACTTCTGGAAAGAAGGGGGATGAGCGCTTGCGGGGGCCTGCTGGCGACCCGGGAGAAACCACTCATCCAGCCCACTCCACGACAGCTCTTCTGGCAAAGACCAGTGGAGCCCAAGCTCACCGACAGCCTTGGTCATCACACGGACAAGCTCCTCGTCCGTCTTGGCCCTGGCGCTGCGAGAAGAAGACGGCGGCAAGAGGGCGGGGTCAGACCAGGAGCCCGTGAACTACTCCACGTCCGAAGCCGCCAAGGAAAGGCTGTCCATCTCGTCCTCGCTTTCCCAAACTAGATCATGTTGCTCGCAGCCACGGAGGGACGCTGATCGGGCTGGGTGAAGAGGATGGGCTAATCCATCCTTTGTGGAGATGGCGAAGCATGTGGGCGTTGAGCCGGCGTGTGCTCGTCAATCTCTGACTGCTTGAGAATTCTGCCCCGCCGTTTTTTCTTCACAGGTCCCTGGGAGGAAGAAGATGGGAGGGCGCGAGGGGTGGAGTCGCTCTCTGAAAAGAAAGCTATCCGCGAGTGCAGAGTGGCAAGACTGAATGCTTCGCAGTGCGAGCAGTCAGCCACGCTGAGCGCAGCGTCAGCGTGGGATTTCCCCAAGCATGACACACACTCAGCATGACCGTCGTCAGCGCGCAGGGATTTCCCGCACATCTTACAGCGACGGCGAGGCATTGAAAAATGTGAATGCTCTTTTAATTGATAATAATGCTCTGATAGTAAGCTCTTTTAGAAATCGCCGGATGGCGGCAGGGGAAAACGAAAATAACAGTGAAACTTCCGGTTTTCCAGCTGCAGTGCTTTTCGGCGTTCAGCAAGAAGACAGCGAAGAAAAATCTCCGTCACTGAAGAGAAGAAATCTGAGCGGCGGCGGCGCAATGGCCGCTTATATAGCCCGTAAGCCCCGCCCACTCTGCCGGGCTCGGGCGAGCGGCTCAGCCATTGGCTTGCTCATCGCCGCCGCCGAGTCATTGGTTCGTTTTTTATTACACTGCACGAACCAATGGACATGCAGTTTCACTGCATGATTGAAAAAAGGCTTCAGTTGAGGAGAAAAAAAGAGTTTTTCCCGTACAGCGTCTTACGTTGCAGTACGAGTGGAATATCAACAGGGAACTACAGACAAGCTATTTCTTTAATATAGTAACTACACCATGTTCTATAGAGACAAGATAGCAAATTACCTTAAAGCTATTTCACAGCCACGTATCCTTGCTCCGTCTTCGTGGAAGCAAGATGGGCTCCATCCTCAGACTTCATCTCACAGCTGTCAAGGGCATGCTTATGGTTAAAGCCACAAACGACTTATGGTTAAAAGTAGCTCATCTATAGCCAAGCTACTATTTTAATATAGTAGTTAGCTACCCTATGTTCTACAGAGACAACATAGCCAAATACTTTAAAGCTATTTCACAGCCACGGATCCTTGTTTCCTTCTTTGTGGAAGCAAGGTGGACTACATCCTCCGACTCCATCTCACAGCTGCCAAGGGTGCACTGTGATGCAATGAATTGCACTTCTGTTAAACACCAATCAGATACACCTGGTAGCTGATAATACCCAACTTTGTAAAGTTTTAAAAGATAAAATATTTTTGTAACAATGTAATAAATAAATAAATAAATAACAGCATTTTAAAAGCAGATTCACTGCTAATAAACTACTTAAAAGCGTTCAGTTAGTAGCATTGTTGCTTGTAGTTATCTGTGCAATAACACCAGTAGTTCTAGACAGCCTCAGGCAGAAGAGCTCAGACATAGCCGTGTTTTATGTTTCAGGTACAAATCCTGCCTGCCCCAGCCACATCGCGAGGAGATCCAGCGGATGAGTCGACTGGCTCGTTTTCAGATCCGCAAGACCTTGCAGCACTTTCTGAGGAAGGTAAGTTGCTGTACCACCGGAGAGCGCAGCCTCAAGCTCAAGTACCTGATGGAGCTCAGCGCTGTGGAGCCCAGCCATGGGTCTGAGCGCTTCACCGTGCGACGTTCTGGATGGAACCAACGTGTTGACCTGCAGCCTGACGTGGTGGTGAAGGTGTCGGGAGAGGGAGGGATTCAGACCCGCTCCGACGACAGCCAGGTATCAGATTACCATCTCTCACTTTCAGGTCAATTCAGTTTTGTTTGCATGTCACTTTGTACATTGTCACAAAGCTACTTAAGATATTATCGGCTCCAAGTCCAGGTTATCCAATACTTTTTCACAGCCCTGATACTAGTGCCATCCCAGTGGTGGTTCCGAATTTAGAACTGGTGCCACGTTTCTCAACAGAATAAAAAGGTACTGGTGCTGCAAAATCGGCTCCAGACCAGCAGGAAAACGTTACTGGTCTGGAACCAAGAGCCAGTGATGTCTTTAGATGTGGCCAAAGTTAGTAAGGCAACTTTTGTTTTTACGTCTGGTTTAATTCAATTAAATTATTTAATTTAATTCATTGCTTACAAAGTAAACTAGTTATGCTGAAAGAGAAAATGAGCTTTTGGATATTTAAATATCATCAAAGCTTACATTTGATCATACGCAAGTCAGAAATCAAAACACTCTCTACGCCGCTAACACTTTATTATGCTTTCACATTACATTGTTAAAAATATAGACTTTCATAATATTTTTAAGATGTTTCACATTTTTAAATCGATCTGCTTTATGAGTATTCTACATAACATATTAAATACTGATTTATGATGTAGCAGTGTAGTAGTTACCTACTATTTTCTCTGTACCTTGTAGTGTAGCTAACTACTATAACAGTTGCTTGGTTGTAAATCTTGAAAAGCTACTGTTTAAAAGTAGCTTCCCCAACACTGGTTATTAATGTAGAGAAATGGGAGAAGAGATGTGAGGGAGGAGTTTTGTCCAATGTCTTAGCTTCCCTTTTTCTCATTGTGCCCAGGAGTGGCAGACATTTTGTGACTTCCCCCAGATCACCGACATCAACATAAAGCGATTGGGCCAAGAACAGCTACCTGCGGAGGGACGAGTGGTCACTCTGACTCGACAGGACGACCGATGCCTGGTCAGTGGAAATGACCTCCCCTTGCACAGATAACCTATGCCTTGTAAATTTACAATAGCAGTCAAAAGCCTAGACTCTCCTAATTCTATAATATCCTTCTTAATTACAAACAGATTCAATAAATCATGCTTAAATCTTGAAATCTATATCTTTGATGATTATACTGCAAATACAAGGTGGTCAATAGAGGACTCACAGTTGAGGAAACACAACTTCGGTTATCTGAAGATAACATGTTATTTTTCTTATGAACCCAACATGACAAAGTTGTTATCTCAAGGTCAGAAATAAAAAAAAACTCTGCCAGTAAATCTGCCAACGTATGAGCCTCCATCTCAAGTAACAAATACTGATAGGGTAATTGTCCAGCACTGATAAACATACTGCTGTTTCAACTTGTGACAAAATAATAAAATCAGATAATAAAATCAAAATAAAATCAGATGTGTTCATCCATGATGATAAATATGTATTTCCATGATACTAAATATGTTGCGAGATCACAGACGGAAAAACGTCTTGATCTCGAGATAATTTTTGTCGTGCCGAGGAGAAAAATAAACTCAGGATCTGAGATAACAAGAGGAAAAATAGCACTGACACATGTCCCCTTTCGACTGCTGTAGCAGTGTAAAAGGCTGAATGCAAATATAGGGTTCACTTAGCCAAGGACAATTATTTAACAGAAATATACTAATCATACAGACAAGAAACTTGAAATTACTAATGTAATGTACACCACAACTAATAGACAGTCCCTCAAACAAACATTGCTGCTTATAAAAAATGTAACTAAGATAATTAAAAGGGCCGTTCCCCTGAAAGATGCAAATATGACTACCTGTGAACGTTCTTATATAAAACAGTTATTTACAGTTATTATGTTTGCCATTTTGCAAATCATTAGATGTCATTTATTGTTAGTCATATTGGCACCTCTGATTAAATTCTCTGTTGCCTGAGGATTCCGCTTAGAACCAAGATCCTATCATGCATTTGGCATTTTTTTCTTACTGTCTCTTCTCCAACAGGAGGTTGAGTTTCAAACGCTGACTGAGGCTCTGTCCTTCGTCTCGCTTGTGGACGGCTACTTCAGACTCACCACCGACTCCAGCCACTATTTCTGCTCTGAAGTGGCTCCGCCAAGTCTGCTGCAAGACCTTGAAAGTCACTGCCACGGACCCATAACGTAAGTCACTCACTCCTGCTTTTTCCCTACATTAAACACGATAAGGATGATAACTGACGGAGTTCAACATTTTTTTGTTCAAACTTGCCCCCTAAAGGTCAGAGTTTGCAGTGCACAAACTGAAAAAGGCGGGGGCCAAAAATGGCATGTTCCTCCTACGGCGCAGCCCCAAAGACTTTGACAAATACTTCCTCATGGTCTGCCTAAAGGTACCACAGACTCTACACACTTACTTCTGCACAGTTACGTCCATGAGTATTTGGACATTGGTGGAATTTTTGTAGTTTTCTCTCTGCATGTCTCCATAATTGTTTTGAAATTAAGCAACCAAGATGTGATATAGGTATTGCATTACGCTTTCAAAAATGACATCTATTTTTTCACAGACTCCCTGCATTTTCAGAAACTGAAGAATAATTTAATATAAAAAATTATGTAAGTCAGTAAAATCTGGAACCCATAGACATCATCAGAGGCTGAGTTTCCACCCTCAAAATGCTTTGCCAGCTCTTCAGTTACTGCTTATTTGTTGGTCTTTCTGTCATTGAGATCTTTTATCTACTTGTTGTGGAACAACTACTGTCAGTCTGATTACTTTTGAGCCTTTGAAAATGGAGGGACTTTGTCAAAATGGCATTGTGCTTTCTGAAAGCTTAGTGTAGTAACATTGTTAACCTCCTTAAATTAAAGCTGAAAGTCTATACTTCCCTCTGATCTTGATTGTTTATTTGTGGTGGTATACATCGGAGATGGGGACGCAAGTTTGAGTTTGACTCAAGTTTGAGTTAACATCAGACTCGCCCTCAACAGGTTTGAGACTTGACTTGGACTTGATATTTGGGACTTGCGAACAATCTTTATTTCATGTAATGATTGTTTTGTATCTTAATTTATTTCATTCATTTAGTTTCCAATGTATTGACATTAGGGAAATCAATGGCAAGCTGAAAATAGTTAATAGAGCGGATCAGGATACATTTCACTGCGTGTTGTACCTGTATAATTTGCACATGACAAATAAAGAATCTTGAATCTTGAAAATAACAGGGACTGTATGACTAGAGTACAAGGACAATGACTCTGGAACATCTCTGGTATACATAGAGAAAATGACAAAAAATGGAATCAAAGTCCAACACACACTGTTCAACTTTTTACTGGATTGGGGTTCATTTGAGGTCAGATATACTTGATAGAAAATGGCAAACAGAAGAATCCATTTATTTAAAAAATGTAAAAATAATTTAGTATTAAGTGTTTATGCTGAGGATATTTGCTCTCTGACTGAGAGCTTTTAAAGTCACATTGATTATGTCCAGCTGTGAAGATTATACTTGAGGATAAAGTTTTGTGTGTGTGTGTTTGTTTCATGTGTCTGCTCAGACTCCACTGGGAATCGACTATAAAGACTGTCTGGTTGAGAGAAACGAGAGGTTTCAGCTAGCAGGGATCCACAGCTCGTTTAACAGTCTAAAGCAGCTGACAGATTATTACCAAAACAACACACTGTTGCTGTCGGACATCCCGGTCACTTTGGGCAGGTGCTGTCCACCCAGGGCCAAAGGTACTGCACTATACCTTCTCCCACTCATACATTCGTACACACATGTGCATGCACACACACATATAGTACTGTGCAAAAGTTTTAGGCAGGTGTGAAAAAATGCTGTAAACAAAGAATGCTTTCAAAAATGGAAGTGTTAATCATTTATTTTCATCAATCAACAAAATACAGTGAATGAACAAAAGAGAAATCTAAATCAAATCAATATTTGGTGTGACCACCCTTTGCCTTCAAAACAGCATCAATTCTTCTAGGTACACTTGCACACAGTTTTTGAAGGAACTCGGCTGGTAGGTTGTTCCAAACATCTTGGAGAACTAACCACAGATCTTCTGTGGATGTAGGCTTCCTCACATCCTTCTGTCTCTTCATGTAATCCCAGACACACTCGATGATGTTGAGATCAGGGCTCTGTGGGGGCCATACCACCACTTCCAGGACTTCTTGTTCTTCTTTACACTGAAGATAGTTCTTAATGACTTAATGGCTGTATGTCTGGGGTCGTTGTCCTGCTGCAGAATAAATTTGGGGCCAATCATACGCCTCCCTGATGGTATTGCATGATGGATAAGTATCTGCCTGTATTTCTCAGCATTGAGAACCCCATTAATCCTGCCAAATCTCCAACTCCATTTGCAGAAATGCAACCCCAAACATTCAAGGAACCTCCACCATGCTTCACTGTTGCCTGCAGACACTCATTATTGTACCACTCTCCAGCCCTTCGACGAACAAACTGCCTTCTGCTACAGCCAAATATTTCAAATTTTGACTCCTCAGTCCAGAGCACCTGCTGCGATTTTTCTGCACCCCAGTTCCTATGTTTTCGTGCATACTTGAGTCGCTTGGCCTTGTTTCCACGTTGGAGGTATGGTTTTTTGGCGGCAACTCTTCCATGAAGACCACTTCTGGCCAGACTTCTCCAGACAGTAGATGGGAGTACCTGGGTCCCACTGGTTTCTGCCAGTTCTGAGCTGATGGCATTGCTGGACATCTTCCGATTTCGAAGGGTAATAAGCTTGATGTGTCTTTCATCTGCTGCACTAAGTTTCCTTGGCCGACCACCGCATCTACGATCCTCAACGTTGCCCGTTTCTTTGTGCTTCTTCAAAAGAGCTTGAACAGCACATCTTGAAACCCCAGTCTGCTCTGAAATCTTTGTCTGGGAGAGACCTTGCTGATGCAGTATAACTACCTTGTGCCTTCTTGCTGTGCTTAATCTTGCCATGACATGAAACTGTCTTCCACAACCTCACCTTGGTAGCAGAGTTTGGCTGTTCCTCACCCAGTTTTAAGCCTTCTACACAGCTGTTTCTGTTTCAGTTGATGACTGTGTTTCAACCTACGTGTGACATTGATGATCATTAGCACCTGTTTGGTATAATTGGTTGATCATACACCTGACTATAATCCTACAAAATCCCTGTCTTTGTGCAAGTGTACCTATAAGAATTGATGCTGGTTTGAAGGCAAAAGGTAGTAACACCAAATATTGATTTGATTTAGATTTTTCTTTTGTTTGCTCACTTTGCATTTTGTAAATTGATAAAAATAAACAATCATTATTTATATTTCTGAAAGCATTCTTTGTTTACAGCATTTTTTCACACCTGCCTAAAACTTTTGCACAGTACTGTACATTCAGATATAAACACGTGTATGCACATACAGTACAACACACACAGTGCATACTGTATAAATATATATACACATACATATACAGTATGTATATATACATATATACATATATATATATACACACACACACAAACCTGCACACCCATAAATGCATGCTCACAGAGACATGTGCATGTGTATGCTTACAAATACATACTCACTTATGAGCATAAACAGACATACACACGTGCATAAACCATCACACATCTATGCCCGTGGCCACACACACACACACACATATGCATATACACATAGACATAGACAGGACAAGGTCAGGTCCTCAGACTGCTGAGCCACTACAGTAGTGAGCTCATGAATAGTTTGATAAACCATGTATAGTGTGGAAACTGCAGCAGTACACACAGTTGTTGGAGCCGGAGTTCTGATTGGAAAGCTGAAGCAAAAGCAGAGAACATTCCTTAGTAGCACTTAGTGTTTCTTAGACATAGTCTCCCAAAACTAAATGCTGATAGCTGCTTCAGACATATCCTGGTGTAGTGGTTAGGATACTCGGCCCTGACCAAGACGTCATGGGTTCAAATCCTTCCTCCAGTACTGAGCAATATCTTTAACCCAAACTTGCTCCAGGGATGTTGGCCCTGTAATTAGAAAAAATGGAAGTCATTCTGGATAAGAGGGTCTGCTAAATGCCATGAATGTAAATTCTCATCAGACAAGCGTTCTATGAAAGGTAGGGTAAATATCACATTTCACTGAAGGCTCACAAAGTCCAGGTTGGAAATGCAAAATCTCAACCCTGAGATTTGCTTCAAACATTTATATTTTTAGTGACATGTATGAACTTGTGGGAAACTATATTTTCTGTCCGTTATGAATTGTTTGTGTTTGAGCTACAATGTGAGGGAAAGGTTTGAGGAAAATCTTAAACATCTGTAACATTTTGATATTGTCTCAGTCAAATACTGATATCTCATAAAAAGTAAACAGAAGTTAACCTTTGCTTACTGTTTTGTAGAGGTGGTGATATTAATCACATAATGCAGATGCAGACATCGATGCAATGGCAGACCATAATTGATTATAACAGAGGTTTTCAACCACCTCTACTGCTTAGTGTTTATATAACCATGTTGGAATGGTATCACAACAAAAAGTTAGAACTTCTTCCAACTTATTAAGTTGGAATTACACATTGTTGAAGTTTCCTTTGGATTCAGGACAAAAATGTGAAGTTCCAAGAAATAAAATTTCTTAATGAATACTAATTGGGACTTACTTGCAGAAATACTCCTTTAAGTGAACAAGTAGAAGTCTGAGCTGTTAACTTGTGAATGTCTACTGTCACTTTATCTGAGCAAACTGAGAATTGCTGTGGAGCTACTGTAATTATTTATATCTGTAGATATTTGAAGTTTTGACCTTTTTACTATAACTTCCAACTTGCCATGCACAGAGACTGTAGTTACTGTAGGCTCTGATTGTGTTTCTTGACTTGGTCCACTTTAACGGTTTGCTTGTAACCGCAGAACTCTCCAACCTGATCATCATTCGGAACAGCAGCGTGGCTGAGAGCCCAAGCTCCCCCATGCAACAAAGACACAGACCAACCCACATTCAGTTTCACATGATCAAACATGAGGACCTCATCTGGGTACGCAAAAAAATACACAAAAAGTCAAATGCTAACATACAATTCAACAAATACTGTTAAAGAAGCACTCCAGGTAAAGATTCTGATGTGGCTAAACATGAATAAAAGCCAATGAGGAATTAGATTCAGAATTTTATTACAGTCTGTAGTTGAGCTATGGCACTTGCCATATATGACACAATTAACTTTCATTCCTTGTTAACCATATTTTATTTGGTGTGTTTTCTAGGAGCTAATTTCTAGCCCTCAGGTAACTAAAGGATAAATGTCTATGCCAAAGGAAAGTGAATAATTTTTTTAATTAATTTTTTTTTTTTTTTTAAAGAGGGAAAGTTTGGGTCAGGGCTCCTTCACTCACATCTACAGGGGTAATAAGGTGGACAGACGTGATGGAGAGGCACACAACACCGAGGTCCTGCTCAAAGTTCTGGATTCAGAGCACAAGAATAGCTGGGAGGTGTGTCCTCATTTAGTACAGCACAAGCTTAAATTTTTTGACCTTTAACTTTTAGAGCACATGAACTGTTTTTAGTGAATGTTCCTAACACTGTAACATATAGGGGTGGTTTCCTGAACATAGATTATTACCAGTCTTGGACCATACTGCAGTACCAGTAGTGGAGTAGTGGAGATTTACCACTGAAACTCAAATCTGCTCTTAGCATGGGCTTAATCTTTGTCTGGGAAATGGGCCCCTTGCGGTATTAGTGGGTTTTGTTGTTTAAAACCAGTCAATTATGTTTAGATAGTATTACATTAAAAAGTTTTTGATTCGATGGAGATCAGTCAGAGTTTTACTACTGTAGCTTACCTAAGCAAAATTTACATTAAACATAACATATTAGTTTTTTTGGTTCACTACGGATGTGCTCTTATGTATGAGAGTAATACTGTGTGACTGTTTTGTGTGTGACAGTAAAAGAAGTAAAACAGATGTGACAGCCACCCTTTTCATCACTATGAAGATATTGTATATGTCTAAAGTGACACACCCATAACATCCGCTCTTATTTTTCAGTCTTTCTTTGAAGCAGCCAGCTTGATGAGTCAGATATCTCACAAACACCTGCTGCTGGTTTATGGGGTCTGCGTTCACAAGTCCAAAAGTAAGCTACTTTTGCAAGACTCTCTATGCAAGACTCCTTGGGGAATAAAAAAGGAGCAGAATCCCTCCCTAAAAGGAATACTTCATCCACAATTAACAAAATAAACTGAGGTCGAGGCATAAACCACATTAAACATTTGGGTGATATATTGCTTAAAGGATGAGGTTTCAGAAAACACTCAAAACAGTCAAAACAACATGCGAAGTGCAATGGTGCTTGATTTATTTGTAACATGTTAAAAAATCTACAGATAACCAGTCAGGAAAACACAATTTTCAGTTTTACTTCTGGATTTTCCTGCACTCCTTAACTCCTTGAGCACTGAGTGTTTTGGAGTGGTGCAGATGATGCAGTGTCCTTAAACTAGTTCAATTTAGCGTGACCTCGACTGACCCGTGTTTTAGCCCCTTGTGACCTGTGCTGACCCCTACAGACTAGGGGTGCTAGGATTATTGATATATCTACATCAATACATCAGTTCATTTATCAACAAGCCTATAACATCAATTCAAAATAAAAACATAGATCAGACATGATACTTATTGTAATGTTACTTCATATTAAATGGGGAGTCTATTTCAATTAAAAGAAATTTAAATATCTGGTTATGCTCAGGATTTACAATGTCAAATAATATTCTAGTTGATTTTTGTGATTTGATATGAAAAGACGTGATTATGTTAAATCAGCATATGATATTGTCTCAAATTGAGTGCTGGCTCCTGAATCGAATTGCAGTCTTATTGTGGTATTGTAAGGAAACATTTCTCCTACCGCAGACATCATGGTCCAGGAGTTTGTAAAGCATGGTGCACTGGACCTGTACCTGAAGAGGACAGACGTGTCACTCAGTTGGAAACTGGATGTGGTCAAGCAGTTGGCTTGCACTCTCAACTTCCTAGTAAGAGGAAACTTGAAACCACAGACACTCACATAAACTAACTCCAGCATTATGCCTTGCTGTAGTCAACAAAATATGACCATTTTAGCACCCACAGAAGTGAAATACAGAAATACATTTAATATGTCAGCAGAATGATAACATTTTCTAAACTTAACCTGTGGCATGTGGATAGTCAGATCTTTTTCCATAATGTTTGATGAATGCTTGAATGTTCCAAATGTGATAACCAAATACACTTGCTACAGCAAAGCTCCGTTTGTTCACTTGAGGAAATAGCGGCAGATCAACTCCATCAAGACCGTAGAATTTGTATTAATCATAAGATAATACTACCAATGGTTCAGCACTTATTTATGAAGACTTTGATTCAGAACAGATTCTTCTATTTAAATATGAAGAATTGTGCTACACTCATCCTTAAAGTGTATTTTCACTAGTTTGTTTGGAAGGAGTTTAAAGCCCAAACTAGCACTAACGCTGCATTTCCAGTTGTACTGGCATGCTTTGGGGCTACAGTCAGCTCCAGTATGACTCTAGTGCTGTCCCGTCTTATGTGAGCTGATCAGAGTGAATCAGGATCAGCAGAAAACACATCAAAAGGAGTTACACTTTCTAAGGGCCGGGCTGATCCACACACATCTACACACACACCCACTGAGTGAGGCCTGGTTCTCTGGAGAACATTTGTCTTACTTGGTAATGCTGAGCTGAGGATGTCGCTTTGTTGCTCAGGAGGAAAAAAACATCGTTCATGGGAATATTTCTGCCAAGAACCTGCTGCTGGCTCGAGAGGGAGGACTCACCTGCGACAACCCACCCTTCATCAAACTCAGCGACCCAGGCATCAGCGTGGCCATGCTGGGGAGAGAGGGTAATAAACACCCCCAACCACACATCATCTACACATCAATCACACAGTTGCACAAACATATCAAGCCAAACATCATAATCTCAGCTAAATGGCAAAATTACATACACATAGTTAAAACACATCAATAAAATGTACTTTAAATAAACATTCTTGCAACATAAAGGGGCTAGAAAACGTATTTCCTTCAAATAAATGTGGAATTAATTTGAGCATGTAGCCTAATTGCAGACAGACTATATTTATCACAATATAATTTCTCATTTTTGTTGCAGTTCATACTGACTATCTATATTACTTAAGCACAAGGAGATGCGTATTTTACCTTAATTTTGTTATTGTCAAACACTATCAATAACAGTATGCATATTGTTGTCATTATAAAATATAATTTTCTCAAAAGTTATTGTCTAATTCCACATAAAGTCTATATATGTTACAGTAAATGCTTGGCCTATGTGTAGTGAAAGTTTGTGTAAAACTTTAATGCAATATTACACATAATTATTACACTTGTGTGTGTTTGTGTGTGTAGTGGCTCTAGACAGAATTCCTTGGGTTGCTCCAGAGCTTTTGGACACTCTGGAGCTGAGCCAGCAGTGTGACAAATGGAGTTTTGGTACAACTTTGTGGGAGATCTTTAACGGAGGCGAGGTGCCACTGCAGCGCCTAGATCCCAAACAGGTGATAAAATATCAACACATAAACAAACACTTCACATCCCTGTTGTGGTGTTTATTATGTAGATTAGCTATGTTTAATTCTATTACTTAGGACTTTGTTCCATCTTCACCATATGGGCAACATCTCGCAGCTGCTGAGAGTGCACTGTTGCCCCACAGTAGACTGTCAGATGTATTCTTTGCACATTCAAGACCAGTCAGAAACATGTGGTGGTTAGGGTGCCCCTGTCTTGTGTGCACAAGATAATTTAATATACATTAATGTGTTTCTAAGGACCATAAATACACAAAGACACCATATAATGGAGAGACTTCTGCTAATTAGTTTACCTCTGCATATTCATTTGATATTGTCAAATTTTTCACGACTAAATGAAGTGCACAAAGTTGAACAAATAAAAGGAAAGTAAGCAGATCAAGCAAGGCAAAACAACAGTAGAAGTTTAGCAAATCATGCGATATTGCTTTTATACTGTTTAATTGCATTCTTGTAAATTTGCATTGCTTCTTAACCCTACGGTGTTAAAGTGATCTGGAACACTTTAATAGATTGTTCTGCTTTCTATCTGTTTCATTCATTCATTAACCAAACCACATAATCCCATCTGGGGTTGCGGGGGGACCGGAGCCTATCCCAGGAACTTACATATGCAAGGCAGGGAACAATCCTGGGCAGGAGCCAACACACCGCAGGGCACACACACTCACACAATCACTCACATTCACACCTTACAGGGCCAATTTAGAGTCACCAGCTAACCTACAGTGCATGCTTTTGGACTGTGGGAGGAAGCCGGAGCATATTCCCATAAAATACATAACTTGTGCACACAAGATAAAAAATATTCCAGTTTATGGGACCGTACGGGCTCAGTAGGTAGTCCAAAATATCCATCTATTTAAGAAGAGGATATTCCCCATTTGTAACGTAGCTCTTTGTTATTTTAACAGTAGTTTTTCTATCCATAATCTACATAATCTAAAATTAGTTTAGTTTGTATTGTTGCTAGTTAGTTACCCCCCAACACTGATTAAAAGTGTTCCAAGGCCAGTGCCCAGCTCAAAATTCTGCCTGTAAGCCTCTTTCTCATCATTTTGTCACACCAACAGAAGCAGGAGTTTTATGAGCGGCGCTCACAGCTCCCATGTCTGGAGTGGACAGAGTTGGCAGATCTGATTTTGCAGTGTATGCAGTACCAGCCCGAGCTACGGCCGTCCTCACGGAGCATCATTCGCCACCTCAACAGCCTCATCACCTCAGGTAGCTCATGACATGACAAACACATATACAGTGCTATGCAAAAGTTTGGGCACCCCTGATAAAAATGACTGTATTAATTCATAACTTGCTAAGCTTGAGAGGCAGCAACTTAATTTTAACATATTTGATAACTTATGGAAATAGCAACAATGCAGTAGTGAAATATTTTTTATTGGGCCAACAGAAACAATGTAATGCTCATTTAAAAAAAATAGGCAGGTGCATAAATTTGGACACCCCAAAGAAATAATGCCATTAATATTTCGTAGAGCCTCCTTTTGCTGAAATAACAGCCTGTAGACGCCTCCTATAACCACTCACAAGTCCCTGAATTCTGGCTGGTGGTATTTTGGAGCATTCATACAATACAAAATTCCTCCAGTTCAGTCAGGTTCGATGGCTTCCGGGCATGGACAGCCTGCTTCAACTCAATCCATACATTTTCAATGATGTTCAGGTCTAGGGACTGGGATGGCCATTCAAGAACATTGTACTTGTGCCTCTGCATAAATTCCTTAGTAGATTTTAAGCGGTGCTTTGGTCCATTGTCGTGCTGAAACATCCAACCCCGGCGTAACTTCAACTTTGTGACTGACTCTAGAACAGTCTTTTCAAGAATCTGCTGATATTGGGTGGAATCCTTGCGGCCCTCAACTTTAACAAGGTTTCCAATACCTGTGCTAGCCACACAGCCCCATAACATGATGGACCCTCCACCAAATTTTACTGTTGGCAGTAAGTTCTTCTCCTGGAATGCTCTGTATTTTTTTCACGATGCATCGCGCCTCTGGTTATGACCAAATAACTCTATCTTAGTCTCATCTGTCCACAGTATTTTTTTCTAGAATATTTCTGGCTTGTCCAGATGCTCTTTTGCATACCTCATGCGGCTCTTCTTTTTGTGCATTGCCCTTCCACTGAGCTGTTCCTGGTGCAAAGTGCGCTGGACTGTGGAGCGATGTACAATGACACCATCAGTAGCCAGATGTTGTTGTAGCTCTCTGGAGGTGGTCTGTGGTTTGTCTGTGACAATTCTAACCAGTCTTCGCCTGTGCCTTTGAGATATTTTTCTTGGCCTTCAACATCTTTTCTTCACAAGGACTGTTCCTGTGGCCTTCCATTTCCTAACTATATTTCTGACTGTTGAGACAGACAGTCCAAACCTTTGTGATAATCTTTTGTACCCTTCTCCTAATTCATAAAAATGCATTATCTTAGTTTTTAAGTCAGTAGAGAGTTCTTCAAAGGTTCCCATGTTGCCACTCTCTAAGAGGAAACCAAGGACAAGTACCACTAGCAATTTTATTGGTTGCAGCTGTCTTTGTAGTTCAAGGTCTTATGAGCTAATCAAAGCAATTTAGTGCTGCAAACTGTCAGTATTAAATGACTGCAGGTCTTCAAAGTAACGCAAGTGAAGGGTGCTCAAACTTTTGCACATCCCATTTTTCAAACTTTATTTTATTTCATACAACCCAATAATGCTACATTGAGAATTTTGGTCTGATAAACATCCCCTTGTCTATATATCTCTACAAAAAATCTTGCTGTGATCTTCTCTTATGAAGACAGAGCTAATTATCATGCAACCTCGGGGGGGTGGTGTCCAAACTTTTGCATAGCACTGTATGTGTGTGTATGATTACATAATACACATACATATACATACACTGCGAGTCAAGAATTCAAGAGGCATTTAAATGACCTTTGCCAATAGCCTTGGCTAATTTTGACCGATTTTCAAAATGCTTTGAAAGTTGCATTCAGAATTAAATAAAATCAATCACAAAACTAGTCATATTGCCCACCACACCTTAAACCTGTAGCTACAATGTATGGTAAGATGACGGTTGTTACAAACAATTATATTTTCATCAAGGATTCGCAACAACTTTAACATTGAACAATAACTTGTCAATTTATGACCAACATTTGTTTTATGTTTTTCCAATTACAAGTTACAAAGAACAATTAAAATGCCCCCATTCTCATAGGCACAGACAGAAAGTAGCAAATGCAGCTGGTCAATTGCTTCATTAGTGTTTTGCCCCAAATTTTATTCAGAAGCCACTTTAGGTCTTCAGTGTCTCACACCTGCGCCACAGTCCTGCACTGTGCAGAATACTTTGTTATAAATTAACCTTGTGGGGTATGATGCAGGTGTAGGTGTGGTGGACAATTTATTTTAGAATGCATTTTGAAAATCGCTCAACAAACAATCGCTTGCAAAAGTTATGGACAAAGGTTCAGAGGTCACCATTTTGACTTACAGTTTGGTTAAGTCATTAATGGTGGACTGTTGTTAGGGGTGAAACGATACATTGATTAATTGATCAACAAGCTCATAGCATCTATCCAAAATCAAAAACAATGATCAGACATCATACATATTGTGACATCACTTTGTATTAAACAGAACTATTTTTTATTAAATAAGATTATTTTCCATTTAGTAATCAGATTGAGCTCAGAAATGAAAATGTCAAATAATATTTTAGTTGCTTTTTGTGATTTGCTATAAAAGGAAGTGATTTTGTAAAAATCGGAATATGATGTGGTTTCATATTGAGCTGTTGCTCCTCAATTGAATCAAAATTATATAGTGGCAGACTTTGACATTGTTGTCCATTGAATCAATGTCATATTGTAACATGATGAAACTTCTGATTTGACCCCCTAGTTATTATGGCGATCATAATAACAAAAAATAAAACAGTTGAACACATTAATTTTTTAGCTTAACAACTCCTTTTGGTGTATGTAGTTAGACAGATGGTGTTTTAGGCTGTATGTTTGTATGAACACTGTGTGATATTAGGTATTCTTATTATAACTAAAAATCACAAACCGATTTGACATCACAGATTATGAGATCCTGCATGCGTCTGGCACACTGCCGGAGAGAGACAGCTTCTGGAGATCACTGAGCATATCCAAACAACAGGAGCAGGAAGTCTTTGAAGAGAGACATCTGAGGTTCATTTCTGTTGTAGGGAAGGTGGGAACCCACATCTGCACCTACAGCTATCACACACTAGAGTGCAGAATTGACTTTATAGACTATAGACTAGAAACACTTTCTGTACAATACAAGGCAATAATACCTCCAATAAGTCTCCTTTGTCACCTTCATGAATTGTCTTACGGACTCTTTTGTGCTTCGTCTAGTCAGGGTTTATAAAATGCTTGGTCCAGCATTTCCAACCCCAATTCCAAAAAGTTAGGACATTGTGTAAAATGTAAATAAAAATAGAATGCGGTGTTCCTGAACTCAATCTGTTCAGAACAGAACAATCATTCATTCATAATCTGGACCCACATGACCTTGGGAAAGGCATTCAAACTCCACAAAGAAAGGCCCCTCAGCCAACCCGGGGATTGAACCCACGACCTTCTTGCTTCTAGGCAACCCCGCCTCTCTGCTGCCCCAGAGCAGAACATACCATAGAAAACAAATCAGATGTTTAAACTGAGAAAATGTAGGTTTTAAACTTCGGCATGTAACATTTCCTATGTTTTCTTTGTTCGACTGTGAATAAAATATGGGTCTATGAGCTTTTCAAAAGCATTTTGTTTTAATTTATATTTAATATATATTATTTATAATGTTTTGCAGTTTGTATTATATATGCTCAGAATTAATCCGACCAGTTCTCAACTGTACCACAATTCTCTGACATCAGTCTTGACTTTTACATGATACAGCATATCATACTTTTTCCAATTCTGTGTACCATACACATTACCATACCACATACCATAGTTTGCTTTACGATGTTCTCAGTGGAGGAACTGTATATTGCAGCACTAGGTGTGACTTGCCAATGCTGGACTGAGTAAACACACAAGCCATCTCGCTCAGAAACTGCCAAAAGTATTAGCAATATTATGGTGACGCCAGTGATGAGGTAAAGGGTTCCAGCTATTAACTCATGCTGTTTGTGTGTGTGTAGGGCAACTTTGGCGTGGTGGAGCTGTGTCGCTATGACCCGTTGGGTGACAACACGGGTGAGTTGGTGGCTGTTAAGCAACTGCAGTCCAGTAAGCAGGCCAACATGGGCGACTTCCAGAGGGAGATCCAGACTATCAGCTCACTGCACTGTGACTACATTGTCAAATACAAAGGCATCTGTTACAGCGCAGGTGAGACCAAATAGCAGTGCTACATTCTGTAAACCCCCCCCCAAAACTAATCCCAACTAATTTCCCCAACCACACACACAGCACTGGCCTGTTAAGATTACTACAATAGTGTTGGGGAAGCTACATTTAAATGGTAGCTTTTCAAGCTACAACCTACTTGTGATTAAAAGTAGCTAAGCTACATCCAAATTATTGTATTATATAGTAGTTAGCTACACTACATGTTACTCAATCGCTGTAGCTTGTAGTGTAGCTACACTAGCATACACTACAATCTACACTACAAGCTACAAGTAGCTTTGTAGCTTGTAGTTTACCTACAATAACTACTCTACAAGCTACTCTACAAGTTACATGATATTCTTTCTCTGTAGCTTGTAGTGTAGCTACACTAGCATGGACTACAAGCTACAATTTACTCTTTCTCTGTAGTGTCTAGTTTAGCTACACTAACTACAGTACAAGCTACACTACAAGCTACATGTTACTCTTTCTCTGTAGCTACACTACAAGCTGCAGGGAAAAAGTAACTAACTATGCAAGGCTATTTCACAGCCATGGATTGTTATATCTTGTCTTGCGATGTTACACCATTTTTGCTCTAAAGAATGGCTGTTTTAGTACTCATTGTACTTTATATGAATGGGTTGGCAATAAACTATCTTGAACTTGAATTTGAATTGAATTTTGAAGGACGCCTGAGCATGAGACTGGTGATGGAGTACTTGCCCTTTGGCAGTTTAATCGGCTACATGGAAAAGAACCGACACAACGTCAGCGCCAGAAAGTTGCTCCTGTTTGCCTCACAAATCTGTAAGGTAGAAGACAAACATTGACACAGGCACTCTGCCTCTCACTCTCATGTGCACAAACGCACTTTGTAGTTTCTTGTCTGGACATGACCTCACAGAACATTTCCACATATAGGGGATGGAGTATCTCCAAAGCCTGCGCTACATCCATCGGGATCTGGCTGCCCGGAACATCCTGGTAGCCAGCGACAATCTGGTGAAGATTGCAGATTTCGGCTTGACAAAGATCATCCCGTTTGATAAGGAGTACTACCGTGTCACTCAGTCGGGAGAAAGTCCCATTTTTTGGTGATGATGATGTGCTAAAAAAATTTTTTTTTTAAGAATTCCTCATTTTATGAAAATATTAATTCAGGTAGTAACTTGTACTGGTACAATGCAGTCATATAAAGTAGTGTGCTTTTCCCGTTCCATCATCTATATCGTACAAATTCAGAGGCTAACCTGTAATATTATAATAATATCACCTCAGCGATAAGTAGGAAATATCTAGTTCATAGCATTATGGAAAATTAGTCAGATGTTTTTAATGCCCATGTAACCAAAAATGGTTCTATAAAACTGAGAAAATGGGGGTTGGGGAAATTGTGTATTTTTGTTAATAAACCACTCACACATTTTAAAGGTGAAGTTAATGTAAAATATACTATATTCACTTATGTTTACTAATACTTTATAAATGGTTTCTTCTTTCTCCAGGTACGCTCCAGAATCTATATCTGAGTATAAATTTTCTCACAAGTCAGACGTGTGGAGTTTTGGTGTTGTTCTCCATGAGCTATTCTCCTTCTGCGAGCTCAGTCGCAACCCCAAAAGGGTATGTGTATAATGCAGTAATAATAATAATTACAGTAATATTACTAATATTTTACCAAACATGGATGTTGTATGTCTATCCACAATCCCAACATGAAAAAAACTAACAGAAAAACTATCAACAGATGTTTTCAAAAAGAGTTTTGCTCCAAAGTCATTTCATGATCTTTCTGAATATTTCTACCAGCGCTAAGTGTGATTGTATTTTTGTGGTTGTGTAGTTGTGTCTTCAGCGGGTTGGCAGTGAACTCCAGGGTCCCCTAATGGCTGTTCATCTCCTCAACATCCTCAAAGACAACTGGAGATTGCCAGTACCTGCCCTGTGTCCACCAAAAGTAACACCAGATTTGTCTGCTATGTTACAACATGCTTATATCACTGTGTGAAAAAGCACAACCACTACTTAACAATCAGTACACACTAAACAAATACATGTAATCTGTCCATAGCAGAGCATTTTAGAATATTTGCAAACGCCTGTTCATCTTTATAAAAAATATGATTCAGATTGGCAAATTGTGTTGTGAATTATTTTTAAAATTTATCCAACATTGGGTAAAACTTTAGTTTTGAGAATGAGGTTTAGTGGGCTTTTTGGTAATTCAGAAAAAAATGAAATTAAAAACTTTATTAAACCTCAGCAAGTACTTTTCAGCAAAGCAGTTAAAGAAGCTGGTGTGTGTTCAAGTGTGTGTGCTTTCAACACTGAGTTCTCAAGAAGAGAACATTTATAAAGGGAGACAAACTGTTGATGTAGCAGTCGAATTAACAGTTTAGCAGTTGATTTAGCAATTTTCAAGCAATATTTCAGCAATGCCAAACCTAAAACCTGTCAGCCTGGCACTGTTTACATTTGGGAAAAAATCAGTAATTCAGGTTTGATTGATCATTGGAATATTATACTTTATGATATTCACATGTACACTGTAAAATGCAGTTTTGCTCTACATTTTTTTAGTTAGGTTAAATTTAAACACTCCGTTAAACCTCTGTTTTGAAATCATATTTGAAGTTCAGTTAACTGAGTTTTGAAGTCAGCCTGGACATTAACTTTTTTTTTGTTAAAACACCAGTATAAAGAGCTCAGAGACAAGGCAAACAGTTTTGAATGTGGTAATTTGGATTTTTCCAGTCATGGGTGGAGATATGGTATAAGAAGCTTTTGCATTAAAAATGAATTACCACTATTATATCTTTTTATCTTTCTTTGCCAGGTGTACAGCATCATGATGCAGTGCTGGGTGATGAACAGTGACGACAGACCGAGCTTCTCTCATCTCCAGGATCTGATTGAGGGCTGTCTGCAAGATGAGAGGGAGGGAGTTAAAGGATGAAATTGTCTCTTTAGGCTGCAAGTGCTATTTAATAAAGATCTGTAATCATTTTCTGTAATAACTTGGGATTGTTGCTATTTGCTTTGTGAATGCACAAAATGGAGAGGATTTTTTTTTTAACTGATTGAAGTATTTACAGTTTTTCACACTGTAAATGTGTTTTTCACGTCTCAATGTCATGTCCACTTTTTCAAAACACGTCATACTGTGAACATTTTGTGGGCAAAATGAGCCTAAAATGACAAAAGACTTCACCCAAAAGTGACTCATGTTCCTGTAGCTACAGCTCACATGCTCTCGCATAAGACTACTTTGCCATGCAAAGTACAACAAATGGAAAAACTCAAACTTGAAGCAGTGAAAAATCAATTGTGTTGTGTCCTATATTTCACACAAAGTACAAAGTATTGTAATAAAAAATTATACAGTACATCACATTCAGCAATATATGTGCAACATACTGTAAAAATATAATCAATTACTCTACAGCACTTTGCATTCAATACTAAAAATTACAACACAAAAATTAAATGCCAAATAGTCACTTGCCCAGATATGTTCTGGCATAAGGCTGCAAATAGCCTGAACCAACTTTCAGGTAATTCCTGATTAAAATAATTTTATTAGTTGAAATGCAGCATATTAACCCTCCAAAATAATTTCATTTTTGTTGATATTTATGTTAACTGTTTTAACAGAGTATCTAAATTGTTGCTGGATTTGATGTAATTGTACTAAATTTTGCTAGTAGTTAATTTTGACTGAGGTATTTGTGAATTTTGGAAGACGTTGTCACTGAAGGCATTTTGTATGAAAGCAACACAAACGTATTACCAGTTTAGCTCAAATAGTGGGTGAAGTGTTCTGTAAAAGTTGTCATGGCATAGAGAAGTGTGAAAATGATTGTAAAAAAACAAAAAGTGATGCAGAAAAGTACCATTTGCAAACAGACTGCACGAATGGCCACCATACTTAACAACTGTATATATTTTGTAAATATGAAGCTATAACAAAGTGAGTAAATAATTGGGTAAAAATGGAACCTAGATGGCATTATGGTCTCCAGATATGATTTTACACCAGATGTGAGATGTGAGAAAAACACATTTGTCTTCTGACAACTAAAATAGAGTGATTAGGCAATAAGACATGGCAACAAGAAAGAGCATCTGGAAGCAAACAAAAACCTCATTGGACAATAATAAAATTGTCTTTTGCATAATGTCTACACGTGTTGGCAAAAAAAAGACATTCGTGTTCCCTAAATGATCTATAAATCTATTTGCATTAGGACAAACGTTTAACATAAACAGGCTTATTTAAAACAGCTTATTGCAGAGCACATTAGTAGCTAATGCAGGATTCAAAGTGTGTGGTGAAAGTCAGCCGCCTTCTGTAACGCCATACATCATTTTTGCATAGGAAATTCTTAACAACTCACAGCAGTATATCCTCTCTTTTACATAATATTTGCAATTGTGTTGCAGTGCAGTTCATTTTCTAACTTTGTCACCATGAATTAGATCTGAAATCTAACAAGGCACTGCAGATTTTAAATGCGAAGCTATGTCACTGTATTTGGCAGATTTGGCGATCCTGAAACCAAATGAGAGTAGTAAAGGTAAAGGAAGTAAAGGAAATCTGAAACAAAAATATTCACTGGACAACAAGGAAGCCCTCCAAGATTAATAAGAAAAAATGGTTCATTAAAATATGTCATGACCCCACCGATCTTTGGCCACGCCAGCCCACTTGACTTTGGTGATGCGGCCAGCAGATGCTGCCATTTCGTCTTGTTTGGTGTTTTGAGTTTGGTCCTGTGCTTCCTGTCTGTCAAAGTCCTTGTCCCACCTTCCTATTATGTCTGATTGGTTGATCACGGTGTATTAGTCCCCTCACCTGGTTCTTGTTTGTTTCAGTCCAGCCCCCTGTTTCTATTGGTTCTCCCTTCATTGTTTAATTGATTGTTTTCTGTGTTATTTTCTAAATTGGTTTTCCCTCGTTTAATTTTCCTGCTCGTTGTTACCCATCCCCTTTTTAAGCTCAGCTTTCCTAGTGTCTCTTGTCGGTCCACCCTCACACTACCCTCTCTGCGTCGGCGTGCTGTTTGTGCTTTCTGAAAGTAGTGTTGCAGCACTCAAGATTGGTCTCGGTCTCGAGACCGGTTTTTGAAGGTTTTGGTCTCGTCTCGGTCTCGGCCGCATTTGTACTCAGTCTTGTCATGGACTCGGACAAAGAGGACTCTGAATTTTATTTCGAGACCAGCCGAGACCACGGCTCAGAGAATATTATTATTAATGAGCTGTTTAATGTCGGATTGGATAACTTCTTACTTCAAGTGCAACCAGTGATGTTAGTGCAGACCGCGGTTACCCGACCTGCCCCCTTCACACACGCACTGTAAACTTTGCTCTTTATTGTTTCTCACCATAATTACTATATTACTTCTACTAGTTGATGGAGTCGACAAGCTTCAGTATATCTTGGATATGCTTGGTTTTTGGATTTTACAATTCAAATGTTGACTGTTTGACATTCTTTGTTCTGTTTTCTGATTGTTGCAATGTAAGAGAATAGTCAAGAGAGAAGTAATGAATAAACATTTTTAATATTGCATAGTGTATGTTGTTTGTTTCATTCAGCTCTTTTTGAGGGGTGCTTAGGCTTTGCATGTTCCACGTATTTATCATGTGGTATAAAACGCACATTGGTCCGGTCTTGACTCGGTCTCGGCCCCTCAGAGTCTTGGTATTGTCTCAGTCTCGACCCCCCCCCTGGTCTTGGTCAGGTCTTGGTCTCGGATAAGGTGGTCTAGACTACAACACTATCTGAAAGTTTATCACTAAGAGTTTTGTTTTGTTTGTGGCCCTCGTGCTGGTTTTTGTTTAAGTGTTGAAATTTGTCAATAAATGTGGCTTGCACTGTGACCTTGCCTCATGTCATGCCGACTCCCATTGTGACAAAATATTACAAATTTTCACTTATAGAAGGTGTTTGCCTATAAGTACATCTACAACTGCAAAGAATACAACTTATAATTAAGAAATTGGAAATTGAACTAGAGCGTAGTCTCAACAACAAAAACAGGAAACAAAACAAACAAAAAACAGATCAGCTGCATGCGTTGTTAAATGTCATTTATGCTTTATTGTGTATTTGCATGACTTCAGACCATGTACAGTATTGCAAATAGATTGAATTCATTCATTCATAGATTGAGTTCATTCTGACTCCCACGTCGCACATCAGGAGTTTTGAGTCTTTACTTTCCATATTAGCACCTATACTATGAATCTGAATAAAAAGTTAATTCTGCCATCAAAGTTTTATTAGGATTTGCACTTTTGAAAACTGACATATTACACCTGTAGTGTAATAGCAAATGTGTGTAATCTTGGAAGTGAAAAAGTCCATGAAAAGACTGCAATGCTCTGCTGTAGGGCCAATAAGTGGGGGGACGGATTGTGGTTTGAGAAGATGGTTGATAGTGAAGAAAAGCTGCTTGGAATTTCCCGGACTATTACTGATAGCATTTGAAAAAAACCTTGCCTCTTTAAGAGACTTTGAATATTTTTGTTGGTGCTCCCGGTAGGCTTGCTTGTGAACGGTGAGGCCAGATGCTTTGTAGCGCCGCTCAAGGACCCGCCCTGCTGTCTTCATTTTCCGAAGCCCATCTGTAAACCAGGGCGCTGAGCAGGAGAAGGACACAGCTCTGGACTTAACAGGGGCGTGGTGGTCCAGGAGGCTACTCAGATGGCTGTTATAGTAGTCCACTGCTTCGTCAGCTGATGAGAAGAGCGTGGAAAGATGCCGAAAGTCTGCTGCCAAGTGTTCTGGATTAATATTTTTAAGGTTTCTAAAACAGATATTGCATTTAGGCTTGGAGAGGCTGGAAGTGGAAGGCAATTCCATAGAAATAACCTTGTGGTCAGAGACACCTAGGTCATACACCTGCAGATTGGTGACAGGGGCAGAGTTTGTAATAACCAGGTCCAAGGTGTGCCCCCCGTTGATGTGTGGGGACATCTACAAGTTGCTTTAAGTTAAAACAGTCCAGCAATTTGAGAAATTCAGCAGCAAAACGGCAGGAGGGGGTGTCAACATGGATGTTCATATCACCTAAAATGATAACATCGGCGGAGGATGTGCAAAATGTTTTAAGGAGATTAGACATCTCGAGGATAAAGGATGAGTTTGGTTTTGGTAGTCGATAAATGAGGAGGAACAGCAAGAGGGAGGGGGGTTTACATTTGAATGCAAGGCATTCAAGCGAAGAGAGTTCAGGTAGTGGTAGGAGAGATAACTTCAGATTGCTGAGATAGATGACTGACAGGCCGCCACCAGTGACCTGTACTGCGGGCTTTCTGGAGGTAGCTGTATCCTGGGGGACAGCACTCATTCAGAGAGGAAAAAGTATCTGGTTGGTGCCAGGTCTCTGTGATGCACATAAAATCCAGACATTTATCCAGTATATGGTCGTGAATGAGGCAAGATTTGTTTGTAATTGATTGAGCAGTTCAATTTTGCTGCTGGATGAAATAACAAATCTTTGCAGTGGCCGTAGCAGACTAGAATCCACTCCACGTTTTCCATCTGGCTCCTGTAGAGGCGTTGCCATGGAGACGCCCAAGCTACTTATCCAGTAGGAGACATTTCTCTGATGACGTGTGTGAGGAGCGACAGCTCGCACGGCTGACCAGAGAGCCGGGATGGTGGAATTTGTTCGCGAGTAGAGGAACTTTCTTCGGGAACTTCTGTGGATATAATGCGGGCAGCAGAGAAGTCCAAATTGTTTAATCACACCTATGCATGGTGGAATGAAAAAGCTGTTGAGATTCATCAGCTTGTCAGCAGAGTAGCTCAGCATAGTGGTAACAGCAGCGGCGTAGAAAGAAAATGCAAAGCAGGTTGTTTTTAGCCACGTGGCTGCTAGCCAAAAAGCTACACAGACTTTCAGCTATGAAGCAGCAAAAGAGATTTTTCCAGCCACGGTAACAGCGGCAATGGTGCAGATCCAGGGAGTCTCTAAGCGGTGTTGTGCTAGCAGCAATAGGTAAGCAGCTGAGACTCGATAGCATAACCTTAACTATCCAAAATTCCAATGGTCTGTGGTATTGAAAGTAAAAAGGATTCACTAGACTCGACGTTAGTTCATCCAGTTTATTTAAAAACTTGATGTTGTTTTGGCTCGACTGGAGAAGTGGCAAACAGAGAGCACCAGCATCCTCCCCAGCATGCTCACATGTTCTTCTCCTGCTCCCAACTGCACGGCAGAATGTTGTTAAGTTTACCTCACATGTTTATTCCAACAGTGCTGGTGGAACAAAGCCTTCTGATATTCATGCCCTAAGAAATCAGATAAAGGAACTATAAGCTAAGGTTTTGCAACTTACTGCAAAGGAGCAAACCCCTTATCAGAGTAGTCCTCAGCCCATCATTGACAGAGCTGAATCAAAAATAGATCCTGACTTTAAGGATTTGAAACAACAGGTGACTAACTTTGAAGCCCAAATTCGAGAGTGAAACACAAACTTCCCTAAGCCAGAAACATTTCTGGGACAGAGAATCAGTTTTAGACACCCGGCTCCTAAACGTAAGGAAGAAACAGCACATTTGGAGGAAAGGCAAGATTTTTTTTGCTACAGTGTGGGGAGGAAGGACATATAGCCCCCAAGTGCCAGGCACCTGAGAACTCCACCAAAGTAATTCAGAAGCTTATCCAGTCTATGAATAGACTGCAGAGGCATCAGGAAAGGCCCACTACTGGTGTACCTGAGATCCGAGGGAGGGGTAGTTTTGTTAAAAGTAGCACAGTAGAGTCTAGTAAGTCAGATTATGTTCCTCAAGGCTTGGTAGGAAGACCTACAGTGGGACGGGTGATCATTGAGGGGCAGCCAGGTACTACACTGATGGATAGTGGCTCTACTGTATCAATTATTTTTGAGGGGTGGTATTCTAAATACCTGTCGCATCTCCCATTCTATCCAATCTCCAGTTTAGATCTCTGGGGCCTTGGGCAGACCAGTTACCCTTATAAAGGCTTCATTACAGCTAATGTTGAGTTCCCAGACGATGAGTGCCAGACTGGGCCCAGACTAGTACTAGCTTTAGTCTGCCCTGAAGCTAATGGCCCTGAACAGCTCCCTATTATCATTGGCACTAATGCCAGATCATTCTGTCATGAACCAAAGTTATCTGGAGAGAGTGCACACCAGTCAGCACAAACATTGCACATATGCTCTCAGCCAGTAAAGAAAGCCAGATCTGCCAATTCCTCCACCGAACCAGCAGCTGTTATAAACGGAACGGGACCCGGGCCACTCACTCTCCAGTCCAGCCATGAATCCCTGGATAACAGCATCCTAATGATAGAGACCCCAACCACAGGAGCCCTACCAGCGGGGGTATTGACGGCTCCTTGTGTTCTTCTTTCTAGGGAATTGGACCCAAATACATTCTCGCTACATCTCCAAAATGAATCAGTGAGGCAAAGAGCTATTCTGAAGAGCACAGTGGTTGCACATGTGCATAAAGCAGACCTTGTTACTCAGGTCACAAGGACCAGCTCTGCATCACTCAAGCTGGATCCTGCTGCATTTGATTTTGGGGATTCTCCCATCCCTGAGACATGGAAAACAAGACGTGCCCAAAAGTTGTCTGAGAGGCCTGAGGTTTTTTCATTGGAGGAATGGGATATAGGATTTGCTAAAGGGGTTGAACATCACATTAGGCTAACAGACCCCCGACCTTTCTGGGAGCGTGTTCACCACCTAGCCCCTGCTGACATTGACGACGTATGGTGCCACCTGCATGAGCTGCTTGTTGCGGGGATCATTAAAGAATCACACAGTCCCTATGCATCCCTCATAGTAATAGCCAGGAAAAAGAATGGTAAGATAAGAATGTGCATTGATTACCACCTTTTGAATTCTAGAACCATTCCTAATCACTACACTCTCCCACGGATTGATGAGGAGTTAGCCTGTCTCACTGGGAGTAGATGGTTTTCAGTGTTGGATACTACTAACTTGTTATGTCAGAAGCAGACAAAGAAAAAACTGTGTTCATCTGCCCGCTTGGATTTTACTAGTTTGAGTGTATGCCTCAGGGCATCACCAGGGCACCAGCCCTTCCTATTCGCGCTCTCAGCTGCGTTTGGGCTAACCACCACGCTACAAGGGCTAATGGCTAACAAGTAGCAATCCATTATATCCTAACCAGCTCACTGTCGAATTGTGAAAGTGAGGCATTCGGTTCAAATCCTAACCAGATCCCTGTCCAAATCGCGAGCATTCCGACAGCTGCCTAACCTGGCCGCTGGAAGTTTGTAAGTGTCTGTCTATTCGCCATATCCTCATCAGATCACTGACAGGTCCTGGGCATAAAAAACCCGCAGCCAGAGCATTTTAACCACACACTGCTATCAATGCTAGGAACCCTGAACCCAGCTCAAAAGCAAAGATGGAGTCAACAAGTGAGTCTACTGGTGCATTCGTACCACTGTACGAGAAATGATGCGACTGGCTACTCCCCTTATTATCTAATGTTTGGGAGAGAGGCACATTTGCCCATTAATCTTTGCTTTGGAACATCCCCTGATAGAGGTGGACATGCCACTTATTTGCAGTATGTTGACATATGTTGAGCTACATATATATAAATTATATTTTTTTAACTGTTTAAATACAGTGATGCCACATATAATTTTTTTAAATTTAAAAATTACATTAAATAAATAGTTAATAAAAATAGTTAATAGTATATAATAGTTAATAATAAAAAACAAATAAAGAATTTTATCATATTGAATTAACTGTACAGGATACAGTGACTGCACGTACAAACAAATGTCTGATAAAGCAAATGTTAAAAAAGAACTTTAGCAATCTCCGTCCTTTGTTGTTTTCCTGCTGTTTTTTTTTATTTTATAGTTGTGTACAAAACAGTATTTTTGAAATTATCTGTATATGCATTGAAAGGTTACAAAATAATTCTAGGCCTTGAGTGATTTTTAGTATGGGATTTACTTGAAAGAGAAGCTTTGTTTGGGAAAGTAGTGTTGTTTACATAGTAAAACTTCTTAAAAACTGTTTTAAATGTTAAGTAAAAAAATAAATGAAATGTTTTGTGACAAAAACAGTGTTTTCATTTTACTGTATGCAATAATTTTACAGTTATTAATTTACATTAGAACAAATAATGCATATTGCAGTAGTCTAATATGTTAACAGCAATGAAAAATACAGCACCTTATTACTATTGATCACAATTACAGTCTGGAGAAACACTACTGTAACAACAATTACAGTACTCAAGTTATTACTGTAATAACGAGTGGCCAGTATTTTTGTAAGGTACTAGGGTTAAAACCAAACTCAGTCACTCTGAGTGGTCTAAAAGTGGACCAACAGAAAGGGAACTCAGTTTTTTTATGTTCACACTTTGAGTTCATTTGAAAGGGGACTCAGTTCTCTTTCTGGTCCACTTCAGCTCAGATGAGGCCTCAGTCCTTTTTCTGTTCATACTTAATTCTCACAGAGCTCTCAGACCTTTATGCATTCTGGGTAGTTTTCACTTTGAACAAAAACCATCGAAAGCGACCCGGAGTGCTTTGTGTTCTTTGTGGACTTAAAGCAAACTGGACTCAGACTACCTCCCGATGTGGTCTCAGTTTGGTTCGTTTCAGAGGGGTCTGAGTTCATTTAGGCGTGTTCATATATCGTAAAAAATGTGACTAATCGATCTTTGAGGGCTGAGAGCCGGACCAAAGTGTGGCTACCCTTACAGTATAGACGCAAGCGGCAATTTGGGGGTCCAAGCAAAAGCCTCAAAAATCAGCACAAAGGCGGTTGATGCAGAATAAGCTGTTTGGCATCGACAGAGAAGATTTGACCATTTTTTCATGGGAGCAACCCCCAGGCTCCAACTCTGCTGCTCATCCAAACAAATGCATTTTTGCAATGTAGCACCATTTGGTGGAAATTAACATGCTTGCAATCATATATATGTGACTCTGCACCTTAAAACCAGTGACATGCAATTTTCAAGTTATGTTTTCATGAAAGGCACAAATCAATCTTCAAATGATACCTATATCGAATGAATTGAACTGTTTATGCAGCTGAGATATCATTCAAAGGGGGGGTTTCTCCTGCACCAAGTGAAAGCGGAGACGGCCTGTGAATATCAATGTAACACTCCTAGGCTTGGTGATCCTTTGACTTTTGTATTTACGGTAGCCTACGCTGCATTCACAGCCACATGGATAGCTTACCTGCGTTAGGTTAACTGAACTTGGGAGACAAAGATGGATTCCAGAGAAATATCTTCACACTAGTCAACCAGTGGATTTACCGTAAATATTGAAGTAGAGCAGTCAAAACAGAAACTTTTAACATTCCGCTGGAATTGAATTCCTCACCTCAAGAAAGTCACGTTTTTAGGATGGAAAGGGTAAGTTTTTCAGCAAAATTTATTGTACCACGTGACTGCTTTGGGAAGTGGTTCAGTGTTTGCCGTAAGGTTTGACAGCAATATAAACCCCTCAGGCTCCATTCAAAATGTGGGTTTTTGATAGAGAGTTGCGGTCAGTTCAGAGTCTGGATAGAGTTTTGATAGTTTGGATACTAGAGTTTGGATAGCGTTTATATAGTTTGGAGATACTTTGGAGAATTTAGAGAGAGAGAAAGAGAGAGAGAGAGAGAGATAGTTTGAAGATTTACGAGAGTGAGGAGAGAAGGATAGGTAAGAGGATGGAGCCAGCTAGGAAGAGGAGGATTTCCCCTGTGTGGGAACATTTTGAACAGATAACTCCTAATAAGTTAAGCTAAATCTAACATTATTTCAGATGCATTAGGTTGCTTTTCAAGAACTGTATTTTTCACTGTTTCTTATTTTAATCAAAGGTGAGGTGCTTATTGTGTTCCAAGGAGTTGGGGTACAATAACAACACCTCATCCATGCTAAGGCATTACCGTGCCTTGCATGAGAATGAGGAGGAAACTGGAGCTTCACCCAGACAAGGTAAGTAATTACAATATTACAAATGCACAAAAAATCACAATTTGTCCATGTTGACTTGTTTATTGTGCAAAAAAAAAGACAGGTAACAGACACTGTATTTATTCTCTTTTAACCAGCCACCAGAAAACAAGAGCTGGATGAAGCCCTTGTCTCCATGATAGTGAAGGATACACAGCCCTTCAGTATTGTGGATGATGTTGGATTCAGGACATTTGTGTCCAAACTGGATCCCAATTATGTTCTCCCTACAAGGCAGGTATGTATGGGTGCATGCATGAAACAAATGAATACTTTATTGTATGGCTCACAATTCAGCACTATATATTTGTTTCCTTTAGGCTCTAAAGGCTATGGTGGAGGCTGAGTGTGAGTCAGCTAAGGAGAAGGCTAAAGCTAAAGTGGAAAAGGTGGCTGCTGTTAGCCTTACTTCTGACATGTGGACATCCATCAACACGGATGCCTACCTGGCTGTAACATGCCATTTTGTGGGTGAGAAAACCAAGCTCAGTTCAGTGCTATTGGGAGTGCAGGCATTCCCCCAATCACAAACTGCTGAAAATATAGCTCCCTGATGGAGGAATGGGGAATCACTAATAAGGTGACATGTATGGTCACTGACGATGCTCCCAATATGGTTGCCTGTGTGAGAGCTGAAGCTTCAGCATCATATTTGCATTGCACACACACTTAATCTAATTGTGAAGAAGGCGTTTGACCAACACCCTGTGCTCTCTGGCATCCGGGCCAAAGGAAGGAAGCTGGTTGGCTACTTTAGAAGCAGCACCACTGCTAAGGTATGCTCTTTCCCTTTATTCCAATTTATAATAACGCTAATAGTTTGTCTGTGTTCCTACTGCAGTGATTTAATGGCCTACTCATCTGTATCTTTACAGGAGAAGCTTACACAAGTGCAGCCTCATCTGGGGATGGAACAAATGAAGCTAATGCAAGAAGTGGTGACCAGATGGAACAGCACATATTTGATGCTGCAACATTTGGTAGAGCTAAGGGAGCCGCGTTAGCTGGGCTACAACATGGCATCCCCTTCTTAACATTGGATGAGTGCAACATTGTTGGAGAGTGCCTTTCTTTGCTGTCTCCCTTCTACGATGCCACTGTAGAACTGTCGGCAGAGGAAAATGTGTCTGCCTCCAAAGTTGTCCCCCTCATGAAAATGCTGGAGCAAACCCTTCAGGAGGAAGTAACAAAGCCGGCACCTGCAGTTGCATTGGAAATGGGAGACCAACTGATCAGGCAACTCTGGGAGAAGCTGTACACTTTGCAGTCCATGAGCATCATGTCCCTTGCCACACTCCTGGACCCCTGATTTAAAGTAATAGGATTTTTCAGCCAAACAAAAGCCACTGAAGCAATAAAGCGACTGACTTCCAAGTGTGCCACCATTAAACGGTCAAAACAAAGCAGAGAGGAAATCCCCCAGGCTTCCACCTCTCATGATGTCACTGGAGGTAATCTACTATTTTACATTTTGAGATCAATTATTCCTATTAGAATACTTACTAACATGATCTGTGGTTTCCTCTTAGGTAGCAAACTGTGGCATCGTTTAGACACCAGCGTCATGGAGGCATGGAAGACTCAGAATGTAACAGCAGATGCCACTGTGGAGGTCCAGCGCTACCTTTCAGAGCCAAATATAAGCAGGCTGGAAAACCCTCTGGAGTACTGGAAGAGGCAAAAATTACTGTACCCCAATTTGTATAATCTTGCTCTTGCGTTTTTGTGCACACCAGCATCTTCTGTGCCGTGTGAAAGGGTATTTTCAAAGGCCGGAGAGGTTGTGTCAAAAAAAAGGAATCGCTTAAAACCAAAAACTGTTGAGAAACTGTTATTTCTGAATAAAAATTAATAAAATCTTCCCTGTTCTGTACATCATTGTCCAAGCTACACAAGCATACACAACTTGCCATATCATATGATACTACCATTTTGTGAAAATTTTCACACAGAATGCACTTAAGCAGTATTATTTGGTCATAGATTTTTAGTAATTATGCACCCGGCCAGTAGGTGGTGTCGTGTGCGCATGAAGCTTCGAGAAATGACCCCTTTCTCGAACTAATTGGCCTCGATGCCTCCTGAGGCTTCATCTCACCATCACTAACTATTTCCCTACTAAACCTTACGACTAACAGACTAACAGAAACTAAGAAAGCACAAGACAATGACAGACATCACCAAGACTCCAAGCAAACATCAAACGGCAGACAGCAGGGCTGGGGCATGGGATCAGGCTTCGGACGTGGCATCTACAAACAAACGGGTATTTGTGATGGTGCACGGACAAAGACAAGAACAGTTAACAGAACTTATATAGGGAGCTAACTCATGAAACTTAAACAAGGCACTCAAGGGACAATCAATAGATTACACTGATCAGCTTAACTATGAGGGAGGGACAGAACACAACCAATGAACAACCAGGAACTTAACTAAGGGGAAGGAACAGAATCATAGGGCTGAATTACTAACACTAACGAGACAAACACGAAACACCTGTGGACCAGGAACCCGGGAGCGGCCTTCTGGCGGCCTCTGGTGGCCACCGGGGCAAACTGTCCAGGGGGAGACATGCCACCAACGCAACATATACGGTCGTTTTCTCAGAAACTACCATTGCGACAAGCGACTGTTTTTTTGCCGTGCAGAGTCACATATAAGATTTATTGCCAAGAAGCTTTGTTACAACATAGAAGTAACTGACCAAACACAAAGAGTGGTTCGGGATACTTTTCACTGCATATTGTATTTGTATAATTATGCAGGTGAAAAATGAAGAATCTTGAATCTACAGTACTCAGGGCACTGGGGAAATGTGAGGAGACATTAAACTTCATACAGACTAGAGGTCAACCATTATGGGTTTTTTCTATACCCGATGCCAATGCCAATGTATAGAAGTCAGGGTCAGCTGATGGACGATACATGCTGCCGATTTATTTTTGGCCGATAATTTGACATTTTCCCCTCTAAAAGTCTCAAAGCAGCGCAAAGCAGCTGATGCAGTAAGCATTGAACAAAGAGTCAGTGAACCAGAATGCATAAATTTATGTAGCATTTTTTGTACTTAACTACATTTATAATTAACTACATTAATTATAGCGAAACTTAAGGAGTTAGAAAGTAGAAAATATAAAGTGATAAAGAAACTTCTGTTTAAACAGTACTACTGAAGGCAGTATTTCCCTCTACCAAACTTGTTTATGTATTATTTCTGATTCCAGTTTTTGCATTTCATGTTTAACCTTTATAATATAATAATGATTTTATTTATTTATTTTGGAGATAATTAAGATGCTGAGAAGTAATTTTTATTTTTTTTAATGCTGAGGCATAATTTTCTACAGATTCTACGTAATTCGTAATTTTTCTACAGATTCTACAGATATACTCTCTCACAGTCTTAAATCCTAGAAGAATTGATGCTGTTTTGAAGGCAAAGGGTGGTCACACCAAATATTGATTTGATTTAGATTTTTCTTTTGTTCATTCACTGCATTTTGTTAATTGATGAAAATAAATGATTAACACTTCCATTTTTGAAAGCATTCTTTGTTTACAGCATTTTTTCCCACACCTGGCCAAAACTTTTGCACAGTACTGTGTATATATATTTTTCCCCATTTATTTATCATTTTTCCAATAACAGCAACATTCATACAAAGATCTTCAAATGTATAAGTATACCAAAGGTAATAACAAACATAGTATTGTTGGTAACACACAGTGTCTTTATCTTTTAGTAATCAGTCTCATAAAATTACTTACACCTAAAAAGTATTGTGAATTTAATTAACATTAAATTTACAATAATTAATAGATTAATTAAATAAGCTTATTATCATAACCATAATTTTATTTACAGTTAATAATGACTTAAGTTCTGAAGGTTAATAGTTCAGTAATAGTACATTGGCTTCAGTCAACATCTGAATGATACCACAGAGACAGAATTCAAATAAAACGGCATTTATTGACAAACATCAATGGCAAGTAAAGTAGTCATCAACAATACAATCTGATTTCGGCTGAGTCATAAATCTAGGTGTTATATGTGTGTGTGTGTGTGTGTGTAGGTATGTCTTTGAAATGGTAAGTGTGCATTCCCGGCCCAATAGCAACTTTCTCTACACACTTAGTTATGACATAGATCTAAGATCAGCCTCTGATATTAAGGCCACATTCACCGTAGTAAAGTGTTCTTTAACTCAGAATCGTTGCCGTCAACTGGAAATCACAATTAGCTGACCGTGTTAGTATGTGAGAAAAGAGAGAAGGAAAATTAGGAGCTCACATGCAAATACGTGCGCGTCCGTGCAAGTGAGATAAAATTAAAGATCAAAGTAATCTTGGAATTAATCTAGATTAAAATGGCTCATTTGAATTCTGCCAAAGGCATTCAGAATATGTGTGCTACCCAAATAATGACTAAAAGTAAGTCTTTGAGAATGGGAATAAAGTCGAAATGTTACGAGAATAAAGTCGAAATCTTATGAGAATGAAGTCGAAATGTTACGAGAAAAGTCAAAATCTTATGAGAATAAAGTCGAAATGTTACGAGAAAAAAGTTGAAATATTTCGAGAATAAACTCGTAGTAATAATCTCGAGTTTAATCTCGTAATCTTAGATTTTTTTTAAAGGTGGCACTAAAACGCCGTCGTAATTTACAACTACTGTATTAACAATTTTTATTATTGGATAAACTGACAATAGTTTTATAAAATAGTACAATATAAAATCTTAATCCAACAGATCCCACTATACTAGACGTTACTGCAAGTGACGTCACTTGCGGAAGTGCAGGTGTCTGAGCGTGCGAGTGCAAGTCTGAGAGTGCAAGTGCAAATCTGCAGCCAGACCCTATTGATACATCCGCGCTAAAATATATCAAGGTGAAAGTCATCATAGCTTGCGTAGTATAGACCCAGCTCCCAACCCAACTTTGTGAATAGATTAACGGCGATATTATTTTTCTCGCCCGATAAGAGTCTCACGTTAACGCCGATAACGGCCCACCACTACTAAATACAACACTGCCCAGATGAAACGGTCTTACTTTGAGATGAGAGCACTTCGACGGGAGCACAGGCCGAATGGCTTGCGGTGCTGGGTCGAACAAGCAGGTTTCAGGTGTGTTGGTGAGAGTCCAGCGATGCTTGGAGTCCGATAAGCGGAGCCTTCCGATGTCCTGGAGGGAGCCTCACGAAGAGTGGCTATCGAACCACACGATGCACGAGTCGAAGTCTGAACTTCTCACTCAGAGCTAGATTTCTATGATAAAAATATACTCGATAATAATTAAAGAAGAATGTCTTGGGATTCAAATAATATTAGTTACATGCAGATTGGATAAAAATCCAGGATCTAGCTGACTAGTTATGCCGATTAAAGAAAAATCCAATATGGGAAAAATAGATACGAGGGTTTATTAAGATTCGTCTTGACCTAAGAAATAAGATGGTATAAGATTTTTAAGAATCAGAGCTACGATTCAAAAGTTATTACGGAAAACGCATAATAGCTTATTAGCGCCAAGTGGTAGAGTGGTGCAATTTTTTTTTTTTTGCCTGAATAGTATGTGAGGTTTAAACTGTTGAAATATGGGCAAAGTGGTGCAAATTTTTTTTCCTCAGTATTGGGTAGAGTCAAGGACCTACCTGCCAAATTTCAAAGCTGTTGCCCACCCAGAGCCGAATTTCTATGACACTCGGTGTATGGGTTTGCAGTCCTACGCCAAGCCGAGCCCATTTATTTGCATATTACATAAAAATGAAGACCTAAATTAAAAATGTGCTCAATAATAATTAAAGAAGAGTGTCTTGGGATTCAAATGATACCAGTTGCATGCAGATTGGACAAAAATCCAGGGACAAGTTCGAAAAAGATGGGATTTCATTTTATGCAAATTATCAAAAAAATCAAATGCGGCAGAAATAGATGCGAGGGTCTAAAAAATTCGTCTTAAACCAAAGAATAAGATGATATAAGATTTTTGAGATCAGAGCTACGGTTAACCATTTATTCAGCAAAATGCAATTTTTTTTTGTAAAATTGCAAAATAGCTTATTTTGGTGCAATTTTTTTTGCCTGAGCAGTGGGTGGGGTACCGGACCTACCTGCCAAATTTCAAAGCTGTAGGTCTTACTGTTTTTTCTCCACAACGCGTTTTAAGGCAGAAAAAAAAAAATCGGCACAATAACAATAGGGTACCACGCAGTGTTCCACTGCATGGCCCCCTAAATAGTTTTATTGTCTGAGTAACTGTCCATTGAAAGAACAGTGTTATATATTTGGGGAGTAAGAGCTTTCTTATGTGGCGAGAGTTCAAATAGGTCTTCCCAAGACTGTTTAGGTGGCTGAATGGGAAACCCAGGAAAAATAGTGGAAGCACAATGTCTAATTTGAAAATAACAAAATAAATGAAATGAGGGCAGACCATATAAAGACGACATATCAGTAAAGTTAAGAAAGATATTGTCCTTAAAAAGATCAGAAAAACATTTAATGCCCTTTTTACCCCATAAATGAAATGTAGAGTCTAAAAGGGAAGGAGGAAAGAGGTGATTGTTACACAATGGGGCAAGAGCAGACGCAGAAACAGATTTGAAGTGACGTCTAAATTGATGCCATATCGTGAGAGACAAGGATTATCTGTATATTGAGACAGGGACACAGGGATAGATGAAAATAAGAAAGCGGGGAGGGAGGTTGAGAAACATGACTGAGCTTCTAACTGATACCAAATTGCCTAACAATCTTTTAGCCAGTAAATGTATTTTTGAATGTTAGCTTCCCAATAATAAAATATCAAATTGGGTAAAGACAGACCTCCACTGAGCCGGCATTTTGTAATAGTGACTCACGAATTTTGGGAGTCTTACCTCTCCATATGAATAAGGAGATCATTTGATCAATAGATTTAAAAAAAGATTTTGGCAAGAACAGAGGAATGCACTGGAAGAGGTATAAAGATTTGGGTAAAACATTGATTTTCACTATATTGATCCTGCCCAAAAGAGATACTGGCAAATTAGCCCATCTTTGAAAAGCTGACCTTATATGAGACGTTAGAGGAGTGAAATTAGCAGCCCGCAGAGGCTTAGGTGAACTAGTCACATTCACTCCCAAATACTTGAAACCAGTATAACTCAGGTGGAAAGGAAGGTCAGTCTGTCTGAGCCGCTGCGCGGCTCTGTTTATCGGCATACATTCATTTTATGTTGTATGTTAAGCTTATATCCAGAAAAGGAACCAAAGTCTTGGAGTATTGTCATAATAGATGCTAGAGAATTAGTTGGGTTTATGAGATACAGAAGCAAATCATCTGCATATAAAGCCACCCTATATTCTGTACTCCACGAGTCACGCCTTGTAACAAAGAGGAGGTCCTGAGAGTTACTGAAAGTAGCTCTATAGCTAGAACAAAAAGTAAGGGGGAGAGAGGACAGCCTCGATGTGTGCCACGTGATAGAGTAAAAAAGCCAGACGAACCCAGGAGATAAATCTATCGCCAAAGCCGCATTTCTTCAGAATTGCAAAAAGGCACTCCCACTCCACTCTATCAAATGCCTTTTCAGCATCCAATGAAATGACCACTTCAGGGAGATTATTATGATGTTTGGAGTACAATATATTGAAAAGGGTGTGAATATTAAAAAAGAAATGCCTTCCTTTGATGAAACCTGTCTGTTTATCCAATATACTAGATGGGAGGACTTCTATGCAAGAGGCTAACAGTTTGGCCAGAATTTTCAATTAAGGGGGGCATCAATTTCAGCAGCTTTTTCAGCCTCAACTGTGGAGACAACTAGGTTGTCAAGAAACTGCTGCATATTTCCCGAGTTGGGAGGAAACTCTGATGTGTAAAGACTGGTATAAAATGCCCTAAAGACAGAGTTAATTTCAATTGGGTCAGATGTCAAAGTCCCTGATGTATTTTTAATTTGCATAATGTGACGGGCGGCAGTATGATGCCTTAGTTGATGAGCTAAGAAATGAGAAGCTTTCTCCCTGTATTCATAATAGTTACCATGGGAACATAATAACAGCTGCTCTGCCTCACTTCTTGACATCAAGTCAAACTCAAGTTCTGGGCATACTGGCGATCAAGTTTAAGAATTTCTGTAGAAAGGCCTTTTAGTCTGGCTTTCTTGGATCTGGACAGGTGAGACGAGTATGAAATAATCTGGTATGCGTATCTGGTATCTGGTATTTGAGATGATATCCAACTTATTGGTAATTAAAAAGTCATTAATAGAAATGGAAATATATTCACAAAAGGCAGAGTCTGAGAGAAGCAAGGGATTGAGCCTCCAAGTGGGTCGAGCTGTATGGTAGGTAGACAAAGCAATGTCTAGAGCCAAAGGTGCATGATCTGAGATAACAATTTGGAAATATTCAGAATTATGGATTTTTGAAATTAAAGAGCTATTAATTTAAAAATAATCTATACGAGAATATGTGTGATGAACACATGGACATTATGAAATCTCCATAGATCAATGTATCCATTTTGAGTCATAAAGTCTGAAATGACTTGGACATGACAGATGGGGCTTTTATGGTGGAGGCAGATCTATCTAGTGCTGGATCAATGCAGTTTAAATCCCCCACAAAGATCAGAAGGTGTGTATTTAAATTAGGGATCATCCTCAAAAGGTTATAACAAACTGGGTATTGGGTAAGTTTGGTGCATAAACATTCACCAGGGCAATAGGATAGTGCAGGATAGGCCCTACAACAATTAAACATTTCCCATTTTTGTCTGTTATCATCTCAGAAAATGAGAAATGTATTTTATTACAAATTAAGATTGCAACACCTCTTGCTCTGGAATCAAAACTGGAATTAAAGACGTGGCCTATCCATGGAGTCTTAAGTCTTTTCTGATCCTTAATGCACAAATGAGTCTCCAAAAGAAAAATCACATCTGCTTTAAGACGTTTTAAATGAGTGAGAACTCTAGATCTCTTGACTGAACCATTCATGCCCTTCACATTCCAGGACAAAAACATAATCGGACTGCCCATAGTGTTACTGTCAGCCATACTGGCATTTTCCAAGCAACGTCACCGTACAGCTATGGTCCCATATTGGCAGGAAAGGGCAGTGCAAACATTACAACACATTAAGCACCAAAAGTGTGAAGGACACAGCACAGCAATCCAAATAAAACCAAATAAGTGAAAAAGAGCAAAAGAAAGCAGACAAAAAAAGAAAATAACAAACACGGGCCAGAACACCCCAACCACCCACCCACTTAGTCCCCTTCCCCAAACGAAGAAGGCAGCAGCATAATCCAAACATCTGGAACCTCCTATCAGACCCCCACTACACTAACCTCATAACATTATAAAAAGAAGAGAAAAATTTAACCTTGATCGATAAGATGAATACCTCAAAACCAGCAGAATCTAAACGATATTTAACCTTCATCAAATTTGTTTTACTCATTATATATCCTCTGATTCTGATTTCACCATAGAGTGAGAACCTTAACACAAAGTGACACCTAACTTGTAATACACAATTTTACAGATGGAATATTTGTGCACAAGAAAATGCATTTTGCAGTCTGTCTAATATTAACATCAGGCTCTCCTCCCCCAGTCTCACCCAAGAACTGTCATACGCGAATCCACTGTGGGTAAGAAGGGCATTTTGCCCATTGTCTGGATGGAATGTGTGTGTGTGTGTGTGTTTGTGTAACCTCATCTGGTGCAGAGCAGGCACAACTGGCTCTGTAACCAGTCTGTGAAAGCTAAGGACAACAGCCACACTCACACACACCTCAATGTATAATGTTTTCAGGTTTACTAGTCCGCCTCACTTAAAAGTTAACCTGATGAATGGAAGGACAAAAAATCCCTGTCCACACCTGTCAGTTTAAAATTCCTTCAATCTTTGAAACTCAAAATATGTAAAACCTCAAAAAACTTGCATAAAATGACTAACCATCAGTTTAATTTTATTTAATGTGATCAGAAACTTGTTACTGTAAGCCTCATTTTGCTCATTTACAAGATGACACAGAAGTATTTTAACATGTCAAAATATACTTGACAAGCAATGTTGATCATATTATTATTATTATTATTATTATTATTATATTGTGTGTATTATTATTATCTTTCCTTTTTCTATATACTCCTGTCCTTTTATATACAATGGAGCAAGGTCAGAGTTCATAATCTGTTTATTATATTAACCAATACATCATATTTCTTTCCCAATATTGTTTCACATGACATGTAATGAAATGTATATTTTGCATGGATGTGTGTGTGGGTGTGACTTAAACATACTGACGGGTCTTTCTGCATGTGGCAGTGTTATTAATGAGCAACTTCTCCATGGCGATAGAGCTGAGATTATGTACTTACTGATTTATGTAAGGCAAAACAAACAGATAAATTGGTTCGTTTTTCTTTCTTTTCAACAAGTGCAGCGCTTTTCTAACAATAGCTTGTTAATAATTAAGAAGGGCTGGAAAGGAACATAGTCATGGTCAAAGTGAATCATAAATACTCTCACCGGGTACTAATGCTACAAAAGTTGAAATACCATTTTTCTACCTCATGCCTGGCAGAAATTTAAACTGTTACTGGCCGTTCACCTCGCATACACGCCAAGCAGCTTAGGTTGTGTAATTACTTAAGCGACATTCTGTAATGATTTAATGATATGTATTATAGATTTTTTTGTGAAAGTTTGTGGATCATTTGTTGAGATTTTCTGCTTTCTGAATGGACATGTGTGATATCTCTTCATTGTAAAATAATTTTCACTTCACTGTACTTAGAGAAAAGATGAATTTTTTTATTGGCACGCAGTTAGCTGCCGAGGAGAATAAGAAAAAGTCTGATTATTGCCTGGTGTTGGGGACCAAAACTATCAAATGAGGATGCAGAGGAGTTACCGAGAACTAGACTTTGTTATAAAACAATAATGGACTACAAATAACATTAACTAATTATAAGCATCTTAGACACCCGGATATTATACTGTTAGCGCTTGTGAAGCTGATAAAGAGTCTCATAAAGAGTGTTACCCCCAGTGTTCTGAATCTTATTTTCCACCATCAGCCTTTCAATGTGATGATTATGTGATTTAAACTCCTAATGTTAATCTTACATATTACATATATCTGACATTGTTTTTCTGGTTCAGGTAGTGAGTTGATTCTTTAATTCTTTATTTGTCACATACATAGTTACACATGTACAACATGATCATTTTCCACATTTCAGACCTTGCTGATGAATTTTGTGCCACATGAGAAAAATCTGGTATGGCAGAAATCTGTGAACCAAGATCACCTCTCGGTAGTAACAGGGGTCGAAAGGGTCCATCTTCTGATCGGGAAGGCGCAGACCAGCAGTCATCACGCCGATGTGGGAGGTAGGGGCGAGTCCAGCCTTCTCCAAACACATGCCCATGTAAACATCATCAATGGGCAGCAAGAGGACAGAGTAAGACATATTGTGAATGGTCTTCACGGTAAGCGTGAAAGCAGGAAGCCTCCACCGCCACAGTAGGGCGGATAGCTGTCTGACTCCTGCACCTGGACTGGGATGTAATACTTGCTGGACGATTCCCGAATGGGCCCAACATACTGTATCAGATGGCCAACAAACAGGTGTTTGCTGCCGTCATTACCGTTCAGGCCTTTAAGATACTCAATCATGTTGTCCGTGTTGGCGAAAACGTCGTCATCTGCGTTGAGGAGGAAGTGGGCATTGGGACACCATTTCTCTATCCACTCTAGGAAGAGGATCTGCTTGAGAGTGAGATTAAAGAAGGAATCGTTGAAGTCCCACTGCAGGATGTCGCGATGCTCATAGTTTTCAAGCTTCAGCAGGTTATTCAGCCTCTGCTTCTCAAATCCCATCCCCTGGGTGCCACACACAAAGACAGTGCGAATCCATACGCCACTATGCAGCCTCTCAAGTGCCCAGGTTTTCCTCAGGACCTCCCGTCGTTCATAGTTGGATGGGGAACTTTTGATTACCAGCAGAAGGAACACGTTTGCTGGACTCCCACACTTCTCTGGTACATTGAGTAACATTGGAAAATGGCGACAGTGGCGGTAAAACAGAAAGTCTTGGATGTGGCTGGGCAAAGTCGAAAATCCTGTAATGTGAGACACTGATAGGTTTCACATTTCTCAGGTATTTCATCGAGAGTATGTGGCATCAGAATTTCAGATTGCGGCGTAAGTTCTTCTTTGTTATTTTGATGCTTGCGTGAGAAATCTGGCTTGAATAATATAATAAAACACAAAGTGAAGATGACAACAAATGCTTTTGTCTTTAATCTTCTTGTCTTCACAATGGAACCTAATCAGAAAATCACAATTAGCAAGTGTGTGTTCATTGCTTTTCTTACAATATATACAGCAGACTACATCCTTCCATATATGATTTGAGAATTAAGGGAAACAAATTGTCATACTTATTCCTGACAATTTTTGCATGAGTTCATGTGCAGATATTTTGTTGACATAAAGACTAATGCAGCCTCCAAGCCTAGTCTCATAGACCAAAGGTATTCCAAACTATAAATGACCTTGTACCTTGATTTAGTCAGTTAACAATAGAATTAGGTTAGTGAATCCATATATGATTTATTCATTCATTCATTATTTTATTAAAACTATTCACGTTAAGCATGTTGTGTATTATGCTTGTCTTTATTCTCTCTCTCTCCCCCATCTCTTGAATGGTCCTTAGTGCTTTTCAGGTGTGCAGACTGGTGACACGATCAATGGGATTTGACTGAGGTGGGGCACCAGCTTCAACTGTGAATGGGAACTGGAGACGTTGAGGAGAGATAATTTTTTGGGCCATCTTGCATGGGTATGTTTGTATCTTTGGAAATACTGTTTGCTGATGCTTTTAGATGTGCAGAGATTGTTTGTTATCAGAATGTAAGTTAGATTTGAAATGACAATTTTCAACCCTTGATTCAGAACGATTTAGTTTTGTTTGTAGTGTCTGGCACTGCTGTAGGGTCATGGGGTTGAGTTTATGTGTCTTCTCTAAGGTTGAAAGCATGTAGATAGTACGCCTGTACATTTGCCCATGGTTTTTAATATTTTGTCTAAACACACTAGAGAGAGAGTGGGTGCCATCCCATGTATCTCTCAGGGAGATTACATCTTAAATTAGAGCTAACTCTTATAGAGTAGTTTAGAAGTGTGTAGGGTAAGTGTCTTATTTTCCCGTCCTGTCCTCCCATAGTTGGGGATTGGCTTTAGTGTGACTGCACTTGTTATAATAAAAGTAGCGTTTGGTGACGTAACATCCCATGGTTTACCCCAGCTAAGATTGGGGGTTGTAACAAATAACTAAAAATTTGTGATTTTTAAAATATTTGATAGGAAAAATGGCTGATGAGTGGCTAAGGGCAAAAATTGCTAAGATTGAGATGGTGTACCTTCCTAGCGATGGAGAAGTCAACAACCACCACCATGGGCTCATGTAATTCTTGTAATGCTTCATATTGACATATTTTTAGTCTTATATGTGCTGGAACACATTCCAGGTGTTTGTGTTTGCGTTATTGCTTTAAATACATCTACAGTATTTGGCAAAATCTCCCCCTGAAAATACTTTCAGTAAATTACTCAGCAGTTTGCTGATAACTCAGCGAATCACAGACATTCTGTTTTTGGTTAATGTCAAAGTTAACAGTTGTGTTCAGCTGTCTTGTTTAGAGTCAGTTCATTTATGACAATCTGAATTGTTTGTGATGGAAAAAGACTGTTTGAAACTGTGATTTGACCACACAGGACACCAAGTTCATATAGAAATCTATAGAGGTCTAAACTTAGACTAGACTTCATGCATTTAGCAGAAAACCTGGTACCTGGTATTGGGCATTCTGCCATATATGGTTAAATGGGAAACTTATTTTCTTCACCGCTTGCTGTAATATCATTGAAATGATTGTATAGCCTACTTACTGTGAACCATAGAGAAAAAACCCATGCCTGGCGTGTGTCACCTGTGGAGCAGAGATATACATAGATATGTGTACATGCATCTACGTCATTTCCCACGCCCCTGAGGTCTTTGCAACTCTATATTATAAATTATATAGTATACATTCCTCCGTGTGGCGGCAGCGACGTGCGGCGTACAGTCAAGTATGGTTATTACGGCGTGGAACAACGTGAAACCAGAAAGCATATAATGGTTTCACAAAGTCGAAATCCTCCCTCACCTACAAGCCCACCAGCAGCACAAGCAGCGTCTGCAGCGTATCTGAGGCGTTACCAGTGACAGCGTGTCAACATAAAGCGAGCAACCAACGCTGGAGTCTGTCAGTGGTTAAAGCGGCGATGGCGTTTACCGATGTGATTTTGAAGGATTTGAAGAATGCGCTAATAATTTTTACATTTTCAGTGTTGCTAATTTTTATACTGAAATATTTACATGTAGACAGATGATTGCCATTGCTGTACTGCAGTAACCCACCCACTCAGTCGTTCCAAATGAAAATGAAAACTTATCTTCCCCAGCCAACAATAAACTTTTGTTCCTTTTATTTCCTGTTAAATTTGGTTTTAGTAAACGCTATTAAATACTAGGATGTAATGCAATGTAGCAGGCCTGAAAAGTGAAAAGAGTGAAAGTGAAAATTTTTTTCCATTGCAGCAACAAACTGGATGTGGCAAGCGCCGATAAAGTGCCCCTATTATGCCATTTTAAAAGGTTTGCTAATTTTGTTTTATGGTCTCTTAAAACAGGTTTACATGTATAAGTCAAAAAACACTTTAGTTTTTCTCCAAAAATAGATTTAATTTTACCCCATTTCTAAATGATTTAAGTAGCTACACCAAGTGTGAAGCAGTTGGAAGAATCAGTCTGTCTAAACCCTCCTCTCCGTGAGCCCTCACTGCTGTGATTGGTCAGATGGCGCAATCCTTTATGATTGATCTACGCTGGCGTGTGTCGGAAAAGCGCCCGTTGCAAAAATGGGCTGACAGCTCTGGAGACCTGTCAATATATAGAAAGATGGCCTCGATTTTTGCCTATCGAATTAGGGCGAATACAATGATAAGCAGTTGAAGTGCTTTGCCGACAAAGCTATTTATAAGCCACGACGACTGGAGCAGGGCGTTTCTCGGTGGTGAGTGTTTGTGGTAGACACGTTGTTACGCGGCGTAAACGTGGGCGGACATTATTCAAATATGTTGCCGTGGCGTGTGGCACGTAACGAAAAAGATTCGGTGCTGACGGCTTCCGTTTAGGCGAATGTGAGCCGACTCTTTTATTTGATAGACAAAAACTTCATTTATCGTGCACTATCGGCGTCTAGCGTTGCAGATAGTTTTCATTTATACAGCTACATGACACTGCATGAAAGATCATATTTGAAAAAAAGCGTAATAAGGGGGCACTTTTAAGTGACAGAACATATCACTGATCTATCTTTGTTTCGTTGCTTACCGAACTGTTCTTTGCTGCAGTAAACAGTACATTTAAATTCAATGAATCATTTGGGTATGTCGTCTTTTTGTGCACTGAATTTTTCTTTTAGCGAATCGTTTTCATGTGTTTTCAGATGAGCCACCCCATTTAAGCAAAGGCGCTTTTTTACCCAATCGCGGGTTTGGAAATCGATATATAAGCCCATGACCTACTCGTTGACCAAATCGGTAGTCTAAGCAAACAAAAACTTTCAAAACCAAAATAAATTCATACACTTGAGCCTTATATAGTATAGAACATCAAATGATCATACTCATTTTTATCCATTTATTTGCCCTGTATGTATCAAAACAAAAGCAACAATTGAAGAAATATTAAATATTAAAATATTAGTCCGGCTTTTCTTGCTGTCATTATCATATTTTACACTGCATTTACACTGCCTCCATGGCGATAAGCATAACTACATCATATACTTCTACATGTAGTGTCGGTAGTGAATTGTATCGGGGAATTTGTTCGGTATGAGTATTGTAATGAAATTGAGTATCGATACGATCTGCGATATATAATATATATATTAGTGGTGGGCATAGATTATTTTTAAATCTAGATTAATCTCACTGTAATATTGGAATTAATCTGGAATTAATCTGAATAAAATAGCTCATTTGAATTCTGCGAAGAGCATTCAAATATAATGCTACCCAAATAATGACTAAAAGTAAGTCTTTGAGAGCGAGAATAAAAGTCAAATGTTACGAGAATGAAATCGAATTGTTACGAGAATAAAGTCGAAATCTTATGAGAATAAAGTCGAAATATTACGAGAAAAAAGTCAAAATCTTATGAGAATAAAGTCGAAATGTTACGAGAATAAATTAAAATCTTGTGAGAATAATGTCGAAATGTTACATGAAGAAAGGTGAAAATATTTTGACAATAAACCCATTATTAATACAAGATTAAAATAGTAGTATTTTGAGAAATAAAGTCAAATGCGAAAATAAAATTAATTCTTACGTGAATGTTTAAGATATATGTTCTTATGCAAGCCCGTCGTCTCACCAGTGAGTTAGCTCTACGGAAGACCTTGCAAACATCAACCGTCAAAGGTAAGGTTTATTAAAATCTCTTTAGTATGCATACACATTTGTAAATGTAGTTTGATATAATTTGATAGATCCTCCATCCGCCAGTTTCTACTAGCAATTCTGTGATTTTTTCTCGTAGCTTTTCGACTTTATTCTTAATGATTTCGAGGTTTATTCTGGAAATAATGCAGAGTTTAATCTAAGTAATCTTAGATTTTTTTTAAAGGTGGCACTAAGCATGATAAGTATTTACACCTTCTGGCAGTAACAATTTTTTATTGTTGGATAAACTGACAATAGTTTATAAAATAGTACAGCTATAAAATCTTAATCAACAGATCCCACTATACTAGGCGTCACTGCGGAAGTGCAAGTCTGAGAGTGCGAGTGCAAGTCTGAAAGTGCAAGGGCAAATCTGCAGCCAGACCCTATTGATACATCAGCGCTAAAATATCAAGGTAGAAAGTCATGTCATAGCTTTAGTAGTATAGACCCAGCTCCCCAGCAACTTTGTGAATAGATTAGCAGCGATATTTTTTTATAAGCCCTATAAAATCTCACACGATTAGCACTTGTACGTTACTTGCCGATATGACCCTGCTAATATATATATATACATATATATATACATATATATATATACATACATATATATATATATATATATATATATATATATATATATACGTATACATTATTAGGGGTGTGCAAAGCAGCCGGTATTTGTATCTGTATTTGTATTTGTTGAGAGGGGAAAAGTATCTGTATTTGTATTCGAGTAAAATTCAAAATAGCCGTAAAAATCCATTTTTAATCCACGTTATAGTGTAGGCTAAGTATTCTTTAATTATATCCATTATAATAATTATGGATATGCAATATTGGTTGATGTTTTCCCATAAATCCAGCAATAAACATGTAACAAGGAACGTCATTGAAAAGAAAATAACATAACATAACATAACAGCCATTACCTCATCCATGGTTAAACCAACAACTAATAAAATACCATTGTGAACATTATGAACCCCACCACCACCCGTCCTTGTTGGAGGACGCTGAACAGACAGAATAAAAACAAATAATACTTGAAAGAACTGTTCTTCTTCTGAAAGAACTTCTTTCTAATGCACAGAATTCCAAGAACTAAATTGATCAACCCCTGACTGGTAGATGTGGCAGAAAAAAAGTTGTATTCTATATAATACTGTTATAAACTAAAAGATACAGCCCTGCTATTGTCAACTGTCTGCCAAAAAACAGACACAAAGGTTTTTTTTTTATGTTTTATGTTTTTTACATTTTTTTTTTATGTTTTATGTTAACCATAACTTAACCATATTTCACTTGGAAGAAGATATCTTCTGCCAACATACTCTCAGTTAAATTTTTCCATGTTGTATTTTGTGAACACAAGCTCCTCCACATGTGAGGGGAGCAGTCTGGAGCGATGTGGGGACACAATATCTCCTGCTGTGCTAAAGATCCTCTCAGAGGAGACACTTGTTGGGGGGCAGGTGAGATATGGTGGCTGTGGGAAGAGCGTGACGACCTACGGGTCGTCCGGGGTGTGCTACAGTAACACCCTCAAAAAGGTATGACATTTGCTGAAAGTCTCCCCGAAATTGTTGATCACCTAGTTTAGGGCACTGTCTTCACATTGAACTTGCTATTAATTACTGTGTAATTAATTAATTCGGTCTTAAATGTGTTAATAGGTAACAATAACATTTTGTCGTCCTTAATCATGTATGACTTCATTGGGTGTTAAGGTACATGCTTCGGTATATCCTGATGTGTGAATAGTTAGTAAATGCATTAACTCATGGTTACTTAGGCATTAGTTCAACTATTAGTATATGCTTATTTGTGGACCAGTATTGTAAAGTGTTATCAAACATATAACCGAATCTGAATCGCGGGTTAGCGCTTGTCATTGTCATGAGTGAATTCACCGGTTAACTTCTTACAGCCGGAAACATATAACTGAATCTGAGGTGTGTTTCCCAAAAGCATAGTTGCTGTAAGCCACTAACATAGTGTACATTAGCAACTAACATAGTTAGCAACTATGCTTTTGGGAAATGCACCCCTGAATCACGCACACATGGGTTAGAGCTCCTTAAACCACATACACAATTAATCTGCTGGATAACTTCCTCTAGTGCCACTGGAAAATAAATATTTTCAACTCTGGTGTAGCCTTGTCTTGATACTTTGTCATTTATTTGGAAATGCATTTGTTCTCACTCATCACATATTCTTTCTTCTATGAAAAACAAATGATTCAACTGGCGATTTGGCAATACTGACTCAAGTGATCTGTACACCCGGATCAGTGTAGAGTGACTCAGAGGGAGCCGAATCCTAAAAAGGAACTGAATATTACAGCTCTACCACGTAATGTCCATCTAGAAGTGGCCTAGACCTCGTAGCTAACTAGCTAACCAGAAGTTCCAACACAAAGCAGAAAAAAAATGGATAAAATGGACAGAGTGTAATATAGGGCGGCACAGTGGCGCAGTGGTTAGTGCTGCCACCTCACAGCGAGAAGGTATTTCTTTAAGAAAAGGCCTTTCTGTGTGCAATTTGCATGCTCTCTCTGTGTTCACGTGGGTTTCTCCCAGGTGCTCTGGTTTGCTCCCACAGTCCAAAATCATGTAATATAGATTAATTGGTGTTAAATGTTCATTCATTCAAAAAACGTTTCAACAGTATTTCCTTGAGGTAAGTTGTATATTCCAAACATTAGACTCCATTGTTTTTTCCCTATGTTGAGCGACAATATTTTTTGATCCCAAACACACCTCCAGGCTATGTAAAGGCTATTTGACCAAGAAGGAAAGTGATGGAGTGCTGGATCAGATGACCTTGCCTCCACAATCACCTGACCTCAACCCAATTGAGATGGTTTGGGATGAGTTGTACTGCAGAGTGAAGGCAAAGCATCCGACAAGTGCTCAGTATCTCTGTGGAAAACCACTCCAGGACAATAACTCATGAATCTTATTGAAAGAATGCCAAGAGTGTGCAAAGGTGTCATCAAAGCAAAAGATGGCTAAAATGATCTCAAATTCTTTAAAATGGCAATCAAAACCTGAAAGACATGGACGAAAAAGGAAAACTACCATTCGAAAGGATTGAAGAATAGTCAAAATGGTGAAGACTCGGCCAATGATCAGCTCCAGGAAAATCAAAGAAGATCTTAAGTTACCTGTGAGTACTGTTACCATTAGAAGACGCCCATGTGAAGCCAAGGTATCAGCAAGAAGCCATTGTTGAAAAAAAGACATACTGTACTGAAGAGGTTAAAATTTGCAAAAGAACACATTGACTGGCCTCAAGGGAAATGGCACAACCAAGATTGTTCTTTTTGGGTCTTGGGGCCGCAGACAGTTTGTCAGACGACCCCCAAACACTGAATTCGAGCCACAGTACACTGTGAAGAAAGTGAAGCATGGTGGCAGAAGTATTATGATATGGGGATGTTTCTCATACTATGGTGTCAGGCCTATTTATCGCATACCAGGGATCATGGATCAGTTTGAATAAATAAAAATTCTTGAAGATGTCATGTTGCATTATGCTGAAGAGGAAATGCCTTTGAAATGGGTGTTTCAACAAGATAACGACCCCAAACATACCAGTAAATGAGCAACATCTTGGCTCCAGAACAACAAGATTGATGTTATGGAGTGGCCAGCCCAATCCCTGGATCTTAATCCAATAGAGAGCTTGTGGGGTGACGTCAAAAATTTCTGTTTCAGTTTCTGAGGCAAGGAACCATCCAAGAAATGCAGAAGAATTGTGGAATGTTGTCCAGTCATCCAGTCATTTTTCAGTTTATACAGTGAATGTTTGAGTTTGTAAAGAAGAGCTAACCTCTCTCGCTCCATCCGACAAGCAAAGCGAGCACACGCACAAAACATCCAGAACCACTTCAACGACACAAAAGACTCTTGCAGTTTATGGCAGGGCATCCAGGCTGTCACTCAGTACAAGCCAGCACCAAGCAGCTGTGAGGGGGATGCCACACTCCCTGAGGAGCTGAACAAGTTCTACGCACGGTTTGATGCACTGAACAACATGCACACGACGTGCACACGACGACATCCACACCTCCCATCACCAACCAGATCATCTCTCTGCCTGCAGCTGACGTGAGAAGAACCTTCACCAAGGTTAACCCACGAAAGGCTGCCGGTCCAGACAACATCCCAGGTCATGTGCTGAGAGACTGCGCTGATCAGCTGGCCGAGGTCTTCACAGACATCTTCAACACATCACTGAGCCAGATGATCGTCCCAGCGTGCTTCAAATATACCACCATCATTCCAGTGCCAAAGAAATCTTCAGTTTCCTGCCTGAATGACTACCGTGACCCCCCATCACCATGAAGTGTTTTGAGAGACTTGTCATGGCACAGGTGAAAAGCAACCTCCCCCACTCACTGGACCCGCTGCAGTTTGCTTATCGCGCAAACAGGTCAACTGAGGACGCCATATCCTCTGCACTTCACCTTTCCCTCTCTCATTTGGACAATAAAGACTCTTATGTTAGATTGCTGTTCATAGACTTTAGTTCAGCATTCAACACCATCATTCCCCAAAGACTGTGTGTGAAACTGAGCGAGTTGGGACTGAGCACCTCACTCTGTAACTGGATACTGGATTTCCTGTCAGAGAGACCTCAGTCCATCTGAATTGGCGACAACATTTCCAGCACCATCAGGCTGAGCACCGGAGCTCCTCAGGGCTGCATTCTCAGCCCACTTCTGTTCACACTCCTGACCCACGACTGCACTGCCCTGCACAGCTCAAACCACATCATCAAATTCGCCGATGACACGACCGTGGTGGGGCTCATCAGCAACAACGATGAGTCGGCGTACAGAGATGAGGTTCAGCGGTTGGCTGCCTGGTGCAGTGAGAACAACTTGTCACTGAATGTGGACAAAACCAAGGAAATGATCGTCGACTTCAGGAGAACTTGCTCCACCCACACACCACTCAGCATCCACGGTTCCACGGTTGAGACTGTAAAAAACACCAAGTTCCTGGGAGTTCACATCTCAGACGACCTCACCTGGACCACCAACACCACCTACCATACCATACCACTTTATTTATAAAGCCCTTATAAAAACAACCATAAGGCTGACCAAACTGCTGTACACCACATTAGAAAAGGCACACACATGTGTCAAAATTAACAAAACAGCAAAACACATAAAACAATAACAAGTGACAACAATAAAATTACATCATATAGTCAGCACATCACACTGGGTCAAAAGCCAAAGAATAAAAGTGCGTTTTTAAACAACTTTTAAAAACCCCAAGTGAAGTGCCTGTCTAACGTGCAGAGGCAGGTCGTTCCACAGTTTTGAAGCCACCACTGCAAAAGCCCTATCACCTCTACGTCTTCGTTGTGTCTTAGGGACAGATAAAAGCATCTGGTCTTCTGATCTTAAGGAACGAGCCAGAACATATGGATGTAGCAATTCTGCCAGATAACGCAGGGCACAGCCATGCAGTGACTTAAAAACAAACAAAAGAGTTTCAAAACAAATTCGTAGGTGCACAGGAAGCCAGTGAAGGGAAGCTAAAACCGGTGTGATGTGCTCACACTTGCCAGTCCCAGTTAAAAAACGTGCAGTAGCATTCTGCACCATCTGTAAACGATTTATGGAACCATGACTAATCCCAGTAAGGAGTGCATTGCAGTAATCAAGGCGCGAGGTGATAAAAGCATGAATCATAGTTTCAAGGTTGCGTTTTGACCGAAAAGACTTAATTTTAGACAGCCTTTGTAGATGAAAAAAACATGATTTTACCACTGTGTTTACATGTGCATTAAGCTGCATTTCAGAATCCATTTTTACACCTAAATTCCTCATCACTGGTTTCTCGTATTGGGAAAGGGAAGCAAGGTCAAAAGAAGAGGTATTGCTAGAGCCACTAGGTCTAAATAGCATGACCTCTGTCTTCTTCTCGTTAAAACTAAGAAAATTCAAAGCCATCCATCCCCTAATGTCTGCAAGGCAGTCAAGAAGGGGCTGAATCGAGCATAAACCCCTGTGCTTCAAGGGAAAGTAAACCTGGCAATCATCAGCAAAACAGTGCAAAGCAATATTATGCTTCCGGAAGATGGTACCGAGTGGATTGAACCTTGTGGAACCCCCCAAGGAAGAACAGCAGAGGTAGAGGTAAAACCATTAATATTTACACAAAAAGTTCTCTCTGAGAGGTATGACCTAAACCACTGAAGTGCTGGACCAGTAATACCCACCCACTGCTCCAGCCTAGCGATGAGGATCTCATGATCCACAGTGTCAAAAGCTGCTGTTAAGTCTAAAAGCACAAGTACTACACTATCACCAGAGTCAGTTGCCAGAAAAATATCATTAAAAACTCTTATTAATGCGGACTCTGTGCTTTGATGAGTCTTAAATCCAGACTGAAAAACCTCCATAATTAAATGATCATCCAAAAAGGCAACTTTGCTACTGGTCTAAAATTTGAAAAGTCTGAAGGCTGAAGGCCAGGTTTTTTTTGGCAGGGGATGTACAACCGCATCCTTAAAACTTTTAGGCACAATGCCCGAAGTCAAACTACTATTGATAATAGTGAGAATACGAGGACCTAGTGTAGGGAAAACCTCCTTAAGAAACCGCGGGGGAATAATGTCAATGGGAGAACCTGTAGACTTCATACTTGCAACCAGCTTTTCTAATGTGGACAGGGTAATGGGCTCAAATCGATCAAAACTGCCACACAAGATATTAAGACAGAAGGATCTGAGAAGGTGGTGAGATAAGGGCTCTAGTATTAACAACCTTTCCTAGGAAAAAAATTAGAAAATTTTCACAAACTTCACTAAAAACCTCTGCAAGTACAGATTCATGAACATTAAGAATAGAATTTATAGTAGAAAAAAGAAAACGAGGGTTATGAGAGTTAGATGCAATAATTTCAGAAAAGAACTTAGACCTGGAAGCTTTCACAGCTTTCTGATAGCAGTGCCAGCTCTCCATCAGTAAATCAAAAGAAACCTGCAGCCTGTCCCTTTTCCATCTTCGTTCTGCTCTCCTGCATTCCCGTCTCAAGGCCCGGGTGTTGTCATTTAGCCATGGCTCAAGACTAGGTTTTGGTTGTCTAATTTTTAATGGGGCCACCAAATCCAGGGCAGTTTGGCAGGCCAAATTAAACTGAAGGACTAACTCCTCGGTGTTGGGAGACACAGAGGGCTGAATGGTCTCTTCATAACTAAAGACACTGGAGAACCTGACAGCCGTAGAGGAATTAAAAGAACGGCTGCGTCGCACAGGAACACATCTTTTTGCAGACTGACCAGGAGGGGGTAAAAAAAATAAAATCGGCATATGGTCCGAGAACACCTCATCGCTAATCTTCAAGTTAAGAACAGATAAGCCATAGGTTAAAACCAAATCTAGTGTATGACCACATTTCTGAGTAGGACCATTTACTGACTGAATTAACTCAAAGGAGTCCAGCAAATCTAAAAGATCCTTCACCAGAGGCTTCTCTGGACAACATACATGAATATTAAAATCCCCAATAATTAAGACTTTGTCATATTTAGGCATAATATCAGCCAAAATGTCAGAAAAGTCACTTAAAAAGTCCTTATTATATCTCGGTGGACGATAGACCACCACGCAGAGTAAAACAGGCGAACGGCTCACCTCAAACAGAATTTGTTCAAAGCTGGAGCAGGACACTGGGGAAAACAACTGCTTACAGCTAAATTTCGATTTAAAAACAATCACTAAGCCTCCACCATGACCCGAAGTTCGCGGGGAGTTAAAATACACACAGTCATTCAGTAGCAGCTCCGAGAAGGCTCTAGCGTCACCAGGAACCATCCGGGTTTCAGTTATACAGAGGAAATCCAGACCATGAGTGGTAAAAAAATCCTTTAAGATAAACGTCTTATTTATTACTGATCTGGCGTTTACCAGACTCATCCTGATAGGGTCCAATTCAGCAACAGCAGCATCGTAGTGTGCTCGAGTTAGCGGTCGCAGGAACCGAAGATTTACTCCACGGCAGTGTTGTACAAGTTCACACTTTTCATGATCTAGTTCAAAGTTCAGTTCACACATGCTCAAAGTGAACTGTTCACATTCATAGCTCACAATTTTAATTTTTGAACTAGTTCAAAGTTCAGTTCATTTTATTTTTAGGTGCGATATATAGTCTAAATGAAAATTTATTTTGTTTTAACATACATCTATAACCTACCTACATTCTTGCATATATGGACATGTATAGACAAAGGACACAAAATATGATTCTTATTTATGGTTTATTTATCTCTTGCCCCAATACTAGACAAGGGAAGGAAAAGAAAAGTACTGTAAACACATATCGGCATCATATCCATCTCAAATGAAAACTAGACAGAACAGAATATTTATTATTCAGCAAAATATCTCTTTAGTTTTATTTAAAAAAAAAAAAAAAACTCTCACGCTTCTTGAAGGTGTGTGGCACCATCTCACTGAACTATTAAAAATAAAAACTTTCACATACAGAAGCCATTGTTGTAGTAAGTAATGAACACTCCACATACCATGCCTACGGCTTCAGTCCAAACTGTTTTTTGTTCACGTTTAACAGCAGTTGCTTTTCAAAGTTGGCATCTCCCAATCGGTTTCTCCTGGGCCTAAATATCTGGCCACCGGTACTGAAGAGTCTCTCCACTGGAGCACTTGATGGGATTGCTGTGTTATATTTGATGAAGAGCTTCTTCAGTTTGGGCAGCAGCATGTATTCAGTAAACTCGTCAGTGGTTGGGGCGTCCAGATAGATGTCCACCTCAGACTTATTGACAGCTGATGGGCTTTGCTTGAACTTAAAAAAGGATGAAGCACTCTTTTTCCCCTCAAGGTCATCAGGGGGTTGCTCAGACTCAGGCACATTCACAGATCGCAGCTCTTCCCTCAACATCAATCTGTACTGCACTCGCTTACTCTGATCCTCCACCCAGTCCAGCTTGAACACTGGGAGTAGTATGGCTGCCAGTATGTGATCTTTGTTTTCAAGACAGCCTTCCAGTCTTCTAGAGAGTGACTGCATCAAGGTTTGGATGAGGGGGCGGCATGCCGTCAGACCTTGTGTAGCTGTAGGCTTTGAACTCTCATCCAACAGACCATCCAAATCATTTTTCAATTGCACAATGGTAGGAGCCAGGTAGCCGAGGAATGTGTTTTTTTCCCCCTGAAGGATGTTCAGAGCACATGCCAAGGGACCCATCACACTCACAAACTTGTTGATGAAGTCTATTTCCTCTGGAGTGAATCGACGAAGCCCAAACTCATCACAGATGGTGTGCAGAAGGAGTCTGTCATACTCAGGAGTGGCATCCAATGGCACTGTTAGATTGCTGGTCCTGGGAGTCAAGGTGGCTATGTGAGCCAGGCGCTGCATTGAGAGGAACATAGAATTCCAACGTGTGTCGTTCGGAGTGACAAAGCCAATCTTTAGCTTTTCCTCAACAAAATCTGAGGCTTTCGCACTCCTTTTCACCCTATTCCACAGAGCAGATGCCTTGGAAAATACAGGCCTCGCTAATTTGTTGTACAGCCTATCCGTTACATTCTTTGCATCTGTGGCAACAAGATTTAAAGTATGGGCCATGCACCTTCTATGAGGTGGGAGGCAGGGATCCTCTAACTCTGACAGAGGTGCAGGCTCAAGACCATCGTCCTCATCATCGGAGCTCTCAGCAGGGGTAGATCCTGTGTCACTGCCTTCAGTCACCTCATCAGCTGCTCTAATAACAACACTGTCTCCAAAACAGCTGAATGCTTTGACGAAATTGGAAGCATTGTCAGTCACTGTGCACACAATTTTGTTTTGAATTTTAAATTCCTTGTACACATCTGTCAGCACTTTAGCCAGGACATCATATGTGTGTGACCCTCTGACACGACGACATGCAAGGGCTGCTGATCTCCTGAGTGACACATCATTTTTATCAAGCCAATGAATTGTGATGCCCATGAATCCTTTGTTGACAGCTGACTAGCAGTCAGCTGTTGTGCATACAAAGTCAAGCTCAGCAAGTTCAGCTTTTAAATTACTGATAACCTCAATGAATTCCTTATTCAGTAGTCCCTGCACCTGTCTTCTTGAGGGCACATGTCTGCCTGGTTGCAAACCAGTTACTAGTTTTATGAAGGAGGGTTTTTCAACCTTACTCAGTGGCTGTAAATCTCCAACAATGTAGTCTATTATTAATCTGTCTACCTGTTGCTGGGAGATTATACCCCTGAAGGCAGCAGGCAGTGTGACGAGTCGTTTGGGGACTTTGGCTGGGGGTTTTGCCCTTCCCCCTATGACCTTGAAGGGCTTGCACATATGCTTTCACGCTGGACGAATGCTTCAACTCAACGTGTCTTTTCAAATTGGAAAATGAGGTCATTGATGTTCTAACTTGTTTTTTCAGCGCAGGTGGACAAAGCTTGCACAGAAAGGTTAGGTTTTTACCGTCAGAGTCTCTGTGAGACAGTGTGTAAAATGCCCGTAAATTGTCAAAGTTACAGCCAGCATCATCCGTGTTTTCTGTGCCAGCTCCACTGGTGGTTGAGCTTTCCTCCTCTGCACTTGCCATGGTTACTGCTGCAGCAGTTCGCTTCGCGCTCATGCGTTGCCAAGGCTGTGCCCTTTGAGATGTGTGTGTGTGCATTATGGGAAACGTAGTGTGAAGCTAAAGACATTAGATTCGACTGTCCTTGGCTTTACACTACGTTACCCAAGATGCACTGCACACAAGCGCTGAGCGAGAGTCAGCCTGTGCATTTTATTTTTCGAGCGGAGGAGCCCTTCGCTAGTGCTTGAGTGACAACGCAACATGCTGTTTAAATGTGTGAGCCGACCTTGTCACTCGACTCATCAGGTGAAAATAAATCCCGATGTTTAATTGCATTCTAACAGTGAACGACGTCTACGCCGTTCATCACACATAAAATTCACGTTCAAGTTCTTGATTTACTAATAAGTTGCGTTCAGTTCAAAGTTCACTGAAATATGAACGTGTTCAATGAACGCGTTCTTTTGAACTCGTTCATGCACAACACTGCTCCACGGCAGCGCAGGTGAAAAGAAACATGGCGTGATGGAAACACCTGATCCAAGCTAACAACCGGTACCAGGTAGGTGTCAACAAGCTCCACGGAGCGCCACGAAGCGAAGAAGCGAGGAGCCGATCGAAGCTGAGGCTGGAAAGCTTTCAGTGAACCACCCAAGCTGGTCTTTAGCCACACTAACTCCCTGCCACGTCTGGCTCGACGCCTACGCCGCTTCTTCCAACGAGGGGGACCTGGGCCTCAGAGGAGAAACGCAGGTATTCCAGAAAACAACGGCAGGGCGAAGTCCGGACCATCATGGGCAAAATCTGCAGGTTTAAGTCCAGAAAAACGCAGTTCCAAAAGCGTCTGGCAATCATACACCATTAGTGCGCTGACATTTAGTGAAACCAATGACAAAAACAATAAAAACACGATAAACATAGAACGAAGCAGACGGCAAGCCTTAGACACTGGTGCCATCTTGTCGATCTATGGGCTGAAGTGCACCTGCATCACCAAAAAGGCCCAGTAGCATCTCCACTTCCTGAGATGACTGAAGCGAGCCAACCTCCCTCCTCCCACCCTCACCGTGTTCTACAGGGGCACCATAGAGAGCGTCCTGACCAGTTGCATCCCCGTCTGGTTTGGTAACAGCACTGTTGCCGATATCAGATGGCTACAACGGACTGTCAAAGCAGCTGGCAACATCATCGGAGTGTCTCTCCCGTCGCTGCAGGACATCTTTTACAAACACTCCATCAGAAGGGCCTCTTGCATCGTGCTCGACCCCTCACATCCTTCACACAGACTCTTTACACTCCTCCTATCCGGCAGACGCTACCGCAGCATCAGGACTCGTTCCAGCAGAATGCGTGATAGCTTTTTCTCACAAGCCATCACACTCTTAAACACACTTCCTGCGCTCACACTCCCCCCCACACACACTCAGACAGTGAACTAACTCTGTTGCACCTCTGCACTTTAACCTCACCATTGCTGTGATGCACATGTTGCTATATGTTGCTATATCTCTTTCATGTTGCACTGAAACCCTCTCCGAAAAGATGTGTAAGAATAAGAAAAATGTCTATACCTACAAACTGTACAGTAATACTATATGCTACAACTTTGCCATAATATTTGCACAATTTCTGCACTGCCTCTACTATTTGCACAACCATTAAACATGCATATATCACTGGTCACTTTTTAACTAACTGTATATGGAAGTGAACACGAAAGTTCAAACAAGGAGACCTAATGAGCGGCGGCGCGTCCAATCACATAACTCCTAGTCCTGTATATAAGAAGTAACACTGGCCTTTTTCTCTGCCATTACAGCCGTTCCGATTTCGCCCACCTCCTCCCCTCCACCACCACCGGCTTCCCGCCTTGGTCCGGGGCCTGGTCTCCCAGCCAGATCTGCCGGCTTCAGAGACAAGGGAACCAACGACCAAGCGACGGGATTCCTCCAAACTATCACATACACACTAAAAGACAGATTGTTTTTTCTTCAATAAAATGTATTCTTATCTTCCTAATCTGAATGGTCTCCTTGGTTGAACTGCACACATTGTTGAAAAGTATTGCACAGAACGGTTCTCCAAAAATGCTGCTATAATATCCGCACAAACTTAAATTTCAGTCAGACTTTTAAGAATACACTTCTGTTAATAGACTGGTGGAATGTGCAGTATTCCCACTGCATTTGTGTGTATGGAAATAAAAGCTATTTTAAGGATTTTGAGCTTTATTCCGTTTTTTTAAACATACTGCTATTATTCTGAACACAACTGTATATGATACACACAGACACATGGGTTTTGGCTGTTTGGTCCATCGGAAACATAATTAATCAACAATCCCAGATCTGTGTATACCCTGTGTCAAAGTCTGACACAGAAACTTTTAAACTCCATGTAAAAATATATACACATCCACACGTTATATCTCATGTCCAGTTAGTTACATTCAATTTTGAGACAATATGAAAAACATTGATAAATTTTCAACCTTAAAATGGATATTCATTAATCTGCTTTCACTTATTCTTCAGTCATTTCCTTTTCAATGTTTTATTTTCCTTCCCAATTTAAAGTATTTTTCGATGGCATACAGCTAATAAAATTTTAATGCCTCAACCACCCGCTGAATTGGTTAAGTGTGTAGCAAATAAAAAATATTTAATCTGACTTAAGAACTGCTGAATGCACATATCACACATCCTTTTTAGAAACATTTAATTTGAAGACTGTAAGACACAGAAAACTTTAAAGAATCTAAAGTTAAACCTGGGTATGAATCAGTTTAATCAGAAAAAATGCTATAGCAACTACTACAGGAAAAAAAGACGAACGGAATAAATAGATTATGCCTTACAGAAATCGGACTACTCACTTCTGGTGAAAGTATCAAATATTATTTAATACATAAACGGACAAACCAATGTGCATCTTTGTTTAAAGTATTATGTAGTAAAATAATTGTACCTGTTCCCGTAGCCTGTGAAAAAGAAGCTCTAGCTGAAATATTTGTCAGCTCGAGAAAGCCAGCAAACAAAAAGAAAGTCTCAGCCTTGAGAAAGCCTCAATCATGGTAGGAAAAAAGTCTTTATTCCAGGTGGAAGAGACACGTTTGTAGCAGCGTTGCTACAAGTTTATTCTTTAACAACTCCCAGCACATTATGAACACATAGGTCACTCCCCTTCACCCAACTGCGGAGGAGAAAGAGGAAGACAGAGTGAAGAGTGATTGCAATAGGAGGTAGGAGGAACTGAGAGGGAGAGAGAGAGAGCGGGAGAGAGAGAGAGAGAGAGAGCGGGGGAGAGGAAAGAGAGAGAGAGAACCTCATGTAATTTCCATTCAGTTAACATTCAGTTTTCTTCCCTGTTTCATTTGAACGTCCACTATTTCATAGACTAGTATCATTTTCGTCACAAAAGAGCTTCAGTCGAATGATAGATTATCAGATCTAACTGGCATTTCTTGCCATATGCAACAAATTTGGTATTTCCCCCATTTTAACATATCTCTTCCTCACTTCTTCCTTTACCATCCCATTACATTTAAAACCCTTTTCAATGCCTAACAAATACTGAGGTTGAAATGACAGAACCACCTGTTTTTATTAAATAATAAACGTGTGTGTGAGTGCGTGTACGTGTGTGTGTGTGTGTCTGCTTGAAAGTTTGGGAACCCCTTGGAACTTTCTGTATTTCTGCATAAATATGACCTAAAGCACCATCAGATTTTCACAGAAGTCCTAAAAGAAGATAAAGAAAACCCAATTAAACAAATAAGACAAAGATATTAAACTTGATTATTTATATACTGAGGAAAATGATGCAATATTAGATGTCTGTGTGTTGAAAAAGTATGTGAACCTTTGCTTTCAGTATCTGGGTGTGACCCCCTTGTGAAACAAAAACTGCAGCTAAACATTTCCAGTAATTGTTTATCAGTCCTGCACATTGGCTTGGAGGAGTTTTAACCCATTCCTGTGTACAAAACAACTCTGGCATGATGGGTTTCCTCAAATGAAATGCTCGCTTCAGGTCCTTCCACAACATTTTTTTTTGTAGAACGACTTGTTTGCTTAGTGTTATTATCTTGCTGCATGGCCCACCTATTCTTGCTTTTCAGTTCATGGACAGATGCCCAAACATTTTCCTTTAGAATTCACTGGTATGAATCTGAATCCATTGCTCCATCAATGATGGCAAGCCATCCTGGCCCAGCTGCATCAAAACAGGCCTAAACCATTATACTACCACCACTATGTTTCACAGATGGGATAAGGCTCTTATGCTGGAGTGTTTTCCTTTCTCCAAACATAACGTTTCTCATTTAAAACTAAAAGTTCTATTTCGGTTTCATCCGTTCCCAAAACATTGTTTTATTATACCTCTGTTTTGTCCACATGATCTTAAGCAAACTATAGACGGGCAGCAATGTTCGTTTTGGAGAGCCTTTTCCAGCCTGATGAGCCGTAACAACTCTTTCACTGAGGTCTTCAGAAATCTTCTTTTATTGTGCCATGATACACCCCCAAACACATGTGATGTAAAGATCAAACTTTGATAGATTCCTGTTCTTTAAATAAAAGAGGGCACCCACTCACACTCGATTGTCAACCAGTTGATTGGAAAACACCTGAGTCTGCTTTCACCCGCAAATTCTTTGCTAATCCAAGAGGTTCACATACATTTGTAACACACAGATATCTAATATTGGATCATTTTCCCCAGTAAATAAATAATCAAGTACAATGTCTTGTTTAATTAGGTTCTCTTTATCTACTTTTAGGACTTGTGTGAAAATCTGCTGATGTTTTAGGTCATATTTACACAGAAATATATTCATTCATTATCCAAACTGCTGGGAATTGCTGCTGGGGTCACAGGGGGACCAGAGCCTATCACCCACTCATTCACACCTTATGGGGCCAATTTAGAGTCGCCAGTTAGCCTATATTGCGTGCTTTTTGGACTGTAGGAGGAAACCAGAGCACCCGGAGGAAACCCATGTGAACCCAGAATGTAAACTCCACATATAAAGGCCCTACGTCCGGCCCGAGGATCGAACCCAGGACCTTCTCGATGTGAGGCGGCAAAGAAATAAACATGATAATACCAAAGCATTTATGATTGCAGCAATTTTCTGGGAGAAGTGGTCAAAGTTGTACAATACCCTCTTTTGGGTCATTATCTTGCTGTAGGATGAAAACCCCTAACCAAATACTGTAGACATACTGTATGGCGCTGCAGATTGCTGTGGTAGCTGTTTTGTTTCACGGTGCTTCTCACTCTGCACCGACCCTGGATCTATTAAAACAGCCCCTGACCTCCATGTTTGACAGGAGCTTTCTCCTCCATGTTTGACAGTTGATGAAACTGAGACTGAAACTGAGCCCTGCTTACTATGATCACTGTTAAGCTGTGCTTGAAGCTGTGGTCCGGTGAGTTGTTGTCTTGTGCTGTTGTGGTTTTGGCTCTGCCAGACCTCTTCCTGTCAGAGTTTCCCCGTTTCTAAGTGTCTTCTGATGGTGAAGCAGACTGTACTTACTGACACCTTGCCTTTCTTCACAATTTCTCTGTAGGACAGCCCTTTACTTTTAAGCATTATGGTGGTCTGACTCTCTTCCATTGTTAATCAACTTTTTATTGCCATTTTATAGCAACACTACTTTTTGCAGTACAATACTGTTCAAGGGTATGGTACCAGAGTGTGTTCCTACACTACTTTTACACAGATGAGTGAGTTGTAAGTAACCAGGAAACGTTGGAACAGTTGCAGGGCTTGATAGCACCAACTTTCAAGCCTTGATCAACTTTTTAAAGCAAAGTTGTCAACCCATTTCCTGTGCACTATGGCTTTTTTATGGCTTGAAATGCAGACCGTCCCATGGTGGAAATCAGAGAGTTCTTCTTTTATGTGTTCTGTCAAATTGTTATCCACTGAATTGTGTTACCTAGTGGATCTGCACATGCACAGTCCCACAGTCTTGCATGCTTGTTTTCACATCCATAAATTGGTGCTACCTTGGTGTTGAGACTTGGCTGGTTGACAGTAAGTACAAATTTAAAATCCCTATTTGACCTGTAAACACTGGAATATATGCATATACAATGCAGGCATGGAGGCACAGTGTAGAAATGAGACAATGTCGTTCAGACTTATCTTTACACAAAAGTAGCTTGGAACAAGTGTTTGTTCACAAACTAGAAACTTCTCAGCTTTTCTTAGTCATCACTACCTATAATGTAGAATTTTTTTAACATGGCAGCACAAAACGTCAGAACACCGGTTTCTATGTGTCCTTTTTTTTTCTTTTTTTTAATCCCACCACCACCACCCCTCTTCGGAGGACAACTTTATTTTTAATTACAAGTTTCATTTGGGCACAATCCCAAACGATGCAACAGTTGGAATATACATGTATAATCTGCTCCAAACGAACATCCACATAGAGGGGGGACATGAAAAGAGAGAGAGGAGGAAAAAAGGGAAGACACAAGAAAAGCCATGGACACAAGAAAAAACTAAATCTAACAGTGACATCTACACACAAATCGCAAAAGACCGCAAAGCTGATGTGTATTTATGTTAGACTTCTGCCTTTAACTGGGTGCAGTAGTTATGAGGGCGTAGACACACATCTCACTTCCTGTGACATTTGCCTGCTGTTGACTTTCAAACATTGAAGGAAATACACACAAAAGCATGAAAGCCCCACTTGATTCACATTTCATTTATTTCAGGAATTTATCCCTGCCCATAAATAGAAAAAAAGACTAATTTACACAAAATTCTTAGGCTGATCTGATCTAAATGGATCTAAATTTTAGCTGTGGCAGAACATATTAGTGTCAAACTAGACTTAAGTCTGTCAATCAAGTAATTGAGGGGATTTCAAGGCCCTGCCCAGTATCTGGAATCAACTCCAGCTTACAGACAGGAAGCAGAGCCAGAAAAACATTACATATCAGTGTTGAGACATTGCACACGAAACCCCCATCATTCTGGTCTCAGACCCAACACACACACACACACACACACACACACACACACACACACACACACACCAGCAGTCTCGGTCACACTCCAGCAGTCTCGGTCACACTCCAGGTCCTCTCATGATACAGTACCTTCTGTGTCAAAGTGCTAAAGAGAGTAAAAATAAAAAGTAGTTACGGCACTCAACTTTGCATTAATTGTTAGAAAAGCTACATTCATATTCACCAACAGGAAAATTCAAATAAATGTGGAGAAAACTGCATGAAAAATATTGCTGAAGTATAAAACGTGGAGAGATATGAATGACCCTTCACCAATAAATGTTTGTTTATGTGGCACAGTGAGGGTTCTATTAAAAGTAGATGTTTGAGTCTGGTCACTGGTCTTATGATTCCATACGATTATCAGGTCGACGATTCAATACGACACAATATCTCGATGCATCATGACGCATCCCATCAGTTTTTCTACATTATTTCAGACTGCGCAGACTGGACATGGATCACAGATCAGGCAACCACAGTCACTAAGGAGAAATTCTTTTTAACTAGAATTTTTGTGCCGTAGCCAGAAAATTACAGCGCAATGTCATTATGGTATAATTTCAAATGGTTCTGTCCCAGAGACCACTACTCAGACTAAGCAGTAGTCTATGGCTGCCCAGTGTGTGCCCATGTTTGCTTGGAGGAGGGTTATTTTTATTTAATTTTCTAGATATTTGCATTAGTTTTATTATTCATAAAGATGCCTAAATCATCTGGAAATGTTTTGAAAAACAAATAAAATGATTTTAAAAACACAATTTCAGTGGTGAAACTAGATTGCATGCACGGACCATCTGCATTGCTGCCAGAGGGCAGTGGACCGCTGATTGAAAACTCCCAATATAATCAATTATGGTCTGCCAATGCATCGATGCAGAATCATCCATGTCTACACACACACACACACACGCACACACACACACACACACACACACACACACACACACACACACACACACACAGTCGCGTATTACTATCTTTGTGAGGTCCTTCCATAGACTCCCATAATAACTATATGTACAATACTGTGCAAAAGTTTTAGGCAGGTGTGAAAAAATGCTGTAAACAAAGAATGCTTTCAGAAATATAAATAATGATTGTTTATTTTTATCAATTTACAGAGTGTTACTACCTTTTGCCTTCAAACCAGCATAAATTCTTCTAGGTACACTTGCACAAAGTCAGGGATACTGTAGGATTATTTATTATATCTTCATGGAGGAGTTGCAGCCAAAAAGCCATACCTCCGATGTGGAAACAAGGCCAAGCGACTCAAGTATGCACGAAAACCTTGTTGAAGGGCTGGAGAGCGGTACAATAATGAGTGTCTGCAGGCAACAGTGAAGCATGGTGGAGGTTCCTTGAACGTTTGCGGCTGCATTTCTGCAAATGGAGTTGGAGATTTGGCAGGATTAATGGTGTTCTCAATGCTGAGAAATACAGGCAGATACTTATCCATCATGCAATACCATCAGGGAGGCGTATGATTGGCCCCAAATTTATTCTGCAGCAGGACAACGACCCCAAACATACAGCCAAAGTCATTAAGAACTATCTTCAGCGTAAAGAAGAACAAGAAGTCCTGGAAGTGGTGGTATGGCCCCCACAGAGCCCTGATCTCAACATCATCGAGTGTGTCTGGGATTACATGAAGAGACAGAAGGATGTGAGGAAGCCTACATTCACAGAAGATCTGTGGTTAGTTCTCCAAGATGTCTGGAGCAACCTACCAGCCGAGTTCCTTCAAAAACTGTGTGCAAGTGTACCTAGAAGAATTGATGCTGTTTTGAAGGCAAAGGGTGGTCACACCAAATATCGATTTGATTTAGACTTCTCTTTTGTTCATTCACTGCATTTTGTTGATTGATGAAAATAAATGATTAACACTTCCATTTTTGAAAACATTCTTTGTTTACAGCATTTTTTCCACACCTGCCTAAAACTTTTGCACAGTACTGTATATTATTTTACACCCATACCTAACCCTAATCTCAGTCTCAGTAACCAAATGCCTCTTTTTACCTCTTTTAGTTTCTCAAATAAAACAAGCACATTTTCGATAAAGTTATTTTTCTTCGTGGAGACATCTCAAATGTCCCCACAAAGCCCAAAAAACAAAGAAAAGTGATTTTAGGGGACAAAAGGGCCCCACAACACCATAAATACCAGCCTACACGTGTGTGTGCGTGTGTGTGTGTGTGTGTCATTGTACTTGGTCTGAGAATGTGTGTGTGTGTCCGGATGTCAGTAGAGGATCCTGAGACTCTTTTGTGTTGGCCTCTTGAAAAGCAGTGAGGGAAGACGGAGGTGACAGCTCAGTCCTGCACCACCACAGCAGCATACTCGTCAGCAGGACACAGAGGAAGACTATAGATTAAGAACACATGAGAAACAGGAAGGCTGAGATGACCAGTCGGGTCAATCATAGCAAAGACAATAGTGACCTTAAAAAATTACCAACCAATCAGAGACAGGATCCAAATGAAAGCAGGACTGGCATCTACAGAGGCAGCAGGAGACTGTGCTGGGTCTAAAAAAGGGAAAAAATATTTGGAAAATGTATGTAGTGGTGTTCATGAACAAAGACATACACACACACGCACACCAATGGCTGGTTCAGCCAATGAATAAAAATGTCAAAATGATTTTTAGTTGCTTTGTTGTGATTAGAAATAAATGGAGGTGACTGTGTTAAAATCTGCATAGAATTTTGTCTCATTTTAATTGCTGGCATCTGAATTGAATCAAATCAAAATCATAGCATAGATTTAGTGATTTTGGGAGACATCGTACATTGTCAAATAAACAGTATATTCTAAAATCATATTGGCCCTCATTTATCAATACGAGCATAGATTTGGGTGTAAAAATAATGACACAAAATATGAAAAAATAACGGTAGCCATAGACATGTCCGCAATAACGTAACTTTGCGCATGCTTACAATTAGATAAGTTGATAAAGAACGTTCATTAATCATATATAACCCATAATAAACATCACCTGAAACATTAATGCTTAACATATTTTAAGGCCAACTATGATGTAATTAATTCTCTGACACAGCTTGATTTCCACTGACAGGAAAGTGCGTACACGATCCATGCACATCTGATCTGAAACTAATGTCTCTTACCTCTGACGTCTACAACAATACTCCACAGTACAGAAATAGCCACATGCAAACCACAGTTTAAACACTTCTGCTGCACAATGACAACAGATGCAGCTCATGTGGTGATGGGGTTGGGCACCAACCTGTGGGCTGGAGGAGATGGTGATAGATAGTAAGTCCTACAGGAGAGTTCGAGGCTGAACTCCGGCTCACTCTCAGGTCCACACCACTGTGTTTATCTGCACTGCAGAGGGAGTCCATCAACCGGTCACTCCAATACACACGGCTCTACACACACACACACACACACACACACACACACACACACACACACAGATGAAGCAGAAACACGATGGGTTTGTAATGTATGAAATGTCTTCGACAGTTAAACCAACAACCGTAGAAGCTTCATACTGAGTACGGTGCGTTTTCAGAAAAGCAAAAGGACAAAAGTAACAGTAAGTAATTATCTGTCATTGTGAACACACCACAGCATAGCACACAGTGCACCACAACTAAATGTGACCTCTGAGTTTGACCCATCCGTGAAGGAGCAGTGGGGAGCTGACAGGCAGAGCCCAGTGTGGCAGATGGTGAAACATCTGACCTATAACATTCAGTGTCCCAGGAGAGTGATTTTTTTCCCCCGGGACAGACCATCAAAAAGAAGGATAGTCAGGTGGCAACCCTAATTACAGGTGACAAACCTATTTACACTACTTTGTACTTGTTTACACATGTACTTATATAACTATGTATGTGGGAAAAATACAGAATCTCAAATCAAATATTTCATGTTCTGTTCGCTCTGTCTGTTCCTGACGTGTGTTTACACAGTTACATCTAAACAAGTGTTCAGGTTGTACTAGACTTTCTGAAAGTGCTCATGTCCAAGGAATCCAAACCTTCTAGATTAACTGGGCTGACATAATCTAGGAGTTGTTCAAAGACAATAAACTACAGTTGTGTGAGCATCTTGTAAGAACACTTTTTGCTGTCTTAAACCTTTTACTTAAGCTTAAGAAACAGCCTCATCTCCTTATCTTGAACCTTAGATTTCAACACGAAAGAACAACACACACAACCATTATTTTACACAACATTTACATTATAGTTCCTGTTGCGTGGTGGGAAAGCCACAAACAAATGTAATTCTCAATTTTCATTGACCACCACTCAGACACAACAATATTCTCGTGTAAGCTGGCACTGCTACATTTGTGCACTCTTGGGGAAAAAAAAATCCTGTACTTACCTTGTATCGCCAAGCGATAAAATGATTGAACACTTCTGAGAAAGTAATGTTTTCAATGACAATGATTAAGTTTGATATCATAGCAAAGTAGACAGCACACACATCCTGTCACATGTGTAGAAAAAGCTGCCCACCGGTCCTTTACAGATGGCTCAAATGCCAAGGTCACAATTCAGTGTGGTGTGTCCACAATGACAAATAATCACTCGCTTAAATACAGTATGGTCAGAAATGAATGACTTTTTTTGTTATTAAAACCTCTAGTTATTCAGCAATAGATTTTTGCATATTCTTTGATACTTATGATAAAATAAGTATTAAAGTATTTAAAGTATTAAGTATTTTTTTATCCCTGTTAGGTTGTAAAATAGATATACTGTAGTACAAGCGACAGTTGGGATATTGGTATTCGATGTGGTAAAAAATATAAAAACCAATCAATGGTGTTTTTTTTTAAATCACACTAATATTGCTCTGCTCAACTGCTCATCTGTAATTAATTCAAAAATTTAACTTCTACTCTCCATAACTTATTTCTGATGTAGGTTTTAGAAGTTCATTATCCAGGAGTTAAAACAGACTGCAAAACTAAATCAACTCTGCAACAGAACAGCTCTTAAGTGTTACAAAAATCATCACATCCAGCCTTTTGGGTGAAAATATATGTAGACAACACATGGAATCATTTAAAGTGAATCTCTGTACTCAGTGAATTAACAATTTGACACGATTACAGCAGTAAAATGCATCACATCATGTAATCTGCATGGTTAGTGCTAGGGGTAGGTGATATGACGAAATATATCGGGCGAAATTAAAATGTCTATTGTTTCATATTCACAAAATACTCCAATACGGCTCTGGTTTTCACTGTTTGGATGACGTTTTGCGGTAGTCGCCATGTAGCCATGCGGATGTAGCCACACAGAATATGGTGTTCTGGTGTTATACAGAAGGTCCCAAAGTTCGATCTTACGATGATAATAGCAATACGACAAAATTGTAGAAATATTTTACGCTTCGTGTGACAGACAAATGTAGCAGCATATGCAGATCTAACTGTTTTTACTGTTTTTGGTGTTACAAAGACCAATGTAACCAATTTTCAAAAGCTCAATGGGGTCTTGTGAACGCATCTCAAGTGTAAATCTGGGACCACCCGTATTTGTGCATTAATTCTGAGCGTGCAGGGAAACTTTCGCAAGCCAAATCTTGTGTCTGTGCATGGTCAACTCTGCCTAGATGTGCTCTCGGAACACTCCAAGCTGTAATGGAAAACTATTTTTACGCATATAGAAGTAATTTTGAAAGTGTGTGTGTGCAGAACAGAATCTCACATGAGAGCTGTGACGGCGTCTCTCTGCTGAGAAAACGCATTAAATACAACTATTATTTAACTCTGTCTCTGGGTCTGATATTTGGGTAAAAGAATTTCCACCACAGTGCACACTCAGATCTGCTTGCTCTCGCGCTCAGATCTATGGAATGGCAAAGGTGGCACAATTCACCCTATTGGCACCTTACTCCAGTGCTGTACACAGCGCTGGCTTATACAGCTATGTTCCAGGGTAAAAAGATGCATTTGACCACAAGTCCCTAGAGCGCTGCAAAAAGTGTTTTTTTTTATTGCATTTTTTTTAAAAATTGCTGGTGTATTAGAACATCACAAAAAACTGTTTTTAACAAATAAAGCCGTGTTAAAAACTAAACATAAAACTAGACACAAGAATTTGCTTGCAAAAATTCCCCTGAATTTACGCTATATGTTATCGGGATATGAAATGAACTAGGTTGGGATATGATTTGTCATACCGCACAGCCCTAGTTAGTGCATACCTCAAACACTGCCACAGCGAAGGGTCGGTCCAGGTAGCCATTGGATTCCACCACCGTCTTACGCTGCTGTCCATCAAACCTCACCCTCGATATCATGTGGAGCCCAGAATCAGCCCAGTACAGCAGATCCCGAGTTATATCTAACCACAACGGATGCACCACACAAAATATTACATCCATCTGCCATATAATCAGTCAGATAAGCTATGGCTGGGCACAAAAAATGGTCTCAGTATTTAAAGGCTGAATGGCAATACTCGAATTACACCTTGGGCTGATTTGTAAGACAAGGTGACACGCAGGATGTCATAAGCACTGGGCCTCATTCACTCATTATCTGAACCGCCTAATCCCCAACTGGGGTGGTGGGGGGACCGGAGCCTATTCTGGGAACTTACGAGCGCAAGGCGGGGACCAACCCTGGGCAGGCGCCAACACACCGCAGGGCGCACACACTCACAGGCACACCTTACGAGGCCAATCTAGAGTCGCCAATTAACCTATATTGCTGCTTTTGGACTGTGGGAGGAAACCGGCGCTCCCAGAGAAAACCCAGGCAAACACAGAGAGAGCATGCAAACTCCACACAGAAAGGCAATAAGGCTGTCCCGGGACTCGAACCCAGGACCTTCTTGCTGTGAGGAGGCAGCGCTAACCACTGCGCCACCGTGCCGCCCTCATTGGGCCTCATTCACCAACATTTTCTCAAGTTTCTTCTTAAATTTGCTCTTAAAAGGTTAAGACATTGGGTTTCATTTACCAACCGTTCTTACAAACAAATGTCTTCTTAAACCCCTCTTTTCACGAAGATTCTGGAATTTGTTCTTAGCGTAGATAAGTACAGAATCTATGGACACTCAAAACCAGTCGTACGCACATTTGAGTGATGATGGTCTGTTCAGAATAATCATTTGTGGCAGTTCTGTTCATTGGACAGTTGGTAAAAATGACAAAAACATATTTAAAATTAATAAATTGTTAATTAAACAATTCATATTTAATTACTCTATTAATATTAATGTAACATTACATATTGATATTGATAATTATTATGATTTATTATTATTTAACATTTTTATTGTTCATAATAATACATAATTAATTAATTATACATATTTTAATACATATTAATAAATCATTTTATCTTCATGGTACAATCAGCAATCATGTGGTTTGAATCCTGCCATCTTCAGTGATTGATTATGACAGGGGATTAAACGTCCAATTCGCTTCTGAATTGAATAAGCGGCAAATGAAATGAAGGAAAAGACATAAAAATAATGCAGTACAGGTTCAGGTTATATGTGGACTTTAATTTGTTCTAAGTGTGTTGTACAATAAGAACACTATCGGTTTGTGCGGGTTGATAACTGTTCATTTTAATGAGTTCGTACAGTCTTTTAGTTGTTTTTATCCTACTTTTTAGATGAATGAAATATTACTGTCTACATGTTTGGATTAAACGGTGCATTTTGAAGCATCAAGAATGTCCTTTCGCTCCTTTTGCCGTTTACTCAATGTGGAAGCGAATTAGACGTTAATCTTCCGTACGTTTATTTGTAGTAAGGCGACTATCGTCAAATGCATGCACCTGCGACAGGGGTGTTTTCTCGACAGCTGTGCTGGTCTCGACAGGTCAACGATCTGCGCATCTCTGACATTCTTCTCGGCCCGACTTTTTGCACACGGCCCTACAGTCTCATGTCCTTTTATCGGACATTGAGGGGCGTTTCTCTATGGTAAGTCAGAAACACTGCCCCACGCTTTCAATTACGAAGACGTGAAAAAGTCTTAAGAAGATATTGGTGAATGAGGCGCATTGTTTATTAAACAACTGTAGAATTGAAGAAACCCACTGCGCATAAATCCTTCTACAAAACGGAGTCTTCAGCAGACCATTACTGACCGCAAATTGACCATGTCTTGTGAGTGAAAACGTATGCGTTTAGAGTTGGCGTTGCTTTATTTAGCTTTAGTTCTTGTAATCTTTTACAATGGTTATATAGCTATGTTACTTCCCCTTACGGCAAATGCTACACTGCTGGGCAAAAATTTATTGCATGTTTTATGATAACTCTTTTGTTTAACAAATCCAGGTGAAACAAGTAACAGTGTTTCACAATACTGTACATTGTCTGTATCCAATGTACAGTTTAGAAGAGGATGGCTTTTCCCTTGTTAGTAAACTCAGTCGTTTGGGTAAGTACAGCCTTTCACAGTGTGCTGCGCCAGTGCTGTTCCATTCAGGTCTGATTGCTTCCCACAGCTATTCAGTGCTCCTAAATGATCTGCCTGCTCTCATCAGTGCCTTAAAAGTTTGTATTAAGCACAGAATTCACTACTGTTATGCTCCGTCTGACGGGGGAAGTTGATAGTTTTGCCTTAATTTGTCTTCAAAAATGTCTAAATGACATGTATTTGTTGAAGTCGAAAGTGTTTGTCAAGTTGTATCCTGAAAATTGTACATATGTAAATCAAGTATATACAATATATCGCCCACACCTAGTGCATGTGAAACTTGTTCCCAGAAAATTTAGGAGCAATGACCAGCCGTGGGAAGCAGTCAAACATGAATTGGACAGTATTGATGCAACACACTGCAAAAGGCTGTCAGATAGCTTGCACAAAAGGCAAGAAAAAGGCAAGTTTTCTTAAGAAAAACAAGGGAAAAGCCATACTAAAATGTGCACTAGATATATACAATAATCTGATACACAGTAGCTTCCTGCTTACACTGTTATGCTTGTATTTGTTCAAATAAAAAAAGTATGCACAGAAAATGTGGCACGGTTCGCCTCATTTTTTGCCCAGCAGTGTAAATTGATATAAAGGGCACCTCATCCGATATCGTTTTCCAAAATACAGCTTATCGATATACATTATAAAGTCGATAACACTGCCCAGCCTTAAGCAAATAATCAAGCCTGTGTTCTAACCCAAAGTGATGGCGACGGGGCTGCGTATGAGTGAGGTGACCAGAGCTCTTCTGTCCTGACCGTGCAGGCCGGAGCGCTCAATCCTGGGAGAAACACCAGCATCCGCCCAAAACAGCAACCTAGTGAGAGGGGACAGGACAGCAGACATGTTAAGGACATAAGTAATATCACTCATTTTAACGGAACACAGCCACACATTTTCAAAGTGTTGGGGAGAGACGCTTCTAACATTTACTAACTGCTTTTTCAGTGGCTTATAAAACACTGCAGCTTTTCTTGCAACTATCATTTATTTTTTACATACAGACGCAGTGAGGCAAAATGGTACATTATTGCAAAAGAAATTGCCTCTTTACAAAGACAGGTATTTTGAAATACCAGATGTTTCCGAATTCAGTTGACATCAAGAAGCGGCCTCTAGTATGCCCAGTTGTCCATGGCAGATGATGGAAACAAGAATTCATGGCCGTACTTATTAAAATGTATGACTGAAACAGGCAAAATTTACACAGCGAGGGTAACAGTCAAGATTCAAGATTCTTTGTCACATGCAAATTATACAGGTACAACATGCAGTGAAATGTATCCTGATCCGCTCTTTGACCATGCAATTAAGGCAAAAATTTAAACAAGGAGAACAATAGAACCTTAAAATAACTTAAAAATAAGGAGATAAAGGGAAAGAGATAAAAAAGAAAATAAACTATGACTTATATACAATAAGGTGCAATGGATTTAAATGGTGCAATGAGTTTTTAAAGTGCCAAGTGCAGCTGCACAGCAAATATTGGACAGTGCAAGTATGCAAATATGCAAGCTGAAGATCAAAACCAATTCTACCTCCATAACCTTAATATGATCAGATATAACAACTAACCCTTGTAGAGGCTGAACAGTTACAGCAGTGGGGCGGGACAGGCCGGGGACGAAAGTTCTTTGTTCTGACCCATTCAGAGCGGCCACATGTATGGCTCGAGTGCTGGTGCTGGTCCAGTACAAACACTCGTGGATCCAGTCCACAGTCAGTCCTACAATCCCACTGGTGTTTCTGAGGAAGACCCCAGGCTTGTCATCTTGCTTGTCCATGGACAGCCTGAAACACACGCACACACAAACTTACCATGTTTTCTTTGGGTCAGGTTTATTTTAACCCCTAGCTATAACTGGCTCATAATAGTAATTGTGAGGACAAAAAGTTCCTGGATAGACAAAACCTGGACACAGATTCTGATTAGGGCTGTGTGATATGACAAAATATATCAGATGATGAAGTTAAAATGTCTATTGTTTAATATTATACTCTATCATTTATTTCATGGTGTTGCAAAATACACTGTTTATTGCAATATTTTTTCATACAGCCTGTATGAAATGATTAGAGGTTCAAGCTTGTATTGTGCAGCCAAAATCATAAGTCCAAGAGATCTGAAACGAGGTGCTTCCTTAAGTGCAACGTATTGCTAGCCCCAATTCTGCATTTTGCGTGGTAAATGTTGCATGTTGTGCAGTCACACAGCCGAACGCTTTCGGCTTGCCGCCATGTTTCCACATTTTCGTGCACGGTTTCTCTACGCATCCGCTTTCTTCCCCTCGCAACCGTTGTCATGGTAAACAAAACTAACATTATAGCTTAAACAGCAAATGGAAATTTAACTGCAGTAAATATCTATCTTTTTCTATCTTATTGCTGCTGTAAATGTAAATTGGACTGAAACACTAAGATGATTAATTTAAACCTTTTACCCAGTTCCGCCATAGATTGTACGCATGTGCCTCTGAAGACGCCATCAATGGATGGTTATGCGTACATCAATCGCAAAAAACAGAGACAGGACCCCATTAAGCAGTTCTAAAATGTGAGTGCTAAACACTTATGTTTGGCATACAAGACAGAAGGTTTGTAGACACTTTATTCCTGTTTATTTTTCATGTTTTCATTTATGTCTTTTGTGTCATTACAATTGAAATGAGAGAGCGGTCAGCTAATAAATGACAGATAGCCGACTGTCTCTGCGGCACTTCTTCAGCCAGGACCCATTCTTTATTGTGCTTGTAGAACGACACTGAAGGCCATGCTTTCAGTGCAACAGTAATACTAGAAAAAGTCTTCTCTACCTCGGTTGTAATGAGGTCAATTTCTACGTCAGATAAATTCCTCTTTTTTGCCACTTTCTGTTTCCTCATGTCGCGATGTTCTTGGCCGCTGCCCCGTACACCATTAATAAGTAGGGGTGCAGCATGTAAATTGCGATTTAACCCGTTTTGCTGCATGACAGGATTGTTTTCAGGGTGCGCCCTGTCATGCAGCAAAACGGGTAAAGTAGTAGGACCAGAGTAACTGCTAGAAAAAGTCTTTTGATTTCCCATTCATATTCTCTGCATTATCCCGTCCTCTCAGCCTGTATGAAATGATTAGAGGTTCAAGCTTGTATTGTGCAGCCAAAATCATAAGTCCAAGAGATCTGAAACGAGGTGCTTCCTTAAGTGCAACGTATTGCTAGCCCCAATTCTGCATTTTGCGTGGTAAATGTTGCATGTTGTGCAGTCACACAGCCGAACGCTTTCGGCTTGCCGCCATGTTTCCACATTTTCGTGCACGGTTTCTCTACGCATCCGCTTTCTTCCCCTCGCAACCGTTGTCATGGTAAACAAAACTAACATTATAGCTTAAACAGCAAATGGAAATTTAACTGCAGTAAATATCTATCTTTTTCTATCTTATTGCTGCTGTAAATGTAAATTGGACTGAAACACTAAGATGATTAATTTAAACCTTTTACCCAGTTCCGCCATAGATTGTACGCATGTGCCTCTGAAGACGCCATCAATGGATGGTTATGCGTACAACAATCGCAAAAAACAGAGACAGGACCCCATTAAGCAGTTCTAAAATGTGAGTGCTAAACACTTATGTTTGGCATACAAGACAGAAGGTTTGTAGACACTTTATTCCTGTTTATTTTTCATGTTTTCATTTATGTCTTTTGTGTCATTACAATTGAAATGAGAGAGCGGTCAGCTAATAAATGACAGATAGCCGACTGTCTCTGCGGCACTTCTTCAGCCAGGACCCATTCTTTATTGTGCTTGTAGAACGACACTGAAGGCCATGCTTTCAGTGCAACAGTAATACTAGAAAAAGTCTTCTCTACCTCGGTTGTAATGAGGTCAATTTCTACGTCAGATAAATTCCTCTTTTTTGCCACTTTCTGTTTCCTCATGTCGCGATGTTCTTGGCCGCTGCCCCGTACACCATTAATAAGTAGGGGTGCAGCATGTAAATTGCGATTTAACCCGTTTTGCTGCATGACAGGATTGTTTTCAGGGTGCGCCCTGTCATGCAGCAAAACGGGTAAAGTAGTAGGACCAGAGTAACTGCTAGAAAAAGTCTTTTGATTTCCCATTCATATTCTCTGCATTATCCCGTCCTCTCAGCCTGTATGAAATGATTAGAGGTTCAAGCTTGTATTGTGCAGCCAAAATCATAAGTCCAAGAGATCTGAAACGAGGTGCTTCCTTAAGTGCAACGTATTGCTAGCCCCAATTCTGCATTTTGCGTGGTAAATGTTGCATGTTGTGCAGTCACACAGCCGAACGCTTTCGGCTTGCCGCCATGTTTCCACATTTTCGTGCACGGTTTCTCTACGCATCCGCTTTCTTCCCCTCGCAACCGTTGTCATGGTAAACAAAACTAACATTATAGCTTAAACAGCAAATGGAAATTTAACTGCAGTAAATATCTATCTTTTTCTATCTTATTGCTGCTGTAAATGTAAATTGGACTGAAACACTAAGATGATTAATTTAAACCTTTTACCCAGTTCCGCCATAGATTGTACGCATGTGCCTCTGAAGACGCCATCAATGGATGGTTATGCGTACAACAATCGCAAAAAACAGAGACAGGACCCCATTAAGCAGTTCTAAAATGTGAGTGCTAAACACTTATGTTTGGCATACAAGACAGAAGGTTTGTAGACACTTTATTCCTGTTTATTTTTCATGTTTTCATTTATGTCTTTTGTGTCATTACAATTGAAATGAGAGAGCGGTCAGCTAATAAATGACAGATAGCCGACTGTCTCTGCGGCACTTCTTCAGCCAGGACCCATTCTTTATTGTGCTTGTAGAACGACACTGAAGGCCATGCTTTCAGTGCAACAGTAATACTAGAAAAAGTCTTCTCTACTTCGGTTGTAATGAGGTCAATTTCTACGTCAGATAAATTCCTCTTTTTTGCCACCTTCTGTTTCCTCATGTCGCGAAGTTTTTGGCCGCTGCCTCGTACACCATTAATAAGTAGGGGTGCAGCATGTAAATTGCGATTTAACCCTTTTTGCTGCATGACAGGATTGTTTTCAGGGTGCGCCCTGTCATGCAGTAAAACGGGTAAAGTAGTAGGACCAGAGTAACTGCTAGAAAAAGTCTTTTGATTTCCCATTCATATTCTCTGCATTATCCCGTCCTCTCTTGCATTTGTCTTTTGTGGACGACCAGCCTTCTTGGGGGACTTGAGTGAGTTTGTGACATTGTAAAGGTGCTATATTCTACACTCAAAAAAATGATTTGTGGCCCTAGTAAGCATTGAGAAATAGTTTTAAGTAAAATGTAACTAAAATATCTGAAATCAAAAGTGTATGTATGGAAAACACATACAAGTAACGCTTACTAAATCTAAATAAATCAGTTAAACTATATTTGACTAGATCACATAAGGTGTGACATGTATTGTACTCCAGCACAGTAGGTGGTGATAATGCCGCAATTTTTTGTATGTGTCTTCTCTGCATCTTGGCTGATTAATGTTACCACCTGCGTAGTGATCGCTTACTGATCATGGGCGTGCCTGGCGGTCTTAAAATTTAACCTTGTGGCATTCAGAAAAAGCTTACAGCACCAGCAAAAGTTATCTTAACTTAATTCATTTTTAATTATGAAGTGGCTTCGCCGTGCGTTGATTTTAACGCAGTCGGGCAGTCTCAGCCAATGTGCCTTCCAATTAATTACATCTAAAATCAAAGAAGTATCGGTATCGGTACTCTGTATCGGCAAGTACACAAATTAACCCTAGGGTTAACCCTAGCCCTAACAAGTTGTTATACCCTATTGTTATTGTGCCGATTTTTATGGGGCCATGCAGTTTGGCAAAGGACTGCAACACCACACACCGAGTGTCATAGAAATCTGGCTCTGGGTGGGCTACAGCTTTGAAATTTGGCAGTTAGGTCCGGGACCCCACCCTCTACTCAGGCAAAAAAAAATTGGGCCACTCCCCCGAAATTCGGGGGTCCAAAACCCCCTCCCACTACTCAGGCAAAAAAAAACAATTGCACTACTCTGCCAGTTGGGGGCGCTAATAAGCTATTTTGTAAATCTTATACCATCTTACTCCTTGGGTCAAGACGAATCTTTGTAGTCCCTCGGATCTATTTCCGCCATATTGGATTTCTCGCTAATTTGCATAATATGTAAAACCATCTCTTGCGAACTAGACACTGGATTTTTATCCAATCTGCATTCAACTGGTATCATTGGAATCCCAAGACACTCTTTTTTAATGATTATTGAGCACATTTTTAATTTAAGTCTTCATTTGGCTGTAATATGCAAATAAATGTGGTTGGCTTGGCATAGGACTGCAATGCCACACACTGAGTGTCATAGAAGTCCGGCTCTGGGTGGGCTACAGCTTTGAAATTTGGCAGGTAGGTCTGGTACTCCCTCCCACTACTCAGGCACAAAAGAACTGCACCACTCTGCCAGTTGGTGGCGTTATAATAAGCTATTTTGCGTTTTGCCTAATAAGTTTTGAACCGTAGCACTCTAGGTAAAAGGATGAAACGTGTCATATTTCAACATCTGTCCACTTCAATTCATCAAAAACTGATAAAGGTGCAAACTGCATGGCCCCCGTAATCACTGCTTGCAGTTATATTTAGGGGGCCATGCAGTGGAACACTGCGTGGTACCCTATTGTTATTGTGCCGATTTTTTTTTTTTTTCTGCCTTAAAACGCGTTGTGGATAAAAAACGGTAAGACCTACAGCTTTGAAATTTGGCAGGTAGGTCCGGTACCCCCCCCACTACTCAGGCAAAAAAAATTGCACCAAAATAAGCTATTTTGCAATTTTCCAAAAAAATTTGCATTTTGCCGAAGAAATGTTTAACCGTAGCTCTGATTCTCAAAAATCTTATCTTATTCTTTGGTTTAAGTGGAATTTTTTAGACCGTCGCATCTATTCCTGCCGTATTTGATTTTTCGCTCATTTGCATAAAATGAAATCCCATCTTTTTCGAACTCGTCCCTGGATTTTTGTCCAATCTGCATGCAACTGGTATCATTTGAATCCCAAGACACTCTTCTTTAATTATTACTGAGCACATTTTTAATTTAGGTCTTCATTTTTATGTAATATGCAAATAAATGGGCTCGGCTTGGCGTAGGACTGCAAACCCATACACCGAGTGTCACAGAAATTCGGCTCTGGGTGGGCAACAGCTTTGAAATTTGGCAGGTAGGTCCTTGACTCTACCCAATACTGAGAAAAAAAATTTGCGCCCATATTTCAACAGTTTAAACCTCACGTACTATTCAGGCAAAAAAAATTATTGCACCACTCTACCACTTGGTGGCGCTAATAAGCTATTATGCGTTTTCCGTAATAACTTTTAAATCGTAGCTCCGATTCTTAAAAATCTTATACCATCTTATTTCTTAGGTCAAGACGAATCTTAATAAACCCTCGTATCTATTTTTCCCATATTGGATTTTTCTTTAATCGGCATAACTAGTCAACTAGATCCTGGATTTTTATCCAATCTGCATGTAACTGGTATTATTTGAATCCCAAGACATTCTTCTTTAATTATTATCGAGTATATTTTTAATTTAGGTTTTCATTTGGCTGTATTTTTTTAAATAAATGTGCTCGGCTTTGTATAGTAATGCAATGCCACACACTGAATATCATAGAAATCTAGCTCTGAGTGAGCTACCGCTAATTTTCATAATATGGAATCGTGTTATTTAAATCTCATTTTCTCCATACCCGTGTTTGTTTTTTCCACTATTAGCATGTCAATGGTGAGGAAGCTAAGAGGGAGATCTCTCAGGCCACCAAGGGGATTTCTATGATTTGCAGTGAAGGTGCTGGTGAAGAGGATAAACCAGAGGATGTCTGAGTGGTGATTGAGGGTGTGGAGCTGCTAAGCAAACTGAGAAGTATTTTCTCTGAGTGTCATGCTTTTTGGAACCATTTACACACTCAACCTGAGCTATCCCCAGGAACTTAAATACACATTTGAGTTCTTCCAAAAAGTGGTGATGAACTTGGATGGCAACAAACTATCCCCAAAGGATCAGACACTTAAAATCAAGATGCTTCACTAAGTGCTTACAGGGAATGCACTGGACAGTTGGGCTGGCCACATATCCCTTTTAATTTTCTAGAAATGTCAGAGTTTTGTTTTCCTTAAGATATAATAGAAGTTTGTTTTTTGATTACCTGTCTTACTAAAAATGGTGAAATATTCTTGTGCTGTTATTTGTACTGTTGAGTTTGCTGTACTTGGAAAAACTTGTGTTTTAAATTGTTTCTGACAAGTCTAGCAATAAAGGTGCAGAACTGTGAATGTCGTTTTGTGATTTATTACGGGAGATGGGAAAACAAGGTTCATTCAAAAATACATTAACTTTACTCAATAACTACATATAAACACTTAAGGTTTATGTAAAAGTTCCTCTTAACTTAATTCAATAATTACATGTAAACACATAAAGCTAATGTAAATCTCCACATTAACTCTATGTGCTACACATAATTATTAAGTAATGTTAAGGTAAAGTTTTAAATAACCCTTATGTGTCTTACATAGGAATTTACATTAAGTTTGTTTAATTCTCTTAAGTATACTTCACATGTTAGAAACAAGAACTTTTACATTAAACTTAAATACATAAAGTCCACGTTTTTGGCCTAATTATTTTTTTTAGTGTAGAAATCACAGATTTGGAACAACCAACTTCTCTTGCAATGGCCTTCATCTGGACAACCTGCTGCCGGAGGGTTTCAGTCACTTTAGAACAGCTCAACATCTTGCAAAGTCATTGATAACTGGAAAGTTACAGCTGCCAGTTAAATAGGATTTGTCAGATAATTAAGGAAATTAGCACCAGTTGCCAGACTAACACCAAATACTGTGTTTCTGAATTTATGTAACTCATGACATAAGTTAAAATACTGCTCTTTTACTCCTGTTTGGATAATTTCCAAATAGGACTACGTAGTGATCTTAATATTTAGGAAATTGTAGGTTGTTCTCTAATTTTGATCTCCAGTGTACATTTCCCTCATCACAAATTTTTTTTTTTCTTCCACAAATGTTACAAAAGACATCACAAATGTTATTGTTCAAAGGACATTAATAACCATCAACCAGGACAATACCTTTTCAGACAGGAGTGAATAAGAGGTCAGTTAAAGAGTTTTTACTCCTACCTGTAAATGAGTTCTTCTTGTGGGTCACTGTAGTAGATGGAGCTGTTTGCCATAAACACAGCTACAGTCCCCGGTGAGCTCGAGTTGGTCGCGATTTGCCTTTGCTCTGAACCAGAGGTGTCCATCCAACCAATACCCTCGCCACTACTGAACACCAGACCGGCAGCCGTGCCTACAAACACATAACCACACACCAAATAGTTTTGCCTCCATGCAGGTAAGTACAGTAGAGCAGATTTACATTTCAAGTTCTCACCTGTAGCCAGGCAGCGGCCCTCCTCTGGGCCTTTCAGGTAACCAACATGACAGTCACATGTGACAGATCCATTGGAATGGACACATACTTGGTCACAGACGTCATGATCCAGACAGGAGTCTATCTCTGAAAACAGAGTCAATAAAATATCCATGATGTCCTACTCTCTGAATGGATACATGGCTTAACCACAAGAAACACTCAAAATCCAGCCTTGTGTTCAGGGCTGCAATGATTAGTTGACAATTGACCATGTCAATCTTAAAAATTAATCCACACATAATAATATATAATAAAGTCTATTTGTAACTGCAGTGATCTACAAGAAAAACTGGCTTTACTTCTATTGCCTGCCAAAACTATTCTGTATTAAAGGAGAAGAAAGCATGAACTAGGGATGCACAGATCCAACAGTTCTGATACGGTTGTCGATACGTCAGCCAATCCCAAGTGTCGATACCAGTTTTTAATTAATAAGTTGTGTATTTCCTTGTGAGGAGAATTACGATTATTCTGTTATGCTTATTATTTGTTTAAACACAGTTCTGTAATTTTGTGACGGTCCCTAATCCTGCGGCGCTAAAACCATCAGGAACACAGATTGCGAGCGAGAGCTGGTGTTGTTAAGGAAATTATACAGTATAATCTTGTGATTTGCTTTTGGGGTTGTAGTGTGCAGCATTGCTTGTTCTGCTCATTGTCATATCAATATGTACGAATTACCGTGAATGTCGAACAATAAACCAGCTTTACTGCAGAACTTAATGCATAATGAACTGTGTGTGAGCACCTAAGCAAACATAGAAAAACTTACAATTTAATTGAACAGATCGGTTCCACAGATCAGCCCAATCATCCTTCCATGATGTTACATGGAAGTGCAAGCAACTGAATACAAAGGTAACCTTCTCTGTAATATCCACATTTACTACAATCCCCCACACTCGACTCTTACATGGAGCTCCAGCAACTATGTGAAAACAGTGATAAGTGAATACACAGCGTGTGTATTTACAGAACGCAGAACTCCACTTATCGCTGCACTTTTATGCAATTACTTGTTTTGTGTACAGATTTACTCACAAATTCTTCCTTTTTCTTTTGCAGAAATACTGTTAAGTTTAAAGTCTTGTAATTCTGCCTGTATGTGTATGGTTTCTGTACATCAAAAGGATTCTGAGTTATTCCAAAATAGCTAATACATTTCATCTGAATATTGCAACCAGTGGAGTGTACCTTCATATGTGAAAATGCAAACAATTAATCCTTTTCCCAACATCGTTGTTGCTTGCAATAGCTTAATTTCCTACTTTGCATGTTCCTTATATGACTTTATGTTCTGTTCACCTAGGATCCATAAACATGAATGTTTCAGATTATCACCTTCGCAGTGTGTGTCCCGCATCAGCTTCATGCCCACAGGACACATACACTTGAATCCCAGGGGCAGATCAACACACTCATGAGAACAGCCACCATTATTCAGCTCACACTCGTTCTGATCTAGAGAGAAAGACAGACCATGATTTTTCATCTTATGAAAGGGCACTCAGTTCTCTTTCTGGACCACTTCAGCTCAGATGGGATCTTAGTCCTTTTTCTGTTCATACTTAATTCTTATGGAGCTCTCAGACCTTTACTGCTTTGCATTCTGGGTAGTTTTCACTTCAGACAAAAACTGTCAAAGCAAACCAGGAGCACTTTGTGTTCATAAGGCGCGAGTTAAACGAACCGTGCCGCGGACTTGAAGCAAACCGGACTGACACCACTTCCCGATGTGGTCTCAGTTCGGTTCGTTTCAGAGGAGTTCGTTTGACGTGTTCACATATACTGTATGTAAAAAATGCTGACTAATCAATGAGTTCGCTTTAAGGGCTGAAACAGACCAAGTGTGAAAACACCCTTAGAGACTCAAGATTTGGTGTTTTTGAAAAAAATCAAAGTGTGTCACTAAAAGTCACCAAAAGTCATAAGCTACAGTTTATGAAAGACTAACAAAGCTGTATTTCTACTGCTGTAACACGTGTAGGTCATATATCTTCAAACACTACTAATGTCTATGATGCAGCGTTACCTATTCCAAATTAGCTCTTTGATGCCATCTAGTGACATTGGTGTAATATCATGCTTGAAGGACGGGCAAAAAAAAGGTTTTAAATTTGTGTCAAAAAGGGAGCAGTCGTCACAGTGTTTAACCTAACATTATATTAGGAAGGCACCCCTCCTTGAAGGTCAAGTCATTTTTTATATATATAGCACCAGGTCACAAGGAAGTCTTATAGAACAGGTCTACACCTTGCCCTTTTATTAAACAAACTAAATAAGCCTCTTATGGTATGAAGACAGTACATGAACACACTGGAAAAGGCACACACTGAGTGCTTGGACCCCAAAAAAGCAGCAATTTCAAGTGGAATGAAACAAAAACTGAGAAGACTTTCATTCATTCCAGATTTTAAGCATCATTTTAACTCTCAAAAAATGAAATAAAAGGTGACAACAAAAAATAATTAAATGAGACAAAATAAGCAGAAGGAACTAGGATCTTAGTACCGGGTCTAGTCTGCTTGTGTCCTTACCACAGTTCTCCTCATCGCTGCCGTCCACACAGTCTCTGTGGTGGTCACACTTCCATGAGTAAGGGATACACGGTCCATTAGAGCAGTGAAACTCAGAAACGCTGCATGTGTCAGCTTTCGAGCCAGCAGGTTTTTGGGGCGCACATTTTGCAGAGCGCTCATCTGCCTCGTCCGGGCAGTCTGCGCGCCCATCGCACACCGCAGCGGCTGGCACACAGCGGCCCGCTGCCACGCAGTGGAAGGCGACGGCAGTGCAATTGGGACACAAGATCTCATCGCTGGCGTCGCCACAGTGGTCAGTCCCGTCGCAGCGCAGAGCCACGGACACACACTTCTGGTTAGAGCACCCAAACTGCCCGCTGGCGCACTGTTCCACACCTGAAAGTAAGGACCACACAATTATGGGAATACTGTTGGAACTGAACAAATAGGGCTGGCCGCATAAGAATTGGTACAGCAGTGATAATAGGCGATTAGGCAGGTATTAGGGCTGGACAATATAACCTCAAATCAATATCACAATAAACTGAGCCTTTACCTTGATTACAATTAATAAATGATTATTTTATTTGGGATTTTTTGTGGTTGTTACCATCATAATTCACTGGCAAGGTTTGTACTGTAAATATTCTTAACTATATCTAGTTATTTTACAAGTATTATTACAAGTATTATCAATAATAATCATCATGGGCAAGATCACATCGATTAGAGGTTCTGAACTTCTGTTTCAATTCATTTTCAATTAACTGCCCAGCTGCAGCCGATATGACATTCCAACGGTCTGATGATCTTAAGCAAAAATATCACAGTATTACTTTATTGCAGTTACGGATGTGTTATTTTCAGTCTTTAAAGAGTTTTTTAAAAAATCAATGAACACAAACTATTTTTTGTAAACATGTATTTTAATGTAAAATAAAAAATAAATAACTGAAGTATTCTAAATAAAATCTAAATTATGCAGTCCATTTTTTCACACTACATGATTCTGAAAGTGGTCAAGAAATGTAACACCACCCTCTCGCAAAACAGGAGTTTAAAAATTGACATCCTACAAGATTTTACTGTATGTTACGCAAGAGCTGAGAGACTTCTGCACCTTGTCTTTGAGAAATAGTAGTAGGATCCTTCAGTCAAAAATTAAAACTAATTATGGTAAATCTGCATCGATTACATTTTCGTAGAATAACTGGAACTTCTTTCTGGCTCGTTCTCTCAGTATGAAAGGAGCAAGAACCAGCACCCCCAAAAAAACTTAAATCTGGAAATTTCTGTTGAATTTTTGCAATGCCCTTTGACATTACACTGCTCACAGGAACCACATTAACCCAACTAGTCAGCTTTGAATTTTTTTTTTTTTTAATTATAAATTTCAACACCTCTTAACCGATCAGCTTGGCTGTATTTGCGTCAAAAAACACTCATTTTATTACTTACATTTGTTTATATTGGTCTTGCTTCTTAAAAGACTGTGTGTAACCTCTGTATATGACAATGTGTCGATTATAAACCAACCTCGCCTGTGTATTTAGCAAACAGATGATGCCATGGCGGAAAGAGGTGGAGCTGTACTGGGTTTGAGCTCCAGCTACTTCACCTTGATGAATGCTAGAGCTGTTTGACTTAATCAAGTATTATAGTAGCATTGATAGCATTGAAGAAATTCAACAAAACAGAACCAACATACAGGTAACTTCAAAACTTTGTAACGGAAATGTCCTCCTTTACACTATTAAAATCACACCTAATTCCTTTAGCCGAGAAATCCTTGTCCAAGGTCAACAACACTTTAGTGGGTTTATTTTAACATATTTATGGATGCACAAACATTAATGGACCCCCATACAAAAGCAGGGCAGGCACAGAAAAGTCATTGTTTTACAAAAGAAACAGAATTTGTCCAGATATTCAATATTTAGATTTGTAATAGTTATGCCACTTAGCAGTTGACCATTCCACTATCACAATATCCATAGGAAATAAAAAAAAAAAACCCTACCTATGTTGTTTAATTGGTTCAAAGGCCTTTTGAAAATAGTCTTAACAAGGCCTATTAAACCGGTCACTGAATTTTTTTGTTGCAGAGCAATCACCACAAGTGTCCTTACACTAAGGAAACTCAACAGTATATAGGCTAAAACCTGCAACAACGGAAAGATAAAATGACTAAATGTTCCAGCTTTGCCCAAAGTGCATCTTCTCAGAAGTTAAAGAAAACGAATGGGCAATCGTGCAATACTTTTTAAGATGAAAAAATATTCATCATGGTCCAAGGACAAAATATAGACAGTACTAACAAATATGAACAAAAATTACAGTAAAAGTGCAAAATGACCCATCTTTTTACGCCTGGTTTCCTCTATTCAAAATGTAATAAAGTCGGGGAGGGAAAAAATGGTATCGTAAATCAAAATGAAGGCATGAGCAGTTAAACAGGTAAACGTCCAAGGCAGTTTATTTAAAAATGCACATAAGGGATGCGACAGGGTAAAACTGTTTTACCTGCACCGGTAGGCTGCAGTTTCCTGCACATAACAAGCGCAAATCAATTTGTTCTGTACACGTATTTGCAGGAAGGCACGAATGAATGTAAGCTGAATGCGCTGCTCTTTAAACATTAAAAATAAAAAAACTACCATTTTAGTTGTTAGTGTTGGTGCCCAGGCCACGTGCGCATCTGCGTCGCTCTCCCCACGTCGTGAGATTAATGAATGGGTGATCAACGTATTTATCAATGCATTAGTCTGCAGCGTGACCGCGCATTAACGAGCACACAGTGGCCACAGATTAGCGCAAACTATTCTTACCTGCTGACAGCGACACACACAACAACGCCACAGTTAGCAGCATTAAGCCTCCATACCCGTCCATGCCTTCACTCAGCGACCTCTGAGGACGGCGCGGTACTGTGACGTCACAAGCGCTGCTCAGCTGTTACATGTTCGTAATCAATATCATGCAAATATTAATACAATAAATATCTCTCTCTCTGTCTCTCACTCTCACTCCCACCGTTGTCCTTGTCTTGTCTCGTACGTGTGGTTTTATTTAATAAGTGATATTCTGGGCTGCAATTTAAACTCGCAGCCACCAGATGGCGACTTGACACAAACAACCTCTCTCCCTCCCTTCAAGTTCATTTATTTAACTTCTCAATAGATACGTACTCTTCTTGGCTGTTGCTTTCAGGATGATATTCTAACAGGATGGCTAGAATACAAGGATCAAAATGATAATTTCTCAGTCTCTATTCAAGAAATTTACGTGCTCTATATTGTGGTGCAAAATCTCAGAGCACAACCCCAAGAAGTGCTATAGACCATTTAAGGTCAACTGACAGATGTTTTGCAGTGTCGTATCTGTCTTCATCAACAAATATTACGTGTGAGCTCTGAATGCAACGTAAACAGGCGTTTCCATGACTACCAAGTTTCGTCACGTACCACTTTAATGCAGTAGGAGGTTTATATCTTAAAGTTGCAGCCACATTTGCTTACATGTTTCCAGGATTTGATTTCTCTTAGTTGCCATAATTGTTTTGTTTCTAGTCAGATTTCAGCTAAAAACTACAAGAGTCTGGATGAAATGGATGAAAAAGTTACGCATCAGAAAAGCCATAAATACTAGACAGCGTACTAAAATGCTAGTAATCTTGGTGCCAATGTCACAAGAAAAAAACAACAACTTGTAATTAAGAGTCGCACAATTGTTCTGTAATTAAAAAGTACAATAGTGGTCTGCCTGAATTACTATTCTCACACTTTTGTTTTGGAGATAGTGCTTACTGTCATTCTGCAGTGAGTTTCAGTTAAAGACCAGTCATACTGACCACTACAAAAATACAAACAGATGTTGTGTATACAGGGATTTATTAGGCTAATTTAGCACTGTTTATGATTAACAGTACTAAGAATAATTATCTACTTATCTGACCTGCCAACTGCCCCTAGGAGATCCATTTCTGTTTCTCTGTTTCTTTTCAAATTGTCATTTATCAGCTGCTACAACACTGATATTGATATATCTGCAATTATCTCAATTGACAAGTGACAATGCCAATCAAGTATCTAGCCATGTTTTAATGAGGGTATCAGCAAGCTGGATTTAAATAAAATATTGCTCCTCTCTCAAATCAGACTGCACCATGTGATGCATGTATTTTGATGCACTGTTGATTACACAAAAACCCTTAAACAGCAGCAAGTCCTCTGACTTTTAATTGATAAACACATATAACACACAACCAACACCAAAGATAAAACATGGATGATTAAATAAAAAAAGAATGGAATCCGCTATTCGTATTAGCCAACATTATTATCATTTTTGTCAAACCTCTTTTCTTGTTTTTATTCCTGTTTCTTCCACCCTGTTTTGGATTTTTTTCAACTAATTTGTGTTAATGCAACAATTTGTAGTATTCTTACTAATACTATAATTAGGATAAACAATAAACAAACAGTTGTATTAGAAGATATTTGTTCCATAATGTATAAGTAAAATTCTCAATCTCAAATGGATTCTGACCAAGTGGTTCCATTATTAACTGTAGCAGATTGTGCTGCATTTGATTGTCTGTTTTTGCATATTTTGTCTCACAAAACATGCAGTCAAAAAAATAGGACAGCTGGAATTTAAACTAACATAAGGGCATCCAAAGTCTAGCAGGATATGATGCCTTTATTACCACTTTACTCAACTTCACATAGTTTATGACAATCACATTTTACAGCTTAAGTAACAGCCTCCATTGATAAATAACAATGCTCCATCCCTATGTTCTTTCTAGCAGTTCTTCGTTTGTTTACTGGTAGTTTGTGTGCATACTGTAGTACATTGATTAATCAGTAACTTACAATAAATAACAATGTTGTGTTGCGCTGTTGGCAGCTGCGAGATGGAGTCCACCTTGGCGAGGAATTCATGGCCAAATTAATCAAAATGTATGATTCTGAAAGGGGTGACTTGTGCAACACGAAAGCTCTCTGTAACTTGAAAAGCTACAGTTTAAAAGCAGCTTCACCAACATTGCTTACAAAACTAGGGCTGTAAAGAATCGATTCCTCAATTCAGAATCCATCAAGAATCGACTCCAAAGCTTTGAGATTGAATTCAGGTGCATAGATCATTTTAACATTTGAGTTGTTTGTCCTTTCATAGCAGTCATGAATTTCGTGTGGATCAAGTGTTTCTGAAGTATTGCTGGATAGATGATTAAGCCGCCATTATAAAACGTTTCGAACTGGCAGCATGTTAAGTGTCCCTTTATTAGCCAATACTATATATATTTTACTTGAATGTTTGCTCTTTAAATCTATAATCGAGAAAACGACCGTCTGGAATCGCTTCTCAACAAGTGGAATTGCAGCATATATGGAACCGAGCAGAATTCGTCAACAATACGAGATTTGAACACACCCTTACAGTTACAAAACTCCCGAGCTGCGCGTTTTGTAACCGCGCGCCCTGGCCAATAGCAGCGCGCCGCCGGGCGTCACGTGACGATATTTTTTATGTAACATGCTGGCAGGCGCGCGGCTCGTTGCTCGGAAGCGTCGATTCGGTGCGACATGAGGGCGACACTCGGCGCTTTTAACCTTTAGCGCCTGAGAACTAGGAGAACCAGCAATGTCGCTGCGAAAACCCGTACTGGAGGACCGGGGAGGCTTTTTCATCCCGTCCGAACCGGGAAGAGACTGGCGCGATGAGGACGACATGGTGGACCAGCACCGGCTGATTTTACTGAAAGCGGACGCTCTGGCATCCGAGAACCGCCTGAGGGAAGCCATCGAGATGTTCTCCATCGCGCTGCGGCACGACGCGGTTCGACCCGAACAGCTCGGTTCTCTGGTGGGATGCATCCTGAGGAACTTTAAGAAGAGGGGCGCTGAGGAGGAAGAGCAGGAGGAAGAGGAACAGAAGGACGAGGAAGGAGCGGATGAGGAGAGCGCTGCTCCTCTGTCCTTGTACCGGGATCGGACTAAGACCGGCCGGTTCGACTGTCCGGCTTGTGGTCGCTTTATTGGGGAAGCCGTGAGCGTTTCCTGTGGACACTCGTACTGTCGGGGATGTGTGGAGCGAGGCGCGTCATTCCAGTGTCTCCTCTGCAGGGAGGAGGTCGAGCTGAAGCTCGACGAGATTCGGCCCAGCGTGGTGCTGTGCGGACTTTTAGACAAATGGTTCCCAGAACAAATTAGAAAATCGAAAGCGATCGGCGAGGCGGAAGGACTGCTGAGAAACCAGCACTACGACCGAGCTGTTGCACTTGCCACCAAACTCTTACAGACCGGTAAGTTCGGGTCATCACCTCCACGTTTATCAGATTAAATGTGGAGGTCCAAAGACAAACATTACCGTGACTCTCATTATTCACAGAATCACGAGATCACAAGTTACAAATGGGTTGTCTTAACCATACCCCTTTATTTTTTTGTGAACTCAAGATAACAAAGATTCCATGATGCTTTATTAGTCACACACAGGTATAGAAGTGAGAGTATGTAGTAAAAAAAAAAACAGCAAGTAGTTTTTTTTTAAGTTAACCAAACCAACATGCTCCACATGTTACACATCGGGATGCTCAGGAAAATAAGGGTGGTGACAAATCGAAAATCACTCACACTTGTGTTTCAGAAATGTAGTGGAGATGACAACACACAACGCGCCCATCGCCTCACACGCTGGGAGTGTATATAACATTCTCATTTGTTTTTGTCGACTTTAAATGTTACATAATTCCCCCAGAGTGCCCCGACGTCTCAGTTCCACTGACCGATATTTCTCCGCCGGAGCGCACGCTCCCGTGTTATGGAAGTAGCTCACGTAACTACGTGACGCGGTTACGAAACGTGGCGGGCAGAGGCGCACGCGCACAGCTCCGGTTGTGTAAGGAAAGGCGGGTCGGGCTTTCTTTGTGCTGTGTGTTTACATAGAGGAGTATGCTTCAATAAATGTTCATCAGCATTACATATCACATTCGTCTTAAACACTCACTATATACGTCACCAACATTCAACTAACTGTACATTTATTATAAACCACACATTTTATTCATGGACTACACCTTAGCCACGTTTGTCCTAATGTTATTTTAGAACGTTGTTTAATAGAATAATTAGGACACGTTGGGTGATGTAACGCTGGAACAGCACACAGCAGCTTGTGATAAAGTCTGTGAGAAGCTTGTCTATGCTGGATACTGGGAGGGCAGATAAATGAATCATCTAGTCTCCGAATGGCCTATGTTGTGCCACAACAGGCAGACTGTGTTTGTGACTGTGTGTGTCCATGTTGGAGACATTACTTTTAAACGGTAGCTTTAAACACAGCTTTAAACAGGAGCTACTTATGCTATATTTAAACGTAGCTAAACTACAGCTTAACTATTGTTTTAATGTAGCAGTCAGCTATACTGCATGCATACAGAGAAAAAGTCGTTAAGTACTCTACGTAGTGGTGGTCTAGTGGTTAGGATACTCGCCCCTGGACCAAGAGGTTGTGGGTGATCTCCAGCACTATGATCTTTGGATTGCCGAGCAAGACCCTTAACCCCAAGTTGGGAGCCTGTCCCTGAAATTAGCAAAATGGAAGTCGCTCTGGAAAACAGTGTCTGCTATGTGCAGTATACGTACATCGAAACAATTTCACACCTATATATTCTTGCTTCTATGTTTGCCAAAATGACTCCCTCTTTCAGCTGCCAAATGTGCACTTTGATGCAGTTAGCGTCAGATACCACTTCTGCCTATTCAGCGTCAGTCAGAAACACCTGCTAGTTGAAAATATCCGTCTTCGTAAAGAGAGAAGAATAATATTTTCTTTTGTAAAGATGTAGCATTTTGCCACACTACATCTATTTGTTAGAAAAGTTACTTTTAAAGCTACAGATTTTAAAAGTAGCTTTACTACTGATAAGCTGCAGCATTTAAAAGTAGCTTCACTACTGATGTGCTGCAGAAAAAGTAGTTAAGTTAGTAGCATTACTTCTTGTACTTAACTATTCTCCAACACTGTGCGTGAGCTGCAGTATTACTGCTGTCTCTCTGCAGAAGTGCTTCAGTCTTGGTTTCGTGTGTCCTTGCCAGTACAGAGTAAGGCAAAGCTGGCTGCTTTATTGGGATGCAGTTAGATTTAGGGATGCACCGAAATGACTTTTTTGGGCCGAAACCGAAAACCTAAAATGAGGAAACACTTGGCCGAAAACCGAAACCGAAGAAATTATTATAATTATTAAATTATTATATAAAGAAATTATATTATAATTATTAATTTTTTTGTAATATTGTCGTTATAGCTGGGACTGTGTGTACTTACCTCACTAAAGTCAAGCATTGCTTCAAGTGCGCATCTGCGCGATCTTTTACAATTCTCCCGTGATCATGTGATCTCGCAAACCAGCGGCGCCCCGGATCAGATACGGACCACAAACGCGTCCAGTGCGAATTGGCCTCGGACGGAATGGAAATGCAGCGCAGTCGCACCACAGCGGACACGCATCCAGTGTAAAACAGTACACTTCAACTGCGCACTGCGCACCACAAACATTATTAGTAGGCTTCCTAGTTCATTTTGTCCTTGTTGTTGCTCAAGTTTAATTGTGTTTGTGTTTAGCATTGTTCTTGATCCGTATCCGTCAAAAATAGACTTGATGCGCATCTCGACGGACTGCCGGACATGTGACGGAACAGAGACATAGCGAAGACGCAACGCAGCGGATCTGGTGTAAACTGATGCATTGACTTTATTGGCGGCGATTAGCTGCGGCTGCTGTGTCAGAGACGCACCGCAGCGCACACGCATCCAGTGTAAAACGGGGGTAATCCAATCTGGCGCGTGCAGGTTGCGCTTGTTGCTTGCGTCATCACTGTTTCGGTCGCGTTAAAAAAACATTTCGGCCGAAACCGAAAATGCATTTTTGGCCATTTCCTGCCGAAATTTTTCGGTGGCCGAATATTCGGTGCATCCCTAGTTAGATTCCAGTATCTGAATAAAAGGTTAATTCTGATTCTGATTATTTGTCTTTTGGCCTTTTTCCTCCAGATCCCATAAGTGTGAGGTTGAGAGTGTGTCGAGCGGAAGCCTACAGAGCTCTGCAGTGCTACCATCAGGCCCTGGACGACTGTGATGTGTCTTTGAGTGTGGCCCCTTCACTTGAGGTAAACACACACCCTTAAAACAGCAGTAAAGAACAGGAACAATAGGTTAAATGCCAGGGGTGTAACTGATCTGCAGCGATGCAATGTAGCATTGATCCAAAGTGATAATAGCGATCAGACGTCAGGCATGTTGTAGAATTCTTTACAATGAACAAGACTATTTTTTCCTTAAGAGGGGGGTTGTTTTTCATTCACTGTCTGGTTGAGACCAGGAATAAAGATGTCAAATTATATTTTAGTTGTATTCTGTGAAATTAAGTGGTTATGTTATCAGTATGTGTCTCATATTGATTTCTGGCTCCTGAACTGAATCGAATCAAAATCGTATCATAGCTGAATTTGTGATATTGACAGACTTTAAATCATTGTCCACAGAATCAAAATAATATTGTGATGAAACGTGTGTTTTACACCCTTATCACATACAATTGGATCATTGATGATAAACATAGAATTATTTATATCTTATTAAGAAAGCAAGACATTAGTTTCATAAAGGAAATAGTGATTGAGTTGATTGGCATGAAACCCCAATCTTCTTTCCCCCAGGGTTATTTTTGTAAGGCTAAGGTCCTGTTGGAGATGGGTCAGGTGGATGACTCTCTGCAGCTCTTCCTTCAGTGTCTGGCGGTGGATGAGAATTTCCAGCAGGCCAAGCAGGAAGTGGAAATGGTAAGATCTTTTCCTTTGCCTATCTCTTAGTACTGTTTGTTCATAATACTGCTTATTATCCTGTTGTTCAGATGCTAACGGTGTAAAGACTAGTGTTGAGGAAGTGACTTTTAAATTGTAGCCTTTAGGATTATTATAATTACTTTCTGTATTAAGTGTTACGTTTACATTAATGGCATTTAGCAGACTCTCTTATCCAGTCTCCTTGTCTTCTTTGCTCAATGGCCCAGTTGTGGTTTTAGGCTTTCCTGGCCTTATGGTCACCAACACAAAATCTAAGTCACTCAGACCACTGCACCACAAACACCACCACCCTTATTAGTGTCATATTATGACAATTGCCCAATTGTGAGGATTTATACTTATGTGAATTGAATCAAGCCTCTTCTTGTGACTTTATGATATAACATACCATTACACATCTTACACCATTTTTGGACAGTAATCATCAATTGACAGTTGTAGTGTATGTCACCTGAACTCTGAACAATTCTAAAAGTTTCCATTAGTGGTTATGGATTGTAAGAGTTGAGTGGAGTGTGCCTTAAGCACCGACTTCTGTAGTGTCTGATCTGCACAGCCTGTTCGGAACTGAGTGTCACTAGTCAAGAGGACTGGCTGTTCTCCCTGAGCATGGCTCAATTATATATTAACAAGGGGCAGTTCTCCCTTTTCAGGAAGTTTTAGTTTGGTCGCCCGCCAATTGGTGCGGTGTAAATTGTGTCATAGAGAGTTGGTCTTGACTGACTGCAAGAACACTAAAGAGACAGAATGTCCAGTGACTTGCTAGTGTGGAATTTGCGAGAGCAAAACAAAAAACAACAGATAGATTTTCAGAAAGAGTTATGTTTATGTTTCCAAGAAATAAACTTCAGTGAGGGAATGTTACGCCTTAATATTGTGTAAAATAAGGAAAAACAAATGTAGACATATTCATAAAGATAAACATTACTTTAATTCTCTGCATTCCTCACATTTTAAAGACGAGTTCTCTTCTGTAATGGTATGTGTGTTTGTGATCCACTGACACAGTGGTACACACACATCTCGCTAATCCATGTAATAGACAAGTTTAGCAGGTCAGCAGAGTAAACACTTTATGTAAGACTGTCAGGGAGCTCCATTGTGCCCTCTACAGCTGCATTAAGAGGAGAAACTGCCACTGACTGGATTCCCTGTTACAACATCACCTTGCTTTCTCATCTGCATTTAGGACATTTGGCACAAGCCATTATACAGAGTGACTTTCATGAGTGTTGTCCATTAAAGGATGACATCCATCATACTGCCAAATACAAGTTACTAATATTTAAAGTCAAAACTCACTCATGCTTTCAGTTTACCAGAACTGAAAGTATTTTTAATATGAGATCAAAGATATAGAGACAGTCGCTATGAGATACATTGTATAGCCACTATAAACTGAACAGCCATAATGTTCTAGTTAAAGTAAGTGATTATTTTTGTCATTGTGAACACACTACAGCACAGCACACAATGCACCACAACGAAATATGACCTCTGCATTTGACCCATCCATGAAGGAGCAGTGGGCAGCTGACATGGGCAGGTCCCGGGGAGCAGTGCTTAGGGACGGTGCCTTGCTCTGGAATACCTCAGGAGTACCTTTTTATAATGGTTCCCAAAAATGGACAGGCACAACGATTTGAGCGGCTTTGACAAACGCCAAACTGTAATGCCTAGACAAGTGGGTCAGAGCAGCTCCAAAACTGCATTTCTTATGCGATGTTCACAGTCTGTAGAGGTCAGAACCTTGCAAAGGTGGTCCAGTAAAGAAGGTGATAGGGGGCCAAGGCTTATTGATGCATGTGGGGAGCAAAGGCTGACTTGTGTTTTCTGAAATGACTTTTTCTTTTATATAATGTGGATGGCATCATGCATGTGCATTATGTACCTGGGAAAGACATGGCACCAGGATGCACTATGGGAAGAAGGCAGTCTGGCAAAGGTAGATGCTTTGGGGAATATTCTGCTAGGAAACCTTGAGTTCTGCCATTTGTGTGGACGTCACTTTGACACTTATCTACCTAAACATTGTTTCTGATCAAGTTCAACCTTTCATGGAAATGGTTACCTAATGGCAGTGGCCTCGTTCCTTAACCCCATGTTGCTCCAGGGAAATTAGGAAAAGAGCGTCTTATAAACACTGTAAACTTAAATGTCTCAGAATTCCTCTAATGTGTGAGGGCTTTCAACAATGGATGTACAGTGACACATTGTGGCAGAAATTGGATTATTCTCTGTCTTTCTGTCTTTCTTTTCTCTTCTATTTACCTGCACTCTGGTAGATCCTCCATGACATGCTGTCTCCTGCCTCTGAGAGTGTGCAAGTGAGTCTGAGAGAAACGTCAGCTCACACGCACAGTAAAGCCGTGTTCACCCAGGCTTCGGTTCTGAATGCCTCCATCGATCTGCCTCTACTGCCCTCTGAGGTAAAGTTCTGTTTGCATCTCCTCACTCCTGCCTAGAGCCCTTTTCCACTGCACAACGTCCCCAGCTAATTGATGATCAGTCAAGGTCTACCCGAATCTCACCCTCAGACATGATTAACGTCTTGTCCAGGTATTCATCCTAGGTTTCTCAATATTCTTCATATAGAGGCTCTAAAGGGACGAGTGCGGGAAAAAATGAATAAATTCGAGTTTTGCATGAGCACCAGATGATTCCACACCTCAGTAGTGTAACAGTTAGAGCGTTTGCCCTGTTATCAGAAGGTTGTCGGTTCGAATGCACAAAAGGTCACACTTCGTTGTGGTGCACTGTATGCTGTGCCGTGGTGTGTTCACAATGACAAATAATCACCGTGACCACAACTCTGAGAATATTACTGTTAATTCTTGCACACAAGATGTTTTCTCTTGCCCGTAAGACGTTTTTACATGAGCACAAGATGTTTTTTGCATAAACACAGTCAATATGTAAATACCAAAATTCATTTGTGTGCTTATGAAAACATCTTGTGCTCACAGAGAAACATTTTGTGCTCATGTAAAAATAGCGTGAACTCATGTGAAAAACATCTTGTGTACAAGAATTAATAGTAATATCCTCAGAGTTGTGGTCTCAGAGTCCATGACAAGAACGAGTACAAATACGGTCGATGACAAGACAGAGACATTCAACATCTGCTCTCGAGACCGGGCTTAACAGGAGCACAATCTTTTTTTCTCATTCATCCGTTTAGGGACTATGTATGTGTTTGCAACCTCCTCAGAAGTTTAGATTTGGGTGCGGCAAGTTCCAGACTGACCTGGTACCGTCAGAAAAAGGAACTGGAATACTTACTGCTGGATTGGAAATCAGGGGGGAAAGAACAGTGCAGTTTATTTGTAATGAAAAAAATTCTCGTGGCAGTGGAAAATGGCCTCAACAAACTCGAACTGGTTATCAAACGAAGTTGTAGCTGTTTGTTTGAACTGTTTTTCTTCTCCCTTCTGCTCAAAAGATTGGCCGGTCAGAGAGTCTAGAAAGATCCGGGCTGAACCGAGCTCACTCTTTAAGGTCTCATGGCCTGGGCGGTGTGAAGGAGGAGGGGCTAAAGCGTGTGTGCTCCGCCCCCCAGCTGGGTGACCAGGAGAAGTGTGCGCTGCTGAAGAGGAAGCTCTCCGGCTTGGAGGTGGGGCCTGGCGTGGTGAACAGCCACATCAGCAAACACAAGAAACAAGGAGGTTAGTGATCAGAAACTTAATTTAGATTCGGTATTTGGTATATGTAACCATATATCAACCCACATGGATTCAGTAATCCATGAGCCAATAGCATCGATCCAAAATGAAAACATCAGTCAGACATGAGCTTATGTAAAAGTATAAAACTGTGAAATTATATTTTACTTGTGATACAATAAGATTTCGGCTCGACTTCATTCACGAGCCAGCGAACAGAGTCGACTAAGCTTGACTCGCTGAATAAAAATGTCAAATGATTTTTGAGCTGCTTTTTGTCATTTTTTATGAATAAAATTCAATAGAAGTGCTTAAGTCTCATATCAATTGCAGGCTTGAATCAAATCAAATCAAAATCCCATTGCATCAGAGTAGATTTGTGTTATCAGCAGACGTCGAACCGTTGCATATTAAATCTGTATAATACTGTATCATGATGAAACTTGTGATTTACATCCCTACAATCTGGTTCTGTTGAAAATATGGTGCTATTTACGCATTAGCATCATTCATGCTAATAGCATTAGTGGAAATATACAGAGGTGAACAATCCAGCTTTATAGTGAGTAAAAGTCTGGCAGGTATTTCTTCTTCCCGTTCACTTAGCAGGTCACCCAGCCCTTGGATAAGCTTCCTGGATAAAGACCAGGACTGTACAAAGATGCAAAAAATTTACCACATAATCTCCGGAACACCTTATAATAACAATTTACCACATAATCATCTTTAGGCACCGTGTTCCTTTATCCAGGCGAGCCGGACGACCTGCTGGGTGAAGCAAGTAGATAGAAAACCCGGCAGGACTTTTACTCGCTGGAACAACCTTAACATTAGCATTAGAAAATTGACTCAGTCTTTTCGCGTTCCTACTCTGTTGCAGTGACAGTGATGGCAGCCCTTATGCCTACAGAGGAAGCAGAACTCCGATGCATCCTGCCTAGAGACCTGTTGGACCCTAACGACTTTGAATGTTCACTGTGCATGAGGTACTGAACATACCAGTATTACACCTTACAAATCATAACTTCTACTATGCATGATTTTACACTGACGGTTTAGTCTAAATCGGAGGACAGTTGGTGTGTAAATGTGTAAGTGTGAAGCGTTTTTGTAACACGGAACCAAGATACTGGTGGTATTAAATCTTGCGTATTGGGCATGGTTATGGTTTATGGTTCAGTACTTTTTGGAGAAAAGGGTTTACATTTACAGTACATGTGCTGACAATGCCTCTTTTTCATTGTTCATTTCTAAGTGAAAATACTTTTTTGATATCTTTTACTGTACTGTAACTTTGGTTAGTTTAGTTAGATTAGTTTTACTGCAGCCTCCAATGTCCAGAATTGGGAATGACCAGTCAGATGACCAGACTGAGTTCAGGAATGCAGGCCCCCTTAACAGTTTGCTTGCTAAAAGTGCGTTTTAATCAGGAAGCCTTGTTCATATTTTAGAACCAAAAATTTTGATAATCGTGTGCGCTCCAGACAGCTGACAGTAATACCTGGGCCTCTAAAATGTGCTTTGGTTGTGTGTTGAATCAGTGCAGACTGCCTGGTGTGTTTCTGTAAGTGCTCACCACCAAGTAGATTCCGTAGAGTTCCGAAATGTACTTCAGTTTTCCTCTTGATTTTGAAAAATTGCATTCGGTCAGTGTACTCGTTGTGATTAGATAATCTCATCACTGTAATAAAAAAATGTATCGCACACTGGAAGACTTCTGTGTTTTGTTCTGTATCATTGACTTCAGTGCCTAACGGAGACAGAGTAACATGAATAAAATGCTGAGCATTGTCTGGGTTTGGTTTAAATTGATTTGTAAGTAGTAGAGCAGCTACTAACACAGGGCTGCTGAAACACATTTTGGGCTCTACTGAATATTCTGATGTACCATAACCTGTGACATACAGTACGTTTAAAGTTGGATTTTCAGACCATTTACTTTATGTCACAAGTTATGGCACATTAGAATATTCAGTAGAGCCCAAACTGTGTATCAAAAAGTGGAAAAATGTGGAAATGTGGAAAAGTTTGGAATTGTGACATGGAAAATGTGTAGGAACCATGGCCTATACATGCAAATGTTATTCTTGTGGCAATGAGCACTGTCATTCGTCTCTCCAGGATAGGAAGTAGCAAAATTGTATCATGGATTTATGTCTTTACTGGTAACGGAGCTGGCCAGATACCGTGATTTTTATTTAGCAATAATAAATCTATTTTCTTAATGTCTCCAGTACTGATAAGTGCCAGTTATGTTGGAGATTATCAGTACTCCAGTCTTTAATAATTGCTTGGTCATTCTCTCGTTTCTAGGCTGTTCTATGAGCCAGTGACGACCCCATGTGGACACACTTTCTGCAAGAACTGCCTGGAGCGATGTCTGGACCACAGCCCCCAGTGTCCCCTCTGCAAAGAGAGCCTGAAAGTGGTGAGAAGCAACATTACAACACAACTCTTTGGGGTTTCTGTGTTACCAAGGAGGGACAAAGTTTACAACTCGAGGCAGTAGGTAGTGTAACGGTTATGGAGTTGGGCTATCTTATTATAGAAGAGAACATTCATCCACTGATGTCACATAGTATGCTGGCATAACACAGAAGATGGTGGCGCTGGTGCAGAGCATTCTTTTATTCAGAAAACAGCCAAAATAAAGCAGGCACAATGACCACAAAACATGAATGGACACCTTCTACTTGAAAGTGAGGGATTATTTCTCATTGTGAACACAGCACACAGTGGACCACAAGGAAATGTGATCTCTGCATTTGATCCGTGAAGGAGCAGTGGGCACCTGACATGGGCAGTGCCGGGGGGGCAATCATTGGGGACGGTACCTTGCTCATGAGTACCTCAGCGGTACCTTTAGGTATAGGTGTAACTGATAGTGAGCTTACTGACCGATAAAACACACGGGGGCAGGACAGAGGGAAAGGACATCAGACAGACACAAGACAGGACGGGGTGCCCTCCAGTGGCCGGCAGGGGAACAGTCTGAGGGAGCCATGACGACTCCCTTAAAATATATGCATCAACGGACAAGTAATAAAACCCGCCATATAAATGTAGTGGGGTATTTTTACTGTGTTATTGTCCACCTCAGTTTTTACTTCTGCATATTAGCAAATAGCTTTTTCAGAGTTGACCGATCTTTAAGCTGGTGATTGCTAGGGGTGTAACGATACATCGATCTGCATCTGTACATCGATTCAGTGATCAACGAGCCCGTAGCATCGATCCAAAATGAAAACATCGATCAGACATCAAACGAAATCACATCGTAGCAGACTTTGTAATATCGGCAGATGTTGGATTGTTGTCCATTGAATCGATATAATATTGTATTGTGTTAAAACTTGTGATTTGCACCCCTAATGATTACATTCTGATATGATGTTTAGGTTCATGAAATGACCTGTTCTCTGTCTTTTCCTCTAGTACCTTGCTGCTAGGAAGTACTGTGTTACTCAGTTGCTGGATGACATTATTAAGCTGTACCTGTCAGAAGAACATACAGTGAGAGCAAAACTTCACACTGAGGAAACTAAAGAGCTCTCAGAGTAAGCAACACAAACACTCTGACACACTCGCAAACTCCCTCCAATCCTTTGCTTGATTAATTGCCTGCATCCAGCAGAGCAGATCAGTTTTCCTTGCTCGGCAGTACAGAAACTGCGCTATCAGCAGAAATCAACCTTTACAAGTGCAAAAAAAGTAACATCACACATAATGGACAGTTTTAGTTGCACACCCACATTGCAGAAAAACCCAGTGCTCATGTCTCTGTTCCTTTTGCAGTTCACTCAGCACCAAGTACAAATGGTAAGAATAGTATCATTACTGTCAGAGTAAATTTAGCTTTGACTTACCGTACATACAAACATCATAAATAGACAGTAGCAGTGAATAGGAAGGCTTGTGATAATGATTTTAACAGTATTCTTATTGGGGTTTCAGGAGAAAAAAGGAATCAAATTAACAACAGAATTAACTTTGATGTTGTAACATTAGTTTGACTCTGGTGTCAGAGCTGAGTGATCTGAAACTGAAATTGGACATTTGTGAACGGCAGTTTAGATGATATTTTAGATATGTACGGCCGAGTTTAAGAAAAAGATATGGATAATAGGATTAAGATGCAGTCAGTTTTAATAGTTGAGCATATTTGTAGTATAAACCCTCAGCGAACGATGAGCGGGAAAAATAGTTCAGTAATTGTAATTGACGTAAAATTCTCAGTGAGTGGTGTTGTATTAGAACTTATGTGTAATGACCTTAGAATTTTAGAATAATCTCTCTCATCCCTCTCTTCTGCTCCCCATGTCCCGCAGCCTGCATAAGAGTGTGCCGATCTTTGTGTGCACAATGGCGTATCCCACAGTGCCTTGCCCCCTGCACGTCTTCGAGCCCCGCTACCGCCTGATGATCCGCCGCTGCATCGAGACAGGAACACGCCAGTTCGGCATGTGCATCCACGACGCCCATAAAGGGTGAGAATCTTGTGTGTTTATTCAGTGCAGATGTGTGTGTGTGTTAAAGGAGTATGTCCAGATGAGCTGGACTGTACTTTAACAACTGAACTCTCACCTGCGTTCTATCGAGGCCTCACCACCTGGAACCAACAGGGAATGGATGAACTTGATCTAAATGCTAATTTAAATATTGAACTAAATGTTAATTCAAATATTAAGGTTCAAGATCACCAGGTTTATAGGCAGAAATGAGTGACACACAAGTCAGGTTTTACAGCAACAAAGTTTCAGGCATGCATAAAGACAAGACATTTTGCTCGCCAAAGTTCTACTGCACGCTCAGAATTTTGGCAGAAAAATAGCGCCATTACTGATATTTCTAACACGGCGCCAAGTCAAGCGTAAAAGCAGAGTGCAGCAAGGGCAGAGCATTTCAAGCGTAGTGCACAACATTTTAAGAAAAAGTCACTTCCCACCTGATGTGGTTTAACATGTCAAATAGGGCACGTGTGACACTCCATGTGCACTACCTAGTGCGTGGAGAGCTGTTAGGCTACAACCCCGGCTATTTCCTGAGGTGCATACTACCACATAGAAACATGTAATAAGAACGGCGTACCTACTATACTGTTAAGTGCGGCAGAAAGCGGCTTGGGAGACTGTCCATGTGCAAGCTCACATTAGCTAAGTGAGGTGAACATGCAGTTTAGTTTAATTTAACAAATTTTTCACAAGTGCAAGCAGAATTGGTTATGAAAAGACAAGATATTTTGTTCGCAAACATTTCATCGCACGCTCAGAAATTTGGCACAAAACGCCATACATTTTGAGACGGGGGCGGCATGATGGCGCACATCTGCCCACCTCAGAATTTGGACATGCCTGGCATAAACACTACTTTTGCATTGTACAATAAATGTGTCATAAAATATGGCTAAAATTTCAGGCAAATCTATGCCTCGGTCTGCTGCCGGATGACTTAAAAAAAAGCTGCTATTATTGTTAACACCACCAATAACAAAAAAGGCCATGAGCAAAGGCTATATCCTAACACAAACTGTGACACACAAAGGCTTTGCACTTCCAAGTCTTGATTCTTCTCAGGGTCTTTTACTAAAGAGAGCTTGGGTCTGGTTCTGTGTAAAACTACTTTGTGACAATGTCTATTATAAAAAGCGCTATACGAAATAGAATAGAGTTGAATTGTATGGTTTGAAACCCAGCTTTGCGGACTACGGCTGCATGCTGCATATCCGGAGCGTTCACTTCCTGCCGGACGGCCGCTCCGTGGTGGATACGGTTGGGGGGAAGAGGTTCCGTGTGCTCTCGCGCCACATGAGGGACGGCTACTGCACCGCCGACATCGACTATCTGGAGGACCAGAAGGTGAGACTCCAAACACACTACGACACACTTTCTTAGCTGTGTAAGCTTCACCAGCAGAGGGGAGAGTGCGAAGATGTTGTTGTACAGTAGAGTTCTGCTGGGCCTAATGGGGGGAAATCTGATAAGTGATCATTCTATTCTGTTATTCCATCAGTTAACTGAGAAATCTGATGACATGCTTTTTAAAGAGCGATTGTAATTGCACAATAGATACAACACAATAGAACAACTCTTTAAAAACATTTAGTTGGCAAACAAAGTTAGATTGCTAATTACTTATGACGCACATATCTGTGAGTGTAACAGTCAGTAATAATTGCATGAATGAACTGATATACGTTTTTAACCAGCCATTACGTATAGTCATGATAAAGTAGCAAATCATTGTTTTGTGCTAATTACTAAGAAAAAAAAATTGCTGGATCCTCTCTTTGGGCTAGATGTACAGACTGAGTGTTATTCTTTACACCTGAAATTAGGCCAAACAAAGCTTTGATCCAAAAGAACTTGCACCTGAGCATTTTTTGTAATCTATTACTTGATATTTTCAGCCCTAAATCAGACTAGAGATCAGACTGGGGAAATGTAGCCCATAGAGAGAGTACATTTGAAATTGTAAATGCAGTTGTTCTCCCAAATACTGTATATAAAGTAAATCTGTGTGCATTTATTTTAGGTGGTGGATGAAGAAGAACTGGGGCACCTGCAATTGCTACACGATCAGGTTTACGATCAGGCCCGAGACTGGTTCCACACGCTGGAGAACCGCTTCCGCAACCAGATACTGCAGCACTTTGGACCCATGCCAGAGAGAGAAGCAGACATCCAGGTAAAAACTAATGTATTCAAATTCCTGGTAACCCCCATCGACTCAAACCCCATCTCTTATAACCCCCTGAAATGTAGGAGTGGACATTACACATGCACTGGACAGTGAAATTATAATTACAAATTATAAATGCCCCTCTCCCCATTTTCATCGTCTTGTTTGCACCTTTCAGTCTAAAAAAACCCCTTCTAAAGCCTATCCCAAAACTGAAAGTTTTTCTTTATCATAAACCATGCAGCAGTCAGATAAACATCTACATTGGACATAGCAGTGAAGGTTTGTGTCTAACTTGGTCATGTGATTAATTTGTGTGAAAAAAAAGGTTAGTTTCTTGATTATTCATGTGTTAACATGTTAATGTTCCCAGTCCAACTTTCACCATATTTTCCTCAAAATTGCCTCTCTGCACAAAATTGGCTTTAAAACATAAACAGCTACCTGAGATAAGCAACTAAAATTGGATCATTTGGTCATATTGGGGTTGCAGCCCTGAGACTGCTCCTCTTGGTTCATTTCCAGTGTCACTTATTTGGCTTGTCTCACCTTCCTCCCAGCTAGTGTGTTTTCTTTCTGCTGTGCTGTGGTGTGTTCAGCGACAAATAATCACTCACTTTAATTGAAATGAATATGAGATTAACCGCTCATCCTCTCCCTGCCCCCAGGGGACCCCTAATGGTCCGGCGTGCTGCTGGTGGCTGCTGGCCGTACTTCCAGTCGACCCCCGTTACCAGCTCTCCCTGCTCTCCATGACAACACTAAAGGAACGTCTAATCAAAATCCAGCATATCCTCACTTACCTGCAGAACACCCACAATGAGTAGAGCACACACATCCCAAACACATACACACAACTGGAGCGATGAACTGTTTAATCAGAGGAAGCACCAGCAGACTATGTTTGAGATCCGCATCAAAGACACGTAGAGGGTGAAGCAAATACCAAATGCTGATTTTCAAATCGGACGCTTGCTAGGACGAGTGGAACCTTTCCAGCTCATCGCACGGGAGCTGGGCGAGACGACCTTCTTCATGTATGAGTATTAACTCAGTGTTACTTCCATAGACAGTCGGAGCCGAAAACGAAGCCCTGCACAAGCACATCGGCAGTCAGCTTCAGCTCCTCAAAAATGCACTAAATCCCTAAAGAACTTCCAAATGTCTGCGCTGTCCTTAAAGGTCAAAGATGCTAACATGGCTATCAGGGGACAGTACAGCTGATGAGGACATTTACTCTTTGTTAGCCAAATGAACATCTTTGATTGCAGTGCTCTTTTAATGCAGAAAGTGGGAGAGTGACTGTCATTGTTGTGGTTCAGAGGAAGCAAAAGATCACCGTAACGGTATTCATTATCTCATGAAGCCAAAAGTTCCCTTTTTGGCAAACACACATTTATGTCGGTTTTCAGAGACAATTTGTAAAACTGACAAACTGAACATGTATAAGGATATATTTTGAACATGTATTTTGGCATTCTGAGCTACACAGTGCTGACTCTGATACATAGCATTGCTTCTGGGGAGACATGGCAAAAGTCCACACTCTTGCTGAACGCTGTCCCGTCCTGGTTGGCACTCTGATCTGGCACTGCAGATGCACTAACTTTTGCCTTACTAAGCCCATACTGCATTCAGCTTGGAGTTTTGCAGCGTTGTTGTGTTAATAATTGTGTGGCAGCCTGTGTGTGTGTGGCAGCCTGTGTGTGTGTGTGTGTGCGCGTGCGTGCACAGTTTGTAACAGCTCGGCTGTATGCAAATCAAAAACAAAACAAAAAAATAGAGGGCAGTGACGATTACGGTCTTTTTTTTTTTTTACTGAATTGTGTTTTTGCTTGAATATTTATGTCAATTTTAAATTAAAAATAAAGATGAATTATATAAAAAAAGGTTGTGATATTTTCCAAATGTTCCACAAGTCTTCCACAGGGGGGCACTACAGCTCTAGGCTGTCATTACGCTGTTTGATGAATTTGTTTCCTTTGGATAAACAAAACAAGCATTTCGGTGTGTATCGGAGAGCTTATTTAATAAGTCTGAATTTATACAGTTTTCTAATGCAAGACAATCTCAGCGCAGTACAGGAGTGCAGTGTTGTACATGGCATGTTGGGAGAGGAACTCTACAACCTTCTCAGTTCTCCCATATGTGTTGACAAGCAATTACCGAGCTGACAGCATCATAACAAACTCTGCAAGAAAAGCATAGAGGACACAGTGACACAAATGACAAAACATCACGAAAATATGGTATATATGTAGGCACCTTTTAAGACTGAATGATCAGAACACTTGCCAATGATTATTATTACTGTATATGTGTAACGACACATCAATCAACATCGCTACATCGATTCAATGATCAACAAGCCTACTGAATTGATCCAAAAGGAAAACACTGATCAGACATTATACGTATTGTAAAATCCCTTGCCAAGCCAACTAAGATTGTGTTTCGTTTAAATGTCTGGTTGAGCTCAGGAAGAAAAGATGTAAAAAGATATTTTAGTTGCTTTGCATGATTTGACAGAAATTAAATTTATGTTTGTCTAATGTTGTCTAATGTTTGTCTAATGTGTGTGTACATATATACATATACAAACATGGACATACCTATATTTTCAACTTGATTTAAATAGACGTAAATAAAAACAGCAGCCCGTCTGTCTTTTTATCCATTAATAAGTTGGTATAGTAAGGTATTCAGTGTCATATAAGAAAATACCACAGAGATTGAGCTGTAACTATAAGCTATAACATACATTAGACCATGTAGAGAGGCCTTTATATTTTATAACGCCCCCTTGTGTTCTCTAAAATAACTACATGGCGCGTAATGAAGTGAGGAGACGTTGCTCCCAGCTCACCATCGAAGTCGACGCTGCCGTCTCCGTTGAGGTCAATGTCGGACAGAATCTCCTCCAGCTCCCCCTTCTTCAGCTTCTCCCCCAGCAGTGTCTTCATAGACTCCTTCAATTCCTCAAAACTGATCCGTCCATCACCATCACAGTCAAACTGAGAGGCGGGGGCGCATACAGAAGAAGATGTAGCAGAATGAAGAGAGGGAGGAGAGAAGGTGAATGAGGGAAGGTGTAGGGAAGATAAATTGCGCTAAAGGCTTGTGCTTGCCCTCTGATCTGCCTCCAGGCGGTTCATGTTAAAAATAAAACATTGCGAGCGGTCACCGGCGTGCCGGATACAACACTCGCAGCTTGAAACCAGACACACTGTAAACGCGCCAAACTACAAAACGTTGCCCCCTACCATGGACGTCGTAGTGGGGTGAGAAGTAGGACTGACTTCACTGGGCCCAAGTAGCTGAGGACCCTTGAGAAGTCTGGAATTTAATGTTATTATGGGGCAGGGGCCCCATGGAGACTGCTAGTGTATGAGGCCCAGAATTTGGTACTACACCCCTGCCACCACACTGTAATTGAGGCTTGTTTTCATTAAAGAAAATGAAACATATTCGAATATTTTAATATCAACATAATATGGAAATAATGTGATGTGTATTGATACCAAACTTCTTATGAAACTTTGTCCTGTTCTCTCAGTTCACACTGACCTGTTTGAAGGCGCAGTGCAGCTCATGCAGCCCCACCATGTGCGCCGTCTCCGTCAACATGCGCGGACCCATCAGCTCACAGAAATCATCAAAATCCACGTGACCTCCCCCTACAAATACAAACATTATTAGTACATATTACTGGTTGTATTTTTGTCCTCTGACTGCTGTTACAATATTTGCACATACTTGAACCCCTCACAAAGTTTTTAAAATGACTGCTATTTTTAAGGTTTAGATACTTGAACCGCTGCTGTCTCTTTTTCTACCTCTAGTTTAAAGTTTATGTTATATATATATATATATATATAATATATATATATATATATATATATATATATGTTATATATATATATACACACATATATATTTGAAAATTGGAGCCTTGTATATAGCAGAGATGACAGTTAAGTTTACTTTGACATACGCAGCCATGAGATAATCAAAAATCTATACGAATTCACAGATTCATCAACACGCTTAGTACAATAATAATATTTAATAATAGAGATGCATTTGAAGATGTATCGTGCGAAAGACAGTAAGTCTTTGTAAAGTCCACTTTCATCGTATTGATTTGGGGGCAAAACGAGAACTATGTTATCTGAAACTGAAATCTTCCTCGATAGATACACGTACAGATGTAATGATATCGCCATGCCGCACACACACACACACACACACACACAGACTGAGAGAGAGAGAGAGAGAGAGCGAGTGCATTTTTTACATTTCATTTTAATCTGCTGAATGATCTCGATCAGCTCCATCTCTGTAGGCATGTAGCCCATAGTCCTCATACAATCGGCAACGTCTTTATAGTGCAGGTAGCCGTCCTGGTCGTAGTCAAACTCCTTGAAGGCCTGCTGCAGCTCTGAGGACAAGGGAAGGTACACAAGTCAACCATGCACGCATACACACACACAAACTTGTGCAACTATCTTTGCGGGAACATTATCATTATAATTATGGGATTATAATCATTATAGACTCCCGTAATGGCTGGATGTATATCATTCTACAACTAATCCGAACCCTAACCTTAACCCCATTGACAAAGTGCCCATATTTTGGCTCTTTCAGTTTCTCAAGTAAAACACGAAACACTAACACGATAAGTTATTCAGGACCATAAGGCAGCCACAACAGCGCCGCCTGCTGGCATCATTGATGAATGAATGAATGAATGAATGAATGAATGAATGAATGAATGAATGAATGAATGAATTCTTTCTTTCTTTCTTTCTTTCTTTCTTTCTTTCTTTCTTTCTTTCTTTCTTTCTTTATCAGAACCGCATAATCCCTATCAGGGTCGCGGAAACCGGAGCCTATCCCGGGTAATTACAGGTGCAAGGCGGCGACCAATCCTGAGCAGGCACCAACACACCGGAGGGCACACATACTCACTCACATCTTACGGGAAAAATTTAGAGTTGCCAAATAACTGATAGTGCCTGCTTTTGTACTTTGGGAAGAAAACCAAAGCACCCGGAGGAAATCCACCACGTGAACAAAGGGAGAGCATGCAAACTCCACACGCAAAGATCCATGCCGCCACTCACAAAATAATAATAGGCCTTTAATTTAAAAAAGTATGCCCAACGTGTCATGAGTGAAAAGTTTCAAAGTCGTCATGTTCTAAGATAGATTTTACGGTCAGATTTCTAGTGTTATTTATGCATTTGTCAATTCTGCATATTTGACCATTTTGGTTGCTTTATGGCAGTCAGTTTATTCATAAAGTGCTGCACAAAATAACTACAAAAAAGAAGACAAAGGCTGATATACATAGAATCACAGACATACATAAAACAACTTTGTATGCATAGCACATATGAATATAAAAAATAGTAATTAAAATTAGTCACCAATTAATTAAATTGCAGAACATCTAAAGGCTTAAAACCATGGCAACCATGTTTTTCCCACATAGGGTAATCACGTAACTTTACAAGCTGCCATTTCATGCAGAGAGAAAGGGCAGTCAAAAATGCTGTGAACTCAAGTACAGGTTTGTGTAACAGTTAGTGCTTCTGAGATTCTAATATCCACCTGCTGATCAGCTGTGTTACTTTGTTGTTGTTTTTTACCATTTAAAAAGATTGAATCTGGTCTGTTCCCAAACATTTATCTCAGATCTTTTAATCTCCCAGAAGTCCCCTTGCGGCCATCACTAGTAACAATGACTCAGGAAAGATTGCATTTCAGAGATACATATTCACAGATGTTAAATCAAATTAAAAAAAAAAAAGCAACCAAATATCCTTTATGACCAATGTTGGGGTATTTTGTCCACAGTACTTTAATGTTGACTAAAATGAGTGGATCACCTATGTATGGCCTCAGTGTTCAGTCATTTATGAAGGATGAAGTTTTGTCTACTTCTGTTTAGCTTCTAATTACCATTATGTAAGGGAACAACAGCCCTTTACAGGGCTATAGAGCATACAAGCCATACATATCAGAACACATCAGCCCTGTCTCCTTTACACAATGCCAAGTTAAAGGTCTAAGTACACATAATTTCACAAGATTACAGCGAATGAAAAATGCTTGGGCCTCATGTCATAGGACAAATCCTTCATATGTATTCGGGCAAAATAATCATTTCCTCAGAGCAGGTCCTGGGTGCTGGGCCAGTTGGAAAGGTCATGCTCTCTGTGAGTAATGCTTATAGCTGATGGCTGTTCTGCCTCAGCACACTCACTGTTCAGTGACAAAGCAGCACTCAGTATGAGCCAACAACATGCATCATAAAAACTATTACCACCAGCACTGTGGAATTGGGGTGCAGGGGTGCAGGTGCAGGACCAACAAAGATGCCCAACTATATCATTTCGGTGTGTCAATATTAACACCCGTCTTCAACTAATTTCAAATAAATTGGTATTTGTTTATAACAGCTGATGAATGGCACTTAAAACCAATGAAAACATGAAAGATGGATCCTTCAACCATTAGAGAGTACATATCACAGGTACAAAAAAACTTGCTTTTTAGTATTTTGAACAAAAGCACAACAGATATATTCAAGTTTACATAAATAAGTAGTCAAATTCATTAATACTCAAAATACAAAAGAGGAGTTGCAGTGAACAAACTACACAATGACAACACTCGTGACATGGTCCATCTTCTGTCTCTTCATTTCTGTTTTAATTGTCGATTAAAAACACAAATAATATTCATACATTAAAAACAGCTAAAAGCACACAGTAAGAGTATATAAGCACACAGATTTAGGAGTCAGGCTGTACTGCAGTGTGTTTTTAGCAACTATACTCTATATACCCTATATATATTATGACTGCTGGAGTGAACAACATTGATTATCTCTTTAAAATAGCCTTTGGCAGTGAATGGGATAAATTAGGGAGCAAGTGAACATTTTGTCCTTGAAGTTGATGTGCTGGAAGCAGTAAAAAAAAAGTCAAATCACATAAAATGGAGTGACTTTGACAAGGGCCAAACTGTGATAGCTAGATGACCGGGTCAGAGCATCTCCAAAACTGCAGCTCTTGTGGGATGTTCCTGGTCAGCAACAGTCACAATCTACCAAAAGTGGCCAAAGGAAGGAAAACTGGTGAACTGGCAACACGGTGATGGGTAGCAGAGGGTCAATGGTGCTTGTGTGGAGCAAAGGCTGGCTTGTGTTGTCTGATCCAATAGAAGAGCTATTGTAGCTCAAACTACTGAAAATGTTAATGCTGGTTCTGGTAAAAAGCTGTCGGAGTACACAGTGCCTTACAGTTTGTTGCTTATGGGGCTGCATCGCTACAGACATACTCAATATTAGACTGTCGTAATATAATGTCTAAGCACCCAAACCTTATGTAGGTGTCAGTATTAAGAAAAACAAAATTGATTCTCTACTAAAGGAAGCACTGTCAAGATTGTGGTTAGTCCATACATACTACAGTTATATAAAGTGGACAGTCACAGCGGTCAAGGCCCACACGCACGGGTCAGTGTGTACAATTCAGCGTTGTTCAGCACATCAGCAGCTTGTTAGAGCCTTCAGGCTTGTCATTTCAAACACAGTCAACCTGCTGAGGTTTTAAGGTTTTCCACTGTCTGAATTGCGATACTCACCATCCAGCTCTTCTGGCATCAAATCTCTATCCTAGGGAAAGAGAGAGAGAGAGAGATGACACAAAAAATATCTAAATATGGAAATCATTAGAGCACGAGAGCTGGGTCCTGAGAGATGTAGCCCATATTTACTCCTATTTATCACTAGTCATGATTGCACATTCAACAGAAAAGATCAGCAGAGAGGGAGAGAGAGAGAGAGAGAGAGAGAGGGTAGAGAGAGAGAGAGAGAAACAGATTGTCTAATAGGATTATAGCATAATGTTCTTCACTGTCCCCTGACGTCAGCACACACATGTAAACACTGTGTCTAACTGTGACTAACGTGATGAAGCAGGGAACACAAATATTCGCACAAGGAACATTATATATGCATTCAGCAAAGTAGCATCAATGGAGACAGATGCTTATGATTATAAGATATGTTGTATTAAGAACCAGTGTCATTCCACACATACACACACACACACACAGACTCCCATAATGACTAAATGTGTTTTATTTTACACCCACACCTAACCCTAACCCTAACCTTAACCTCAGTAACCAAAAGCACATCTTTTACCTCTTTTAGTTTCCCATATAAAACATGTACATTTCCTATAAATTAATTTGTCCTGATGGGGACCTCTTAAATGTCCCCACAAAGCCAAAAAAATGAATAAAAGTGATTTTAGGGGACAAAAACGTGCCCACAATGCCATAAATACCCATCCGCACACACATACACAAACACATTTAAAGCTACGTGCTGCTATACTATGCCTGGACGCTTGTTTTAATAATCTCTAAATACAGCCAGTGGTATAGTCTCCATTCTGTTTCTGCAGGCACCACAAGAGCAACACCACAAATGGCATCAACACATACTAGCAGAGCAAAGTACAAAAACACAAGAACATTCACACAGTGGACACATTTGTTCTTTTTATGCAAATTGTAATGTATGTGGGAGGAAATGTTTATTCATATAAAATAATGACATTATATAAAAGACAGCCACACACATACTCTCTCTCTCTCTCACACACACACACACACACACTTGTCTTCATTACATTATGTCATTATTTCATGTTTCACGCTTTAATGGCTTGGTGTGAGGGGGCTGAGAGTGATTCATCATAGCAGGTTATTAATACATCTATAATCACCTTATCGTTCATCCTCAAGGACAGGTGACATGCAACATACACCAAACATTTATTTAGAAGTCCCCCCCACATTCACTCTTTGTTATGTTGTTTTCTGTGTGCAATCATGGTAATGTGGATCTCTCCTGATTTCAGCAATTGCATGTTGCATCATATAGAAACATCGTCATTAGCAAAATTTAAAAAATACCTCTGTACATTAAAAATGAGTAATAATTTATCATATGTAATTATACACTTAAAAATACCTTCATACATTAAAATGAGTAATCATTTATCATGAATAATTATTTACAAACAGCAAATGCATCCTTAGTAGAGCTAAAAGTTGCTCATCACAGGGTTTCAGCATCGTCATGATGATGTGTGCATTTGCGATATGATTTAATTTACATCTTAAGATGTAAAGGAAATGTGTATTGCTCCAACACTTTTACTCCCCACCTCAAAAAGTAAAACTTGACCGTTCTCATTTTCTGTGGGAGGAAAAGTCATCTATTTACTTTTGGAGTAAAGTTAAAAATTCATACTAGTTAAAAAAAAAAAAGTTCTATGCTTGCACTTGCTGTTCTGCCGACTCCTGTATTTTTGATATCAGAGAAAATTCTGCAGTTTCTCAAATACTCTACAGTTCTAGTAGACCAGCCTGGACACAGATCTGCATTTTGATTCCAAATGCCAAAGACAGGGTTTGTACAGGGTATTGAAATCATTGAAAGTGCTTACATTGCATACAAGGTTAATTAAATCAAGGTTTGAAAAGTGCTTGAAAGTGACTGAATAGCAGTGTGACCCACTCATTTTAATGTTACAAATGACCTTTTGCTGTAACGCAGTGATTTGAGGCATTGCTAATAAACTTTCAGTAATATAATACTCGTTACATATTTCAGTAATGTGTGTTACAATACACTTTTAATCCAAAATTTAGTGCTGTTTTGTTTTTATTAAAAAAGCACAGACACCATGAGACCTTTGGCAGAAGAGAAAAAAATCCATGAGTGAGAGCTACAGTATTTCCTACAGACTCTATGCCTACAGTAATTATGCTACACCACATCACCCTCCACTGGATGTATAATGATCTGCAGTAAGCTACTTTTTAGAATATTAGAATCCAAGTCCTACGGCCGCAGTTATTTTGGTAAAAGTAACTTAAAAGTATTGTAGAAGTTGTGTAACGCCAGTAATATATTGTAGTGTAATGAATTAGTTTGAAATAACAGTAATTAGTAATCTATAATGTATTACATTTAACTTGCCCAATACTGCTGACTAGTTTATAGATAAAGAAGTACATCAGAGAGAGGGCCTAATGAGTTTTTGGCTTTCTTGTCAAGTGAAGACGACTCAACAAGCCTCTTACTTGATGCGCTTGCGTGCAGCTGTAGTGCGATCGTCTGTTTTTGATGTGCACCAGTTGGTGAAACAGCAAGAACGAGGCAGCAACATGCCGGAATGTTGCGGGTTTAATCAGCGTTTGTTAGACAACAATGAATATAAAACGTGGCTAAACAATTTGGGTGCATCCACTTGCAAAATCTGCATGCCATTTTAAAAGGTATGCCATAGCATGGGATTTTCCATTAGGCTAGGGTTGCACGTTAATAATTTTTTTTAACTAACAGGCAAAATTCACAGAGAGCTTGCATTAACAGAATAATGCATACATGCATACATACATACATACATACATACATACATACATACATACATACATACATACATACATACATACTGTAGGGCTAAGGAGAATATTATACCGTCCACAGCAGTAGAACATCAGGTGAATTTAGACTTGTAGCAACAAAGAAAAACTTCCTGTTGTTTGCAACTGCATATTTCTGCTCCTGTAGGTTGTGCTATTTTTTTGTTAGCATGTGTTGCTAACATAAGTCATGGTTAATTAGAGTGTTCTATGTTTTACTATTTTAATGTGGTGTAAATGTTTTAGAGTATATACTTAGTTTATTTATCATTTATCATTGTATCAGTATAATTTGCCAGAGCTGTAATGTTCCCGTCCCCGTATTTACATTTTTTAATTTTCAAAAGACATATTATATTTACAGTTATATTATATTTACACTGTATGTTTATAGTGTCCACTTATATATACAGTATATACTACATAACTACAGCTCCAAGATGATGGGAAATCAAGCTCTAAAACTGCTTGAATTTGACTTTGGAACAAGTGTACGAACCCCATCTCTTTGGAACCTTATCAGATGTAACATAACTGATGTGTATGTTATGTAAGTAATGCACAGGATGCTTATGTAGTCATGTTTACTAACTCAGACAACCGTCTCTACCTCTCACACAGACTTTCCAGGCCACTGTCCGAAGTATGGTTATTACCTGCCCAAAGAGAGCGTTGAGGTAAGGGGCGTACGCGGCGATGGAGCTCTGACTGAAACTCCGGCGGCGTGTCGAACATGAACCTCTGCCTTTCTGAGATGAGTCCTTGGAATCCTTGGAGCTGTGTTTGAGAGCCGAGCGCAAAGGGGTCCCTTCTGATGCCGAGGAGGGACGAGAGGAAGAGCTGGGAGGACAGCAGTATATTAGTACTAATAATATTATAAAGATAATAATAGCGTTAATAATAAGTATAACATTTTATTTTATATTACTATCTAAAATATAGTAGAAAATGAGGGCTGTTCTAGGGTTCAGCAGACTTTGGGTAATTTAGTTAATCAAGATTCCTAAGTTCTCTACAAGTAGCAAAATAGTTTGACCTGGCCTTAGCCTGTTTGCATATTTGGATACTTTCTGCAGCTGCAGTTTGAAAAGCTTGTAAAAATGTTGCACAATCGCTTCTAATTAATGCATCTGTGCCACTGATGTTATGGGACACAGTGAGTGAAACTCCTGAGCAACGGCTCCAACTTTGCATTTTTGGGGGGAACTGACATCATTTTGTTTACCAGAGCGAGACGATTGTCACATCCACATGACAGTGTGCCGGTGCCTTTATTGGGTCTGTGCTAAAACTTGGTACCACAGGGGAGGAAGAGTCTGGCCCAGTTACAAAAGGTGCCTTTATTTTGACTGAATAGGTGAGTGTGGGCTGAGACTGTCTTCAATTCATCTCGTATGATAATGATGACGCCTTGACTGCTTTTCTTTACACATGATCATCACACTCCTCTTCATCACATCAGACACATCTGTTGGCACTAATGACATTATCACCATCCATTTACTTTATGGATCAACTTACCTCTGAGTAGAAGATGCTTTACTCCTCTGAGACATGCTAAGTGAGAGAGAGCGAGAGAAATGGAAATAAGAGAACAGAGACTTCCTGATTGACAAGGCTGAGAGTGATGTTACAAAGTGGAAGAAGGGAGGCAGATGAAAGTGACTGTGTGATCTGTACTGCTGTCACTATGAGCTGTGGCCTGTTTTCTGTTTGCAGGTGGATCATTTATAATAAATTGTCTTGCCTAACAACCTCCACATCTCCAATTCTTAGCATCTCCAGAACAAACACACCTGATCCTCAGAAGGGGAATCCATAGACTGCTGCACATACTTGATTCTGTTCAAGCTGGTCAAGGATTTAAAAATAAACTATGGTGGCTCAGGTGAGTCAGAAGAATGCAAAAGCCACAAAACAAAATCAAATACACAGATGGCTCACTTTGGTTGTGACTTTTGCATTTATGTTGCTGCTTTCGCATTTCTGTTGTGGCTTTTATATTCTGTGAATAGGGAATAGGAATGACAAATTAATATCTTGTTTTTGCTGACTTTTATGAAGTAAGTGAAACTTGTGCTGGAAAACCGTTCGCCAGCAATAAAATTCTCAAATAAATCCAGACTGATATCATAGACAAACACTACTCAATTCTTCTGTGGCTTTTGCATTTGTGTTGTGGTTTTTATAATTGTGCTGTAGCTTTTGTATTTCCAATGTTGTTTTTGCATCTGTCTTATAGCGTTCACGTGGTTTTTGCATTTCCGTTGCGTCATTTGCTTTTGTGTTGTGCCTTTTGTACTCTGTTGAGCCATCAAAACTATTTAAGATGGCCACAAATAAAACCAGACGCTCGAGCCAAACTGTATTAGTGGGGATGCACCTCTACTCAAAAACATGTAAAATGTGGAGGCCTAACACCACAGTTTAATATTCAATGCAGGGCTCACATTTGATGCTCCCACAATATATTTAACAAATTCAAGATCAGTTAATCAACAAACTAAGATCTCAGTTACAATATGTTCCTAGCTACATTGTACATTTACAAAATGGGAGCTGTAATGGAAGTCAAAACAACATAAACAATGCACCGATGCTTTTTCAAATGATTGATTTTATGATTTTCTATTGTCGTGTTTTTGAATTGCACAGTACTGCCATTCACACATGCAAGTGTGAAAGAGAACTCTCTAAAGACTGAGGAACTCTCTGCAATGCAAGACAAGCATAGAAGTAGACAGGCATGTCACAGACCATAAATTACAATCAGAGGTTTAATGTAACCATACAGAGCACTGGATCCGTCCTGCACATCAAACCAGCCATTACAGCTGGAACTGTCATCTACTTCTTACAAACGTCCAGCGTGCCAACTGAATCGATGGTAAGAGGCAGAGTGCCAAGACTCGCTCTGCTAATCTGATAAGCCATGAGTTTGTTCCAGACTGTCTCCTTATTAAGAGTTGTCCAAGAGGAGTTTTCATCTAGGGGGACTTCCATGTTTAGGACATGGATTTCTCAGGGGCTTCTGTATGAATTCCCTAAAACACCTCATCCAATTCAACAGCCTTCTACCTGTTCAGCTTTTTGGTTTCAGGGAAATCTAGGAACTGCAGGCTGGTGGGTCCCAAGAACTGGATCTGCTAAACTCTGCCATCTCCTGCTTTTTTTTATTTCCGAAAGACACATGATGATACAGCAAGATTTGAGTTTGACACATGAGGAAAAATTATCATGAGGTCGAAGCAGCATTTTTTTCACAATTTTGTGTAGATCGGCAGGTGAGTCTGAAGTGTCCATTTTTAACGGAATTGCTTCTGTTCAAAACATTAGGAACAATATTTACATTTAGACCAATTAGCAGACACCCTTGTCCACCCTTGTCCACCCTTGTCCAAATTCCATTTCCTAATTTAAGGAGCAACTTGGGGTTAAGGGACTTAATCATCAGAAGGCAGTTAACCTCCTAATCTTATGATCATCAACACAAAATTTGAGTCACAAAATCAAGTGAACTGCTTGATCGGCATATTGGGTTATGCGATGTTGCACAATATTTCTGCAGTTTCTGTTGAATAAATATGGCTCACTGTATTTATTAATATACTCATTATAATATCCATAAGATCACACCCCATGAGTCATAATGTTACAAGCTCTAGCCACTTACTCAGTTTGAAAAGTCAGTTGGAAGGGGACAATTAAAATATATGTAAAATGTTTTAGTTATTGATTGCAATCACTTTCTTTAGAAATGCTGCCATCATCTCAACAAGATATAAGCCTAAGGATTTTTTCCATCCATTAAAAAAGTACGTTTCTCATATTATAATGTATTTCAGTGCAGCACATGTCTTTTGTCTGACACTTTCTTTATAAATGTCAAACCCACCACTTGGCTTTCTGTTTCCCCCCTCAAACTCATTAGAACTCAGGCTGCCGCTAGATTAATATGGGAGGCAGTTGTGGGGGGGTTAATCCAGGACAGGGCTGATTGGCTCTGAAACTTGGGACAAATGAGGCCTGTTTGAGCAAACTAGTGCAGCCAGCAGCACTAGCGTCCAGTCAAATAGAACAGGAAGATTTTTTAACCCAGCACAACTCTGTCTATTTAAATTAGATGAATTTTCAGGATATTCACAACAGGGAGACAAGAGTTGCTAATCTACAATAGTCATTAAATGAAGAGACCAATCACTGCCAATCACCACGGCGACACAAGCAATTTCAGCTCCTAATAGCTCTAATTGGAATCATGTATTGGATGAATCACTAGGTAATTATAAAGCAAACACGGCTGCTTAGGCCAGACACGGCCTGCTCGATTGGTGCTGTGTGCCTGATGTGCTGAAGTGCTGCCCCATTTTCCATCAGTTTCGGATGTGATTGCTGATAAATGAGCATGATTTTAGTGCATTTGTAATTCAAGCGTATTATGTAGGATGCATTGCAAGCACAAAATCACACCCATCTTACAACTTGTAGTGTATAATCAGGGAGTGAATAAATAAGGTTGATTTGCTATTTGGACACTTTCGGTTATAGTTGACTACTACAAATGTTGTGGCTCCGATTCAGCAAGCCTTAATATTACGATCCATAATTTTCATGTGTATGTTAAACATTATGTACAGCTTCTTCAATCATCGAGCCTGATCTGGAGCTTAATATTAGTGCTTGCTTGTCATGACCCCCCCTGGACTTTAGATAGGCTACGGCTAAAGTCCACCATGTTGTGTGTTCTGTTTCGGCCATTTTGTGTCTGTAGTGTTCGGCCATGTTGTGTGTACTGTCTTCTGTCAATCAGTCTATGTCCCACCTTCCCATTGTGTCTTATTGGTTGATCACGGTTTGTTAGTTAGTTCACCTGTGCTTGTTCATTGTAGTCACACCCTCTCCTTCCCCACTGGTTGTCCCTTTGTTGGTTGTTCCCTGATCGCCTTCCCATTGGTTCCCCTTTGTTTCATTGATCCAGCCCCTTGTTTGTGTGTCAGTATTTAAGCTCAGTTTTCCCCAGTGTTTGTTGGTGGTCCACCCTCACGCAACCCTCTCTCTGTTGGTGTGGTGCTCGTGAGGTTGTTAATGTCAAAGTAGTTTTGTTCTGTTTGTGGTTTTTGTTCCAGTTTGATGTTTCTTGTGCAGTCTTTGTTTTCAAGAAGTTTGGTTTTGTTTTTGGCCCTCGTGCCCGTTTTGTTTATCCTTTGTGTATTAGTGTTGTTAGTCTTGTGGCCCCCGTGCCTATTTCTGTTTCATCCTGTGTGTTTTGATTAAATGGCTTGCTTCGTGACCTCGCCTCATGTCATGCCGACACCCTGCATCGTGACATTGCTGATGTGGAACTTTAACATTTGTAGAAGTTAATTATAACCCAAATTGTCCAAAATGCAAACCTTTATATTAAACTGCATAATTTGCATTTATATATTAAGCACTTATATATGGTGTACATAATGTTTAACATATAAATACAAAATATGGAGGTTTGCTATTTGTGCAATTTTTGCACTAAACGTTATATGCTGTTTCTTGCTAATTGAGCCTGATCTTGATATTGTGAAGATGATGTCATGATGTCGTATGTCAATGTGGGCAGGTCAAACCTAACATGGTCCACTGGGCCAGTGATCTAAATGGCAACAGCTCCATTATTGAGTCAAGGAAACCTTCTGAACCATAGCAGTCCAAAGCTGGTGAGCATGTCAACAGAAGGTGAGTTCCATGAGTTCTTCACGCTTAACCCAACAGATCATTGATAATCATTAACATTGTTTGCCATTATGTAACCAAAGGTGACCACATAATAGACTATGACAAACTCCAAATCCAGAAAGAGTTGAACACCAAGATTGTGTTAATAGTAGTATTGTCCTACATATATGCCAGACAAAATAATCACATTAAACACACATTAAATTTCATGCAGGAATTTGGCCTTATGAAATTAAATAATTTATCATACTGGCTTCTGATGTGATTAAAATAGAAGATATGTGAATGAAAACAGAAATTGATAACTTAAAGGGATGATGTTACCTTAATCATCTACAACCGCCCATTTGTTAAACATCTCGAAACATACTTTATTCATAATATGAGACATCCAGGTTGAGATTATTTACGCAGTGTCTACCTTGTCTGAAGCTGCCAAATGAACTTCACACTGGAACTGATTTATTACAGACTCTTTCATTTAGAGTCTTAATATCAGTTTCAGTCAGGGTAAAGCCCAGACTCCTGCTTAATTGAATTGGCAATCCAACTTTCTCCTTTTTTGGGGAATCAAATGTTCGTCACAGATTATTTTGGGCAGCTTAATATAGAAAATTCATTATTGGGGTGAGAATTACATTTCCCTCAGTGTGCATCATGGTTGTGACCCTATAATAAATTTGCACTACAACTTTTTCTAAACAGAAGAAATAAATATTGGGATTTCACTAAAAACATTCACGGTTGAAACCTGAAGCTTCTAGACACGAGACAGGATAATCAGGATATACTATAGCATACGAACAAACACTGCTACTCCATCAAGCTATTTGGATAACCACTGATTGGAATCGTAAAAAGATGCTAATTTGGCACAGATAGGATCAAATGAGGAGCTGTAGAGATGGAGATCTCTCTCATCTTCAGAGGCAGTCTCATTTTAGGACTGCATGGCCAAGGGCATCAGACCAGAGGCTTTAATGTAACTTCGGCTTGTCTGAACCCAGTCAGAAAGTTAGATTTTGACATTGACGTTGTATGTTTTGTTCTTTGGATGATAAATGTGGACAATAATGATCCACTGTGAGGACCTCTAATGGGAACAGCTAAACGTTTGTGAAGATTCTTGTAAGAGTTTGCCCCAACTTTGCAAACATACTTTAGCGCATAAGTCCAAGTGAAAAAAGGAAAAAATAAAAGATTCAGGCTCTCCTTTTCTCATCGTGCAGCAGTGGATCAGTCAAAAACAGACACTGTAGATTTGACTCTGAAATCTAACTCCAGCAGAATACTACATGGCTGCCTGGGGCAAGAGCGAGCAATCGATCTTGTCATTACTGGATTCGTGAGATGAGACGGGCTTCTCTTTTACTGTTACAGCTGCGTGGACAGACGGATTTGTCTCATGACCAAAGGGCCTAATGGAGCACAATCAGCCCCAGTGTTCGAACAGCCACTGCATTTCACAGAGGACTTTAACATCACACGGGACCCAATCTGCCCTTCCACTTCCAGCACTCAATTGCCAAAATATCTGCTCACTTCTTCAATTATGATCAGTTCACTGCACTCTTATTCTCTCTCTCTTTCACCTTCTTGACCACACTCTCTGCCTTATGCTTGGGAGGATTTCAGCTCAGGATCTGCTTTTGATTGACTGAATCATTGGAAGCGGTTGAGCAATACATTGACCGATCAATTCAGTCAGGTCAGTAGCACACCCAGCAAAAGTTATTCAGGGTGAAAAAGAACAGAAGTGAGTCATTTCAGTCTCTCACTATGGTCAAGTTTAGGGCATTTATACAACAGGGAGAAAACACAGTTTTAGATCTAAAAGTAAATTGCACAAGTGATTATATGAAGAACCAGCATGATTATGCTCAAAATCAAATCTTGCTATTTAGTGTATATAAATATACATAGTGTATATTTGAAAGGTCAAACCAAGTGAGTTTGCAGTTAGCAGATTTGCAATGTATATCTATATTTGAACTCACCCTCAGGGCCAAGACCGGATGAGCTGAGAAGTTTTGAAAGAAAACTGTTTTTAAAAACTTCCACAAACTGGTGTAGTCGATGGATAATGTTTGTCCTCCTTCATACACACTCACTCTGGATAATTCTACAAGCAGATGATAATCTGTCTAACTCCGGGAGGATTAGACGATGAAGTTTGTGTGTCGTGAAGATTAAATCACGTGACTTCTTTTGAATGTGACTGCATGATGCAGATGTGTGTGTGTATGTGTTCAAGGAGTTTGGTAGATTCAGTCGTGCCACATTTAAAGAAGTGGGGGATTAAATTACTTTCTGAGTTGAGGAAAGACTTTTTTTTTCCAGTTTTTCATAGTGCAGAATTTTGCCAGGTCAACAGTGATTGCCAAATTCATGTATTTTTAATTACAGGCATGAAGAGAGAGAGAAATAAGCCCTGAGCACTGGGATAATATAGATTTAATGAAGGCTTGTCAGAAAGACAAAGACTTGGAGAATTTTAATGGGAACACTAAATGCCATGTCAGTGTGTGTGGGTGGTTTTAATTAGTGCTGAACTCAGCCTGAGTTAAAGTTTTAGGTATTTTTTATGAAAATAAAACTTAGATTTTTCATTTTTGAGATAACACAGAAATACTTTTATTAGGGCTAATAGGGGGCAAACTCAGGCACAGCGCAAGCTGGGACAGAAATAATCTAAAAAGATCTGACAGGTACAATAATTCCACATGTCTAACATTTACATGCTTTCAAAGTATTTAATTATAACAGTTACTTTTTATTCAAAGTTAAAGCAGTCTGCAGTGAAATTTTAATTTGATATCACAACTTTACTCCTACATTTTTCTCACATGAAAGTTTTAGTGAAATAAAATAATCATATTCAACAAATGCTGATTATGTTGTACCATGAAAGTAGATGTGATATTATTAAATATGAATCCTGTATTATGGTTGGGGCTTAGCCTAAAATGGATTAACACTACATGACTTGTGGTCCAGTTTTACCCCTCAGTGTTTTTAAATCACGCCAGTCTGCAGGATTTGCAGCAGAAGAAACTGTCAGTACAAAAAATAGCAACTTGTAAAAGTTCCAAGACTTACATTTTGTCTTCACTTATCATAGTTTATCAGAGACAACTCTAATTAGGACACAGTTTAAATTCCCTTGACACATAGTTTAACCTCCCCAGCATAACCAAATTAAAACCCAAAACTGCACTGTTAAACTGCCCAGTGTGTTCAGACTTGGTATAAGTTGTAAATTGTAAATAGAGATTTTTTTTAAACAAATGACCAATTCAAACAAGCAAAATAACTAAGCACAATGGCCTCAAAACAACAAACAGAATTCTTCTCTTTTTAGAATTACACAGAACATGCCAATGCAGGATAACATAAAGGGAGAGACATGCCTAAATAGGGAGCTAACAAACCTAAAACAGATGCAAATAATATGCTAACTATTTTAATCAAACATGAAACTAAATATTAAACCAAGAGAAGAACTGGGGGGTAAGAAATTAAACTGTGACCAATGAATGAACAGATCTGGTAAAACTGGAAACAAATTACTAAACAAGAACAGGTGTAACTGATAAATAACCATTTGGGTTAACAAGGGGGCAGGACAGAGGGGAAATGACTGACATATCACATAACACCGACACAAGACAGTACAGGAGTGCCCTCTGGTGGCCAGCTGGGGTAAAGGGGGCGAGGGGTCGGGCTGACAGTTTTTATGCCTCATATATTGTTTTTGTGGCTCTTGGCTGAAATTAGTTGTTCACAATGTACAGATAATGCTTAATATTCATAATTTAATAACCAACGCTTTCTCTACTTTATACAATAGACTATTGTGTTTAAGGAAAAGTAGTCACACAGAACAAAGGAAAAGCTGCATGTGGGCAGAACAGATATAAAACGTGACAATCTGTCCATTTCCTTATTCCTGTATCACTTTCTTTTAAATGAAAGTTGCTGGTGAACGGCAGAGCCCCACTGCTAAGATTCATATGCGATATGCAGAAAGAGTTTCTAAAAGAACTTTGCGTGATATTCTCCATTATGGAAGTAACATTTTAGAATAAATATATAATGTGCATCACTGCTGTGAAATCACAGAACAGAATTTGTTCATTATTGTCCATGTGAGAAGTCTGGCTGAGTGGAAATATAACCTGCGATGAAAGCAAACAGTCGGTGCACAGCGACTCATAAAGCAGTATGCATTTATTATGAGTTGTCATGTACCTCTACTTCTGTTGGTAGTTGTAAACTTAACAAATTTCCAGGTGGTTCCTGTGCAAAGTGGGGCAGTAGTTGAATGGATGAATGGATGAATGGATGGATGGATGGATCGGTGTGTCCCCTGTAGACAAAATCAAGATATACAAACTGCTCATCACTGATGTTAACTGACATCTGTTCTTTCTACAAACATATGCACATTAAACATATATTTCGAACACAATCTTTAGATATTTTGACCTGACGTCTAATGCAAACACCAACAATAACACCATATTGTGATTCTGTTCCCATGCTAGTACTAATGATATTTGTTATATGTGTTTATGTGTGTTTTTATTAAGATGTGTGAAGTCACAAGCGAGAGAAACCTTTTCTGTGGTAGATTCATTATAAATAAATGCTTTGGCAAAATTGCATCAACAATGTTGTACCAGTAAAGCTGAGAGAAAAAGCAGAATTGTGTTTGTGCAAGAGTGGGATAAAAGTTCACACTACTACTCCAAACACACACACCACCATTTCCAACTGAGTCAAAACTCCAGCAGTTTTTTCTGCTGATGTGTCCATATTATAATGCTTTGTGTTTGAGCTTTCATTCTTTTATTGTTTGTGAGGAGATACTGCTGAGTCTCTCTTCCATGGGGCAAAAACTTAAAATGCATATATAAACACCATTAAATATTAAGCCCAAACCAATTATATACGCACAGTTACACTGAGTAAATTCAAGTAACTATTTTTTAGAAAAGTTGTTTCAGTAAAAATTGTTAAAAAAAAATGGTTGATGCCCTCCAAGTGCCACACTCATATACACATGCAGTGTGATTTTGGGTGTTTTAGGTGAATGTGTAATTTTATTGTTTGAGGTGTGTTTATTTAATGTGTGGAGAAGGTATCATGAGGTAATACTGTGTGTGTTTGTACTGAACTAATGATGCAAAATGCAGAGATAATGGTACTGACTCACCTCATTTAGCACCGACACTGGACACCTCCCATCTCTCTCTCTCTCTCTTTGACAATTTGTATCTGTCTCTCTGTCTCTCCCTGCTAATCCACCTACTCTCTCTCTCTTCACTAATCCCTCTCCTCCCACTGGAGTTGTTGTCCACTTCACCTCCTTATCCTCCTTTAACTTCATCTGTCTTTTCTTTTTACTTTGTATTCTTTATTCTTGAAGCTCATCACCTCTCAGATCCTGCTGCTGTTTTAAAAATCCACCTGCGCTGTCTTGTGCCATTTTAGTAAGTAGAATGGTAGTGACCCCCTATACAGACCCTAATTCTGCCCCTCTACTCACCCTCTTTTCGCTATACTGCTATATACTCACCCTCATACTGCCCCTATACTCACACATATACTGTTCTATACTCATCCTCCACACACCCACACACTGCCACTGCACTCACCCACATACTGCCTAACACACCCTCATACTGTCACTATACCTGCCCTCATACGGCCCTATTCTTGCCACATACCGCCACTATACTCTACTTCTTTCTGCCCCATACTCACCCTAACATCGCCACTATACTTGCCCTTATACTGCTCTACAGTTTGCATCTTCTTAACATTTTTATATTATATTTATATCTTGAAATAAAATGTTTACACTTCACATTCACAACATAATGATGATAAACGCTGCTTGATGAGGCCCCATGTGAATTTTTAGCCTGGGCTTCAACAGACTCTTGAATGGCCACCGCTTGCCCTCTTCATGCCCCCTCTACTCTCTCTGGTGTCTCTTTTCATGTCTCCAGTGTCCTTTCTCTTTCTATCCATTGTAGCCCATTTTAAATCAAACTCTCTGTTTTGTGGTTGAAAATCTGATAACAATCTAGCTTCTCTCCATCTCTCTTTCCCTCCCTCTCACCTTCTCTCCCTCAGCATTCTTTCACCACCTTCCCCCTTTCCTCCCTCCCTCCCTCTCTCTCTTTCTCTCTCTCTCACCTTCACTTTCGGTGTGCTTCTCATGCCCTGCCCCAAAGCAACTTACTGCCTCACTTCATCTCTGTTTATTTATGGGAATATGCTGATGGGCAAACCCAGGTATAGCCCCATATACCTCACCTGAAAAAGGGAAGTAGGACCATGACATCCATCACCGCCATGTCAACCAACACGCTATTCATCATGTATGAGCACAGCATAAGCGAGAGTGCGTGCGTGTGTGTAGAACGGGGGTAACTGGGTCATTTGCACATGTGGCTGACTTTGCAGTAGTGGGAGTTTTACTCCTAAACAGGAACAGAGATGAACTCATTTAAAATGAGAGAGAAAGATCTCTCTTTCTGCACTGCTAAATAAACCCAGTGTGGAATTTAATCAGGTACATTATAGTAGTTGACCACATTAACCAACGTCAAACCAGCAGACCGATTTTTTTCCTTCCAGTTTTAAAGCGTCATCTATTAGTCTGTCCGTAGTTATGTCATTACATTCGTTTTTGTACCAACAAAATGAAACCTCCGCATTTGATCCATGATTGAGCAGTGGGCAGCTGATTCGCAGCTCCTGGGGAGCAGTGCTTGGTGACAGTACCTTGCTCATGATTATCTTTACCCATCCGGGACTTGAACTGGTGACCTTCTGATGACTGGGCCAACTCCATAACCATTATGCTACTAGTTGCCTCTACATATTGTATCATTACAGTGTTTTTACACATTTCACCCTGGGCTAACTTAGTGGCATGAATATGTTGTGGATGGTAAACATGGTTTATGGATAACTTTAATCCATAAGTCTTACATATTTTTTTGGAAACTACTGCAGGGAGGGCGGCATGTTGGCACAATGGCTAGAGCTGTTGCCTCTCAGCAAGAAGAGCCTGGGTTTGATCCCCCGGTGGGCCATTGGGCCTTTCTGTGTGGCGTTTGCGTCTTCTCCAAGTGTTCGTGTGGGTTTCCTCTGTGTGCTCCATTTTTCTCCCAAAGCATGCACTATACGTTGATTGGTGACTCTAAATTGTCCCATAGGTGTGTATGTGAGTGTGTATGTGAGTGTGTATGCTCTGCGGTGTGTTGGCCATACTCCCTGGGGTTGACCCCGACATGGATTAAGTGGTTCAAATAATGAATGAGGGTATTGCAGGCCATGTTCATGGAAATCAAGGTGTAACAAAATCTGGTGCACATTGGACCACTTGGCCAGTTTCCATTAGGATCCATCACAAATATTCCTAATTATTTTGAGTGATTTTTTCTACAGTTAGGATGATCATTAGTGTGTGAGAAGGTGTGTGTGTATATGCTGAAGTTAAGACAGACAGGAAAAGGCAGTGGTGTGTTCTCCAGCTGCCAGCTGTGATGTTGTGACTGACTGCAGCCTAATAGAATCTATCTGTCTGTTGCGTGGAGGGAGTGAGAGATGGAAAAGGAGAGGCAAACATTTGTCAGAGACCGAGGAGGTGGAGAATTAAAGGGAAAGTCCTCAGCAAGAAGACAGAAATGGACAAGGGTAGGCTAGAGCTATGCTTAACAGCACACACAAACACTGTCACTCAAGAAAAACTGTGAAGTTCATATACAACCTCAGATACAAAAATGTTTTTCTCTTAACAGGACAAGTAGGTCATGAAAATGCCTAAATACACACACACACATACACACAAAACTTAACAGATTAGATTAATCATACTGGGAGCTTAAAATAAAGCTCAGCTGGTACGAAACAATGTTAAAAATAAGGCATAATTATATTCCTCAACCCTATTAATGGACATATCCACTCACTTTCAGTCTCACACACACACACACACAGGACCTGGCCTCTCTGTAGTCACTAATGTGTGCGTAACATGTTTTCATGCCAGCATGGCCTGAGCTCAGTGTTGTTGGTGATCTGCTGAGAAAAGGTTCATGATCCACCACGTTCCAGCTGAGTGTCATGTCCAAGGGCAAATGGAGGACAAAGAGAGCTGGCCATTACGTCCAGCCGGGTGGCAAGATTAATAATGTCTGTGTGTGCGTGGGAGTGTGTGTGGGTGTAAACAGAGCTGCACCTTGTCTGTGAGTCCATGCTAATGTAGAACACTCTGCACTGTCTCTCCTAATAGAGGAGGACAGCTTATGTACACAGAATAGAGATTACTGCTTACTACATGAGGACACACAGGGCAATGCGTGTGTGTTATCATGCATGCATGCATGTCTGAGCCTGTGGCAGTGTGTGTGTGTTTAGGGTTATTAGGTTATGTTTAGGTTAAAGGTGAGAGTCAGCAATGGAATCTATTACTGGTGTCCTATAATTTCACATGCATGTGCGTGTGTGTGTGTGTGTGTGTGTGTGTGAATGTGCACCCATATCTATGTCTGCATATGAAGCCTAACAGGGAGGTCGTATGTATTTCCCTCTGTACATATAATACAGTCTGAGGCTATCACTGGCATGTTTCTTCAAATGGCTATGACAGCTGTCTGTGTGTGTTTGTGTATGTGCGTATGTGTATGTGTCTGTTGCTCTCAGTGTGTACCAGATGTCACCATGACAATAAAAAATGACATATTTGACTTGGTGTAGACATTCTGCTGATCCCCATAAAATAAAATGCAATTTACAAGGAGAAACAAAAATGGCTCCTGCTGGAAAATTTTTAAGAGTTTTTGTTGCTTCCTGAGATTAATATTCAAATTGTGTACCGCAGTATGGAGCAATGAAATTGGTAAATTAAAGGTGACTCTGCCTGTGTGTGTGTGTGTGAGTGAGAGCACAGGACTACTTCATTGTTGGTCACATGACAGACAGGTGTGTGCATGTGTGCCACTTCCTGTGACTAATGATGTGCTCTTCCCTCTTCCCACAGAAGCCCTGTAGAATCCAGACGCACACCTGTCTGTCTGTCACATTTCTGCATGTTGGCGGAGGTGGAGCTGCTCTTGGTGACATTGATCCAGCTCCAGGTGACCTTCAACAAATAGAAGGGAAAAATCATGTTTACTTTTGATGCCTTTCCACTGGCACCAGATACCATGTCAGAACCACTGCGTACTGTGAACATTTTTATTTTCAATTATAATCAAAGTGAGCTTTATGACTAAAAGTGGTCAAAAGCGGGTCTGACTTCATCTCTGCTTTTTGAGTGGTTGAAATGTGCATGTGAGAACAGAAGGAACTGTCCGCTTCATTGGTAAAAGGCAAATGCACCATTTATAAAAGTAAACCAAGTGCAGATGCAAACCGGTACCAACTTGGTCTATTTTGACAGAAAATAGGTTTCAGTAGGAGTTCTTGAACGCTGTGAGAAGTGTAAAGGTGTGTCAGGATACTGGTGACAAACTGTTCATCGCACATCCAAACAGTGGTCAGAAAAAAAGAAAGAGAAAAGACCATAAGGGCTAGTGAGAACAGAAGCTAGTTGTGATACAAATCAATTCAGTACATTTATATCCCCCCACACCCTTCTTGTAATTTACACCCATAATAAGGCTCCATGTAAATGTGTAAGTGCCGCTGTGGGCCAGTTTCTCTCAGAGCTATGATGCGTGCAGTCCCATGAGAAATGCTTCAGAACAGTGGCTGCAGCAAAGCTCTTCTTAAGAAATGATTTGTGTCCGACTTGTGATAGATGAGCTGTTTACTCCCTAAAGCTCTGCGGGAGATCTGTCATGATCAGCCCTGATCAATAGAGTCAGATTAGAGGGATCAATAGATCAGTAGATGCTGCAGAGAGACGGAGGGGCTTTAAGACTGTCGTTCACATAGTTTTAGAGTTCTGACCGGGGGCTATTGATCTGATGGACATATGTGATCTCAGCAACTGTTCCAGAATCACACACATGGCTGTAAGCACCATCTGTAGTCAGTCACACACACACACACACACACTCACAAAACTCAACATTTATCAGTTTGAGAATGAAATGCAGCAGGTTTGATCTGATTCTCTGTCCTTTTGCCATTCTCTTTCTTACTGTGTGTGTGTGTGTATGACTGACTTAAACAAGATTCCACACAATGAAACACAACACATTCATCTTTCCACACTTCTTCACACAATGACTCACCTAAAAACAATCACGCCGCCCTCAACCCCATTGCTCACAGGCACATACACAGAAAGCAAAAGCCCCCCATTCATCTTTAGTCTGTCCTCATAAATTAATTAAAAACACACAAATACACACACACTCGCACACAGCATCACACTTTTGAGTCTTTGAGGTTGTTCATATGCTAATGAATTCTTCGAAGTGGTCAGGAGCACCAGTGAGCTGATGGAGGCTTTACATAATATGATTGACATTTTTGGTCAGAATTCATTTTGAGACGTGATATTTACCGGGACACAGTCGCATGGAACCTCTCCCAGCAGCACTGAGGCGTTTGAGTTCTATTACTTTGCTATATAAAACACTCTCATTCAGCCTGCTGCATTTTACCATTTACTTGTGACCGTTTCAAACTGGGTTTTCAAACTCTTGACCAGCATCAAACCAGCAATAAGGAGCAAATAAATGAGCATCCAGGACCACATTAACGTCGGTGCTGCTCTTTCTCCCAGCAGGACGTTAATGATGTGGAGCACGGACCTGCTAACTGTGTTTGGAGCAGGAACGAAGATGGCTCGCAGGGGTTCCGCTGATTATAAACCGCCAATCGATATCTGACCACACGTCGTCCATCTTGGCCTGTCTTCATTAGGAGATTGGCGCTCACAAACAAAGCCAGACTCAACAAGACATACATATATGTGGGTGTCTGACATGATCATAAGTGGCAATCTCCTTTGTGTTGTAAAGCTTAAGTGGATGTCATAGCTACAGTTCCAAACTTTAGCTGACTCTTAGAACCAGGATTAAGGTGTAAAAAGCTGAACAAATAATGTGTCTGTCATAAAACTGTGTGTTCTGATTTTTACTGTAGAACCAGATATTTGGTTTTATAGAACCTTTAATTGTAACAGGATTTTAGAAAGCAAGCTGGTTTGATTTTGTATCATTAAAATGAGACCCAAATTCAGGTTCTAGCACACGAGGATAATAAGGTTTAATTCTAGGTTTAAAATGACTTTACTTCTAAAGGGTTAAGAGTAAAAGGTTACACTTTTCTGAACAAAAAGGTTCCGTTTTAAGGTAAAAAATGTGAATTATTGATCCTGGAGTGTACAGTTTGATTTTTGGTCTGGGGAGGAATGAGGATTTATCCTGGTTTAATGTTTTCTTTTCTGTTGAATCAGGTTTGAAACAGGCTTCTAGACAATAAGGTTAGGCTTTAGATTAAAAAAAAGATGATTGATTCTGGATCATGGAGAGTTTGGGTTACTTCTTAACCATGTGTGCACTGTGCAGATACTGAAATGACTTTAGGTGGGAGCCCAATGACACCAACCCTAAAAAGGTTCAAGTGTTTGATTCTGTCATTTTTTTCCATATTGCAGTTATCCAATTGGTCCTATGCGCATTTATAACAGTTTGGTTTGAGGCAGCCACAAAACAGGACAAGAAGAGACTGCAGAGAACAGTGAGGACAGCAGAAAGACTCATAGGTGATCCTCTGCCCACCCTGGAGAAGCTGTATTCATCCAGTAACCACGGAACAGGCAGATAGCACCATCACAGACTCCTCACACCCTGGACACAACTTGTTTCAGCTTCTCCCCTCCGGCAGGCAGTACAGCGCCCTGAATACTAAGACTGTCAGACATGCTAACAGATTCTTTCCTCATGCCATCACCTTCATAAATAGCTGATTTTCTATATCATGCCTTCACTGGATACCCTACATAACCTGCACATAGACAGTACATTGTGTTGTGTATATAGCTCAAATTTTGATCTTATAATAAAAGTCAGAATGGGTTTGATTTGGGGGTTTTAGAAAGGAGGTTTGATTCCAGAAATTCTCTCCTGGATTTACTGGATGAGCTTCGTTTGTGAGCTTTCGAATCGAGGTGTGACTGTGACATGAAGAGAGTCAAATTTAACTCGGATTCTGGAGAGTAAGCATTAATTTTTATTTTCCAGTATGATTTTGATTCTGGTTCTTTAAACCGTTCTTTGCTCCCACTCATAACGGTGTGACCTTGATTTTTGTGGTTGTGCAGTATATGGGTGAGTCACAAGACTTGTACTGTCTTTCTCAGGCACTGGAATAGCGGCTAACGTGACGCACTGTGGCCCAGCAGAGACGCAACTGGACTCAAAACACAAAGACCCTCTGTGCCTTGCTGAATGGACACCTTTACTTGCTGTTTTCCCCCTTTGATTGAAACATCAATATTTTCCTGGAGTTGTTCCTTTTGCACTCAGACCTTGAGCTGTATGGGTTTCTTTTTTCCTTGAGCTGTAGAAATGTTGCAGTTTAAAGTGCGGCATGAGCAGAACAGCCTGACTAAGCCACTGATGGAGAAAAGTGAGAAACGTCCCACAGGGCTTACGGCTGGAGTGGCTGTGCTCTAAAGGCCAGTCATCAGCTACCTCAGCAGCAAGCAACACTCACAATAAACAGTGCACAAAGTTCATTCTCTCTTTAATAATATTCTTTTAATATTTGTACTTGACCCCCTTCTGTCTGATGTCCTCTCCCTCTCTCACTTTCTCTCCATCACAATCTCCAGTACTTTCTCTTTCTCTCCATTTATCTCTACATTACTCATATTTATCTTCCTTCATCAGTTGTTCCCTCTATTCATCTCTGTCTTCCTGCCTCTGTATCCATCTCTCTTTGTCTATTTCTCAATCTCTTTTCCCATTTCTCTCTTTTGTTCCATCTCTCTCATTTGCCATTTGTCTTTCCATCTCTGTCTCTCTCCCCCAGTCTATCTCTATCCATCTCTTTCTCTCTCCATGTCTCTCTCCATCAACTCTTCTTCTCTATGTGGTATTAGCATTAATCCCTCTCCAACAGTTATTCTCTCTCACTCATCCCATCTCTCTCCATCTCTCTCTTGCAATCTCTCATTCTCTCTCATGTCTTCTCCCTGTCTTTCCCTCCATCTCTGTCTCTCTCCACCTGTATCTCTCTCTCCATCTATCTGTCTTCCTGCCTCTTTTAATTCCTCTATTTTTAACACCATCTCCACCTCTCTCCACCTTTGCTTTTCTCTCCATCTCTCTCCCAGTCCCTCTCATCTCCATATTAAACCATGTTTCAGTTATTCTCTTTTTCTCCTTGTCTTTCTTTCCATCTCTCTCTCCCCCACTTTCCATCTTTGTTTCTCCATATCTCTCTCTCTTCATATCCATCACTTTCTTTCTGCATTTCCATTTTTATCCCCCCTTTCAGTTATTCTCTCTCTCTCTCTCTCTCTCTCTCTCTCTCTCTCTCTCTCTCTCTCTCCCACCATCACTCCAACTCTAACCCATTTTGCTATCTCTCTCTCCCTCTCTCTCCCTCGCTCTCTCTCTCATCCTGTCTCTCTCTCTTTCTTTCTCTCTACTGATGTGAAGATCAGTGCTCACGGTGTAGGGCACACAGATGATTTACCCAAAAAAATGCCACAAATGAAACACAGAGAAAGGACAGAGAGGCAGGGAGGGAGAGAGAGAGGGAGGAAAGGAGAGGGAGAGAGACAGAGATAGAGGGGATGAAATAACAGGCGGGAGAGGGAAGGAGAAAGGGAGGGTGGGAAAGAGAGTGTAAGCGGGATAGAACAGGGGAGAGGGAGAAAGAGAGATGGGGAGAGAGAGAGAGGGAGGGAGGGAGGAGGAGTATATTGACTTCAGGCAGCCGTGGATTCCTTTCAGTGTGTAACAGACAGCAGACGGTGAGGAAGACAAGATGGTGAACTGGAGTAGATGAAGACTGTCATGTAAGTGTGTGTGTGTATGTGTGTGTACATCTTTGCATATGTGTGTGTCCACCTGTTAATGCCTGTTTATCTTTATGCATATGTGTATGTAAGCATATATTTGTGCACACACACATTACACACATGGGCACATGTCTGTGTTTTGGTGAGCATCGTCAGGGCTGTGTGTAAGGGTGTGCGTGTGTGTGTGTGTGGTCGTGTGTTTGTGTGTTTATATGCTGTTTGTTGTTGCATGTCAGATGGCAGTGTTGCTTTGCACACTTCTGTGTGTGTTTTGACATGTGAAACTGATGGCATGTGTGTAGCCACATGCCCACTCCCACAAAGATGTGTGTGTGTATGTGTGCATGTGACTGTTGCTCAGACAGTGTGGGGTGTGTGGAGGAGAGATGAGAGAGAGAGAGAGAGAAGGGTTGCTTTACCTGAGTATTTTGTATTGAAGTGTGTATCCATCTTTCTCAAATGTTATCAAATTGTGTGTGTGTGTGCACACCATATTAAGGTTACATAATTAATATAATTTTCATAACAAAGCTATTTGCTTTTTTTTTTAGAATTTAAGTAATTTTTATGAGTACCACTGTATGTGCATGGATGGATGTGTGCATGCATGTGGTGTGTGTGTGTGTGTGTGTGTGTGTGTGTGCGCGCACATGTGTGTTTATAAAAAGATCAGCAGCCTCTTTCCCTTTTGAAATAAATGAAACACACACTGATCATGGTGGTTGTATTTTTGGAGATTAGAGAACCTGTGATGTGATGATGTGACATGGCACATATGCTATTATTAGTACTTTATGTAGTCTACATCCAGAGCCTGTGTGTGTTTGTGTGTTTGTGTTTGTGTGTGTGTGTGTGTGTGTTTGTAATCCTCTCAATATGAGGACTTTGATTTGTTTTCCTCAACAAGGTGGGGACCTGTGTCATTGTGGGGACGTAAAAAAGTTAATCACTGCAACATACCTATTTCTTCAAGCTTAACCTACCCTTTATAAATATAGTAAGTCCCCATCATGGTCATATCCTTCAAAGTGTGCGTTTGTTGTGTTTGTATACTCCCATAATGGGGACTTCGTCCTGATTGCACACCAGTAAAGTGGGGACGTGTGTCATTATGGGGACATAAAGCTTATTCAAGCTGAACTTCCTCCTTTAAAATCTCAGTCCCCATAATGGTCATATTCTTTAAAAAGTGTGTGTGTGTGCACATGCTTGTATTTAGATATTTGTGAGGATGTGATTGTCCTCTAAGAGATTTTGTGGCTTTGTTGGGACATTTTTAAAAACACGATAACCAGTTCTGCTCCTGGAGGGTCGCTATCCTGGAGGGTTTCCATCACACTCGATTTCAGAATATTGACACCTCATCTTAGGTAGAAGTTCACCAGAATTGACTCACAATGTACTATTGGAAATCCTCCAGAATACTGGCCCTCCAGGACTGGAACTGGACATGCTCATGATGAAAAATTGCTTTTCTAGAAAAGTAGGTTTTATATGAAAAAATAAAAGAGTTTAAAAAAACCCAGCATTTTTCTACTGAGGTTAGGGTTAGGGTTAGATTATAGTCATCATGGGAAGGCAATGGAGGGACCTCTCAAAGATAGAAACACCCACAGACACACAGTGAGGTGGTGCTTTATGGTTATCTCTTCTCACTGTGTAGGGGGTGTTTTCTGTGTCTCTCCCCTCAGGTCACACACACACAACATTAACTTTACTACCGATCTGCAGTGTGACAGAGAGCTATCAGATACAATACAACATCTACATTACAGACCATAAGCCCAATTATGTCGAGCACAGGCATGGATGGTGTGATGTACTTATGATGTTCTGTCTGTGAGCTGTGTTGTGTGTACATCTGTTTGTCTGCACAGTGGAGGTGAGACAGGTTTGTTCGTGTTAAAGAAAAACTGAGTTTGTCATTTGGAGTTCAGCCTCATAATGTTGATCGGAGCATGTGCAGTAGTCATGATGTCCAGTAAAATAGAGGAAATTAAACAGCATTTTTGGTTCCCATTTTTCATGACTAATCTATAAGAGAGGTCTGTCTGATAGAGCATTGTTTACTCTGATATAAAGATTCTTAGATAGAGTTCATGACTGCATGCTTCTCACTCAAAAAGGTCTTAACAATAAAATAATTTTTCAGATTTTTTTGCCATCATGTGCCCACAAAATCATTCTAATGTGAGGAAAGTTTCCAATGAAAGCTACTGAAGTCATTATGTAGCTTTAATATAATAAAATCTGCAGCAGAAAACAGGTCAATGGCAGTTTCCTCAGTATTGTGCAGCCCTAGCTACAAAGAATTAATATATTCATTTAATAAAGTAATGAATACATTTTGGCAGCTACTCTAGATTAAGTGTTAGTCAGTTTCAGTTATGTTTTAATTATTTGTATTATAATTACATCTGTAGATCATTTTAACATGCATTATGCAATTTCAGACAAAAGGCTTTAAATAACACTTAGTAAGAGAAAGTAAACTGAAGTTATCTAATTTAACATATTAAGCCAATATTACCTTGGCATATACAAACTATTTTATGTTTGAGGGTCAAAATTAGCAAACTTAAAATAGCCTCAAGAGCATATTTGCCATTGAAATTGACATAGCTATGTGCCTAGGAACACTGAATTTGTATTCTTCTATCAGTACCTATAATTTTATTTTACAGTTAGCTAACTTACTGTGGCATGAATAGAATCTTGTTGTTGCAGGTGCCTCTTGAAGTTGGCTGCATTCTTCTTGCTTAATTTGAAGCCACAGGGCGTCCCTTCATCTTACATTAATACAGTGTATTTTGAGTTCTTTTCCGTCGAATTATGAAGAGTGTGGACACAAAATGTAACTGCATTTTCCATTTAGTATTGATATTTTGTCCACTCAGTTGTCAGTCTAGAAACATCTTATACGTATACAAAATTATCACTATGTAAAAATGTGTCCAAAGTTGCCATGCACATGCAAAAGTTCGGTTTATTATTTATCTTTCACTGGTTATTTTAGTGGCTCAGTAGTTTAGGGCATCAGCGTCTGTAAGACTAGGAATCCAACAGTACACCTCCCTTAACCAATCCTAGCAATGAAAGGGATGCATTCTTTAACTAATTTCAAAGATCAATATTCAAGATTTGACAAACTAGTTGCAGTCAGAGTAAACCTTTTAGTCTCATTTCATCTTGTTAACAATAACAAATATACATGCCGTCATAGCTTTATTATGATTCATTTTTAATTGGTCAGCGTCTCATCTTAGTCATGGGACAATGTTCACTGATGACCTTTTTCATCATAGTTTTCTTTAAAAAATGAACACTGACGCACATACCCATGCACGCACATATACAGAGTAGTGTACAGGAGTGAATACATCTAAAATAAGAGAGCTGTAGGCGAGGAGATGTACAGGTGGAGGTGTGGATTGGAGCTGCATCACCAACCTGCATCAGTGTGGGGGTGAAGAATCTGTGGTAAAAGGAGGTAGCTTTTCAGCTTTTGATTGAAGAAATTTTAATTGAAGATTAGGTACCCCACATGCTTTAAAAGGAAAGCCAAAATGGAGTGCTTTTACCTTTTTCCATTATAAAAATTTGAGCACAATAAAGGAAATTGGAAAGTGCCTCATTTCTTATTTTGTTTAGGAAAACAAGTATTGAGCAACTGGTTGTAATAAAAAAACCCCCAAAGAAACGAACTATATCATACATAGACTGTGACAGTCAGAGAGGGGCAGCAATGGGATGGGGGAGGTTGAGGGAATAGTAAAGTGCTCCTGTCCCATCTCTGCTCTATAAATAAAGATGAAGGAATGATTCATGCCCTTACAACGCAAGAGTGAATGAGTATGACATTACTGTAAAGTTCACTGGAATGAACGGAGTGGCGATAAAAGAGTTAATGCTGCTCTCATACACAGAAATTACATCTCGGCATGCACTCTTACGTTCATTCCCTCCTCTCTCTCTTTCTCACACAAAGAGAGACACATATACACACTGATTATCTATTTCTGTGTCCTTCTCTATCTGTTTATCTCTTTTACACAGTCACATATTACTATCTTTGTGAGGTCCTTCTGTAGACTCCCATAATGAGTAGATGTATATAATTTTACACCTAACCCTAACTCTAACCTTAACCTCAGCACATCTTTTATCTCTTTTAGTTTCTCAAATAAAACAAGCACATTTTCCATAAATCATTTTTCTTCCTCTCAAATGTCCCCACAAAGCCCCAAAAAAACAAAACAAATGAAAGTGGTTTTAAGGGCCAAAAAGGTCCCCACAACGCCATAAATACCCGCCCACACACTCACTCTTCTATTCCCTCACACTCCTCTATCTCTCTGCCTTTATCCCTTTGCTCTCCTTACTCTGAGGGTCACAGTCCATGTATCTTTTGTTCATTCATTTTTAAAATTACAACCAAAAATCAAGCCTCTTCTCACAATGTTATTAATCGTAGATGGTGACAGAGCTAAATTCTTTGCAATTGACAGGTAATTCTCTCATTACAAAGTGGTGAGCCATGACCCATCTATTCTTGCAAAGACTAAAGCTTTATTGGATGCTCCTTTTATGCCCATTTTATCTTGATATCCACAGCTGGTACCAGTCAACCTGCTAACTGAGGAACATTCCAGAATCTTTTATAATGTTCTCACTCTTACTTTGTCCTTGTACCAACTTTTTTAGAGTGTGTTGCAGGCATTGGTTTCTAAATATGGTAATGTTAACCAAATAGAATGGAGTTTGTCACTGAAAATCCTTGTTATTTTCCTGTTAAATAAAGGTTCAAATGAATGACCAAATGACACATTTTTAGAGTGTCTCAACTTTTTGGAAATAGTGATATAAAAATATGCTTCCAAAACCAAAATGAAGAAAAAAAAAATCAAGGCAAATTCTGCTTTACCATTTTTGCGCTCTAATACAAAAAAGGAAAAAATGCTGACTGACTTTTTGAAGCATGTGGGGATGCCTAACCACTGCAGCATGTGGATATCTCATCCTCAGCTGTGATTTTCACACTTTTTTAGTCTTCTTTGGGTAACAGTAATTTCCTATCTCACTCACTAACCCCCTCTCTCTCTTTCTCTTTCTCACTCCCTCTTTCTCTCACTCTCTCTCTCTCCCCCTCAGTCAGTCCTGTGAGCTGGCCCAGATGAGTGTGTCCAAAGCTCCTCCCAGCCACTCCCACTTCACCTCACCTGTCGGCAGTCCGTCACCTCACCTGTCCCTGCCTCCTCCTTCCTCCTCCTCCTGCTCGCCCTCTTCCTCCTCCCCCTCTTCCTCCTCCTCCCTTCCCCCTCCTCCTCCCCCCGCTTCGCCAGTCAAGATCTCTATGCAGGAGCACTTCGCCATCAATGTGTGTCCCGGCCCCATCCTGCCCATCCCGCAGATCTCCGACTTCTTCCCTCGCTTCCATGACTTCCCCCTCACACCTCCCCCACCCCGGGAGAAGCCTGCCAAGCCCCCCAGCAGGGAGACAGACAGAGAGAAGGACGGAGAGAGGGAGCAGAATGGAGAGGAGAGGGAGCTCGCCGACTCCGATGATGACGACAGTGAGTTTGGATCTCTTATTCACAAAAGCATTCAAGAGGTTACAGTAACTAGTAGTTTGTAGGCTTGCCTTCAAGCGTTGGAGGGCTTGTCTGCGAGCATGGCAGTCCTTGCACTCTGCCCAGTGTGGGCAAAGCCAGTGAGGTGCCTGCAATCTCCTGAGATTCCAGTGGTGGCTTTTTAAACGGGACACTGCCTTCATGAAGGTCACTTGGTGCCTTACTGAAAGGAGTTTTCTCCTTGAAGCCTCAGAGAGAGCAAGGACTTGCCACTGAGGTGGGTCAGCTGTTAGCATAATGGCCTGGAAGTTTGTTCTGTGATCGGAGGGTTGCTGGTTCAAGTCCCGGACAAGTAAAGGTACCACTGAAGTACTCATGAGAAAGGTACCGACCCCAAGTAAAGCATCTAGGTCGCCACCAAAAAGCTGCCATACGTGCTCCTTCATGGATGGCTCAAATGCAGAAGTCACTTTTTGTTGTGATGCACTGTGTACTGTGCTGTTCTGTGCCTTGTTGTTGTGTTGACAATGACAAATAATCACTCACTTGAGCTTAAACTCACACATTCCCCTTGTCCTCAACCTGGACTTTCTACACTCATTTAGTAAATGCATTATTATTAGTAGTAGTAGTAGACAGAGATGTTCACAAGTCATTTTTTTTTCAAGTTAGAGTCAATTCTCAAGTCTTTGTGCTTGAGTCCAAGCCAAGTCTCAAGTTTTGAGGGGCAATTCCAAGTCAAGTCTTGAGTCTTTTTGCGACTGAATGAACTTCTCTCATCAGATGCACGCCATCTGGTCTAGATTACACTGTGTTGCTGTATTTTATGAACTGAACGTATGCACTACAGTCATCTATGATGGTGAGTTAAGAGGGCTATTTCAATACAGTGTAAAGAAATACAACAAAAGCTTTGTTTGAAGTTGATAAATATATTTTGAAATATTTGTGCACTTTTTTTGTTCTGCGCCACAGAATACAGGATGGTCAGTGTTGTTTTTATATGTGACTGCACGCATGCGTGACATTGTGCGTAATATCAAGGGAGAGAATTACACCAAGGCAACACCAGGCGCGTTCCGTACAGGGACAGTGCACACCTCACTTAAAAACAATTTATTACAGTGGTTACAGCATATGTGACGTAACGCAACTCTTCAGTAACACACCCGGTGAAGCATCCTTGTTACAGTATATTCAGCTGGACCATTGATTTCCCTCTGTCAATACATTGGAAAAACTGAAATGAATGAAATACAGTATGTTAAATAAAGATAGGAAGCAATAATTACATGAAATACAGACTGTTCACAAGTGGCAAATCTTGAGTCTAAGTCAAGTCTCAAGTCTTTTGAGGGGAAGTCATGTCTCGAGTCATTATTTGTACAACTTACATGTGACTTGAGTCCAGGTCTCAAACTCAAGCCCCATCTCTACTACTACTACTACTACTACTACTAGTAGTAGTGTAAGACAGGGCGTAGTGACTGAATGCAACTTTATATTCAGACTTTACACTCTTGGATATGTTATTTTCAATGACTAGTGTGTGTCTAAGTTTGTATGTGTGTTGCAGCTTACCTGGGAACGCTGGAGTTTAGTCTGCTGTTTGACCAGGAGAACAACTGTCTACACTGCACTATTCACAAGGCTAAGGTAAGCAAGAGAAAAACATACACTAATAAATGTGATGATGTGTGTGTTTATGAGAGACAACAACACACACCGAATCCATTAGCAAATGTGATTGTGTGTGCGTGTGAGTGTGTTTGTGTGTGTGTGTAGTAGGATGTGTGTGTCTGTGTGTGGGTTAGGAGTTTGTTAGGTCTACTGACTGCCATGTGGTCAGTCAGGGCAGGCCAGAGTGTGCAGATGTGTGTCAGTCCAATGCATGATCTACCAGAACAGTTCCACTGAGTTTCACATGGCGCATGTGCATGTGTGTGTGTCCACAGGGACTTAAGGCCATGGATTCCAATGGTCTTGCCGATCCTTATGTCAAGCTCCACCTCCTGCCTGGAGCAAGCAAGGTCAGTACAACCTTCAGACTCACACTCACACACACACACAGTATAACATCACCTGCAAGAGTGTGACAAGATAATAGCAAAAGTATTCACACTGCAAAACAGATTAACACACACTCTCTCTTACACACACACACACACTCCTTAAATCTGTATATTTGAAAGGATGCTTGACACAGAAGTGTGTATCCATCAGGCAGCAGAAAGAGCAGAAACTCTTCACAACACACCAAGTTCCAGTATATTAGCCACGATGTGTGTGTGTGTGTGTGTGTGTGAGCGTGCATACAGAGAGCTGTTGAAAAAGAATCAGCAAACGCTATCCCATTGTCTCCGCTGTTGTTGTCTGCTGCTGTCTTTGTCCTCTCTCTCTCTCTCTCTCTCTCCTCCCTTCTCTCTCTCTCTCTACTTCTTCTTCTGTCACTCTTTCTCTCATTGTGTCAGTCTCCGCCTGGTTATCTGTCTGTCCCAGTGTGACCCACTGTGACCTTGGAATACCAGCACAACATTGCAGGGAATGAGGGATGGAGAGGGAGAGAGAGAGAGATAGGGGGACAGCAGCAGGTGGTTGTCATGGAAACAGCACAGATTGTTATACGACTCACGTCAACTGAGTGTGCATGAGAGAGAAAGAAAGAAAGAAAGAAAGAAAGAATGAAAGAAAGAAAGAAAGAGATACATACATGCAGATACTTGCAAAGAGTGAAAGAGAGAGCGAGAGGGAGGGAAACATCACATATTAGCTACATGCCCTCCTCGTCATCCCGGACGTAAGGAACACACACCCCAAGGTGTTCTAGAACCCCAGAGCTGCTACTGATGGCATGCAGACACACACACACACACACAGTATATACACTGACACCTCACACACATGCAGTGCACACACTATCCTTTTTTAAGTGTACACTTGTAAATACCTCCAACACAAACACACACATACACACACACACACACACACACACACACACTTACCTCCACCCACCCACCCACACGCATATATATACACTTACCCACACACACACTCACACTTCCCCACACACACTCACACTTGTGCAGATGTCATGTTTCTGACTACCTGCACTCATCATCACACAGCATGGAGAATGAACTCTTTGAGTCACACACGCACACACACACAAATATTCACACACACACCCACACACACACACAACCTGCTGCTCTGGGAATTGTACAACCCCGGCCCAGATGGAGCGATGAATAGAGGAGAAAAAGGTGAGAGGCAGAAATGTGCTGGTGGAATGTGGGAATGATGGAGGACATGAGAGGAGGGAAGAGAGGAGGCAGAATGAAAGGGTGAGTTTTCCTGAAAGCGCTGTCACCTTGATGAATACATAATCCTGTACGTTTCAGTGAGGCAGACACGGTAGATTAACTCCTACACAAGTGTGTGTGTGTGTTGTGTGGTATGATTTTTAGGTGTTTGTAAGGACTTCATTGTCCTCCAAATAGACAGGAAACACTAAATTGGTACAATGATCCTCAAAAGGAAAAAAATATATATAGAGGTATAATTTTTGCTTTTGATTACCGAGGTTAAGGTTAGGCTTTGCTGAAGCTGTTATATTATTTAGATCTAGTGATTATGGGAGTCAATGAAAGGACCTCACAAATATAGCAAGACATATCAGTGTGTGTATGTTTTTGTGTGGAAACCATGAGACTTTAGTTAAAAAGCCATGAATCACTTCCCTCCGTGTAAAAATCAGGGCTGTATCGTTGTTGTTGTTGCTTGTGTGATTATCATCATCAGAATGTTTTACCCGGAAACTCAGTAAGCAAACTACAGAAGGCCATTGAGGTCAACGTTACCTTATTTTTTCAAGATCTTGACTTATTTTTCTTGTGATCTCAACACAACAAAAGTAGATTTCCCAGGATCTTGAGTTTTTTACCTCACGATCTTGACATTATGAAAGTTATGTTCTTGATATCTCAACTTACTTGTTTTCGCGATCTCGACATATATATATATTTTTTACAGAGATCTAAAGTTATTTTTCTCATGATCTCAGTCCATCTCGGGTGACAAAACCTAATTTGTAAAGTGTCCAGCAACCTTAGACGTACGGTTATTTTGGCTTGAGATGTAAAATCAGATGCAGTCGTCCATGTTGATAATGATGTGATCTCGAGAAGATCTTAAAATCCTTAAAATCACATAAAATCAGTGGTTGTCTCCCGATAAAAAGAAGTAAAATAATGATGTGTTCATTACATTCCGTAGCAAACAGAATAACAGTTGTGGTCAGTTGTGTAACCCCTACACATGTAGTCTTCCATCTTCCCTTTTATCTCTCATTAGCTCTGTGCTATCCAGTGTTTTGACATCTGATTTTTATTTATCTGGTCATAAATATTACATAAATACATAAATATTTTCATTTGTCTAGTCTTTTATCCTTTTAATATTTTACATATATGTTAAATGTTCTCTTTGCTTAAGCTGAACTTCCAATATCAGCTAGCAAAGAAATTAAGTGGTGGTCTAGTGGAAGGACTCTTAAATATGTACCAAAAGGATGCAGGTTTAAAATCAGCTCTACCCTCTTTCTACCTTGTAATTAGGAAGTGGAAGAATCTCAGGATAAGAGTCTGAAAAATTATGTAGATGTACTGGGATAGGTACTTACATGTCATTACATGTCATACAGTTACAGTTTTTCTATTCCACAGATTGAAACTATATTAGAAAAGGCACAAGGTTTCTTACATTGAAGTTTAAAAAAGAAAAAATAGATTAAAAATGAAAGGATATCAGTTTGAAAGAAGATTCTTAAATATTAACCTCTCTGTGGTAATGCTATGGTGAGGTTAAGCTCCTTGGGGTTGGTCAGTTTTGCTCAGGTGCTAATGATGGTAACACGATCCCAGATCTCCTCAAATCAACCCCTGGCCCTGATTAAGATTAATATTAAATCTCCTCCTAAGTGAAATGTAATAGACTGGCACAAGGTTATTTCCCACACGTTTTTGCTGCACCTGAAAATTTTCAAACTATTATTTTCTGAACAGTTTTTAGTGTTTTATTTTTTTCTGGATTCCATGAGTCATCGTAAGCATAATGAGATCAGTAGGAGCTGATATTAGCTGCAGTTTCTGTTTTACCCCCCAAGATAGTGAAGCGTCACAGGCGCGAGAACAGCAGCAGCAGCTTCCTATTAATACTTAATGCTGTCGGTGGTTGAGTTTATTGTAGATTTGTGGACTCTTGTTAAATCAGGTCAATTTCTTTACAAGCACATTTACAGCAACTGTTATCAACTGAGAAGAGGATCTTTATCTGTCCTGTTGTCACACAGCAGTTCTGTTTCATTGCTCTGTGTTAATTAAGGTCGGCAGCAGCATCCATTACAACATTGTTTAACTCCTTCAGAAACTTTATTATCTTTGCAGTGTTTCTTAGTCACTTACTCATTCCTCACAGCTGTAACCCCTAATACAGAAATATATATTTGCTCTAGTGTGTGTGAGTGTAGCCGAGGAAATTATTTCATACTAATATGCAATACAAAATCACTGGGGATACATAAGTCAGTGTAACTCTTGGTGCCGGTCCCAAGCCCGGGTAAATGGGGAGGGTTGCGTCAGGAAGAGTATCCAGTGTAAAACTTTTGCCAGTTCCAGATGCGGACAGCCAGAGCAGTTGATCCGTTGTGGCGACCTCTATCGGAAGAAGCCAAAAGAAGAAGATGTTATACTATATTTCTGCTGTCTAAAATCATTAAGAAGAATGCAACTCGGCCCGATTATTTCTCTAGGCCAACAGTTACCAACATTACCCATTATGAACATTACATTCAAGTCATTTATATATGTCCAGGACAACATTCAATTTCAGGTGAAAGCAGTAGAAACTATAACAGTGTTTTTTCAATTTGTATTCTCAGGACCAGCCCTTACCAAAAAATGGCCATCATTTCTCTTGAGTTGTGCTAAATTTGTCAGCATGAAATGCGGCATCACAGCATCTGAGTATCTGTAGTGAGGGAGCTACTTTGATTTTATTGATGTAATTATGATAATGGAGCATAATTGTTCCGCTGTTGTTTTGGAGTGTGTGTTTGTGTGTGTGCCTCTCCCTCTCTGTGGGGGAGTAGATGCCTCATGTGCGCCTTGCTATTTACTGGATGGACAACAGATTTTTGGGGTGAAGTAGAAAGACTAAGAGTGTATGTGTATGTATGTATGTATGTATTTGTGTAAATGTATTTCCAAGTTGGCAACATCTTTTAAGGGAAAGAGGACTGACAGAAGGGAAGGTGATCTGTGTGTGTTTGTGTGTATGAAAGAGAGCAGATGTCTATGTGCCTTAAGGGTTGAAATGAAGCTCATCACACTCCACTACGCCTCACATCTGGACTACTGAATGCTTCATCTGATTCGCTCAAGCTCTTTTCATTCGTCTCTCCAGGCAGATGCGGTTGGTTACTCTTGAGAAGTTTCGCCTTCTCTAAGGATTCTGTCCCGCACCACACCTCACTGAACTCACTACCAAAGTAACTCTCTATATCAAAATATTCGCAGCATAATTCTCCACAGAACGCCACCAGCATGTCCGATACAAGTCTGACTCAACAACAGCATCTTGCTGTCTTTACTCTACAGGGAGATCTGTGTATTCAACAGTAGGACTGAGGTTTATAAATCAGTCTGGTGATTCAAATCAGTTTAGATTTTAATGATGTGATAGCAGTTGGCAATTTCTGAAGAAACTGTGTGATTGCTGTGTGCCAAAAAGATAGAAAGGGATGAATGGGTAAAAAAGTTCAAAAGGATGAAATGATGACTTTATCAATGTTTCTGATGATTATAATTAATTTAGCTGTTAAGATATGAGCTGTTGAATGTATGCTAAATACATAAATAGCACCGTTCTCCTTAACGGTAGCACCACCTTGTGGCCAAAAAAGGGAATGACGACCTTCATGGTGGCGCACCCTTGTGGCCAAAATATGTCATGGGAATCCTAATGGTTGAAACACAATATTGATCTCGTTAATGAGCTAAACCAAAGTTATGAGCAGTGTCTCTACGACAAAAGCTGTGGAAGGAGCTAAAGAAACAAAAAAGGGAAAGAAGAAGAAGTAAATAAGAGAACAAAGTGATAGCTGATGTTCAAACTTGGCTCAAACTTCAAAATATCTTTGGGAGAAATATCTTTGGGAGTGTAAGGTCCTACATATGCTGCTGTGTTTGTGTCTTATGTGGATGATGTTGGGATTGCAACTGAAGTTTACACACTGTTCGCCACCACCAAGATAAAACTCTTGTTCAACTAATTAAAGAGATTGTTAAATAAAATGTTTGTGGTACTTGCCAAACGGTTAAGCAACAGGTTTTTTGTGGATTCCCAGTATAGGTCACAGCAACTCTTATTATAAAACAGAAACACATTGTTGTAGCCAGTTTTCTTACACTTTGCACTCCTTAGCAATACACACTCTTTCCAACACTGCTGCCCAAATCTAGACTTCCTCAGGTGCTCCTGATGTAATAGCCACAGATGGGGGAGCTCCCTGCAGTGTTGTGTCCTGTTTTTCTGATGATGGCAGCTGTGTTTAGTTCATCAGTGATGTAGGTGTGTTTTCAGTACAGTCACTGTGGTGTAAATCACTGGATGTGTAAACAGTGTAAAGTAGACATAAAGGAAAAACTGCAGTAAATGTTTTATGTTTTTGGATAAGGGACCAACTAGTTTATTTGCATGCTGCAGTTAGAGGTATTGGTGGGTCTAACACCTCTAAAAACATCATACTGTGATCTGTGTGGATCCCAAAGCCGCAGGCAGTGATATGGGGGACAATGTGTTGTAAAAGCAGTGCCATATTTCAGGGGACCATTTCAGAGCATTTTTTCTAAAGTAGCGTCCTCATTTGCCAGTCATTCTTCAGAAGAAATTTGTTCTTAAAACCCACTTACGCAGCTTTCACTAAGGTTCTGCCATTGAACAATGTTTTTGTATTTGAGATTTGTTCTTAGGTAAGAACTGAATCTATGAACACAACGATTGGCTATTCTTCCCTTCATTCATTCATTCATTCATTCTCAAACCGCTCAATCCCAAATGGGGTCGTGTGGGAAGCAGAGCCTATCCCGGGAACGGGCGCAAGGCAGGAACCAACCCCTGGGCAGGGGCCAACACACCGCAGGGCACGAACACTCACACAATCACACCTTATGGGCCAATTTAGGTTTATTGCCAATTAACCTACAGTGCATAGTTTTGGGCTGTGGGAGGAAACCGGAGCACCCGGAGGAAACCCACACAAACACAGGGAGAACATGCAAACTCTACACAGAAAGGTCCTACGGCTGACCCGGGGATTAAACCCAGGACCTTCTTGCTGTGAGGCGGCAGGCTAACCGCTACGCCACCATGTCACCCGCTTTTCTTCCATTCTACAGTTAATATTATATTATTCAAACGTCAACCTTTTTATCATTGCTCATAATTATTTTTACAAAATATGTTCATTTAAAATAAATAAAATTTTCACTACTTCAGAACTGATAAAGTTTTTTTTCTTTTGGAGTCTGGTGCTCCACTGTCTTTATAATTAGATTTAGGCATTTTCTGTGAACTTCATGTTGCAGTTTGTGTATATGCATGACCCTGCAGTCTCATGCCCTTTTATGGGGAACGTCTGAAAAATCTGGCAGTTCAAGACCATATCGAAATCGCACATAGACTTTTCTTAGCAACTTTCTTTCAAAAGAAATTAAGAAAACAATTAATTAACATAAAAGATATTAGAAAATTAGGTCTATTGACCATGGAAAGAGCTCCCCAGATCAAATGCTCTTTATTTAATTACTTCATACTGCTCTCTCTCCCCAGCCTCCTCTAGACTGTCTGTCCGGGTGATGTAGAGGTGTATAAATCAATGTGAACTTTTCTGTAGATTCTGCTGAGAGCAGTGCTGATTAAAAAAGAGCTTTGGAAAATGGGATGGAGACCTTCATACCCGAGACCTCTTCTTACTCATTAAAAACCAGAGGATTTCTGTCTCCTGGCTTCTTTGTCTCTTTTAATCTTTACATATTGACTGTGTTTCTATTATTCTTTCTCACAAACTCACACTCATTCGCTTTCCCTCTCAGGTTTTATCACTCAGTCTCAATGCATTTTCTCTCTTTGTCCCTCTCTGTCCATTAGGCCAATAAATTGCGCACAAAGACCCTGAAGAACACACTCAATCCAGTTTGGAACGAGACGCTTGTCTACCACGGCATCACAGCTGCCGACATGACGACCAAAACACTCAGGTACACACAGCTGTGTTTGTGTGTGTGTGCTGTTATCTGTACTCTATGTATGAGATTTATATTCAGGTGTGTGTATTGTGGTTTACGTTTAGGCGGGTGTGATCTGGGGTCTACAATAAGGTGCATATGGTGTGTGTGCTCACACTGTGGTTGCACTCAGGTGTGTTGTGGTCTACACTGTGGTTGTGTGCTGTGGTCTACAGTCAGGTGTGTTTGTGCTATAGTATACATTATGGTGTGGTGCATGCTCAAGCTATGGTCTACATTTAGAGGTGTGTGCATTAGTCTACATTCAGATGTAGATATGTGCTGTGGTCTATACTCTGTGTGCGTGTTTGCTCGCACTGTGGCCCGCATCCAGGTGTGTGTAGTGGTCTACACTCAAGTGTGTGCTTGCACTGTGGTGTACACCCAGATGTGAGTGTGCTGCTGTCTACAATCAGGTGTGTGTGGGTGCTGGGGTCTACACTCAAGTGTAGGTTACGCTGTGGTCTACACCCAGATGTGAGCCTGTTGTGGTCTACTCTGAAGTGTGTGCTGTGGTCAACAATCAAATGTGTGTGTTGTGGGGTCTACACTCAGTTCTGATTGGTCATCTTTGTTCAGGTGTGTGTTGTTATCTTCACTTAGGTTTTGTAGGTAGTTATTTTTGCTGAGGTGTGTGTGTGCGTGTTATAATGTGTATGTGTGCATTGCTGACCACACTCACAGTACAGCTCATAAAAAAGTGCAGTTGGCATTTTATTGTGTATACTACTAATCCCATGAGCCTTTCTGCCTGCCTCATTAATCACTCAAAGAGCATATGCTAGCAATAATCACCTGAATACGGTGCGCTATGTGTGTGTGTGTGTGTGTGTGTGTGTGTGTGTGAATAAGTAAATGACTCAGTACGGCTGTGTTGGTCATTGAGGATAAACACTTGCTATCCAGCAGCTCTGTCCCACACCAAGGACACGTCCACCTGAGAGTGTGGGAGGTAGTGTCACGACAGAAAGAAAAAGATAAAGAGGAGAGAAAGAGAGAAAGAGAGAGAGAGAGAGAGAGAGAGAGAGAGAGCACAGCAGGATAGAAGCCTCCGGCAAAGATATACACACTTGGGTCCATCCTTGCTGTTGAAACTCAGGACACACACACAAATATGAGAATGAGAGATAGAAGAAGAATGAGGGAGGGAGGGAGGCAGGGATGGAGGGGGAGAGAAGTGGATAAGGCAGCCCCACTCAGATCCACAGCCAAAGAGACAAACCTCCCCTGGAGCTCTCTCTGGGAGACTAATGAGAGAGACAGATGGGGGAGAAAGATAGATTATTGAGAAGGAGTGTGTGAATGCGTGATGCTGGGTGTGTGTAAAGGTGCTTTTCCTTACGTGGTGCGGTAAGGTTTGGTACTTTGCTGTTTCGTACGAGTGGAGAAACCTCCAATACAGTGTCTCCCAGTAATGGTTTCCTGCTTGGTGCACTTGGCACTCCAGCTGAAAGGGAACCAAAAGAGTTTTTGATAGAGTACATTTTGCAGGGGAAACATTTTTTAAATCTGTGATTACGCTTTTAAAAATGCACCCAATGGAAAAATGCCTAATTAATTAAGACAAATTAAGACTTAATGGTCTAGTGATTATTTGTCATTGTGAACACAGCATAGTACGCACAGCGAAATGTGACCTCTGTATTTGACCCCTCCGTGAAGTGGGCAACATTTAGGCAATGAACAGGGAGCAGTGCTTGGGGACAGTACCTTGCACATGAGTACCTCAGTGGTACTTTTACCAGTCCTGGACTTGAACCAACAACCTTCTGGTGATGGGGACAACTTTCTAACCATTATGTTAACAACTAGCAATGTGTTGTGTGTGTGTGTGCAGAGAGAATCCGTTTTGTTTCATCCTACTGTTTCTTCTCCTGGAAAATAGCATATTGCTGCTGATTAGGTAATGGTAGTAACGCTCAGAACTCAATTAGTCAGTCAGCACTGCATCAATCAGTGTCCCAACAGCAAGCATCTCATAACCTAGTTTGCACGGTTTTATTTTATTATCTTTAGAGGCTATTATTTACATATTGGACACAGTTGCTGAAAAAATGGTGTGATTACTGAGTGCTAAAAACACAGAAAGGGATGAAAGGGTGAAAAAAGTGATAAAGGAGGAAATGATACAGGGTGCTTACAGATGTTTCTCCCGATTACAGATGAGCTATTAACAGATGAACTATTAACTAGCTGAGCTGTTGAATTAATGTTAAGATTACGTGAGAAACATTTTACTCACGAGAAAAATAATGGTACAGTTCTTCTTAATGGTACTCCCCCTTATGGCCAAAATAGGGAATGACCCCCTTAATGGTAGCGCCATTAGGGAACTACATTTTTTATCTAAATAAAAGTGGAATATAGAATTGCATTCAAATTATCGACAAGAAAGACCTCAGAGAGCTAAGATTTTTAGCTATGAAAGGTGTCTCTATGACAAACACTGTGGAAGGAGCTAAATGAACAAAAAGTTGGAGAAAGAATAATAAGAAAAAGAAGTAATTAATAAAAACAACACAGTGATTCATTATATAACCTTTTGCTATATGCTCTCTTAAGTTCATAAATGTCGAAATTGATTAAATGTTTCAGAGACATTGAAAAGTCTACAAAACAAAGCCACTGTCCATTCTTATATTTGCAGATTATCTGAAATCTCATTCACATTTTCTTTAGAACTGGATTGAAACACAGCCAAGAGGATTCTCTCATACACTCTGTGATGAAGCAGTCAAGCCTGAGTCAACACCAACTAAATTCTGGGCAGAATATCAAGAGTTAGAGTCAGAGCTTCTAGACTTGCATGCAGGATATGTAGGATGCAGGACGTGTAGCATCCAGCAAATAAAAATGAATAGGGAGTTTATGCGTTCGACTTGCACAAGTCCAATAACAACAAACATTTCAGGGACGGAGTATAAATTACTCTGCTTTCAGCATTAAATGATGTAGAAATGATTAAATATTACCAGCTAGATAACAGCCTTCTTTTCTAGTGTCTATTGTGGTTATATTTTTTACACAGGTTCCTTCTTTCTTGTATTTGTCAGGAATACATTTGCATTCCAAAAGTTGTGGGAACCAAACTGAACATTTTAAAGAGTGAAAATTACATCTACAGTCACTGATTACTGTGGGTAATTCTAATGGAAGGCCAGTGTGTTAACAGTGAGTAATGCTAACAAAAACTTTTAGCTTTACTCACCTGCCACACTGGAGGCCACAATTTTTCATATGGCTCAGAATGAATGAAAGCTAATAGGCACTTTGAGTAAAACACCCTGATGTGGCTAAAATGTCAGAAAGTTCACTCTAGTTGTAGAGCGCACATTAAAATGGGTGATGCTAATCATTATAGCATAAGTCACAGGCTGAACACGTGTGGACTGGGAGTGAGTGCTAATGGACTGTTAGCTTGAGTCAGCCCATAATGGGCTAACACTGAATGAAGGCTCATGGGGACAAATCACATCTCACACACAATGTGCTAACATTATGACTTTCTGTGATATAGCTTTTATGTATTTAGCTATTTTTTCACTGTAATCTGTAGTGTAACTAACGTATATTAAAATAGAAGCTCTGCTGTAGCTTAATTATACTTCATCATAACTAGCTTGCAGTTTGAAAAGTTACCATTTAAAAGTAACTCCTCAGCATTGCTTATGGAAAAGCAGCTGTAGGGTTTGGTTAAAGTGGCAGCATCAGAAAGACGAGACTAGTCACTGTTCACTTTCAGCTCTGCTTCACTTGGAGGCATCACCACACAGAGAAGCACAGCTTCAAGAGGCCGCAGGAAACGTCAACGCCTCGTCAGGACGCTGCGTCTGGAGTGTGACAGCGTGCCAGTCTGAAGCCAACTGCTGTTCAAAGTGAGAGGGTGGAAGCTAGAGATGCTTTTAGACCGACATTCACACTTTATTTACACCATGCTAATTTACGAATTCCCGAGGAACGAGTCTGTACATGTAACTGCACCATACAGACCGAAACCAGCATGCTACACAAGCAGAATATAAAGTAGAGTAGATGTCTGCCATTTGGTGTAGCATAGATATCCCTAACCTAATCTCATGTAGATGTCTGTAATCCACTCTGTTGAATATGTCTGTAATATAATTGTTGCAGGCCAAGGCAGAGAGCTGTTATTAGACAAGGATGAGCTACCAGAAACTTATTAGTGACAGAAAAATGAGAAAAAAGAGCGCAGCAGACAAGATGCTTCACATAGTAACTAGATAAAGAATACTACACAATATAGCAAGCTGTTTCACTCACACACACTCGACTCCCTTAATGACTTGATGTTAATAACACTACAGTACTGTGCAAAAGTTTTAGGCAGGTGTGACAAAATGCTGTAAACAAAGAATGTTTTCAAAAATGGAAGTGTTAATCATTTATTTTCATCAATCAACAAAATGCAGTGAATGAACAAAAGAGAAGTCTAAATAAAATCAATATTTGGTGTGACCACCCTTTGCCTTCAAAACAGTATCAATTCTTCTAGGTACACTTGCACACAGTTTTTGAAGGAACTCGGCTGGTAGGTTGTTCCAAACATCTTGGAGAACTAACCACAGATCTTCTGTGGGTGTAGGCTTCCTCACATCCTTCTGTCTCTTCATGTAATCCCAGACACACTCGATGATGTTAACCCTAACCACTCTCTGAAGTGGTTTGCTAAAAAAAAAACCTCAGATTAAGCATTATCGCCTCCCTTTTTCCCCACTATTTCAGTCTCTTTCAGAACAGGCTGTTTCTAACAAGTATTCCGCAAAGCAAATGAGCTGCTGCTGCCCACGCCCCACTCCAGAACTGGGGCGTAGACAACATGGCGAGTGTTTACCTCACGTGACAATAATCGTCATGCTGCTAATACACCATCTATCCATGTTTAACACAACACTTCAATACACTTTCTTCATTGCAATTCCTATGCTGGCGCTTGCGAGAAAAAAATAATGGATCAGGAAGCACAAGCAGTTCTTCCTGGCAGGCGGAGATTCTCAGATAGGAGGGTAGAGTTATTCAAATGTCACCTAATGTAACATAGAGTTAGGGGAGAAATCTAAACGGCTTGTTTAAACACACAGTAGATTAATACTAACACAAATGACCATTTTTTTATCAAGCTTACAGTGTATTGCCAGCAATACAGACCCAAATGGATGTCAAAAGAACAGAAAAGGTGATTGAGGTTAAGGCTGGGGTTAGGTTTTTTTTTAGCTGTAGTATTACCTCTTATACCTCTCATAGTGTTTCATATAAAACCTGCAACATTTCTACATTTTACCCTTATGAGGGCCAGTTCTCACTTACAACAATGTCCTCACAAGAGCCCAAAATCTGAAATCTTTTGGCTTTCCAAAAACACCTAAAACCTGTGTAAAATATATGTAGGGTTTTTTATAATATAGTGTAGATGTTTAAAATCTAGTATGGTGGAGGTAAATTACGCATCTAATCTCTAATCTGATGTAGTATAAATTCTACAGTATAATCTAGTGAAGTACCTCAGTGGTTCCTTGTGCGTGACTTGAACTGGCAACCTTCTGTTCACAGGGCCAACTCCCTAACTGTTATACTACCAGCTGCCACAATATATACTGTATGTAGCATATAGTGTGTCAAATAGAGATTTTAGTAATACAATCATATATGATTTACCATATTAAAGTAAAGTCAAATTGATTTACAAAGCACATTTCAAACTAGGGATGTAAACCACAGCTTTCATCACAATAAAATATTGTATTAATAGACAACAATGCACTGTATGCCAATATCACAAAGTTGATTACAATATGATTAAATTCAGTAGGCAGTGATTGATACGAGACAATATTATAGCCATCAGAATCAGATTTATTTGCGACATAGGTCAGAAAAAAGTACAAAGAATTTGTTTCTGGTTGTTAGCGCCCCTCAAGCCAAATATGGGCAATGTGGGTACATGAAATAGAGAGAATGAGACAGATCAATATACAATATACAATGATCACAAGAATGGACACTATAGAATACAAAATGTACAGTAGAGTACACAACAATCTACAATACATAATTTACAATACAATATAGAATACAATATATACAACACAATATACAGCAGGTTATGTTAGGTACCAATTGAAATATATGATGTACAAAATGGTGATAGAACTGTTTTAGCAAAATCACTTCTGTCCAAATCAAATTCCAAAAATATCATTTGACATTTTTATTTGTGCGGTTATCCAGACATTTAAATGAAAAACAAACGCCTCTTGTAATAAGTATAGACCTCCCGTTCAGCATAAATGGACATTACAACCTAACAACCTAAACAGTATTATTTGTTGCAGATAGATCTACAATCTAATGGATAGTTGATATTTAAATGTAATTTTGTGTAGCTATTTATGAGCTAAACTTCTGTAGGATATTTATAATCAAATCTAGTGTAAATCTGTCTCACTAATCTGGGTGGTTTGTTGTCGGCTTTGGAGTGAAATCTCACAGACTTCTCAGTTTAAAGGTCAATTCTCAAGCTGTAAGAATCACTTTAGAGAAGTGTGTCTTTCAGCTTTAATAATAAAAGAAATTTAAACTTTTTGATGTAGTTTTTAACGCCCGATGATAAAGGTGTGACTCTCATGCAGTGTTATCTGCTGCTCGTGTTTGAATGTGATTCTGAAACTAAGCAGAGACCGAGCACAAACCAGGAGAGGGAGATGAGAGCAAATGCTGGGAGGCGACTGCAAGGATCAGGGCTGCTTGTGGAGCCTGTGAGACTTCAGTAATATGTGATGATATCTGGGAGGCATGTGAGTCAGACCAGGTCCAGATTAGTGACGGGGGAGCTGAAATGTTTTAGCTGTGTAAATGCGAGCTCTGAAAATAGGACAGACGTCAGTAACGCTGACTGAGCGAAGACAGTGAGAGAAAGAAAGAAAGAGAGAGAGAAAGAGAGAAAGACAGGAAGACTGGTGTGGACTCTGTGCTCACACATAATGAGGCAGAATCAATGCACAATGCTGCATCTATTGGAACAAGCTTAGAGAGTCGACCAAAGAATCTAATGTGTGTGTATTTGGGTGTCTGCAGTTTAACTTTTAAACAGTAGATTTTCAAGCAACAAGGTACTTACACTTAGATTTGGCTAAGCTACAGCCAAGCTAATGCTTTAATAGTAATAGTAGTTAGCTACACTACTAGCTAAAAAGGAAAAGTAGCTAACTATATCAGCTATTTCACAGACAGACTATTGCTTCCATCTTCATCAATGTGGACTGCTCTGACCCCAGCTCCCCTTAGCAAAAAGTAGTTCATTCAAGTGTACTACGAGTATACTTATTATATACTAAAACTGAGGCAGTATACTTGAAGTTTACTTTTTGTATACTATATTTTATATGCTTAAGAATAGTATAGTGGAGTATACCTGACTTATACTGGTAAGTATAAAGAAAAGTCTACTAAAGTCTTAAAGTTTACTTTTGTAATCTTAAAATGACCATATAAAGTATACTTACGGCCAGTTTCCTAGTCAAGGATTAAGCCTAGTCCTAGACTAATTTTGAGTTTGAATGGTAAATCTCCATTGGTACTACAACTTGGTCTAAGACTAGGCTTAATCTATGAGCAAGAAACCAGCCCTTAAAGTATACATTTATAAACTTTAAAATGTTCCAATTTAGTCAGAAGAAGTATTAAATTAGTATACTTTCTAGTACACTACAAGGTACATGGTACATGGTCCGTAGTACACTTGCTATACTTAGTACACACTATACTTATACTCAAGCATACTTAATAAAATGAACTTCAAGTATACTACTTTTTGCTAAGGGTCACAGCTGCCAAGAATGCACTGTGATTCACTGAGCGTGCACCACATGGTTACAGTAGCTTATTTATGCCACATCTGCCAATTTAACAACAATTAGAAGCACCTAGTAGTTGAAAATACCTGTATTTATATTACAATGTTTTTGTTTTGTAACATTGTAGCATTTTGCCACGACACATTGCTAATTATAAAATAGTAACTTTTAAGACAACAGCATTTCAAAAGTAGTTTGGCTTCAAAATAAGTAGTTAATTTAGTAGTGACACTACTTGGAGGAAGTAGTTAACACTGGCTGTGTGTGTGGGTGTGTGTATGTGTGTGACACTAGTGTTAGCATCTGGCTGGTATGACTAATACAGCACTAAAAGGAAACAGTAGGCATAACAGATCACACAGTGTCATCTGCCTTGCTGTCAGCATCCACACACTCCTCAGTCTCTCTCTCTCTCTCTGTCTCCCCTGTTCCTTTGCTTTCTTTTTTTTTTTTTATTAACATGTCTGTTTTAGTAAGTGTTTAAAGTTGGCATGAAGGTGTGACAAAAATGAAAAGAAAAAAGATGAAATTATCCATTGAGTAGTGAGGACAGCATCAATGAAATGCTGTGAAAGTGGAGCTGCTGATTTATGCAGATTTATAATGGTACATTATTCACAGATCAGTATGTTCTGTGAATAATAACTTTGTTTTCATATCAAGCTTCCTACTGGACAAAGTGTCTCCTCTCACATAAGAAAGTAATATGGGAAATTTGTTTTTTTAAGTGCTGAAAGGGGAATTGTAAAGAAGCTTATTAAACCTACTTTAATTTTTTTTTTCTCATTTTCTCACAGTATTCATGAGAACTTTATGGTTACGACAATAGTCATTAAGTCATATTTACAGATCAGGCTAATATTAAACTATAAAGACAACATTTACAGCAATTAGCAGACACTGTTATTCAGAGTGACGTACAATGGTGCTTGTAGTGCACAACTGTTCTTCAATCTGTAAAGCTCACTTAAATCAACAACTGTCATCCAGCTAACACTGCCAGCTAGGTTACACACCTTAAGTCAGAAGTTAGTGCACAGACAACAAGAGTACATTCTTGTGGGTTAGTGCTCTTTTTTAGTGTCTTCATATGACGTTTGAAGACAGCAAGGGCATCTACACTTCTGACAACAAGAGGAAGTTCGTTTCACCACTGGGGAGTCAAGACTGCAAATATTCTTAAAGCACGTCTTCCTTTTTCTTCCTTAATGGTTAGCGTTCACCCCAACACTTAACTGTCAGTGTTGATAAGTAAGGAGGTGCAATTTCATTCTTGGCCTTGAAGGCAAGTGTTAAGGTTTTGAAGCTGATGCGAACAGCCACAGGCAGCCAGTGCAGGTTCTGTAGTAAAGGTGTGGTTTGGGAGAATTTAGGAACATTGTAGACAAGTTTTGCAGCTGCATTATGCATTAATGGAAGTGCTCTAGTTGCCTTTAGTGGAAGTCCAGCCAGTAAATAGTTGCAGTTGTCCAACTTAGAGATGTCCAGAAACTGGACATGTAGCTAAGTAGCAATGGTGGTGAGAAAGGGACGGCTCCTTCTGGTGTTGTAAAGAAGACATCTACAGATCCTGAAAAGGTTGCCGGTGTGTGAAGAGAGTGACAGCTATTCGTCCAGATTGACACAAAAAATTCTTTGAGGGAATGATAAGAGAATTCTCAAGCAAAATGTGAGCAATACAAAGCAGTTTAATGCTCACATGAAGTGATAACATGAATGGCAAAACCAAATAATTTTCATGAAAATTTTTCAGGACATTGAGGTACATAGTTTCTGTTATTCCTTTGTTTTCTGCGCAGTTTTGGGTTATACTGTATATCTGATTCTTTCTGTGGTCAGACTGGAGCCTAACTTGTTTCATATCTGTCTGTTAGATCTCTGACTGTTCAGAGACGCTCAGCCATTTATTCTCTGTTTTCAGAGTCTTCTGGTATTGTCATTTACCTTGAAATTTCATTCTCTAGCCCCAGTGTTCCAATTCATTTAGAATTTACCCCTCTCTCTGTCTTTCTCTCAGGCTGTGTGTGTGTGATATGGACCGTCTGGGCCGTAACGAGTTCATAGGGGAGGTTCGGGTTGCCCTGAAGAAGCTCAAAGAGGGAGACAGCAAACGATACAACATGGGTTTAGAGAGAATTGCACAGGTATTTTGTGTGTGTGTGTGTGTGTGTGTGTTTCTTTTTTGTTCTGTCATCTTTGCTAATTTGTGTCTGTGTCCTTTTGGCAGGTCCGAGAGGGTAATAATCACACAGTGGACCAAGGTTCTCAGTTAGTGGAGGAGGAGGTAAACACACATACACAAACACACCACCAACAGAATGCTGATCAGATGGTTGTCTGGTTGTTGTTGCAAGTATGACGTGTTGATTTCCTGTCCATGGTTTTTTGTGTGTCTCTCTCTCAGCGTGGTCGTATCCTGGTGTCTCTGTGCTACTTGGTGGAGAAGACTAGTCTGGTTGTGGGGATTATCCGCTGTGCTCACTTGGCTGCAATGGATTCCAACGGCTACTCAGACCCCTTTGTAAAGATGTGAGTAGCTGTGTGAAACATATGTGAGGAGTAGCGTTGGAAAAGCTACTTTTAAACAGCAGCATTTTAGGCTGCAAGCTATGTGTAGCTTATGATTAAAAGTAGCTAAGCTACAGTCAAGCTACTGTCTTAAAGGGATGCCCGACTAGTAAGACATGTTGGCCTTAGAAGATTAACGTTGGTGTCAGCTATGTAAATGTGATATAAACACACTCTATATCTTTTTATTTTTAATAAAAGTTTTAGAAAATTCTTTCACTCGTAGGCCGCCATTGTTGTTTACGTTTAAATGCATTCTGGGTAGTGACGTCACATGGTTGCTCCGTCCTCGGCCTAATTCGCTTGACAGTACAGCGAGATGAACGCGTCTTCCGTTCAGCCTTTTCAGTTCGAGCCCGAGCGCACTGTAAATCAGGAGGACAACGTGAACATATACAATAAAACGCTATAACAAGATGCTCTGGTTATTTACAGACACTCTGTGTATCACAGCACACGAGAACTTTGAACATTCTGCTTTAAGTTAAATACATGTAAAGCACGATATAAAATGTGTAACAAATCTAGAGAACAAACATGTGCACTTGCCTATTAGTGACCTGGTTTCAATTTGGTAGACCTGCACTCTGCCCGTCATGGAGGCTGACGAGGGCAGCCCACAAAACATCTCGACTGAGGCAAACTGCGTCAAAGTTCTCGTGTGCTGTGATACATGGAGTGTCTGTAAATAACCAGAGCATCTTGTTATAGCGTTTTACTGTATATTTTCATAAATCAAATGACAACGGTAGATGAGCATTACATTTATAGTGAATACATTATCATACGATAGTTTGATCCATATGCTTCCCCCGGACAGCTGTTGACAGAAAGCGGAGCTCTTGACAACAAACACTCTCCCTCTCGGTCGGCATTGACAAGCAGTTGCCACACAGACACCATCGATTTTGCCCCACTCTCGCTTCCTCACCTCTCTGATCCTCTTCATTTTCATATAAAGTTCGAGTGCTGTCTTCCACGTTGTCCTCCTGATTTACAGTGCGCTCGGGCTCGAACTGAAAAGGCTGAACGGAAGACGCGTTCATCTCGCTGTACTGTCAAGCGAATTAGGCCGAGGACGGAGCAACCATGTGACGTCACTACCCAGAATGCACTGAAACGTAAACAACAATGGCGGCCTACGAGTGAAAGAATTTTCTAAAACCTTTATTAAAAATAAAAAGATATAGAGTGTTTTTATATCACATTTACATAGCTGACACCAACGTTAATCTTCTAAGGCCAACATGTCTTACTAGTCGGGCATCCCTTTAATAAAGTAGTTAGTTACTCTACACGATGCAGAGAAAACATAGCTACAACTACATTGCAACAATTAAATCCATTTGCTATAGGATACTCTTAAATCAAATTAATTAAAAAGGAGGTAGAGAGGGTTTTGATTGTAAGTTACACTCAAATGTGTACGTTCTGTCCATTAAACCTTTCAGAGTTATACATTATGATAAAAATGTCCATGAATTCTTGCTTCCATCATTGCCAAGCTGGACTCAATCCTCAGACTCCATCACACAGCTGTCATGCAAAGAGTGTGCGATCTATCAGATGCCAATTTCACCAATTCAACACCAATCTGAAACATCTGCTCAGTGAAAATAAATGTCTACATAAAGAAAGGGGAAAAAAACTATTTTTCGTAACATTGTAGATTTCCCATGCTACATCGCTATCAAAAATAGTTTCTAGGAAAGCTACAGCATTTTAAAATAGCTTCACTTTTTTAATGTTAGTTAGCTACTCCCCAACACTTCTGACTGGAGCCTGAACAGAGGTGGGTAGTAACGCGCTACATTTACTCCATTACATTTACTTGAGTAACTTTTTACATAAACTGTACTTGTAAGAGTAGGTTTTATACAACATACTTTTTACTTTTACCTGAGTATATTTGTGAAGAAATAACACTACTTTTATTCTGTTACATTGAGCAACATTCCGCTCGTTACTTTTATCTGGATCTGTTATCCATTGCACGGTCTGTTTGTTTTGTCGTTTGTGTTTTTTACTGTGTAATCTCTGCCTGCTGAGCCTTTTTGTTTAAACTAAAAAAGTTACTATTACAGATTATTGTACTGTTTATTGTGGCTGAATTAGCCTAAATTTATATTACTTTGTATAGATTTTATGTAATATTGTTTGATAATATCCAACACATTGTGCATTGTTATTTTATATTTTTGCATATTTGATTATATGATAAACCAATTAATCTTTAATTTACTCAGAAGTTACTCAGTACTGTCCTCAGTACAGTAGTTTTTTCACCGAGTACTTTTTACTCTTACTTGAGTAAATTTTTAGATGACTACTTTTTACTTTTACTTGAGTAATATTATTCTAAAGTAACAATACTCCTACTTGAGTAAGATTTTGGCTACTCTACCCACCTCTGAGCCTGAAGCAGAGATACAGGTTTGCTGCGCTTTGTAGAGCTGTTGAAGATCCACAATACAGTTGAAGGCTGTACTCAAGCTGTAATATTTAAGGACATCAAGTTTTTGTTTTTATTGTCCTGGGTCAGTTCAGTTCAGCTCCATCGCGCGCTCTCTCTCTCTCTCTCTCTCTCTCTCTCTCTCTCTCTCTCTCTCTCTCTGTCTTTCTCTGAAGAAGTTGAATCTTCATGTTGGATATCTGAAGTGTGTAAGACTTTGAGTTTGATGCTCAGCACCTCTGGGCTGTGTGTGTGTGTGTGTTTGTGCCAGAGATGCTCCCACGTGATTTTTTGCAAGTCCAAGTCATGTGTCTAGTCTTTGAGCTGGAGTCCAAGTCAAGTACTCCAGTATTTCTGAGGGCAAGTCCAAGGCAAATCTAGAGTCAAGCCTTTGGTCATAAGTTCAAGTCAAATCTAATGAGTATTGCTTCATCATCAACATGTTGTCTGGTTTGCGTATAGCACTGCATTGCTATATCTAAGGATCTAAAGAATGTTCTGCATTGTAAAGCGTTGGAATCCAGTGAATGAAAATTAATATTTGAAAGATAAATGATTGACATAGTTTAATTGTACAGTTAAAGAAAAAGTCTCACAGAAATGCTTCCATTGTGTTGTCTCACACTTCTGTTGTGTTGTGACTGTTTGCAATGTGTTTCCACAGTCGTGTGTTTTCCATATTCTCAGCGTGTCTATGAATGCGCAACATGTTTGTGGTGCATCTGCTGCCGTTTTGATGAAAAAGTTTGTGAATTTGTCTTCATAATGCATGTTCATTAAGTTTTATTACTTTGCAGCGCACTTTTTATTTTGAATTGCATTGCACTCTGTCAGCCACAATGCTGGCCATAATGATCAGTTTAAATAGACTAATGCAACACAATGAAATCATGAAATGTTTTCTTTTCAAGTTAATAACTGCATTTGCTTTGAATTGATGCCAACTAACACCAAGATCCTTCTCTTACTGACAGTTAACAAAAATGAATGAATAAAACATTGGCTAACTGTCCACAGACACTAAACCTGAATTCATCTTTTACATTACCAAGTGACCGTTTGACTGATTCAGGAGGCGCTTTACAGAATCTGAAGTAGCCGATCCAGCATCCATTATTTTTATGCCACACACGTAGCTATTCTTTTGTTATAGCCTTGAACAAAGTTATTATAGCTGGATGCAATCAAAGTGGTGCAGTTCGTTGCAGCTGCGTTTCTGCCATGCTAACAGTGTTGTGGCCTTTAACTTTATTTATTATTATTGAGGACTGGGCAATTTGTGTGTGATTCATGTGCGAGTCCAAGTCATAAACTAAAGTCCCCATCTCTGGTGTGTGTGTCCTATATGCATGGTTGTGAATCCTTATCAAAGCTCATTCACACACTCCGGTTAATCACTGTGGGCCTGAATCCATTAAAACTGGACTAGATTACATCATTGCTATGCTAATTCAGTTGACCTGGGTTAGAGCAGTGCCTTGTTCTATCACAGGCAATTATCAAAGTTTAGTGAAATGTGTGCTTGTGTGTGTGGCGAACTCTGGAGTGTGTGTGTTCTTCGGCTGCGGTGTTGGATAGGTCGCTCTGGGCAGACGGTCATGGATTCTGCCGCAGTAAAAGAGATTTAAATGTTCAAAGTGGAGCCTCTGACTGGGGGTGAGACACACTACCTTGAGCCTACACACACATACACTCCAACATCCTCTTCCTCACACCCTCACACCGCAGCCTACTCACTTAGGCCAAAAATGAGGTTCTGCTGATCACACTTGAACACAAGCAACAAGGAATGGTCCACTAAATGCTTTGTCACATCAGATATAGACCAATATTCAGTGTTGAGGAATAGTTAATTAAAATTAGTGAGACTACTAACTTACTAAGTTTTTTCAGTAGCTTATCAGGAGCAAAGATACTTTTAAAATGCTACGTTAACTTTTTTTTTATAAATAGCAATGTAGCATGCAGAAATGAAAGATGGTTACAAAAATCTGCTATTACTTTTTTCTCTTGGCAAAGATGGCAATTTTCAAATACCAGGTGTTTCTGTTTGGTATTGAATTGACAGAAGTGGCATCTGAAAGCTACTGTGCTGCACAGTACAAGTTCATTGCATCACAGGGTACTCTCTTCATCTGCGAGATGGAGTCAGAGGATGGAGTCCATTTTTGTGGCGATCCAAGCAAGAATTTGTGGCCATACTTTTCATAATGTTTGACTCTGAAAGGCAAAACAGACAAAACTTACTGTACTTGAATGTAACTTATGCAAGTAGAAAATTGAAACCTTCTACCTCCAAAATGTCTTAATGTGATTTGACGTTACTTTGTTAAAAATATAGAATTACATATTACTTTAACATAACTATTCATTAATTAATTCATTCTTTATTTGAACCGCTTAAACCCAATCAGGGGGACCAGAGCCTGTTTTAGGACTTCAGGCGCAAGGCAGATCAATCAACCTATAGTGCATGCTTTTAGACTGACATCACATTTCACATATTTTAAATTAAGTTGCCTTAAGAGTATCCTGCAACACAAATATTAAGTATTACTGGCCATGAAATAGCATCAATGTAGTTAACTACTCTTTCTCAGTAGCTTGCAGTGTAGTCTAGCCATTATGTTAAAGCAGTAGCTTGGCTGTAGTTTAGCTACTTTTAAGTACCTGGTAGATTGAAAAGCTACTCTTTAAACACTGCTTATAGCAGAACTGTTACACTGGCACCCAAGCAGAAGAGTTCCACTGCTGCAGAACTGAGAGAGAAAAAGAGAGAATGAATGAGATTGAAAGAGACAGCGTAAACCATGGTAGTTGATGTTAAAAGAATTCACAGACTGACGTATCTCACACACACACACACACAAACTCCATCCAGGTTAGCAGCATGTGGCCAGTTTACTGACAGTGCACAAAGTGTGAGTTTTCTCAACACCTCAACACAACCCTGGAGTCAATTATAGACAACCTTCAAATAAATGTTCATGTTTTAGCAGCCAAGTTTGATCAGACACTGCACTGGTTTAACAAGTTGTTGTGTCCGTCAGGAATCCATTCAACCATAGCACAGCTTCTAGAAACCATGTCTAAGTAGCAGCAAGAAGGATGATAGTGTCTGATATAATATTCTAAATATCACTCACCCAACTCTGTGGGCTCCACTTTTTGTGTGCATCTTACGTGCATGTGACTGCTGTTGCGTAGATATTCACGCTCTGTTTTAACAAGACCGGCGGCGCTAACGAATAATTAGCACGTGGGCGTGTTGCTGAGCATGCTCTAATTAGCGTGTTTTTTTTTTTTTCTTCAGGAGGTGACTCAGTCTCTATCGCTTTGACTCCCTGTTTTTCAGCTTCCACACTGTAATGCACACTCATTGCCTTAATGTAGCTTGCTAATGTCTTCAATGTTCAATTTTTGTACTAATTGCATGACCAATTATATGCAAGCATATTTAGCAGCTGGTTTTCTGAGACTGGCGCGCAGGTGGATGTTGTTGCATAAGCAGTTTTTGGGATCATATGCTGATACGCTTTAGGTTAAAATTAAGTACAAATCCTGGTTATTAGTGGTAATTTCAGCTGTCTTTAATAAGGGCGGGAGAAACAAATTACAACTAAACAGGCAGGTCCTGGACAATGTGAGTGCTTGGTATGTAGAAAGGGCTAAATGGGTGATAAGGATTTAAAAGGAGAAATGGCAACAGCTGTTTATAGATGTTTCATCCGATTACCAGCTGTTAAACTAGGAGCTGCTGAATCAATGTTAAGCTCACATCACACAAACAGTAATAGCATAGTTCTTCCCAATAGAAACAATGAATTGTGACCTGAAAAGGGTGGAAAAGGGATTGCAGACAAGAAACATAATAGGCTGATCTCCAAACTGTGAAAGGAGTTAAAGGAACAAAAAGTGAGAAGAAGAAGTAGAAGTAAATCATAGATCAATATGATATGCAGCAGTCCCAACTAATGTAAATAATGACATGGGTAGATCGACACTTTATTAGTCCCAAGGGAAATTTAGGTATACAACAGCTCATATACACACAAAAAACAGACAAAAACATAGCATGCAAAAAAGAAAAGAAAAAAAGAACAGCATTACAAGAAAGTTTTAGATATCCGCAACTAGACATAACAGTTATCCTGAATAATAATATAAATGAAGAAAGAAATTATATACATAATATAAATAGTATATATGTTAAAATATAATATGATCATATGAACAAACCTAATAAAATATAGATGATATAAATATAATAATATAAATACACTATATCATAATATCACAGTATAGATTATGATAATGATAGATAAGTAATAAATAACTACAGGTACAAATAATATAGTAAGGGTCATTATCAGGAGGATGGTGACAGTGAGGCAGCTCCCTTAACAGAGAGCCATTCCACCGCTGCAATGCACTGTAGAGTTGTAAAGTCTTAAGGCCTGGGGGACAAAAGACTTCCTCTGCCTGTCTGTTGAGTAGAACAGGGACAGCAGTCTGCCACTGAACACACTTGTCTGCCTGGTGATTGTGTTGTGCAGAGGGTGGCTAGAGTTGTCCATGATTGACAGCAGTTTGGTGAGGGTCCTTCTCTCTGCCGGTGACACGAGGGAATCCAACTCCATGCCGACCACTGAGCCATTTTTCCTCACCAGCATGTCCAGCATCCACATTTTAAATGCTGCCTCCGCATTATACTACAGCATAGAAGAGAACACTGGCTCAGGAGTTCCTTGCAGATATTGAAGAATTAAACTACAATTCTTAAAAATGTTGTTGTAAATGATCAGGATAAGCACTTTCATTGCAGATAGTTACATTAGGTGTCTCCATCCAACTCCATCTTGCAGCTACCAGCCTACTTTGCTATTACTGGAAAAGCTTCAGTGTTTTAAAAGTACTTTACTACTGATAAGATACTGAAAAAGTAAGTAGTGCCACAAGTTTAAACCACTTCACAACACTGCCAACAGCTAACAAGTCTCTAAGACTCTTTCGGAAGAATGAACTCTTTTTAACACCTGTAGTTTCAATGCTTTTTCAGTAAATTTACCACTTCTGACTACAAATTTTTCCACGCCTACTCTTTAATTAAAAGGATGAACAGTTTGTACAGCTGTAATCCCAGCAAAAGGAGGATCGTTTATTACATTTATCACAGCAAATTGTTCCATTTCCTCTAGGTATCGTTTGAGGAGATAACTCTCCTTCAAGACCTGCTTTTAAAGTAGTTATGAAGGGCAGTGCCACACACACATACACACACTCACACCCATACAGTCACACACACAGGCCGTAGGAAATGTCACTGTAGTTTAACTTCTAACCCCAGACAAACTCTTGCGTGGCGCTGTGTCGTGAGGTCGCCCCCACGTGGTCACCGTGGCCCCACGTCTCTCCTCCCGTCTTCCTGCCATCCATCAGCTCCACTCTTCTACCCGTTCTCACGCCGGTGTAACTTATGAGGTTTGCCTCTCCGTCTAGCAGCTCCCATCAGACATCACGTCAAGCAATTAATATCCAGTACCACGCCCTGTGAAATATGTGAATAATGTGAATGCGGTAGCCTTTATGTGCTTTCAAACAAACAGTAGTGCCTCGTTAATAATGCCCAGTGCAAAGGTGATAAATCATACGTACGACAAGCGGGGAAAAAACTACTCAGGCGACCTTATAATACATACTGTGCCAAATATAGTGGGCTATAAATAATGTACTGTGATTGTGAGAGTGGTCGGTGATCATATAATGTTTGTATGAGTTATGCATATAGAGGACAGATGTAGCGTTTTACGGCGGGACAGACAGAGTGTGAAAATCGTTCTGTATGTGCCGAGAAAGCATGTGAGGGAGGGAATAAAAACGCTGATTTCACAAGCTGTCATATCGTCCACATGCCTTTTTCTCTTTCATCTGTCCTCACTCCCAATGTGCTCTCTCTCTCTCTCTCTCCCTCTCTCTCTCAGTGTTGCGTGAGTGTGGCAGTGTGTGCACTGGGAGATGTGTATCTATAATGAATAGTAAATTGTGATTAGTAATGCACTGATGATTACGTTAGAGGCGCTTAGCCTTCTGGGAAAATGCCCCCCTCTATTCACCATATCCGTCGTGTCCCGTTCTGTCCATCCTGTCTATCTCTCTCCCTCATTCCACCTCCCTCCATTAGACATTATCATCCCCATCTACTCCTGATTGAGTGTGTTCTCCTGAGGCCATCTTTCTCTCTCTCCCCCATCTCTCTCTTCCTTTCCCCCACTCCCCCCTCAGGGACTTTTCTTCCAGTCCTTTTCAGTTTGCAGAATGTTTTGAATTTGAGTTTTAAAAGAACAAATTATCTGGTGCTTTGATGTTTTATGTCTCATTAATTATTCTCTCTCTTTTTCTGCCTCTCTCTCTCTCTGTCTCATTTAGGTCAGTCGTCTTTTACTGGCATGAATGTTTCAATTTACATTACTGTCAAGCCAGTTCACAAAAACCTACAATAAGTGAATTATTCATCATTACCACTTTGCCCAATCTCCCTCTCTCTTTTCTGTGTCCCTTTCTCCTTCATCCTCCCATCAGTGTACTGCAGCCGGATATGGGGAAGAAGTCAAAGTACAAAACTACAGTGAAGAAAAAAACGTTAAACCCTGAGTTTAATGAGGTAAGTACAAAAGTGAACTTTTAAGAGCTTTTTTTGGGTGTGTGTAAATTCTCACACTTACCTTCTTTGCAGGAATTTATCTACGAGGTTCCTCATGACCAGCTGGCTAAGAAGACACTGGAGATCTCGGTGTGGGATTACGATTTGGGGATGAGTAATGACTTCATAGGTGAGTTATTAGAGTCTGCCGCTCCCAGTCTTCCTCATGTGGGACACACAACACCTCTGAGTACAGCGTACAGACAGACAGAAGGAATGGAGGGATGTGTGGCGTGAAGTGATGGACAGATAAAATGAAAGACAGAATTTAATCCTTCGCTCCTCATGGGGATGTTGTGTGTAACTTGTTTATCATGACTCACATGTGTGCCGTATTGATCTGAGGGGTATTTGTGTGTGTGGGTGTGTACATGTGATTGAAGACAGGGATAAGATTGTACGTGAGGAGACTTTTGAAATACAACACATATCACTCTCTCTCTATTGCAAACACACACATACACATGCAGTGTTGGGGAAGCACCTTTAAATGATAACTTTTCAAGCTACGAGCTATTTAAGATTAAAAGAAGCTAAACGACAGCCAAGCTGTTGTTTTCATGTGGTAGTTAATTACACTGCAAGATACAGAGAAACTACAAGCAGGCCTTTTCGTGGCCAGACTTTTGCTTTCAAGGTGGGCTCCATCTTCTGAATTTTCTCCATCAGCCTTCAACTGCACTGTGTGTGAAAGTAGACGAATCTGGCTTAAAACTGGGCTCCCATTTTTAAAAATATAGCCATTTTTATACGTATAGCCTAAGCAATATATTGAATGCCATGTTATCAGTTAAAACTACTGCAATATATCAGTGTAATGGGATCTACCAAGCACAATTTGTAGTGCAAGATTTCTAGAAATTAGGGTGCATCATAAACATGTGTCTAAAGCCAGTCTCCAGCTTAGTATCTTTACAGCCAGATACAGTTTACAAAATGTATCTTAAAAAGAATATATTTAAAGAGCATTTAAAAAATTTTAATGGCAATGCTCTTAAAGCACATACACATGCACTTTTATGCATTAATGTATTATGCATTTATTGCACTAATTTGTAGATTTTGCCTTGCGCTTGTCATATATTCATTCAAGTGAGTGATTTTGTGTCATTGTGAAAACAGCACAGCGCGCAGTGCAGCACATATACATCTGCTTCTGTGAAATTAGATCCAAACAATGAAATACGGTTTAAGAATAATAGAAAGTCTTCTTTTTGAGTAAATCTGGATAGAAAAAATATCAATGATGCACGTCATATATCAACATTTGGTCGAAAAGTACTGTTGAATTTTGAGTCATATCACTCAGCCCAACATACTGTTTAACTGTGCACTCACTCCTACTCACATACTCTTTCTCTCTCTCTCAGGTGGAGTGGAGTTGGGCATCAATGCTAAAGGAGAGTGTTTGAAGCACTGGTTCGAGTGCCTCAAATACAAAGGGAAGAAAGTGGAATATTGGCACACACTCACCCAGCAGGGGGCGCCAAGTAGCGACTGACCTACCAAAATGTGCACACGCCAACGCATAAAAAAACAAAACAAATAATGACTAGTAATAATGTGAAGACGCAATAAATGCAAAACATCTGTGGGAGTGTGAGGATGATGGTGTACTGTCTAGATATCACAGTGTCTTTATCACCATAAGGAGAATATTGTAATGTGAACACGCTCACATCGTGACATGCCAGCCTGGTGTCACAAGCCCATTTCTCATTATTCCTTGTGAAACTGTAGCATTGTGATCAGGGTCTGAGGCTGTGGAGTCGTACATGTTTATTACTAGTTTTTTTAAGGAGCCATGAAACCCCTTCTTGTGTTGTTGAGGTGTTAGGATCGCACGTTTTGCCCGTGACTGATCACAATAACGCGATAGGAGATATAAGATGGATATATCTCCTATCAACTGCTGCAGTCCATTCCCCAGGGGTCAGAGTTACTAAAACTGGCTTGGGGGGTTTCATGACACTTTAATGGTGTAATAATCACACACACAATAGGGCTGATGAACGTGTTGAGAGTTAAAGCACAGCACACCGAACAGGTCAGATATGTCCTCCTGTACATGTGTGCCCTTCGTCTTTATGTGAGTGTGTGTGCTACTTTATATGAAATGATTGTTGGCATCTTTTTCAATGGGACATGATTCCATCTTCCATTGAGTTTCGCTCTCTCTCTCTCTCTCTCTTTCTTACTCTCAAACGTACACACATTGAGGTTTAACCTTACAGGGCTAGTCTGGAATTAGCCGTCTTTATCCGCTGAGACCTTTACTTTTCTCCATTCTGATGAAACTGAAATGTCACACGCCACTGGACTGTGACACTGACATCAAAAAAGGAGCAACCACTAAGTATTTCTGTGTGTACGTGTGCGTGTTACCAAGTGTGTGTGTGTGTATTTGCATGCATCGGAATGACCTTGGTTCAGTAGAGTGTCCAGTCTCAGTTGAACGTGTCAGTGGAGTCTCCTTCAAAGCGTGTCCTCATTAGAGAAAGCACACCAATGAACGCGCTGCTACCCTCTGCTGGTGTGTTCTACATAGCGCAACACAAGTTAGGAACCCAAAACTGGTACAAAGCACAGCCTGAGAGGAACTATTCACCAATTAAAGAGTTCCTGAAAAGCTCAATCAATCCACAGACTCTTTGGATCACATGACTGACTCTATGCGCGTAATTCTGGATTATTGTAGAAAGATGGGGGCTAATAAAGGATCCCTTTCTTTTTAAGGACTGATGTCATTACCTTCTTCATTCTGATATATGGGGTTGTGATTCAGTCAAAACGAGTCTGGAAGAGAGTCTTGTTACGGTTTCTGAAATTGACATCCCACAAAAGTCTCTTACATATTTATCCCTGTAAGGTTTTGACGAATGCATGTTTTTGTTCTCCAATACAGTTGTCTAGGTCTTGTGTCCATCTTAAAAGAGCTATGTATAAAGTTACATGTTTGTTGTTTGTCCAAAGTCCACTGGTGATACTGGTGATTATGCAAGATGGGCTTAAGTACAGAACTGACCCTGTGTCATTCACTATTTTGTTGCTTTTTTTCTGTAGTTTTTAAGTTGTTAGAAAGTGAAGTGCTAACCCAGTGTCTCCCAGTCCGTGTCCCCGTGTCCTTTTGAAGCATAGGTTTTGTTTTATTGTTTGAGGAACCCTGATACTCCAGGCCAACATCGGACATTGTAAGACTGTCTCCAAGTGTAACTGGGTAGCTGTTGTCCTGGTTTGCCCAAACGTATTTAGTCACATTGTGAATTACTGAATCAGTAATGGAAGTCACAGGAAGTCAGTCCAGTGAGTCAGTGCCCAAATAAGTGCAGGAGAAGTAGAACATAAGTGAGCAAAACACAGTACTTGAGGCCACTTAGGGTTTAGTCATTTACCCACAGTGAGTTGCATTGCTAAGTGCTTGTCCTTGCTGATTTTAAACTGGGGATCTGCAAACTATGACCCGCAGGCCAAACAGTGTCCACACAATGGCTCACAACTGTACCATTCTTTCCAGGCATTTCTCTGCACTAATGCAACTGCTCATTAATGCCACATTCAAATGAAAATATTATCACACTGAAAACAAGTTACACTTAAACACTCTGTAGACACACTACCTCTTGAACACGGAAACACAAGCACACTTGAACACAGCTAATTTAACAATGGTGTTCCTCCTTAAAACACAAATGTGTCTATAATGGTGATGGATCCAGTTGTCTGGGGCACTAATGGAGAGTAAAACTACATTAATGAAACTTGGATTAATTCATTTACTGACCCCAACTCAACTACACCTCTGTAAAAATAGTGACTAGGTTAGTTTGAACTTTTGCTCTCCGCCTTTCCACAGTACTGGATCTTCCACTTTCCTAGTTTGGCATGAATACAGACTACTGTTACCTCCTGGTAATAGAAGCCATTTAGCAATCAACCTTAACCTACTAGAAGTGTTTTATAAGTTCCAATAGACTCCAAAGGGCTTGTTATGCAACTACTGGGTTGAGTTTCATTTGGACTTCAGCAAACACTTGAACTAAAATGTCCTATCAGTAGGGACTTGGGGACAAGTACAAAAGAGTTCTGTGGTTCCAAATGTATTGCTTTAAGCAGAATTCAGGGTAGAAAGATTACGAGAAGCTACAGTGAACACATTAATATATAGGGAGAGATTCTTGACTTTTCTTTCCTTTTTTTTTTCTTTTTTTTGAGTCCGAATTCACCCCTGTGGCTCAGAGATGCAGACATTTGCTTAATGGCCCAAAGCAATGAGTAACCTTTAGATGAATATACACTGGTGCATGCCTACAAAATGTCATGTACTTCATTAATGGTGTTCTGGTCGTCACCATTATGTTTATTACTGTTGTTAATACTAATGTTGATTAATCTGTATCAGGTATGCTGGTTTTAACACTGGGGGTAAAGTCTGGGATTTAAGGATCGGGGGTTGACTGTGGGATTGTCTCTAATCTCTGGTCCGACTGTCTTTGTGGAACATGTCCTGTGGCTGCCATCTTGTGGTCGGTCTTTGTAAGTGCGTCTTAAAAATAAATCAAAAGGATGCAAAAAGGCTATTGGAAGTTGTGAGGCGTGCACTTTATTTTCTTTTTTGCATGTTTTAATTATGGCTAAATGACTTCACTTATAATAGTGCAGCTTGAGTGAGAACGTTACATGTTATTATAATCAGGTTACATTTTCAGTTTTGTTTCGTGATGACTTTAAGCCTTTCCTGTATTTCCTTCTATATGTTGATTTATTTGTATCAGGTATGCTGGTTTTAACACAGGGATCCCTCTCTCTCTCTCTCTTTCTCAATCGCTCTTCTGGGGTCGTACGACTCTGCCCATGAACAGGGGACTGTTGATCTGCTCGCTCCACACCATGAAAATGAAAGGCTGCATGGCGGAAAACGAGTTGAAGGAGCGCGAGTAGGAGATGGTGCTCGCCGCAGCCGCCTCCACTCCTTTTTCCGTCAGCGAGAGGAAGGCGCGATGGCAGCCGTCGGACAGAACTACAGACCCCTGCTCTGGGAATATACCACACAAGTTGGGCGAGTCGAACAACCCGGGCAGACCTGTAGAGAGAAACAGATAAAGATTAGTGAGCATCTAAGTAAAATAAATACATGGGATATGAATCGATTTCAGGGCGGTGTTGGGCCCTGGAGGAATGCCATGACAAAATGATGATTCTTCATCAGGCCTGTACTATTGATTGGTAATGAAACTTAGACATTAAGACGTGTTTAAACTGCTCGATTTTGTCCCTACTAGTTTTCAGCACTCTGAAAGTCTTATAAATGTTAGACTTTTAATCAGTTATTTTAAGTATGGAGCCCCATATGGAGAATGCATGAAAAAAAATCTGATGGTTGAAAAAAGTATTCACTTTTGCAAGTTTTTTTCCCCGCAAGATTTTTCATTTGAATCAATATACTTCAATATACAACAATGTATACACCCACATGAGATTTACACCGAAATTTATTTTGTGAAATAAAAACATGAAGTAAGTGCTTGGCATTGGCGTCCATGTGGGGTGAAAAGTGGAACTGACTTAATAGTGCCCCTTAGCAGTCTGGAATTTTATTTTATTACAAGGAGCAGTGGGGGCACATGGAGACTGCTTGTGTATAGGACCCAGAATTTGGTGCTACGCCACTGATGCTTGTCATAAGGTATAGTTTTAACATAAGTGAGAGACTTCTGAAGAGAATACTTAGTGCAAAACTTGGCACAAATTATGTTCTCACCTGGCAATAGTGGCCAAAATGTAGAAGCTCTCTTGAAAGCGAAACTTTAGCAGATCCTCCTGCACTAGTCTTCTATGAATACTGTCTAGAGTGCCTCAGTTAATTGATTAACGATTCAACCCAGACCCTCACGCTCAGACTATTTGTGAAGTTACTTGTAAGTATATTGAACTAAATGAAACGTTTTGCAAGATCTCGTAAAAGTGTCCATTTTTCCTTCAATCATTGAATGGTTTCCACCCTCCGGAAACCAGTCACTGATTCAGGGGCTCTATATTTAAGACATTTAATTGTAATTGTTCTCCACATCCCACTTAATCTAATACAGGAGTAAATTTATACTTAAGGCATTTCCCAATTGACTGTATTACGGTATGCTACATTGATCTTACAGATGATCTTACCTATTTTCATTAGTAGTTGGACCAAGTTTGTGTTGGTATTACGGTATGCTACAGTGATCTTACAGATGATCTTACCTATTTTCATTAGTAGTTGGAGCAAGTTTGTGTTGACACCCAGTTTAATTTTAGGCAGAGTTACGTCAGCAAACACTGGCTGTACTAACTCCAGGTCTTTCACCATAGCACGGATGTTATTTTCATTAATGTTATTCTCCACTGCTGAGAAGGCTGCCGTTGACACAGAGTTTGGGACAATTATATACAGGCTACTGTGTCCAGTGAGAGGGAATTTCCCCACCTGAAGTAAAATAAAAGTGTCTTGTTACAGCTGCGGTTAGTCTAGTTGTTTTGTCTTATTTGCTGAGCAAGTATGAAGAGAAAAAATGAAATATTTTACACAAAAAAACATTTCAGTGTGTGTTAGTGTGTGTGTTTTGTGCACATACCAGGGCCTTCAGGGGGGCGCTGTAGCTCATAACCAGGTTGTATTTTGAACTGTAGAAAATGGGTACAGACACCAGATCTCCTGACATGGTACGGAACATTCCAGGTTTTTTTGAGACATCAAATACCCCCTTCCATTTCCCTGTTAAAACAATTATTGTTATTGTTTTGTGTCACAGAATGATGGTATTCAGTTTAGACATATGGAGCCCAAAGCCCACCGACCGATGAAGTAGACAGCATTGAGTAGGATGAACTGGGCATCTGAATCTACAGACTCCACCAACTTCGTTATTTTTCTTTGTGTCGCCTCGGCAACCCATTCATTAATCATCTTCACATTCGTCTCGCTACTGTTGGTCAGTTTTTCAGGCAGTGTATTGTAGAACTCCAGTGACTGGTTGACAAAAGCTTCTCCCAGTTTGTACTCTGAGTAGAAGGAGCCAATAAAAACTTCCATCAGTGTCTTCACTGGTACTTTTAAGAATAAATCTAAACTCTCTTTGGGGTTTGCTTTAGTTATTGTCTGTTGATTATTTCCACCAGTACTTTTCTACTGATCAAAACTACACATGCAATGGACTTATGAGTAGCATAAGAGAACAACCATACATCAACTGTGATCCCATGATATGATTAGAAGCCTTAAACACACTGGAGTGAAAGAAATCTATGCACAACCCATCAAGCAGTTTCAAGTGTCAAAAAGTTAAGAATTAATCATTTTAACACTAAATTATGAATCATTTTAACCCTAATACTTTTATTGTTATTTACTGTTGACAGTGTTAAGTGAGAGTACCAGGGTTGTAGAACATTTTAGATGCCATGAACATTGACTGCTTTGTGTCATGTTTTATTTCCTTTATCACTTGGTGTAGGCATGAGAACTCAGGTGGAAGGAAGAGAGATTTTTCTAGTTCAGGCCTTGTTTCTCCTCTAGCACCTAAGACGAAACCAGAAAATTATAGACAGGGATAAATACTTTATTGAGTTTAGTGTTATTGAAATATCTCGGCTATGTTAAAATCGTTCATTTTGGGCACTGGTGACGTAGGGCTGGGCGATATATCGAGTTTTTGAAATATATCGATATATTTTCATACCAGAGCTAGGATTACACAATATCGTTTATATCGATATAGTTTATTTTGCGGTGAAATTAGACTAAGTCGCAAGCGCAAATGAGCACAAAATTAAGAGTCGAGTGCGTGGTTGTGATAATATTGCGTGCAAACTATATTTTTCCTCCCTCGAAAGTCTTTTTTCCTCTCCATGTGTTAAATGGCCTTGCGCGCAAAGTAGATTACCGAAGATGACGGAGGAACAGCGGCAGGTGGGTTAAACACAAGTTATAGTTTATCGACCTTATAATAATAATTTAATAGTTAAGTCTTACACGTTTAATAAGCACACAATCAATGGCTCCCCTTGTCCACTTGTCTGTCCCCAAACTGCCAAAACCAGCCCCTTTCAAACCGCGCGCGAAAAAATCTCACTCGAGAAATAAAGCCGCTCGTCAGTAATCCACTTTGCGCGCGAGGACATTTAACACATCGAGAGGAAAAATACAGTTCGCGCGCAACATTATCTCAACCGCGCGCTCGATTCTTCATTTTGTGCTCGAGTTTCACATTTGCGCTCGCGACTTTGAAATTTACGCCCGCGAATTTTTTTTGTTGCGCAAGCCATTTTGCGCGCTCTAGTTTTGGCATTGATGTGATGTTATGAAAAAATAACATCACTGCTGTAAAGGAAAATAACAAATAAAATAAATTTTCCAACCCTTGCTGCCACTGGGGGGGAAAAATCCCTACCCTGTGATCTCAACTGACAACCAACTTTTTTTTTTTTCTTAGGCCCTAGCTTGTTATTTATTTTCTCAATATTTGACTTGTTATTTGAGAATTGCACAGGATACACTGACCAGGAGTTGAACAATTTTATTCAGTCAGTTTTGTTGTTTGTACAGGTTATTGTAAAAGAGGAAGCACTTTCACACTTTACATTTTATTTTTTAATCAGAAAGCATTTTTATTCAATATATATTTTAGTTTGTTTTTAATAAAAGTGCCCCTGTGACAGTTGGTACATGTGGCTTTGACCCAGAATTGGTTTTTGTTATTACTTCACCCAAAATAATATCGAGATATATATTGTATATTGCCATTTACCAAAAGATATCGCGATATGATTTTTGGTCCATATCGCCCAGCCCTACTGGTGAGTTGTGTGTTCTTACCCAGTAATAAGTGAGAGAGCAGTCCGGCGATGCTGAGTGGTGAGAAGAGCAGGTTGGTGGAGGGATGGTCTGTCCTTAGTTTGGAGTACAAATTAGCAGAAAACGCTGTCAAAGATTCGCTCACTGTGGCCTTCCATGACCTACTGTCTAGATCAGGACACGCCTCCCAGGGCTGAGTGTGGTTAGTACAGAGATGGGGCGGGGCAGCTGAGGAGTCAACAAATAATTATTTATAAAACAGTGAAAGGTAAAAAACTAAACTTTGTGAGTTGGTGTAACTTTTATAACAGAATATCATAACTGACAAATTGCCAAACAATGACCTAGGCTTTAAATTTACATGTTTCTTTTATGATACTGGGGTTGACAGTGCTTGTAGCACTTGTTATTATTAGAAAGGTTGCAAATAAGACTCATTTACTAACCGTTCTTAAAACCCACTTCGTAAGCAGTTTTTATGACAATGTTTGCTTATTCGAGATTTATTCTAAGGTAAGAACAGTATATACAAACACTGGATAGCATGCCTACGCAAACTTTACTGCAAATCCATTATTTTATTGTGTTTTCTATAATTCAACAGTTGTGTAATATTATACTATTAAGCAATTTAAGAACACATTATTAATCAGAACAAATCAGAACAAAAGAAAGCAACTATAGATATTGGTGAATGCGGCCTAAAACCCCTTAAAACAGGAGTGAAGCAGGAGAATTTTCAACTTACCCTGCACAGTCAGTTCCACTAAATAAGTTTTCTTCTCTTTCCCTACACTGACCTCACAGTAGTACAATCCAGTATCTTCTAATTGAATTTGATCAATTTCAATGGACCAGTTCTCCTCTTTATTTTGCCAGTGGATCCTGTCCTCTCCTTTGTCCAAGTTCAGGTTTTTGAATTGATTCACAGCAAGTTGCTTCCTTGAGGTCCAACTGGCACTGGAAGTGATGTTATGTCCCTCCAGGCGGGGCTGATAGCATGGAAGCACAGCAGTAGTTCCTTCTTCTGCTGTGACCACATACATCGTAACTGAAAGTGGAATCTCTGTGGTGGAGTTTTGAGTGGGGGGGTAAAGGTGGGAGAACAGAGAACAATTGATATGTCTAAAGTCACATGCTTGCTTACATATTTAAATACTTTCTTCAAGTGAGGTCATCTTCACAGTGGACCTGACTTATGGAACCACCAAGTCGTAATCATGCAATCGTAACATTTCTGAAAGCTTTGATGTTAAAGTTGCATCATATCAAGGTGACTGAAACCATGAAGAACCATGTATTAAACCTAGTACAGCTATAATCATTAAATGTCACCATATTCCTTATTACTATTTCAGTCCAAGACCCTACAGATCCCCAGTGATTTTAGAAAAAGCTTTAGAAAAACTCAAGCCCTTGCCGACTGTGATTACAGTCGTGTCCTCCTACCTTTAGCTGAAACAGAAGTAAATCTCAAATATTCCACATAGAAGAACTCCTCTCACCTCTGACATCCACAGAAAAAGACCTAGTCATCTTCATGTTGGCCACTTCTGACATCCCCTCGACCTCACATGTGTACAGTCCTGCATTTTCTTTCTTCACCTGATTGAAGACCAGGACCTGCTCAGACTCCTTCAGTGTTTCAGGTACTGCATTTGCGCCGTCCTTCTCAGGCGCGAAGGTCCAGGTTACCTTAGGAAAAAGTAACTCAGGAGAGGTTTCTGGGAGGCAGGGCAGGGAGAAGGAGGAGCCTACAGGAACAGTGATGTCAGGGAGAGAGGACGAGAGCTGTAGGGACTGAAAAAAAAAACACGATTGAATACTCATGATTCATAGCTCACTACTTTTTGTTATAAACAACTGTGCCTTATTGTGTACTATATTACAAACAAAAATAAAAACATAAGAAAACTTGACACAAGAAAAAAAATAGAATATAATATTCCAAAATGCAACAATCTTCCATGAATATTCACTTCATATAAATTAATATTTTATGTAAAACTTTAAAATACAATTAAAACAGTTATCTACCACATTTTGACAATTATCTGTGAAAATAATTATTGTTTTGAAAGTAAGTGATCCAAACCTATCTGCAATTAAATTAAAGAAATTATCTATTTTATTTATGATATTAATATAACATTTATGATGTTATATTAAAAAATGAAAAAAAAAAATTTGGGGGTTAACAGATTTAATAGTTGTGCTCCTTGTGTATTTACCCCCAAAAGCAGCAGGAGAGTGAGACCATGCAACATGATGCAACCTGCACTTCTGTTAGATCCAAAGAGAGCTCAGATCAGTAAGTTACACAACACAATATGCACACACAGAGTTTATAAAATGTTTTCATAGAGAAGTAAATAATGTGAACACCTAACACTTCATTAATCAGATCTCATTCCTCCATGTTTAACACATCCAGGCATCTCACATTGTACAAAGATCTTGTGTCTTGTGTAATACACGAAACCTACACATAGACTTTAGTGCACATTAAAACATTTTAAGGGATATTTCCATAGGCATTAAATGTTCTTATCGAATCGGAATGTGTAAAGTTCCACAGTATTATATGTTAGTCAGGTTGCACTGGGTCTGGATATGAAGCTGAGAAACACTGACCAGGAGAGTCAATGATCACATAACAAAGTTAAAATTGAATTTTATAAATGAAAAGAAAGATGAAAAACATACCTAGCAGTAGCTGCTGTGATATATTCCATAAAATGTTTGTGTGTGTTTGTGTGTGGGTTGCAGAGTCATTTATCTCTCTGAGTCAATCACATCTTCAGTAGTGATTGGTGAATTATTACCCAAATGTTTGTTAGGCAGCAAATTTCTTATTTGCACAGTTCCTTTTGACTAAAGTGGAGCTTATTTACTGGAAATCACATGCCCACTGTCTGGCATGGACATCCTTTTACCCTGGGTTGAATTGAGAATGATGAGGTGCTTTTTTTTTTTTTTTTTTGGAACCTTACCTATGCAAAATTATTTATAATTAATTATAAATGTTGCTTTAGTTGTGAGGTGAAAGACTTCACATGTGGACATTTTTTTATGTCTTTAAAAGTACCCCATTTTTGTTTGTGTTACTTATACTTTGTTTTGTTCTTTTATTTCCGTATGTTGCTGTAGTTCTACTTTCTAAACTGCTTAGAGAACTTTTTTTCCCAGTATTGGAGACTCAAGCTGTGCTGACTCTTCTCTCATGTCACATTTCTCATAATATATGAATATATTATATATGAATGAAGTCTCCTGCAACTGTCAATGCTCTCATCCTTTATCACAGCTGACAACTAATTTTCCTTGGTGGAAAGAGTGATACATAAATACAGACTCACATATGATTTAGCTTTGCTCAACACAAATTTGAATCCAAGCTGTGGAGATTTAGAGAAGAAAACACAAATTGTAAACTGTTTTTTTAGCAACCAAAAGGGCATGTTTGTCTGAGCTGGATTGGCTGTCACTCTGGTCCAGGTCCAACTGTGTGTGTATGTGGTAACTTGTGGCACAGGAATTACCCACAGCCACACAATTGCTGAGAGAGTGTAACTTATTAAGTATTACAGCTGATGGATACAAAAAGTCACATAGCCGATTCTCTCTTTCTCCATTCTTCTCTGTTTGAATATGTAACACTTTTTTGCAGATTATCTGGAGTTGTGCAGGTGAGCAGGGAGAGAATGAGAGGGAGTATGACCCCTAGAAAACCTCCTTTCTATCATAGAGAGAGTGTGCTTTATGGAGAGAGATACTGTAAATTGTATTCACTTAATAATTAATTTTCAAGAAATCAAATCCAGAATGGTTTTATTTTACGCTGTTTAAAACATGCAGACGGAATGGAATTTGTAGCCCTTTTTATGTGCAAGTTAATATTACTCGATTAGATGACATCGGATTTAGCTTCTTCCTTATGTGAAGTATAGGAACAAATCTGAAGTTAATATCAAACCTGTGATGCAGTATTTTATTATATACAGAGTGCAGGAGTATTACAGCATAAAGTGACGCCTATACATACATATACATATATATATATATATATATATCATATATCTTATGCTATATTCAGAAGTCACAGCAAATGCATCACATACTTTTAGTTTTAGAAAGCACTGCCCTTTTAACAAAAAATGCTCCCACTGACCCCATTGCCAGACTGTGCTCTATTGAGTCTGAACAATGCCTCTATTGCGTCTATTACGTCTATTACAGTAGATACCATGCATATATCAATTCCTCAGTATATTTTTGAATATGGTACAATTCCTTTGAAGAAATATATATATTTTAAATCTGTAAAACGTCTTTAAAGTGTTATATTAGTGTAAAGTGAGCACTTTTTTAATGCATGTGTGTCTGCATCTCTCAGTATGGGGTTTTAAGAAAGCTGGTGTACTTTGAATGCAGTGATGTACCTTATTAATACTACAGGTCAAAGCGTAACTACACTAACAGCTAGTAGATCTGAGTCTATGGAGTAAAGATGGGGAAATGTGTTAAACTTTGCTTGACTGATATTGTTTCTGTATTGTATTGCTGTCAGTTTCTTTAAAAGGCAAACAGAATGCCTTTTAAAAAATATTTAAAAAATTTCTTTCCTTCTCATCTTTGGAGCTTTCACCTTCTGAGAGTGGAACAGAGCTGGAATGTGGCATATCATTCTGCTGGAGAAAACAGTTAAATTTCAGTTTTTCAAAGGTTGATGGTGGATGACAAAAAAAATGTAGAAAATTGACAATAACATGAGAGTTCTACAGTTCAAGTGCACTGCTTTCTAAGCAGAGATCATTTTATATTGTAAGCAAACTGGGATGTGTTTGTACATAGCGTACATTACCAACTAACATAGTGTTGCTAATGTAGTTAGCAATACATTAGCAGCTGTGCCTTTGGGAAATGCACGCCTGATATATTCAAAAACTCATGAACCCACAGCAGGTAGTTGAGTGTTGAGTTCATAGCTTGAGGTTAGAAAAAACGTCTGTCATCCCAAAACATGTTCAGATCTTACTTGAGCCCAGTTTTACTCAATGTAGGAGTAAATGTGTCATGGCAGTGTTTCTGTGATAAAAATAGTGGCTTATTGTGCACATTTTCACTGTAAATTAAGAGTGTAGTAATTAACGTATTGGTCATTTTTTGGCAAACTAATACTAATACTCTAATACTGCAGTAAAAGGAAACTTCAGTACACGTCTTTGTGTTGAAAGAATATTGTCTGATTGCATTTAATCTGCCACTTTAAATATATATGATTTATAAAAACAAACCCACACAGAAGAGACTCACTAAGAAGCTGAACTCTAAAATCCACTGGCTACAGCATTTTACTGAATGTGCCACATTTATCTAAAAGACATAGGTTTTTAATGTAAAAAGTACATCCAGCATTATTCATCTGTTTCTTCACACAAACACATTCATCCCATTTCAACATTGTAAATAAGTCAGCCAAGTTTTGACTGCTTCAAACACACACATTCTTGCAGGTAATGACTCATGTGTAGCAGGTGGGTAGGTGAAGACACGGACATGCACACACACACCTCCCTCATATCTCAGTGTCCCTGAGAGCACATTCATACTCACACAGGAGCACAGTAGCCAACGGTGAGACAGTTCAGCAGGAGTTGTTTGTGAATATGCAGTTCATATTTATAGAGGCAGGAGTAGGACAATGGGAAGACAAAGTGGCCCTTGCATCTGTGCACATCAGCACTAATTTTCAAAAGCTGGAAAAGCAGGGCGAGTGGAGTTTGGACGTCCTGCAAAAAAACTTGTCAAACAGAGCAGACTTCCGGACCAGATGCACAGCTTCAAGTTCCTCTTGATATCTGTGTTTTTGTAAAAGCATTTATACACAGCTGAATGCAGCGGTAAACATGATCAGACCCATGGCTTGCAGCAAGGTCACTCATCCGAGCTGTCTTTGTGCTCCATGGTTCCATTACTACCTACTCAAGCGAGTCAAGTCTGAATTTCAAAATGAGCTCAATAAAACAGGAAATGGAAAACATCTAAAAAGATTTGGCTGAGATAAACTGAATGATGCCAGATTTTTTACAGCACATATCTCTCCGGTTTATAGCGAAACCCTCTTGCATTAAGTAAGTAATTGCAAAATGTTCATATGAGGTGGAGTTCACTGAGATTTGGCCGTGGACTGAAATGATCTGTGACCATGAGGAGTAAACGTTCTTAGAGATGCTGTCCTTTTTTTGTGAGAAACCCGATGACGCAAACGAGTTGGTTTGGCGCTCTTCTCTTTTAAAAAGGAGGATGATGTGTTTCGGAGGGTCTCTCGGTACAGTGCCTGCTCTTTCATTTTCTGAGCCAGTTTCACTTGATCGTCATTGAGCTCGGTCTGCCTTTGGTACCGTCTCTGAAAGACCAGCCAAAACTGATCTTCCTGCAAATACAGAATTACATACAGCATTTAGCTGGCACTTTACACCCTTTGGTTCCTTATTAATGTTAATTAACTAGTGAATTGGAACACTTGCTACAGTAATTGTAAGAGCTAAATAAATCTAGGTATTATTTTGGATTCCAAATTCTGCAATAACATCATATATAACATAGTTACTACCTTTTCACAGGAGTCCAAGAGGTGCGAACCCTAGTGAACCTACCCTGAGACGCGCTTGTGAGTGGGGGGCTTGCCGTCGTGCTCTCTTGGGTTCGGCACAGTAGGTCTCCAGATAGTTGAGGTCACATCCCGTATTGCAACACTGTTCAACAATGCCTTTCCCCCGAGAGCGGGGACCACTGTTACGACTTCCACTGACCCGACCTGTACACGCACCATCAGGAACAGATCATCACCAACATACAGTCTCTAAATATGTTTCATCAGATACAAACAGCTGAATTACTAAAGACAAATTTGGTAAATTACAACAGAACACAAGAAATGAACACACTGAAGAATTCTTAATGTCTACATATATGTTTGGCATTTACAGATATTCTTATCCAGAGTGACTTCCATTTCCTAATTACAGCGATAGTCTCTCTGGAGAAACTTGGGGTTAAGGGCCTTGCTCAGGGGCCCAATGGAGAGAAACCCCCAGGCTTTTGATCACCCACCTAGGGATTTCAGTCACTTATATCACTGTGCCATCATTACCCCAGATAAGTGGCGGGCAATTTCAGTCCTGGAGGGCCAGCATCCAGCAGATTTTCCATCATACTTGATTTCATAACATTCACACTTGGTCAGAAGAGGCTCACCAGGTTGGAGGGAAACCTCCAGGACACCAGCCCTCTAGGACCGGAATTGTCCACCCCTGCCCCAGCTTCTGTTCTGTTTTATTTAGTAGCTCTGGAACTTTGGGTATGAAAAAATATTGAGTCAACAGCACAAGACGAGCATTATTTTTATTCTGAAATAGTGACAGTGAAAACTCTTTTATTACAGTGTTTATCATTAGACTGTGTCAGTTTGTTCCCTTAGTCTCATAGAGAGAAAGACAAATGGTGCAAGAATGTGTGTGTGAGAAAGAGAGCGAGGAAGGGAGAGAGAGAGTGTCAGAAGATGGCCTTGGCTGTGGAACAGGGTGAAAGGGCTCTGGAGGCTCAGGAGAAATTGCTGACGTCAACGAATCCAAATCATAAAAGCAGAGAACATGAGCGAATGTTGAGATTATTGAAGTAAACATTATCAAAAAGCCCTTCCAAGCTGACCACAGTGCTGTTTTGGCTATTAGAAAAGACTGCATCACTTATTAGATTGACATTGTTGATTGTCGAGGTGGGAGTAATATAGCACGATAAGGCTTTGTGTATCTTGGCTTGGTAAGGTCATTTGTTCATGAACTGATATCTTATATCGTGAAGGCAGAAAAATAACACTGAGCAAAAGTGAGCTGTTTTTTAAAATTTCATATCTACTTAGACTATGCAGAATGGAAACTCATGCATAAAAATCCTTCTTACATTGAGACATGGGTGGTCTTACCTCTGTAAAAGCCTCGGTCACCACACACAAACTGCAGATCTGCGACCAGCTCCACCCCACAGCGCCTTTTGGCAGAGGCTCCAAACTCGGGTAGAACTGATACACACAGCATCATGTAGAAAACACACACGCTCCACCAGCACAGCACCTGTTTGGAGAGAAACTAACAGCTCAGACATCTGCATCTTATCGTGACCCCAAAAACACTCCTTACACTCTTCACACGCCACATAACACAGTGGGCCATTCTTCAGGCCATTGGTGAGTTCAGATATGAGCACTCAAAGAGCAGTTAACATAGTTAAATAAACACAGTTAACTCACTGAAAATTAAACAGCCTCTCTCAGTGAATAGATCAGCCTGGTTCAGTTTTAGAATTCTATCATAAAACTTGCAACATACAGCAAAAATCTAATATAGCAGCAAACAGGTCTGACCTCCCAAAACAGCTTTTCTCCCACATGAGCTGCAGCCCACCCCACCATAAACCACCATAATGACCTTCTGCCATGCAAACCATAATTTGTCTTGGAGGCAGTAATTAGTACCATCACAAAGTGCCACTGTGACTTATTCATAGCATGAAGAGAGACCAAAATAAAGAAATAGAGCTTCACTGCTGATGGAATTCAGACGGGACACCAACTCCCACACGTGGTCCTGTCTCTACTGTCTCTCAAAGAAAAATGCAGTTTCCTTCTAGATCTGACAAGCTGCTGACAGGAACACCACAACCTGTCTGTTTAAAACCAACCTGACTCTTGTGAAAAGGCTTTCAGAGTCTTCAGCACATCATACCTGGATCAGGGACCCTGCAGCAGGGAGTCGGTGTATATCAGACTGCGAGCGAGGCATGATGGCAGGATCCGTGAGCGTCGTTACGCCCCTTGTGTGAGGTGATTCTCCGTGCTATTCTCACTCATCTGGTGTCTTATAGGTGGAGGGGAGGAGTCGGGTCTCCAGCCCACACCCAGGGCTCTAACACCCTGCCTCTATCCACAATATGCAGTTAGATACACAGCACAAACACACCTAGATTCAATTCAAGGTTCCTTTAAATATGTATTTAAATGCTTCTTCACTAATTTGAAACTTTAGTTTGCAAGGTGAACAGTAGCATTATAAGATGAGAGTGTACAGTGATCAACATGACAGACATTGGTAAGGAAATAAGTAGTTAATAACAATGTTTGGTCTTAGTGGTATCATAGTTGGTTCTGGAGCAAGAGGTTGCGGGTATGAGTAGGCCTGGACAATATGACTCAAAATTCAAATCTCACTATTAATGAGCTAAATGTCGATATATCATGTGTCCATATTTTTTCCTATGCAATTTAAAAAGAAGTCATGCATTACATTGTTTTATGTTTAACTGTTTATATCTAAGTGAGTGACTGTCTTTGTGAACATACCACAGCACACAGTGCACCAAAATGAAATGAGACCTCTGCATTTGACACATTCATGAAAGAAGCAATGGGCAGCTCTATCAGCACCCAGGGAGCAGTGCGTTGCGACACTACCTTGCTCATTAGTAATTCAGCGGTACCATTACCAGTTTGGGACTTGAATTGGCAACCTTCTGATCAGAGGGCCGACTCCTTAACCATTACGCTACCAATTGCCCCACTTGCACCGAAACAACTTTATAAGATCGGCATAATCAAATATACACATTAATGCAATTAAATGTTAAATTATTAATTTATCTTACTCTTTGTAGTTTGTGTAGGAGTAGGTGTCTTAACCACGTTAGTAGATTTGACAGAAATAAAATTGTTTCAGTATGCTCTTTTTAGGCTATGTTTTGTATACAAATACATTTTGTCAAGACCAAGCATTCAAGCAACTTCACAAATTTTGAGCAAGAAATATACGTATATAGTCACAGTGAAGACTGTGCCCTAATCTGCAGACATCTCATACTACAAGCTGTGTTTGTTTGAACCGATCACATCAATAAATACAATTTCATATCAATACATAAAATTCAAAACAATGCATTAAAAATATTATTCAAATTGTTGCACTCAAAACATTGCCCAGGCCTAGTGTGGAGTCTGGCTTTATCCTGTCACCAACACCACCACCAACATTGAGCCCCTGAGCAAGACCTTTTTAACCCCAAGCTGTTGATTTAATATCTGGATATTTTTCAAATAGAATGTACATGACAGTATATTCAGAGAGTGATGCCCACTCACTGAAACACAACGATTTGCACACTGCTTTCTCCCCAGATTTCTGTTTGTAATCTTAGACTTTGTAAGGGTAAGGACAATATCTAAAGTAAAAAGCTGTTAAAAGCATGAGTAAACTAAATTAAGGTCTACAGTGGTAGAGGTAGCCAGACTGGACCGTCTTCTTTGTTTTTAGAGATGTATGTTTTAATAAATCCTATAATAAAACTTTATCAATTTACATATTGTTTGTTTACAATACTTTAAACCTCCTCACTGCATATTAATGTGATTTAAGTGATTACAGTACCATACAGTACAGTACCTTGCTCAAGAGTACCTTATGCTAGATAATGTGTGCAGTGGAAAAAAGCTCTCACCACTGTCTGTAGAAGAAGAGGAGACAGTGTGTGAATGATGGAGTGAAGCAGAGCGGCATTATCACAGACAATATCAGTAGAGAAAAGACGTGACGTGGACCCAACTAAAGTGATAGTGTGTGCAGTAGTAGGCACAGAGATAAACCTCTTGGAAAAGGAGACAAGTAGAGAAAAGAAACAAACACACATACACACACACACTCACCCCAACACATCAGTGTTTTTACTGCTGATGATCCGACCAGCACAAACATAGTACAGTGCAGAGAACAAAGACAAATTGTGATGTTGAGATTCAGGATTGGATGTGTGTATCAGCAAGGGAGGGACATCACTCAGAACTACCATAAGATGTAATCACAAGCAAATAATGCTCCAAAAATGTCTCCAACTGTAATATAGCTATAAAATATTTTTCATACTGAACATGAGTGGTTTTTATTTATTATTTTAAAGTGAAGCAGCCAAAAGCACTCATCTGTAACAAAGTAACAAAGAAAACCTACAGGCATAGGTCCTGTTCACAATCAGCATAAACATGCAAGCTGGGCATTCTAATCAAGTGGACAGCTCTAAGTACAACTGGTTAAGGGTCAATAAATCAGCTGAAAAATTATGTTCTTAGTAATGCCTGTAATATCTTAATAACAGTGACATAAACTGAAATTAATAGCATTGATTATCTCGTAATGGCACCTGCCAATTAGTGGCATACGTTGGGCAGCAAGTGAACATTCTGTGTTTATAGTTGATTTTGTGACTTTGAATGGCTGTGAAGTCAGAGCATCTCCAAAACCAGAGGTGTGAACCTTCACTGATCACATGATTCAATCACGCTTACATTTATCAGGTCAACGATTCGATTCGATACAATATCTCAATGCATCATGATGCATCACAATGCATGCCATCATTTTTTCTACATTACTTCACATTGCATGCAAATTGGGCAGCCATAGTTACTACTGGGATGTTATTTTTAACTTTTTATGCTGTAGCCAATAAAATCACCAAGCAAAGACATTATATAATTCAGGGATTTTCAACTGTTTGTGTCCCAGGAACTACAAATCAGATTAAGCCGTCTAAGTGTGGGAGGAAGGATTTTTGTATAACTTTTTAGATATTTGCATTGAATTCACTATTGATAAAGATGCCAAAATCATCTGGAAATGTTTAGAAAAATGAAAAAGGAATATTATATTAATATAGCTGTAGCTGCAAACCTACTCAATATTGGGCAGCTGGTCAAAATGCTGATTGCTGATTGTTGCATTTCTTATGTAGTTCTGGGAGATGGATCTTGAGTAAGTTTCAGCTGGGCATCAAGCTCCACCTCCTTCTCCCTTAGTGCTGCCCGAATGCGAGCGATCCTCTCCTCCCGTTCGACAAGTTCAAAATCATCTACCTCTACACATTCACCTTCACCTGCCTCCATCCATCCACCGCCTCCTTTATCCTCAGCTCCAACCAACTCCACACATTCACATGCTTCCACCTCTGTATGCCCATCTCTTTCCACCTCTTTATCATCTTGAGAAAGGAGTCTGGTCTCGGCTGTTCTCCGCTGACCTGGAGAAAATGATGTAACTGTTTCTGAGTTTTTGATGGAAACTCTAGAATCAGATTTGCTCTCTTCATCCATATTTGCCAGCAGGTCGTCTTCGCTGCAGGAAAAAAAATGCACCATGTCAAGAGCACACTGACCATCAGTGGGGAACTCCTTTCGTCTGAACTGTTCATTCTGTGCTTCAACAACAACTCTTTTATTGCCCATCCCTGTCCTGATGTCTCTAATCACTTCATCCTCTGTCGTTTGATGAGCAGGACTGTGAGGATTTGTGTATGTTGGGTCGATACAGGCATCGCTGCTCTTCTGTTCATCCTGTTTCAGAAACAAACAACACTAAAATCATTCTGACCATGAGGGTTAATTCTGACCATCATAGTTAATAAATTCACTTATGTATCAATCCTAATAGGTTTATGCTGAATGAATTTCCTCTGAGTGATGATTTTTTAAAGCTTATTTTAAAGTCATGGGCAATTGTTTAAATACAATTTGAGGTTTTAACATGACTTTTCATTTTAATGCCACTGACCTGTTTGGAGGATGGGTTTTTGGAAAGGAGCACTGCCACCTTCTGGCTGATGTCAGACTTCCTGAGCATGTCCCCACTTCTATCTGGCTTATCCTAGAGAACAAGCAAAGCCAGCATAAAGAACAATAAGATGTAAACCAGCATTTCATATTATCACTGAACTTCTTTTATACACCAAATCATAATTCTAAAATGTCTGTCCCCTTGCTACAGGTAGAACACACATGCCAAAATAATATTTCTTTTTTTCTTGAGATCACAAGTGATTTTTTTAATGATCTGAATGAAAGTTGTTTTCTGGAGATAACAACTTATGTCCGTCCTTGATCTTGAAGTTGTTCCAGATAGACTGTCCCTGTAAATAGGAGATGGAAAGAGCTCTGGATAAGAGCAAGTGCCAAATACCGTAAATGTCAAAACTTTTGACTCGTAGTATGCATGTGCTATTGAATTTGAAACTTTCCTACTCCCATCTCAAGTTCTTTAGGCAAGAACAGAAAAGGTACAGAACTGTAGAGTGCCAGGAAATATCTCAGAACAGTTACCATGATCACAGGAGAGTCAACGGCAGGTGAGTTTGTGGCTTCGAACCGCTGCTGTTCTGGTGGAACCTCACGTCCAGAAGACATAGTCTTAGGTTTCCTCACTGAGAGGTAGATCTGTTTGTCATACAGTATGATGGCATTTCGCCTTCTCCTGGACGGCCTGCCTAAAACTTCAGGATCTGGCGCGCCACTCAGCGCCGAGGACTGCAGGGACTGCAGGGAGACGGCATTTGAGATGTGAAATTTCTTGATAAGACGTAAAATGTTGCGGTTGGAACTCACGATGGGCAGCAAGAACTGTCCCGGGATAAGCAGGCGAGGATGCAAGGACGAGCTGCTTGAGGCTCCTCCCTTCTCCCGCAGCTCCACTGGAGAGATCCACACAGCCGTCTGAGGAATGTGTCTTCCTGACTGGTCAGGGTTGCTGTATAACTGTCGAATACCCATCTTTCTGGAAATGGACGCTGGTAGAGACTCTACAGGAATGTTTCTGACACATGCATTCTCAGGTATGTAGACCTCTATGTCCTTTTGGGATGACATCCTGCAGTATTTGCCAAATATGGCTTCAATCTAGAGAAGGAAATGTAGTGTTAAAAAGTCACAATGAGAGAGCTTTCAAATGCATCATTCGAAATAAGGCTAATATGATTAAACCATAGACGGAACACACATTCTCGCAGTGAGGTATGTACAGTAGTTTGGGAAGGAATGGTGCTGGAATTAAGAATTCAGGCTATAAATATCTCAGATCAGCAAGCATTTAAACTCAAATGATCATACAACACTCAGACTAATCTGCAATATAATTGTGCCTCTCAGCCCATACTGCATTTTAATCCAGTTTTCACTGTCATCTAAAGCTTGTCTTATGTGGTAACTAAAGTATATTACAGTAGCACAGGATTAGACTGGAGATAGCTCTGACCCCTCGTAAATCTGAATCAAAATCAGAATGTGATATTAAGTCCTGAAGGCAAATTTAGTTTCATTACAGTTGCCCATTCAAGAATAAAAATATAACAATAAAATCTATAAGTCTCTATAAGAGCAATGCAACTTATTTTGTGCATTATGTATTATTGCACATATTACTGTATGTGTAATAAGCAAATTGCTTTTCTGTTCTGGAAGACTGCGTAGTTTGTAGTTTGAGCTTGTATTTTTAACCTACCCTTTTTTGTAGCAAATTGTGAAACCTACTCTTTACATTTAAAAAATCCCCACATAGGAGTGTCCAAAAACATAAACATACACATTGTATTCATTTGTTCAGTTTTAATTCGAATACTTTTGGTATTAGGCCAAGGATGTTGTGTTCAGAGCTACAAATGTCCCTGCAGTCCAGCAGATGGAGCTGTTAAATGACCCAAAACCACACTTTTCCAGTCACAGGGACGTGAACACGTTATTTACACCTACAACATGTATCAGAATCTTATCAAATTATAGTAAACTCATGTTAAACTACTGCTGATCTTATTACAAAAGTACTTCCCATGAGTGTAATTGTCTGATGACTGCTGACGCAATATTTGCACATATTATTGAACTTCTCATACACTTCTCACTGAATTGAAATAAAGTGCACATCTTGATTTTCTACGTCTAGCTTAGACTTTATAGACCGTTTATTATTTAATAGATTGTTTAAAATATTAATATTAAACTGTTGCAGCATTGCGGGTTGTCCTCCACTTGAGTGCTCTTGCAGTTTTCATTGAATACCTCACATAACTAAAATCGAACATTTTCTTTTTCTACCTTTAGTTTAGACGAATAATTTTATAGTCTAATTCTATATGCACATTCTATGTGGCTTCTTTGTACTCTGTACAAACTGGAGCCACGTCGTCACGTCTCTCTTTATACATGTATATTGTTGAGATGACAATAAAGTTTACTTTGACTTAGACATAGGACAGGAAAGAGATTTGGATATGACTCTAATACATGAGATAAAAGTCTATAATCTCATTTCAAAACAACTCGATATCTTTCGTACGTCCGTCTTGGTATTGCATTGGTATCTATATCTATATCTATATCTATCCAAACAGCACACCTGCATAACCGAAAGCGACAAATGAACAACAGAACATTTAACAAACGTTGTTGCATTACAGTCTGTACATGTAAAAAGCTGCTGATGACAAAGTACCCATGAACCTTGAACTTGACTCATATGTAAATGTAAAAATCTGTCTCAACAAGTACACATCCGTTTCCAACCTTAACGTTTTGCCATATTATCAGATGAATATTTTTGGATTATTTTAACAAGAATATGAACAATATTACACTAGGACTGATCTGCATGATCACAATATCAGTTTAATCTGCATTAAAGTCTCTCAGATACTGTTAGTTTGTAAACATTTCTTAGTAAGGTTTATGTTCACTTTCGTTTTGCTTGGTGTCATCGTTTTTTCAGTATGATTTTGATGTAACATTTAAAACGTTCTTGATAAACGCTGAACCCTCACCCGATGCTGAATGTGTTTAAACAACACGAATTTAACGCCACTTACCAACATTCACGTCTGACTACTTTAAGCGACCAGAGCGTCCTACGAGCCGCATTTCTGAACTATCAAAATAAGAGTCCTTGCAGCGATTGCTTCCACGCCATAATAACAAAAAAATATGACTTTCACGTTATAACGTGAAAACATTACGTTACGCATTACGCTTCTGTAATATTTGTAAATATCTGTAATTTTTCACGCTCTAACGTGATTAAATATTACGGAAGCGTAAGGCGTTCACTTGAGAAAAAATAATTCTGCTCTGTTTTTCTGAATTAACGAGATAGTTTTCATGTATAAAAAAAAAAAAAAAAAGTTCTGTTTTTCTGAATTAACGAGATACTACGGAGCAAAGGAGGGGAGAAACAAAGGAGGAGAAAAAAAAAGGCAGAAGAAAAAAAAAACCAAGTCATGTTTTGCGATATTACCCAAAAACGTTTGTGATATAACCCAAAACCTTTGCGTAGTAAGGCAACAATAAAATCAGGTGACTAGCGTACTTTTGGTCATTCAAGTGCAACTTCCAAAGCCGCTGTTTGCATGATGTGGTTGATCCCGCTTCGCTTATTAATCTATGAATTAAACGGTATTTTAAAAACGCACATCCTCTTTCCTCACATGAAGTCCATTTATTCTGCATTTTGCATACATCCATCGATAACCATGAAGCTGTCCAGAGTGCAAAAGCTTCTCGCGAATAAAGTTAATTACATCATCTAAGTCGGAGTAGTTTTCTGTCGGAATAATCCCCTTTCACATAAAATCCTCTTAATCTGCCTCAGACTTATGTGAACATCATGGCTAGATCCGAGAACAAACTGAATGTCCTTATATTTTAGACCAAGATCAAAGAACATTCGATTAATCGCTCCATGCTTTCCTATCAATTATGTTCCTTACAGTTCAAAGTCACAACAGTTTTGCGTTATATCACAAATGTTTTGGGTTATAACGCAAAACATGACTTGTTTTTTTCCTGCCGTTTTTTTTCTATTCCTTTGTCCCCTTAGGGGCTCCCTAGAAAACTGTATCTCGTTAATTCAGAAAAACAGATCGTTTTTTTTTAAACATGAAAACTCTATTTCGTTAATTCAGAAAAACAGAGCAGAATTATTTTTTTTTAAGTGAACGCATTACGCTTCCATATGTTTTCATGTAAAAAAAAAAAACAAACAAAAAAAGTTCTGTTTTTCTGAATTAATGAGATACAGTTTTCATGTTAAAAAAAAAACAAAACAAAAAAAAACAACAACTCAAAAGCTCTCATTTCGCCTACTTTAGAGCTCGATTTCACTGCAACAATGTCACACCTTAGATTAATCCAGTTTAATTTTGGTTTGGGTTTGAGACACTGGGAAATACTTCAGAATCAGAAACTTTATTCATCCCGGAGGAAATTGCTGACATCACGACTGCACAATTCACAAGACACAAGGACAGAACAATAAAGAATAGTAACCAAAAATATAGTTAAAGCTTAAATAAAAATACTCAGATAAAAGCCTTAGTGCAATAAATAGAATAGACTATGTTGACTTAATACTTGCAGCGTTAAGTAACATAGATGACATTGTTATTAGTTTGTCAACTTTGCGCAGGCACCTCAAAAGCCCATTCTGATCTGCAGGACATTGCAGCGTGTTTTTTTTTGTTTTACATGAAAACTGTATCTCGTTAATTCAGAAAAACAGAGCAGAATTATTTTTTTAGTGATGTGTATATTTTCTAGTGTGACTACCTCCTATAGTGTCAATATACAGCTTCCAGATTATGTAAAACTTAACCATTTAAGAAAATGCAAGCCTACAACTAAAAATATCAGAAGAAACAAAAGTTTAAAATATGAGAGCAGTGAAAACGGAAGGAAAACGCTTGAAGCTTTAATGGTGAATTCAGATTGGGATTTAAAGTAGCCTACATTATAAATTTAGTGTTATTACACCACTGGAGACTGTTACGTTGTGTTTAATGAGTATAATGGATTTGATGTCAAGAGCTGAAAAACCTCATCAGGGCAGACAAGATGTCTTGATAAGGACCACTATACCTCTGGTGAAGACATGATTGCCTAAATTAGGGGTAAAAAACAATAACAACATGAAGGCCACTTGTAAGTGTATCTCATCAAAAGAGCAGGAGTGGCGAGTCATTACCTGCTAATGAGTTCAGAAGAATGTTCAGCTCATTGAGTCTAACTCTCCTTGTCCTCCACCTCTCTCCCAGAGCATGCTTCATTCACATCCCTTCTTCACGCCTTTTTCTTTGTGTATAGATCTCCAAAAAGTGAAAGTGAAATTGAGTGATTATTTGTCATTGTGAACAAAACCACAGCACAGCATACAGTGCACCACAACGAAATGTGACCTCTGCATTTAACCCATCTGTGAAAGAGCAGTGGGCAGCTAACAAGGGCAGTGTCTGGAGAGCAGTGCTTGGGGACGGTACCTTGCTCATGAGTACCTTAGTGGTAACTTTACCGGCCCTGGATTCGAACCTGCGACCTTCTGATCATGGAGCAAACACCCTACCATTGCACCACCTTCACCATAAAATTTTAATGTTTTCCTGCTTTCTCCTGCAAATTAAATTTTCTTATTTGCAGGTATGTATGGAAAATCTTCAGTTTAAGTTAACTCTTTTACTGTTTAACTCAGCTATGGAGCTCATATAGCTTTTCTTGTAAAAAAAAAATTAATAAAAGTTGTCTGGTCGCTCTGGTCTAAGTCAGAACAGAGACTAAAAAGTCATTCTGACACACAACTCGGAAATAGGTGAAAGACATTCATTTAGATGGTTCTGATCCAGTTCCTGATCAGTGTGTACCATGGTAAAAGTTTTGAGCAATGTGTAAATACAAAAGCTGTATTGTCAGTTTACTGTAATGTAGTCACTGAGGAAAGTTTCTCTTTCACTTTAACATGGTTGAACTTGTTTGGTTATGTGGAACAAGTGAAAACACACGTAACATCGACAAGGTGCGTTCACGGTGACGGCAGGTTACTGGAAAGGTAAAGGAGGCTATTTCATTTTCCAGACATTTTTCCCTCTTTTATAGGCTGTCATCTCTGAAATTGGTGTTGTGTTTGCTAACAAAGCATGCATTCTAACAGCCTGTCACTTTTGTTGCTGTGTTTTAAAACAACTATTAATTTCTAGACCGATCAGATATTTTTTATATTCAAATGTGAAATTCCAAAGAGAAGTTTTATTTACAATTTTCATAGTTAGGCTATAAATATTATTTGTAGGTTAGATCAATGTTTTTCAAACACACCAATCATGTTAGGCTTTGGGGTTGCAAGGCCCTGTATAGGCCTATGCCCCGGCACACGTGGATGGATGGATAGGTAGGTATGCAAACAGACAGACAGACAGACAGACAGACAGACAGACAGACAGACAGACAGACAGACAGATAGATAGACAGATAGATAGATAGATAGATTGTATTTTCTTTTGAAATATCCTCTGATTGACATTTGAGATGTGCATGTTTTATTTCCAAATGCTGGCATAATGTTGATGGTTTCAGCATGTTGATGGTTGATGGTCTCCTTATTAAGCATAGCTTGGCAGATGACAGAGATTGGTTTCAGAAGCACTGAAAGCAGAAGCACTGAAAGCAGACTGAACAATAGTATTAACTGGAAATAATAAATGTTGATAAAAACAGATAACATATGGCATTATACAATGAATAAAGGTTTGCTGTAGTGTTACTCCAGGTATTCTGTTTCATTTATTAATAAATAGACAGTCTCAAAAGGCAGCTCGTCAGTATTTTTTTCAGTATGTAACAACATGCATACATGTTGTTACATCTGTTCACGTCACGTCATTCAGGCCACACCCACATTCAAAGGCTTAAAACACTTTCCGATGTGATAGTGAAAATCACCACGGGACTTTTTCTATTAAAAGGTAGGTTATTTGTGGTTTTGTTGTTTGTATTTGTAACTATTATTGTACTGTGTTTTTAAGAAAGGTAAAAACTCATGTACTTGTTACTTTAATATTACTTGTTTTACCTATTACCATCTATTACACAAAATCTTTACAATGTTATCTTAATACCTTATACAGTTTAGGGTTGTGAGCTACACTGTGGTAAACTACTTCAGTGTTTTACTAATTTTGTTCTTGTTCTCATTGCTGCATGACCAGAATGGATAAGGCTCAGACTGTTGTCCTGCTCTTGCTTTTGGGTAACACTTACCAGATTGATCTATAATTTTCTATCATATAAAAGTCATGGCTATGATGTGAAAATGAAAATATTCATCAGTAACATTTTGACCCAACTGTTTCCCTTCCTATAAAATGAAAGAGAAAGAAAGAACAAATGAAAAACAGTAACCACATTTATTGTCAACCAATGAATACATTTAAAAAACTGCAAGCAGTGATTACGGGGGCCATGCAGTTTGCAGCTTTATCAGTTTTTGACGAATCGAAGTGGACAGACGTTGAAAAATGATCGACAGGAAAATTCATCCTTTTATCTAGGGTGGTACAGTTCAAAACTTATTAGGCAAAACGCAAAATAGCTTATTATAGCGCCACCAACTGGCATAGTGGTGCATTTTTTTTTGCCTAGGTAGAGGGTGAGGTCGCGGACCTACCTGCCAAATTTCAAAGCTGTTGCCCACCCAGAGCCGGATTGCTATGACATTCAGTGTGGGGCATTGCAGTCCTAGGCCAAGCCCACCACATTTATTTGCATATTACAGCCAAATTAAGACCTAAATTTAAAATGTGCTCAATAATAATTAAAGAAGAGTGTCTTGGGTTTCCAATGATAGCAGTTGCATGCAGATTGGATAAAAATCCAGGGTCTAGTTTGCAAGAGATGGTTTTGCATATTATGCAAATTAGCGAGAAATCCAATATGGCGGAAATAGATGTGAGGGTCTATAAAGATTCGTCTTGACAAGGAATAAGATGGTATAAGATTTTTGAGAATCGGAGCTACGGTTCAAAAGTTATTAGGCGAAATGCAGATTTTTTTGGAAAAACGCAAAATAGCTTATAGCAATTTTTTTTTGCCTGAGTAGTGGGTGGGATACCGGACCTACCTGCCAAATTTCAAAGCTGTAGGTCTTACAGTTTTTTCTCCACAACACGTTTTAAGGCAGAATTAAAAAAAAAAAAAAATCAGCACGATTCTAATAACAATTTATTCTTTGAGTGACATACATTCTTTTTTCTCATTGCTGCATAAACATAAATTATTCCACTTTTTTCAGACTGACTGTAATTCTAGACATGAATCAAAATCCCATCCAAATTATAAAAATCTTGGCCATTATGTAAAAAAGGAAAATAACCAACAGTAACGTGATGTCCAATAATATTTTAATGAATCAAAATATTTTGTCCAGCCAACCTTTACAAATATTTTCTTTGAATAATGTTTCTCTTCTTTATTCTGCTTCCTCTCTCTAGCAATAGGCAGTATTACTGCTGTAACTTTTGAATTTCCATTGATCATGGGATTGTCTGGTAAGACTAAATATGTCTGTTCATATATCAGTATTCCATCATATCATGTATGTTTTGGGTCATATGGTTGCTTATCTTACTCATTATTGGCAGTACTTGTCCTCATGCCATTTGTTAACAGTAAAGTCACCTAAGCATTAAGTGCAGCCTTGCTAGTAAGTAGCTATAACTGTTTATATCATCTGACTGTTACCCCATACTACTGGATGTAAGCTTCTGTCATAGCAATGGAAATACACAAACACCAGTCCAGCAGATTACAATAGGTTAAAGAGCACAATGAATAAAATCATTGAATTTGCTCACAGTCAGTAGTGCAGTGGTTATAAAAACATGTAATAAGTGAATAAAGAGTACAGAAAATTCTTTTACTTAATTGTTAGCATACTTATCCTTTGAATGAATGTTGCTCAGAAAAAACTGTTGCTGTGGAGATTGAAACTAAAACCTCCGCAACAAATCCTAATGTGATCAGAGAGCTGGCCAGTTGTAGTCCAGATCATTAGCATTTAATTAACATTTAAAGGACAACCATTGTTTCACTAACCTATTTGACACAATAAGCTTTCATGTTTTCAAGCTTTCATGCTTAGGACATGACTGCTTTTTGCTCTCCAGGCTAATTAACTTGCACTCTTTTAACAGAATGTACAGTGGAAATATGTGGTTCACACATAGAGGACTGCGAGGACTACCATGGAGAAGCTCTTACAATCAAGCTTAAAGGTCTAACGTGCTGCAGTGCTAATAGTCATATTAACAGGCCATATTTGCTACTTTCTTAGCATATTCATATGTCATATTGTCTTGTTATAGGGTGCATTGCACAAAACTGCAAGTGGCCCATGGAATACTGTATACATTTTTTTGCTGATCAAGCTATTGACATGTGTAAGGCATTTCTACATGGGTGTATACTGTATGTGTGGGAAGGGTGTGGCATTGCTGTGCATCACTAAACAACTGATTTTGACTGAAGCTGTGTGGTGTTTGTGTATATGTTAGGTCTACAATACACACTAATGAATATACATTTTTTCCAGTTATGATCAGACCTCAGTTTCCTACAGGATTGGATGGTAAGGTGTTTTGTACCTCAAGTATTTCCAGTTCAGTGAATGATTCATACATACATACAATGTTTAGAAGACTGGATTAATAATTACATGCATTTCTGTAACAGATTCTCTAGTAAAGATATGTGTAGACTCCTACATGTACTGCTTCAAAAATAGTGATCATCGGAACAGCACAGAACTCAAAGGTAAAGACATTTCAGCAACACTCCCCTGGTTTAACAAATTGAATTACAGAAGTGGACTGCGAACCTTTGTCACCTGTCTACTGCTAATTCACTTTTTGTTGCAAACAACAGTAAGACCTGTGGTTAACAACTTAAAAATATTTAGCAAGTCGGCAAAAATGTTCATGCTTTATAACACTGCTCTAATGATCTCTTGCTGAACATCTGCTTTTATCTCTATTAATCTTGAGAGTTTGATTCAAAGGCAACTGGACTTCTTTTAAAGTTCTTTAAGACGTTTTACCTCTCATCTGAAAGGATTCTTCAGTTCTGAAATTTCGATAGGAATTGCAGTTATTTATCCTCTGTTGGGTTGTCACCTTGAAAGTGGTCGTTGACCCTGTCGATCAGTGGGTGGCTGGGATCACACAGGGCAAGAGGCGGATCACAGTGTGAACCCAGGTTGTGAGAGCAGGTACTGATCAGAGTGTCTAGGTTTCTTCTTGTTCAATGTTAAGTCATCTACTATGGAGTCACACCAATGCCAAAACTACAGCGCGCAAAATGGCTTGCCGCAAAAATTTCGCGGCCGTACATTTCAAAGGTAGTGATAATATTGCGCGCAAACTATATTTTTCCTCTCTCGAATGTCTTTTTTCCTTTCGATGTGTTAAATGTTCTCGCGCGCAAAGTAGATTACCGACGAGCGGCTTTTTGCTCGAGTGAGATTTCTACGCGCGCGGTTTGAAAGGGGCGGGGTTTTGGCAGTTTGGGGGCGGGGTTTGGCCGTTTCTGCCTGCGATTCCTATTGGCCGATGGCTCCTGGTTTTGTGATGGTACTGAGAAAATGGTTACATTTATGAGCGAGTGACAAAGGCGTTACTTTACCGTTTTACGTGCTTATTAAACGTATAAGACCTAACTATTAAATTATTATTATTATAAGTTCGATAAACCATAACTTGCGTTTAACCTACCTATCGCCGTTCCTCTTTCTACGTCATCCTTGGTTTTTCTGTAGAAACTTTCTTTAGCCAATCACAAAACCAGGCGCCATCGGCCAATAGGATTCGCAGGCAGAAAACAAGGTTCAAGTCCAGCAAAGTGCAAATCTGATCCAGGTGGACAAATACCTGGAACTCAATATCAGATTTTTAGATTTTAGAACTCAAGAAGGCTTTCAAAGTGGTAGGTAAATTGTCACCTTAAAAGACGTACAGTTGCCTTTGACTTTCAAGATTACCATGCACTGGACGACTGAGGACCTACACAGATATATTGATCTATTGATCACATAGCTGATTTTAAAATCTAGTCTAATCTCATCTCAGATCTGATTAACACATTAGTAAGACTTGAGTCTAAGTTTTTGTGTATTTATTTTTGGCAGAGTGTCTAATGGATGAACTGTGGGATATAGCTGAACCAGTTATTCACAAGATGGCAGTACCCCATTTCAGTGACCCAGGTTTTTAAAAAATATATTATTATTTATTCTTATGTGATAAGATAAATGTTAAATGTTTAATGTTGGCTGATACCTGATAGTATATTCTATTTACATCATTTCCACAATTTGATGCCATTCACCTTTTGTCTACGATATAAATGACAGCTTTGATTGAATTTTGTGTCCTGTTGTTTAAGGGAATTATAAACTTTATATACTAATGATGCCAGATAAACAGAAGTGACAACATAACATCAAGGAACAACATAACATAGCACTTGTCACGTTATCCTGGGGTTTTCTTTGAACAGAGGACAGAGACGCAAATGTGAACTGACATGTGGCGTCCATTTATTAATAACACTCTTTTTTAGTAACTTAAATCTGGTCACCCTAATAAAGGGGGGAATAAAAGCGGATAACAAAAAAGGGGTTGTAAACCACACAAACGAAAACCAATACCGTGTGCAAACTTAAGGTGACCGGAGGAAACGAATCACCAATAAAACAAGTGAAAACAGGTGATAACGAGATGGAAATTGAAAGAAATGAGGAAAGCAAAAGGCAAACCCAGGCTCAGTAATCCAGTCACAACCCACCGTAAGTAGGGAGGAGGTGTTGTGGACATTATAGCAGTGAAGTCCCTCATTTCTGGCTTATGGACTACACACACACACACACACATACACATACATACAGTCATGTGAAAATGTTAGGACACCCCACTAAATATTTCATTCTTTTTAAAGAAATATCAACATATTAATATTAAATCTTCTTTCAAATTACAGTATATCTATAGATAAAGGTCATATAATAGCATCTTCTATTGCAAACACAAAAAAACAAAAGAAATGAACTAAGCTGTGTTATGTTTGAAGGATATCTTGCATGCATGGCCCATCTCAAATCACCCCACAGCATCTTAATGCAATTCAGCTCCATGCTTTGACTTGGCCATTCCAGAACTCTCCATTTCTTCCTGCTAAGCCACTACTTGTTAGATTTACTGGAATGTTTTGGGTCATTGTCATGTTGCATGGTCCACACCTACGTCAGCTTCAATTTCTGGACAGATGGTTGTACATTGTAGTCGTGCACCCTCTGACACAACGAAGAATTCATAGTGGATTCTGTTTTGGTGAGCAGACCAGGTCCTGCTGCAGCAAAGCAGCCTCAAACCATAACATTTCAACCCCATGTTTCACAGTGGTTATTGGTCTTTTATTGCTCAAAAACTGTATTTGGGTTAGGTCAAACATGCTGTTTTTTTCTGTGTCCACACAATTCAATTTTATATTTATCTGTCCAAAGCATGTTGTTCAAAAGTCCTGGTCTTTGTCTAGGTACCTCTTGTAAACTGCAGTCTTGCCCTGATGGGGTTTTTTTTTTGGACAGATAGTTTTGGTTTTCTTCTTGCACACCTCCTATGTAAATCAAACTAATACAGTCTTCTTCTGATGGTAGATGCATCTACCTTGACATAAACTGTGGTAAGAGCCTTCTGTATGCCCTGTGGTAACATTTCAGGATCTTTGGAGACTTCTTTCAGCATCTTGTGGTCTGCTCTTGGGCTGAACTTGTTTGGACGACCAGACCTGGCCATAATTCAATAAAGTATAGAGTAAAGAATAACGTTGTTAAAATAATATAAAAATATGTCCCAAAGTGAGATGTATGTTTTACATTGTTGTTCTTTAGCATATAAAGAGTAAAACATTGCACTTCTCCAATTTTCTATGCGATTATAACCCCTCCCGAAACTCTGTTATCCCCAACAGAATTTATGTCATGTTGGGCTGGGAAAGTTCTCAGAGGCATGGTGCAGTGCTATGGCCAAGCAGATAAGGACTACTTCCTAGAGCTGGGTAAGTGCTCAACATCCATTACCCAAAACATACACTAAATGATCTTCTTTTAATCAGTCTGCATTTTCATTTAATGGCTGTATGTCTTGTTAATAATTATTCTTTTTCATGGTCTTAACAGGGCACAATGTTCAGACTGAGCTGGAGGTGAACATGGCAGGTAAAGTCCTTGATTTATTCTGAAGCCACTATATTTTTTACCAGATACCTTCTTGGTAAAGCTGACAGGTTATTTATATTATGTAGAGTACCTTGGCTGTTTCACAAAAATGATGGAGTCCACCCTTGATATTAAGGAGAAAAAAAGGTGCTTCCAGTCATTTTCAAGGGTGTCAGGTACATAAAATCTCTTTGACAATTACATGTCAGAAATAACTTATTCTTAGATATTAGAAAAACTTCTTCTGAGCTTCTTTAGATGGATTGTTCACACACGTTTGCATTCTCATTCATAAAGGTTCCCCTGGCATTCTATCACAGACAAAAGGTAAATTGATTTTAAAATATTGGCATATAAATGTTAATTTTTTAATTTGTTAATTCTAGTGACTTTGTTTATTGCATTCTGTATTAGGGTTTTAAGGGATCTCTTAGGGCATGTTCCTCCAAATATTTTTCTGGGGGCCAGATACAAACAAAAATAGGAGTCAAATGCCTATTTTCAGAAGTGTTTTCATGGTATTGGTTATCACAAACTGGTTTTGTTGGACTTTAGAGATACATGAATTTCCTTTCTTCTAGAGTTAACGAAACAGAATTATATAATGATGTTTGATGAATGATCAACTGACAGTATTTGCTCCTTACTGGACTTGATGTTACAAAATTAAATTGCACTAACAATGTTGTTTGAATAGAATTTATTTATTTATTTATTTTTGTATATATTCTATTTATTCAAACATGAACATCATCATAGATTAATCTATGTTCTTACCTTACAGGCAATTATATCTGCTATATTCATGAGGCAATATTAGCGACAGCAGTGTGTCCGCAAGCTAAAGCAATCCCTACTTTTTCTTTCTGGGATATACTTCTGTAAAGCTACAAACCTGATGCTTCATGTCAAAGCTTTAACTTATCAGCTGAGTTCCATATGATGAGTCATAAAAACTACTAATTATGTCTTGGCTGTTAATTTTTTATACACTGGAATTGTAGTGTGTTGATTTAAAGTCTATGTTGCTGGTGTGACACAGGCAGAAGAGGTGGAAATCCTAGACATGTTATATTTTATTGAAATAAAACCAAATTTAAACCTCTTCTTCTTAGAGTGCATGGACAGAACACACGCTAGACTGAGATACACACAATGGTGGAAGGACAGAGGACAAAGGAGACAGACCGATTTATATAATGAAACAGAATTGAGGGTGGACTAAACACATGAGCAAACCAATTTAAAAAAGCTAAACACAAGACACTAAATGGAATAGGAAGGGTCAAAGTCACCAAATGAATCAGGAAAAGAACCAAAGTAGCAATTAAGTGGGTGCAGGTGATGGGAATAACGAAACCTGAATTAATGGAGCAGACCAATCAAAAGACAAAGCAGGACAGACAAAAGATGAAACTGGAGGACCTACAGTAACTGGTTGGGTAAATGGGAGCAGTTGCAGTCTATTATAGCTCAAGCCATGACGTGTAATGTGTAGTAATGATCTAGTGCTGATGCGGATTTAACTATAGGCAACATGGACTGCAAAAGCAGGAGTTCGCCCAAGGCGTCATACAGGCTCAAACCACCAGTGATCGGTCTTCCTTTATCAAACATGCCTACAACAGAAAAACGGGTGTACGATCATTTCAACACCAATTTAGTAATTTGTCAATTTTGACCTGAGCATAGCGTGGCAGGAGGAAACACCAAGAGTAGCCAGACTACGCCACTCTGGGAATTGCACCCAGAGACCCAGTTAGTTACCCCTGTAAATGCACGCAAGTAAGTCGACTCTAAAGAGACAACAGATGTGGTCCGAATATAAAATGATTTTATTAACAATCACTCAAAAATAAATACAGTACATCTCAGCAACACCAATAAATTAACACCAACACCATAAACATCCATACCATAACCAAAGGAGAAAGAAACAAACAAAAAAAACAAACCTTATGGACCTGACTGAGGCTTACCGGTGGGGAAGGCAAATCACTAATGGCCGTATCACTGTAAAAATGAAAAATAAAACAAAACACAGCACACGGAAGAAAGGCACCACCACCACCACCGGTGCATCTTGGGCTCTCATCTCCTGAAAAACAAAACAATAAAAACTAAATATCCAAAATGAAGCAACCACAACACAAAATAAATGTAGTTTATACACTCCAAATAAGCACAACTGTAAATAACACAAATAGACAAATATACACCAAAAAAAGGAGGTTAGAACAAACTACTGCAGGCACAAGTAGTCAATTTCAACCGGGACGCCTCCTACTGGTATTAAACCAAAAAGAATAAACAAACCAAACACACAAAAACAGAAAAAAAGAGAAAAGAAACAGACTTCAAACAACCACCAACTAAAACCTCACTGAAACGTCCAGGGGAGTCTAGTAGATATTATAACTATAAACATATACACCAAAACAAAACGCTAAGCCACAGCACCAACTCAAATATATATACAGTAACGGGGAAAACCATGAGCTCTGACGATGTCCACTGCTACCTGAAATGCCCAATCAAAGGCATCCAGCAACAAAAACCGGCAACCACAGTAGCAGAGCAGGGACTACAGCGAACACTCCGAGCAACAACGGGTAAACACAGCTCAGCAAAGTAGCAGTGGGTCTTAAATTATGTTAAGCATTAATAAGTTGTTTACTGCGGGTTTTATATGATTAATGAACTTTCTTTATCGAGTTATCTAATTGTAAGATCACAGACTGCAGTAATTTTTAATGTTCTGTGAGCAAAGTTACGTTATTGCAGACATGCCTATGGCTACCATTATTTTTCCATGTTTTATTATATTTACTCAGCAAAATGTTATGATCAGGGAATTTTATGATATTGCTGTCACGGTTCTTGCCAGCATTACAGGAGTCGAGGTACACAATGCAAGCCTTTTATTGAAGAAACTGAACATAAAAAGGCACATGGGCCACAAACAAAAACAAACTCTTCTTTGATAGTCCAAAAACGAGCAGCACGCCAACACAGGAGGGGTGGTGCGAGGGTGGACAGGCAGGAAACAATGGTACAAACCGGGTCTAAATAGGGAAACATGACAAGGAACAATATTAATCAAACAGCGGAAAACCAATCAAACCAAATCCTAAACAAGCCAAATCAAACAATAAAGGGGTAAACCAATCAGGACCTCGCATTTTAAGCCGGTAATAGAGGCAGGACCAATGAGCACAGCCACTCGTTCCTCTGGGTGTCAACTGAAGGCTGGGGTAGTGGTGGGCGGATCGATCCAAAATATCGACAGTATCGATACCAAGTTGGTATCGGTATCGGACTGATGGTAACGATACTGTTGGTATCGTTCCAACCGAAAGTAAACTTGCCGGCAGAAATACTGCTCCTCACACAACGTGACTCAGCAGTGCTGGGCAGACACACGTGCTGTGTTTGTGTAATTGCCGCTGTGACTTTAATCCCCCTCCCTCTCTTGACGTTGTACTGTCACGTGACTTGGCAGCGCCAGGCAAACGAGCGGCCAGCAGCACTCTCACACGACAGACGCGGAGGAGGGAGTAATGGCAGAGAGGGAAAGGAGCGCCGTTTGGTTGTATTTCCATTCCGAAAATGAAACAACTGCAAGTTGTGTAATTTGTAAAAAGGCCGTAAGACACAGCGGCAACACAAGAAATTAATATAAACACACAGTATGAAAAACCATACGAAAGAAAATGCAGAGCTACAGAAACAGAGAGAGTTGGAGAAAAATCCCCCACCCCCTGGCCCCGACAGATGACGACTGAAGGGAGATTTTTTATTTAAGTTTTGTATTGTAGTTGCTGAACACTCTACCTGAAAAAAAGAATTTGTTTTATTTTGTTCTCGAGTGATAATTTTGTGCACTCTTTATTTAAGCATTTAAGAAGAATTTAATGTATGTGGAAAAATTGTTTTGTTTCTGTTCTATTGTTTCTGAGCAACTTTTATTATGATAAAGCATTTTTCTATTTACCTAGAAACTCAAATTCTATCCGGGTTTTTAATTAAACAATAATCCAAAGGAAAACTCACAAAAACACTTAAACGTCATAAAAATTCATTCAGATTTAGCAATTTGATGACACATCCACCTTAATTTTTAAAAAGTATCGGTATCGGGTGTACTGACCCTCGGATCGATACCAAATCTTGCAGTATCGCACACCACTAGGCTGGGGTCAGACTGTCCTCCCCCTGTCTGGGTCTGGGTCTTTAGGTCTGACCACTTCTTTTTTTTACTAAATGGAAATAATTTTGTTTAGCTAAACACGTTACTAGGATTTTAGTTAAACAACTTACTGTTTAGTTAAACAAATTACTAGGAAAGTGTAAACTGCATATTCACACCTCAGCTGGAGTTCGGCGAGCTACGCCAATGCTGTTCACGGTCGCAGTGATCTCCTTCCATACAAGGTTTTTATCCCATCCTTTTATGCCGCTTATTAAGCAGCCAAACAGCACCATTTTGTTCCTCTCCACCTGAACATCTTCATTCTTTATTGTGCTTGTACAATGACATTGAAGGCCATGCTTTCAGTGCAATAGTAATACTTAAATAGATGTCTTTTCTACCTCGGTTGTAATGAGGTCGATTTCCACTTCAGGAAATTCCTTTTTTGCCACCTTCCGTTCCCCCATGTCACAAAGTTGTGGGGCGCGGCCCGAACACCCAAATCTAGGCTTGTAAATTAGGGCCATCTAGTGTTCATATAGTACAGAGAACATGAGTAGGAAATTAACAGCATACAATTCCTCACTTAGCTATATTTCTTCAGGGCTGTGAAGTTTTATTTGGAACTTTCAATTTTTCAAAGTCAAAGTCAAGCCAAAGTAAACTTTGTCATCTCTGCTATATACTGTACAGATACTGTACACAGAGAGACGAGACGACGTGACTCCAGTTTTAACAGTGCAGTAGGAAAAAGGGAACAAAGAACAAATAAGGCACATGGAATAAACAATAATAAATAAAGTACAGAATATACATTTTAAACTAGACATGGAATATTAAATATAACTTTAAACTAGAACTAGAATTAGAAATAGAGGTAGATTACAATTCGTATTACAATTACAACTAGAAAGGCTGCATCATGTTGGTGTGCTGCTACATACTGTAGCTATGTGGCTTTTGTCATGTGAAAGAAATTTGGCTGCATTCTTTAGCAGTACATTATTTGGCATTCACTGTGTTAATGACCTCAAATTTTCGGAGGTATGTGACGTCTTGACGGTGAAGTCACTTGTAGAATGAAGTACAGCCTTGCCAGGAAGTAGTTATTTTGAGGAATATGTGTCATCACTATACTGCATATTCAGTTAACTTTGCTGCCTGATACCAGATGATTATTATTCATTTTTAAAACTGTTGAATATATAAAAGAAGACAGAGTAGATTGTAAAGAGTAAAGTAGAGAATAAAGTAGATCAGTAGATTTTTGGCTGAAATGTTGTGTTTGTCCAGCTTTAAAAAGTTGAAGAGCACAAAGACGAATAGGAACATTGCATTTGTTGATGATCAGTAGTGCAGTGGTAATAATAATATGTAATGTGCAAATTAAGAGTTTTCTAATTTAAGAAAATAAATCAACTTAATTATTAGCAGACTTAAGCCTTTTATGACTGTTGCCAGTTTTATGACTGGTACCTGTGCCAACTGATAAACTCTAATATGATCTGAGAGCATGCTCATTATAACCAAGATCATTACCATGTGTTGAACACTTAAAGAACCAGAAACCAAAACAAGTTGAGCTTACTTACTGTACAGTGGCACGATGTGGTTCAGGCATAGAGGACTGCTATGACTACTACAGAGAAGCTCCTACAATGAAGCTTAAAGGTCTAATTTGCTGCAGTGCTGATAACTTAATTATTAGCTAAATATAGCTAACCAGCTATATTTCTGCCTTCTAAGCACCTTTATATGTAATATTCTTCTGTTATAGGGTGCATTACTCAAAATTGCAGACAGGACATGAAATTCTGGATAAGTTGGATATATGAGGAAGTTTTTAAAACATGTAAGACATTTCTATATGGGCATTTGTATGTGGGGGTGGATGTGAAATTGGTGTGTGTCTAAAAGTAGGAGAGTAAGAGATACAGGCTACATACAGTACACTGCAATAAGCACTAATGAATATACTTTTTGTCCAGTGGCAATCACAAATAAGTTTGCAGTTCCTGCAGGAGTAAAAGTTAAGGTGGTTCCTACCTTTTATATTTACAAATTAGTATATGCACTCACTCATTACATTGGCATTAAGTAATAATTACATGCATTCTTACAATGCAAGAAGGACCCAGGCCTTTTCACTCTGGGATCTATAAAACCACAAACCTTATCCTTCATGTCAAAACTGTAACTTAGCAAAACTACACATTACCTCTTGATTGCTAATAATTTCAGCAACATAATAATTGTATGTTTTATCGAAATAGCATGGTGATTTAAAGTGTATTATGGTCCAATGCATAAGTAGTCCATTGATATTCGTATTTGTGTAGTAATGATCTGCTTTACATAAATAGAGAAATGTACATTAGGCAAAACCAAACCAAACCAAAGAAATAAATACATTAATACAAATTATTCACATACATTTCAAACCCTGTCACACAGTTTGGGACTAAACATTCTTTAAATATTCATTCATTCATTATCCGAGGCAGGGCTGGAGCCTATTCCGAGAACTACGGGCGCAAGGCTGGGACCAACCCTATAGACAGGCGCCAACACACCGCAGGGCACACACACCTACCCACACAAACTCCCATTCTCACCTTACGGAGCCAATTTAGTGAAAGTGAAAGTGAGTGATTATTTGTCATTGTGAACACATCACAGCACACAGTGCACCACAATGAAATGTGACCTCTGCGCTTAACCCATCCGTGAAGGAGCAGTGGGCAGCTAACGAGCGCTCGGGGAGCAGTGCTTGGGGACGGTACCTTGCTCATGAGTACCTCAGTGGTAACTTTACCGGCCCTGGATTCGATCATGGGGCGAACACCCTACCGTTACGCCACCAACCCGCCCCTTTTTCTACACCAAATTAACCTACTGCATGTTGCACGCTTTTGGACTGTGGGAGGAAACCGGAGCACTGCGCCACCGTGCCGCTCTTCATCAAACATATTAACATATATTTCTCAACCGACCAAATACATTCCTATTCAAGAGTTAGGTTCAAAGAGAATTTTGTCAATTCTCTTTGAAAGTTATTGTGAATACAATAATTGTTCTCCTTCTAAAGAGAAGATTGTTTAGGATATATTGTAAATATTGGTCAGAAATTAATACATTAATACAGCTTTTTTCCTTGATAAATTTACTGTGAGACTTGGAGTCTGAATTTTTTCATTGTCACGGCACCTGTTACAGAGAAGTGCGCGCTCCCGAGACAGGCGCCATTCTATGGCAGGCATGTCTAGGTTCTCAGTTGTCCAGATAATCTTAAGGGCTTCAATCAACGGCAACTGGGCTTCTTTTCAGTTTCTTGAAGATGTTTCACGACTCGTCCGAAAGACTTCTTCAGTTCTGAAAGTCTGGTGAAATTTTCCTGAAGTCCAGAAAAGATTCAAGCCCTTAAGAATTTTCAAGCCCCCTGATACTCAAAGGAAAAGTAAGACATCTAGGAGACTAACTACCCCTCATACTTACTGTACTGTTTACTTTGATTTTCAAAAATACATTATTATTGTTATTGTTTTTATTATTATTATTATTATTATTATTATTAATAATAATAATACAATAATAATAATAAGAAGAAGAAGAAGAAGAAGAATAGTTAAACACTAGCATGCACTTTTTGTTGTCTGTGCACTACTGATTTCTTTTATTGTACTTTGTGTGCTGAAAATTGGCTACATCCCTTTTTAACGGTTTAGTAAATACATTTGGCTTTTATTGAACGGCAAATTATTTTTCACTTAATTGTCTTGCGACTAATTTTGACTGTCATAAGTCCTATAAATAGGGCAAAGTTATGTTCTGTCAATAATTAAGTTAGAAAACCAGTATTGGGCTCTTAGTACCTGAGAGTTTTAGGCTGGCAGTGTGTCGTCGTTTCTGAGCCGTTGCCACATGTGCTGTTACGCCCGAACAATGTGATTGGTAGTGAGGCCACGCCCAGTCAAGCGCTTAAACCAATAATTCTTGTGGTTTGAGGAGAATTTATCAGCAAGAATCTTCCGTTGAACGTGGGTAGGGCGTTTGTGTGCTTATTGATTGTGTCAAACTGGAAGTTTATAAGAAAGTTATATGCCTATTTAAATTGCTTGTTTTTCACTTTTTATTGCTTGTTTTACTTTATCATCTGTTACATTTTATCTTTTTACAGTTTAGGGCCTGTGGTTTATATACTCGAAACTAAATTGGTGACAGTGTTTTTGATTATCCTTTGTTCTTTTTTCCATTGAAAAAGAAATCGGCAAGGCCCAGACTGCTCTTCTGCTCTTCCTATCAGGTATCACCCTTCAGACCAAACTGTTTTTTTCCTTGCATACATCCAGATCCCACCTAAAGTATTAAAAATGCTGACTGTAATGCAAAAATGAAATTCACCAGCAGTAACATGATGTCCAGCTGTTTCTACTCATAATGAAATGAAAGAGAAAGAAAAACAGAAAGCACTAAAGGCAGAAAAAAACCAAATGAATTTATTGTCACCCAAAGTATATCAGTACATTTTATGCCAACTATTAATCTTGATTTTTCTGATGCTGTTATGAACTGTTTCTGCTCTTTTTTTAATGTGTTCCTCTTCCTGCTCCCTCTCTCTAGCTATAGGCAGTATTACAGCTGTAACTTTTGAGTTTCCATTGATCTTGGGGGAATTGTTCAGTAAGATTTTGTCTGGCGAATGAACAAGTTAAGGTCCACATATCAGTATAGCTGTTTACACATGACGTTTATTAACAGTAAAGTCATTTATAGAATAAAGTGCAGATATGGCTGTAAGAAGTTATTTTGAGGATATATATCATTATTACAGATCTTATACAGATGTATGCATAACAGCAGTCAGTCAGTACTAATATGCTCCTGAAACAGCAACAAAGACTACAATTAATAGTGATGATTTTTATGCTGGATAATGCAAATCTTACTGTTGAATATGAAACATTAACTAAGTATCAAATCTACATTTTAATGACAGTAGACATGTTAGAACATGTTATGAACTCTGCTTATGATACTGTTACTCCATTATCTGGAATGCAAGCTTCTCACAGCAGCAGTGGAAAGACACAAACACTAGTCCAACTGGTTACAGTAGATCTATTGTGTGTTTACCCAAACACCTAACAGTAAGAAGTTAGAGAGCACAATGAAGTCATTGACTTTGCTGGGTAGCAGTAGTCCAGTGGTTATACTAACATATAATGTGTGAATAAATAGTTTTCAAATGAGAAAAGAAAATCAATACATGTATTTGTTAGCAGACTTATTTTTTATGAAGGTTGATCAGAAGGTCCAGGTATTGTGGAGATTGAAATTAAAACAAACCGTAAAATAAACACAACAAACCGACCAGATGAGATAACCCATTGCAGAACCATGTCTCTACCTTTCTCTGACCCATCCATGAAGGAGCAGCGTGGCAGCTAATAAGCTACTGGGGAGCAGTAAGCTAGACAGTAATTTGCTCACTTAGCAATTTCAGTGGTACTTTTACCGCCCCTCAGATTCGAATCCGCAACCTTCTGATCATGGGCGCACACTATACTGCTACACCGCCAACTGCCCCTAAGATCATGAGCATTTAAATAACATTTAAAGGCACAGACATCAGAACAACAAGTCAAACAATAACAAGCTTTGTTTTTACTTCATATGCTTAAGAAAATTCTGTTTTGTTTTAATACCATGCTTAGTCTTGACACTTTTCTGCCTTTTGAGGCTAATGGTTTTTCTTGACAGAATGTACAGTGGAAATATGTGGTTCAAGCATAGAGGACTGCCAAGACGACTATGGAGAAACCCCTACAATCAAACTTAAAGGTCTAACTTGAAGTTGTGAAAAGCAATGGTTTTATTAATAGGCCATAAGTCTACCTTGTTAGCACATTTATATGTCATATTGTCCTGTTATAGGGTGCATTGCACAAAACTGCAAATGGAGCATGAAACTCTGCCTAAGTCGGATATATGAGGAAGTTATTCAAATATGTAAGACATTTCTATATGGATGTTTGCTTACTGTGTGGTGTTTGTGTATATATTAGGTCTACAATGAATGAATATAATGTATGAATATAATAATGAATACACTTTTTTGTCCGCGTTTTCTGTCATAAATAAGTTTGTAGTTCCTAAGCAGGAGTGAAAGGTAAGATGGTTTTAACCTTTTATATTTCCAAATCAGTGTATGTACTCATTCATTTCATTGACATTAAGTAATAAATACATGCATTCCTATAACAGATGCTATAATAGAGACAGTTGTAGACTCATACCTGCACTGTTTCAAACAAAGTGATCTTCGGAACCACACAGAACTCTCAGGTAAAGACTTTATAACAACACTTCATCTTTGAAGACTCCTGGTGAAGCTAACGTGTCAACTACGGTTTCTAACTCTGGTCATCTGCTATCTTCTGTAAATCAACGCTACTGGATTAGCATCTGCTCTTTTTTGATTTGTTTATTTCGACCAGAGGTGTGAATCTTCACCGGTCTCCACGCATTCGATTCACCATAATTACGCCAGCTTATCTGATTCGGAGCATCTCGGTGCATCTCGGTGCATTGCGATGCATCACAACGCATGCAATCAATTTTTCTAAATTACTTCACATTGCACGCAGATTGGGCATGGATCACAGATTGGCTAGCCAGAAAATCACTACAATGTCATTATGATACAACTGGTCCTGTCCCGGGACCACCATACCAGACTAAGTGTTGAGGAGTATTTTTGTATTACTTTAGATATTTTGCATTAAATTCATTATTCAGTAAAGATCAAAGTCAAAGTAAACTTTGTCATCTCTGCTATATACTGTACAGATATACAGAGAGACGAGATGACGTGGCTCCAGTTTACAGTGCAACAAGAAACAGGGAAGAAAGAACAAACAGGGCATATAGAACAAAAAGTATATAAATAGAATACAAAATATACATTTTAAACTAGAAATGGAGTATTAAATATAAACATTAAACTTAGCCTAGAAATAGAAGTAGAAAGAGAGAATTTTGATGCAGTATTAACCTACAAAGGGGAAATTGACTTTTACACTGTATGTGCAAGAGGTTAGAAACAGCTTCAATATGAAAATTCTATATCCAGTCTATTATCAAAACTATCTCTTAAAAAACAGTCTGACTAACATTGAAGTTTGTGCAGATATTATAACAGCAGTGAATCAGAGTCTGGTGCAATACTCTTTCAATAATTTGTGCAGATACAGTTAGTTAGAAGGTAACCAGTGATATACACAATCAATGTTCAAAATTTGCCCAAATCAGTTGGAAATGTTTTTTTTTTTTTAAAAAGGAGTAATTTTTATAAAGTGAGTTCAGTAGTAAAGGGGGGCTGCATGACACAGACCACCTGCAATGCCGCCGCAGACCGCTAGGGGCAGCTGAAAACCTCCGTTAAAATCGATTACGAGCTGCCATTGCATCGATGCAGAATCGTCCACATCTGCATCGCGATGCACTGAATAGGATTAATTTCAACACCCCTATTTCTGACACTGACAAATGACTTTCTGAAGTATAATTTGCTCTGATATAGCTAGACATAAGTAAGGCTTAACTCTGCATTTTTTTGTTTGTTTTTTGGCAGTGTGTCTTATGGACAAACTGTTGGACAAAGCTGAACCATTTATTTCTAAGATGGCAGTGCTCCTATTCAGTGATGCAGGTTATTATTATTATTATTATTATTATGATATATTATTATTATTATTACGGGCATAGTAGTGGGGGAAAGTGGATTGTCTTCATCAAAGCCCTAAGTCGGGAAGGGTCCTAGTAAGCTTTTATTATTGGACATTGAGATTGCAGGTGTATAGGGTCCTAAATTTGTGCTATACACCTGATTATTATTATTATTACATATATATTATTATTATTATTATTATTATTATATATTATTATTATTATTAATTCTTTACCAACAAAATCTGTATATTATACACATCCACGATTGATCCAAAATTGTTATTGTTTTATATGTATGGGCCTATTGTTTCAGTTTGATATCCACATGAATCCATCAACATATAAGTTAGTATTAGTATTAGTTACAGAACAGAGATGGGTAACTGAAAATAAGGTGATGTCAAATTTTTCCTGCTATTTGTAAGAGAAACATTCAACAAAAACTACCAAACAGACTGTTCTAGTGTTTCTATTGAACATTTTAGTACAGTTCCTAATTTTTTACTTAGGGACGTCACACACTGAAGATATGTTAACAGATTAGCTCAGATTAGACACGTCAGTCTTAGTGAAACATTCCAAAGGAAATTTTATTCTTGATATTCGAATAACATCTATTTATTATTATTTAAGTGTTTTTGAATAAAGTTATTTAAAATTTAATGAAAACCTATCCATAACTAGGAGTATAGAAAGCATAGAAGCATAGAAAGAGTAAAACCTTACACTCTGCTATAACCCCAGTTTTGCTTTCTTTCAGGATATATGTCATGCTGGGCTGTGAAAACTTTCAGAGGCATAGTGCAATGCTATAACCATGTAGGCGAGGACTACTTCCTAGAACTGGGTAAGTCCTTCAGCATCCATAACCATAACTATTAACCAAATAATCTCTTGATAATTCAGATTTTTTTTGTTAAACAACTGAATTTCCAGTTAATGATTAATCTTTGCATTGTCTCAACAGAGCGCAATGTTGAAACTGAAATGAAAGTGAACATGCCAGGTAAAATCTGTCATTTATACTGGGCCCACAATATATGTTGCCAATCATGAATTCAGTAAATATGTATGAGACTGTCTGTTCAATTAAACCTTCGATCTTGGATAAGTCAAGATTATCCAGTAACAGTGTGCATCACCTCTTGACTTGGTTTGATTTATCTGAATATCTGGGAGATGGTTGGAACACACAATCCTGGTCCTTCCTGCTAATGCTGACAGTGCTGCTAATGCTTTATATTATGCTGTAGAGTACCTTGGCTGTTTCACAAAAATGATGGATTTCACCACTGATGTTCAGGAGCAAAAAAAGTGCTACCAGTCATTTTCAAGGGTTTCAGGTAAATAAAATCTATGTGACAATTACATTATAGAAATTATTTATTATTTTTTTATATTAAAAATGACTCGTTCTGAGGTTCTGTTCTTATCTCATCTGCATTCTCCTTCATAAAGGTTCCCCAGCCATTCTTACACAGACAAAAGGTGAGTAGATTTGAAAAATGTGGTTTGTAAGCATTCAATTTCACTAGTTTTCTAGTGTCTTTGTTTTTTGTATGCTATATCAGGGGCTTCCAAAACTTTTGTTCTGGGGGCTTTTTTTTCTAGGATTAAAATGCCAAAGGCTATTATCTATTTTCACAAGTGCATCACTCAAGCTGAGCAACTTCAAATTAAACCAGTTTTTTTAAGGGTTTCTTGATCTTCGTTATCACAAATAAAACTGGTTTTGTTAGGGTCTGAGCTTCCATTCTTAATACAGCTTCATGAGTGAAATAATGCTATTTGGAAAAATATCCTGATAGTAATGATTTTTGGGCCACGGTATCAGTACAGTTAGGGTATATTGTTATCTTAGCTCTAACATCCAGTAGGTTCTTTGCATTTTCTATTTTTAGGGCTGAAAAGATTACTTGCATAACTCAAATGATTCAAGAACGAAAAATGGCTGAGGCAGTTTTTCTAGAATCGAAGCTTCGTTTAATTCTTTTCACTCGCTAGAGCATGCACCGCTTGTGTATATATGTTTTTATTCATTATATTTAGTATATTTAATGTTTTCACTTGATTTTTGCATTTTATTATTTATCTGTGTTGTTCTTTTATATCTAATCATATTCATAACGTGATCATAGATCAATCCACGTTCTTTTCTCATAGGCCTTTTTGTCTGCATGATTGATGAGGCAATATCAGCGACAGCAGCGTGCCCAAAATCAAGAGTCCAGGCGTTTTCACTCTGGGATCTGTAAAACTACAAATCTGATGCTTCATCTCAAAAATTTAACTGCTAACTGCTTTGCTTTAAGCAAGACCTTGCATTAAGTCTTGAATGTTCATCATTTTTGCACAGGAATTCTACTATGTTGATTTAAATTCTGTTATGGCCCAATCCATAAGTAGTCCATTAATCTTAGTTTAGTAATGATCTCATATTCATGTAGAACAGAGTACATGAGTAGAAAAAAAATGTATTTTTGAGTAGAAAATAAATATGCACCATGATTTATCCTGTAAAATATATTTGACTTTGAATCATGCTTTTCCAGTTAAAGACATCACAATGAACACATGAATAATGGTGGTACAGTGTGCTTCATGAAGAGAAAAGGTATAATAAAATAAACATTTTCTAAAACTACCCAGCCATCATTTACACTGGCCGGCAATATTTGTTTTTTTTACAAGGAAGTCCACCGACATTTCCCTTCTCCTGAGTGTGAAGGTTGATGACGTCTCCTGTTCTAGCTCCTACCTCCACTGCTACTGTCAGCCAAAACTGCACCAACCGGCAAACAGGCAGCAGCTCTATTAGCCTTTATATTACTAATATAATTTTTCTGTATTGTTGCTTTAATAACAGGACGTACACAACACACTCAAAGCACAGAGACAGACAGGGGAACAAAATGAGGACGAACAAAGACTGCAACACCAGAAGAAACAACCAACAAACGAATAATATACGCACACATACCAGTAGACACACCACACACACTCACGTCATACATCATGAATATATAAAGCTGATCGATAAAGCATCTTAACTGGAGTAACTGTCATAGTAACTGCAGTAAATCTTTAGCAGAAGGAACCACAATAATAATCGGAACAGTAATATTATCAATTCATAGGTGGAATGAGTTATAATTATCATTATCATAACTATTTTTTTACACATCAACAAAGTCCATTGTCTTTAAAATCAGTCAACGAGTCCACAAGTCCGCCTCCAGTGCAATGTCGACGCAAACCCAGCCGTTTGGGGCAGTGCAGTGATGAAGGGTGGCCGGGTTGCCGGGTTGCCGGGTTACACATCATCACAGAGCAAAGGTGAGACTCCAAACAAATTTGGTCTGAACGCTGGTCATCAGGGACAAAAAGTTCAAACAACAGATACTCAAAACATTTTATTTAACGCAGAAGACGGTCAGTCTGGATCAACACTTCAGTAATAATAATCTCTTCTCACTCTGGCACCAGCAGGCAGGGTCGGGGGGGAGGGGGTTGTGTCCTCTGATTTCTCTTTATAGGCAGGTCTCAAAGCTGTGCAGGGGGCTAGTGGGGCTGGTGACAGCGTGGTGGGCGATCAGGTAGACGCGGCTGTCGCCGGCATTGTTGTTACAGTTGAGCGTTACAGGCAGGCTCTGCTGTCGGGTCGGGTAGCGGGAACGGGGAGGCCGTTGGGGTGGCATGGAGGACGGCGGGAAAGGGGGATGACGGACGGCCACGCGGACGTGGTTGTGGTTGGAGCGCTCAGTGGATTCGTCGTCAACATCTGTCTCATCGATGAGGGGGATGCTGTGGCCGGAGTCGGTGATGATGAACTCGGGGTGGGCCTGGAAATCGTGGATGGAGCTCCGCGAGTCCGGCTTTTCCATGCTGTCGTAGAGGGAGCTACGGAAGGCTTTCACCACCCGGATCTATGGATCAACCGGGCAGGGGTGGGAGGCACCACGGGAGAGGAAAGATGAGGATCAAAGGGACAAAAAAACAAACAAAAAAGCGGAGAGAATTTTAGTCCTCCTATGAAGACCACCACTAGTGGCTCTAGCCTGACCTGTCAATGCCAATGTCACCGACTTTTCAACCTCGAGTTCCTCTCGACCCGCCTTCCCGTTCAGCACTGCAAATGTCAGGCCTCAGAAACTGTGATTTTTTTTAACAAGCTTTATGCAACTCGTGATGACCTGACACTTGGCAGACAGGCACTAAAAATGCAATGCAAGCTGTAGGTCAAAAGGTCAAGAAAAACTCGTGGCCTCCACAAGATAAAACTACCTCCTATCCCAGAGTTGGGGAGTTTTGTTCATTTTAAATGCAGAAAAGTGCTACATGTGGTGTTGAGGACTGTCAAAGCAGCCGCGGCCCCCTGCTGGGTCGAAGCAGCACCAGAGTCGTACCAACGACTTGTGCACCTCACATTTCTGTCCTGTTGGCTTTAGCCCAGTGGGTGTAAGGCACATGGGAGTGTGACGATAACATCAGCAAGAACACACACTGGAGGAATGTAAAATAAATCCAAAAACTACAAAGCAAGGTTAGAGGGGAAAAGAAACAGCCCGGATCTACGAAGAAATAAAAAACACTTACACTGTCGCCACAAGGAGAACACAAGGTGATTCACACAGATAACTTACAAGACTGGGACGACAACATGCATCAAAATGACAATACACACAAAAACAAGTTCACACTTTAACATGAAACATACACTTGAAACGAACACATGAACACACACTCAGATCGTCTATTAAAGTGTACTTAGTACACACCATAAGCACATCCAACTCACACACACACATACACATATACACAATACACAAACATTCTGTGCTCAGCAGAGAATGAAGTTTACATGAAAGACAGAAATGTACAACAGACACACCAAAACCAAACCAAAGGAATAAATACATTCATGCAAATTATTCACATACTGTTAGCGTTGTCAAACCCTGTCACACAGTTTGGGACTGAACATTCTTTAAAGAACATGGTTACATGGTTAATGTTGGTGTACTTTATTATTTAAACATCTGATTCTGTCAGTAATTTATAGGTCTCTAGAAGATCATAAAATCTCTACTCAAGGAACAGTCGTACTCACAAGATGTTGAAACTTGCAATTCAGATCAGTGGACATAAAAGAAATGTACATGGTCTTGGTTGTCGTTTTCCACAAACTTACCCCTTCCACCCTCCTCAATATTATAAAGACATCAAATGAATTCATGGGGCTCTTCTCCCATGAACCCATGTGCAAACCTCCTCACAGGGTGCATGGCCCCTTCATGCATGTCATGCAAGCAGACATTCAGAAGAGAAGTCTTTTTTTTAACAAATAAAAGGTTTAACAAAGTTTAAAACAAAATGTAACAAATTTGCGTGTTAAAGTCCATTTCCGTCTTTGATCTTGTTGTGCGCGGGACAGAAATATGTGTTACTGCTGTGAAGCGGATCTTCTTTCTTAAAAAAGAAGAGGGTATGAAAGACCCATGCATACGAGCGGTCAGCAGTGGCCTGCTTCCACATGCACGCCTTCACACACTGGCTCTCACACACACACACACAGTTTGGAATGAGCACACAGCAATCTGAGCACTTAGCAGTCTGGATGACTCAAGGCAATGAGACTGACGGAAGAGAACGAGGTTTACAACAAACACAAAACAGACTTCAAGCACTTGTGTTGGTTTGTTTTTCCAAAGAGCCATTTTTACACACCGTGTATTTTTTATTTGTAGATTTTGTTCATTCATTTTCTCAATAATCGCTGCCTTGGCTATTTTGCACTGACGTTGTAAACATTACGAGTATAAGGCCCACAACACTTCATACAATGTGTGATGTGCAAAGCAGAGCAAACTCCAAAGTATCTCCATGCGGGATGAAGATTTTTTTTTGACCGAACCACAGTCACACAGACTGATTTCACCTCAGGTGCTGAATGGAAAAACAGTAGAGGAACTGGGCATGACCAGCTCTGCCCAAACACAAAATCTTTAACCCAATCACAATCTAGTAAAGAGAGAGAGAGAGAAGGAGGGGTGGAATATAGGGTCCAGGGTTTAAGTACGAATATCTGGACAAAATGGATTTATTCAAAATAGCTATAAAGAAGCTTTTCATATTTTCCACTTTCCTAAATAACCTGGAGGTCAGAGGAGCACTAAAATATAAAAATAAGCTCCATATCCCTGAGCGTACAGAATATTTTGGATAAAAGCTGCCCCTTTTTAGTATCACCTTGAACCAGAGAGGGGCAGCAACGAGCCACTGCAGCATACAGACTGTCAAAACCTGTTCCTTACCTTATTAAAGAAAAGCAACCACCACCACAAACTTTTTTCTTCTTGATGTGAAAGTATGTCTTTAAGAATTACAGCTCTTACAAAGTCAAAATTCAGGTCTTTCTAGATCAGTAAATGCTGAAAAGCTGGGTACTGGGCTCAATGCAGCATGTCTCAAGTTCAAAGAGTGCTATATAAAAAATCTGATTGTTTTTAGCAAACTTTAACACTGATTCTGAGATTTCAAAATTGAGGTTAAGTACATCTATGAGTGCTGAAATTTCTTGTTGTAAAACCAAGAATAAGTCAGACAAATGTGACAAAACCATAAATGGTGGGAACAAATGACATGAGGACAGGACAGAACGAGACTGAACAAGCAACCTGAAACTTAGCAAAAATATACATAAAAGAAGTGGGGAGAAAGAGAAAACCAAAACGACTCTTTTCAGTTCAGGGCCGGAAACTGAAAGAAGCAGATGAAAGGCACTGCAGCTGTAGTGAGACTCATTCGATTCCATCTAGAGTAAGGCACAAGCCAGCCGGCTAGCGACCGGCCAGCACTCAGGGCACCTGTTACCTAGTGGAACATTTGACCGATTTTACCACAAACATTTTTTATCATACAGATAAAAAATATCACTGATTATGTATTACAACCTCCCCCTGCCACCACACACATACACACACACACACAGTCAATGAACACCACTGAGTAATTCATTTCTAATGAATCAGAAAGAAAAGAGGAAAAGATTGTTATGATCAGAAAATCATTAGGAAGTTGTAAGAAAATAAAGTTCAAATGAGGTAAAGATGTTTTCATATCAGTGTCACAACGGGACACGTCCGTACAACAAGAGCCTGTAAAAGGGGAAAGAGCAGCTTCTGGAGTAGAAGAGAGAAGCTCTAAGGACATAAGAAAGAAGCCCTTTAAAAAAACCCACATGTACAATTTTAGATTAAAAATATATAAAATAATCAAAGCATGCAATGGCATAAAATGAGGGGTGTATTCCTAAACAGGACAGGAAAAAGGCAAAGCTCATATTACAACAATTATGGGCTTATACTCGTCAGTTTACAACCGTCTTTGATTTTGCAGCCCTAATTTATTATCAGTTTTAAATGTTGCAATGACTAGAATGTTTCTGGCAGAACCGAACACTATTACGGAAGTGCAGGACGAGTGGCGTGCGTCTCTTCTGTACTTAAAAACCTTAACGCGGCTCTTTCTGCTTTCGTAGCGCAGCAGCAACACAGTGTGGTTGAATGAGAGGCAGTGAGCGGTGAAAGATGAGAGAATAAAGGATTATAAAGGATGAGAGGCAGTCAGTGGCTCCAGAGAGAACAGCAGCGCGAACACACAAATCCAGCCAGAAGTGATGAGTGAGGTAGTGAAGAGGAACACGAGTGGGAACACAGCCAGCACACGCAGAGTAAAAGCATCTGGTGAGCACTGAACAGAAATGGACAATACGGCAAAAGAGAGAGAGAGAGAGAACGCGAGGAGAGAGAGGAGAGAAAGGGAGAAAGAGAACGCGAGATCAAAATGCCAGCACTCAGACGAAAATGGAGCCTTTCTCTCGCTCTTTCTCTTTCTCTCACATTCATTGGCCGCTGAACACCAGAAGGCAGGCAGCAATGCTTGTGCGTGTGTTAGTTTGTTTGGTTTGTGTAAGTGTGTTTGGGCTTGACATCTCGATTGCATGAGTGAACTGCTTCTACGAGGTGGCATTAAGAGTGTTGGAACTCACTGCCAGGGGCACCAGTTGCATTGGCAGGGGACAGAACTACATGTGTGGGACTAGAAATATTGGTTACGTCATGGAGCTGGCTGAGCACGGAGGAACGGCGTCTCACTGCACCCTGAAACGAACCACTTCTCTTGAAGGTGCTCACTACCTCCATCTGCAGGAGAGAGAGAGAAGCACATCACACACGCACACAAATGAGCAGAGCCAAATGAACGGGACAAGAGTAATGGAGAGACTTGGTTGTCTTACAGTGAGGAAGAGTGGGAATGTGGATTTTACTTTACTAAAAAAAAAGAATCACAATATCTGCAAGCTGCTGATGCAGGGCTCTCATGCCCACTAGGGGGCAGTAATTATTAGGAGTGCAAATCACAAGTTTCATCATGATACGGGATTATATTGATTCAATGGACAACGATTTGACGTCTACCAATATATTAAAAAACCTGCTACGATATGATTTTGAATTAAATTTAGTTCCAGAGCTGGTAATGAGACAATGTCATGTGATTTAACATAGTCACTTCCATATATATCAAATCACATAATGCAACTAAAATATCATCTTACTTTTAAATGAAAATCCTTGTCTTTCGATAAAAACAGACCTCCTGATCATTATAAAGTGATATTACAGTATATCTGATCAATGTCTCCATTTTTGGATCGATGCTACGGGCTCGTTGATCATTGAATCAATGTATCGATGTAAATCGATGTATCATTACACCCCTAGTAACTACTAGAATACCCACAGTAAAAAACAAGAACAGGAGTCGTTACCCGGAACGTCAGTCAAAATAACGAAAAACGGAGAGAAAGAAACAGAGCTGGAGAGGAGAGCTGGCACAGAGAAGATTAAAAAGAGTGTAAGAGAGAAAGAATTGAAACATTTAACTGATATTAGAGACAGATAATAAGTAAGATAGAGAATGAAAATGCAATAAACTTAGAAATTAGCAAAATGCAAGTAAATAAATCAGTACTAATATTGAAGATAAACATTAGAAATATCTCTGCTGCAATGAATGTTAAAAAAATAAATGTTTTTTACTGCTCAGTAAGAACATTAAATATTTTACATGAAGACACAAAGAGTTTACCTGTGTTTGAATGCGGTTGAGGCCTCTGAACCATAGGATCTGTCCTCGTCTCAATTCTCGCTCCGCATGGTCAATCTCCTCCTCATCCTCGGCCAGATCTTCATCCATGATCTCATCGGCTGCCGGTCCATGTCCGGCCTCTTTAAGAAACTTCAGCTGACTGGTTGGCACTGAGGCAATCAACTACAAACACAATCAGACAGACAATAACCAGGTTCCCTTTAACACTGGGATGGAAGCTGAAAATTTCTCCAGAGGACTAAAACTAATGACCTATATGTTCTGGCCTCTTCTGACCAAAGTCACACATGAAGCTTTTAGTCTCTATCAGGTAAAGTCAATGTAGCTAAATATAATGGTTTTCCGACAGTGCTATTAATAAACTGTTTTGTGTGGGTTTTCTTGAGAGTCTCCTCTTTCCTCCCACAATTGAGCTGTAGGTTGACTATTTACTCTACAGTGACCCATTGGTGTCTGTGTGAGTTTGTGTCCCCTGCGGTAGGTTGGTGCCCAGGTTGGACTCCGCCTCGCCCCCATAGGATTGGCTCGGTTCCCAGCGACTCCGATAGAGATCAAGTGGTTCAGATAATGAATGAATGAATTTTGTTTTCTAGTTTTAATCAGAAATCTCTTTGCAATGAATGCTTAATTAACTTACCCTACCAAACAATCATTAAAGTCAGTTTTATTAAATTATCATAAGCAAAGTTCATCTTCCAAATATAAGTAAGCGCATTAACATCAAGGTGCTAGTAGTATACTTGTAAGTGTACTACTTCGATAATTCTTTGGAGAAGTGTTAAGAAATCTAAATCAACTGAATATTTAAATGGCTTGAAAGTAAATGAAAGTGAGTGATTATTTGTTATTGTGTAAACCGCACAGCACAGCACAAAGTGAACCACAAACAAATGTGATCTCTGCAATTTAAGCCATCTGTGAAGGAGCAGTGGGCAGCTGACATTAGCAGCGGCCGGGTAGCAGTGCTTGGGGCGGCTGGGTAACGTTGCTCATGAGTACCAGTGTGTGTGGAGGTGGTAGTGCCATATATTATCAGTCCCACCTCCGGTGTGGATAAACTGTCCGAAATAAAACTGGACAGAAAATCCTTGATGAAAGAAAAAGCAAAGGTCTCTTTGCCCTCACACGGACTAGGATCACCGGGGCCCAGCCTGGAGCAAGGCTGGTGGTCGGGCCCAGCCCAAAAGACTTACATGGGACCAACCCCTAGGTGGGCCCACCACCGCAAGGCTCCGACGGACCGATCCCCGGCAGGCAAAACTGGCTTTTGGGACATGGACTCAGGCCTATGGGAATGAACTCAGGCTCCTTTCCCTCTCTCGTGGGGAAGGAGCCTGAGCGTGTGTTGGAGGCTGAGAGATACTGGTTAGATATAGTCGGGCTCACCTCGACACATAGCGTGGGCTTTGGAACCATTCTTCTGGAGAAGGGTTAGATTCTCTTCTCATCTGGACTTGTCGCTGCTGAGTGGCGCCGGGCAGGGGTGGAGCTACTGGTTTACCTCAGTGAACGAGAGGGCTGCCTCTTTGCACCTTCTGGTTGGGAAAAGGTCTCTGACTGTCATCTGCACGCCAAATGACAGTTCTGGAGTCCCTGAGTGGGGTGCTGGACAGCGCACCACGGGGGGATTCCGTCATTTTGCTGGGGGACTTCAAAGCTTGCGTGGGCAATGACAGTGTGGTCTGGAGGGGGGAGACTGGGAGGAACGGACTCGCCGATCTGAACCCGAGTGGTGTTCTGTTATTGGACTTCTGTTAGGGCGTTCACCCTGTGATTGGAAGGTCGCCTGTTCATATCCCAGGACCGGTAAAGGTACCACTGAGGTACTAATGAGCAAAACACGGCTCCCCGGGTGCTGGCCATGTTAGTTGGTCCATGCTCTGAGCACTTTCTGCCTTTAAACCATTGGTGAATATTTGCGGAAGTCAAGAATGAGCATCATCTAAACAACTGTGTAAATTGTTAATGTAAGTTTAATGAAGTGCAGCATTACCTGACCCCAGAGCAGCTCTCCCAGGCCCACAAACAGACACCACAGCCACTGCTCCACATTCAGTGGTGAGCAGCTAAACGGTTTCCCTCCAAATTGCACAATCACAATCTGCACATACACACATTACATCAGAAATATCAGCTGATAGACTGAGTAAAATATCAAATTAAAATGAGACAACATAAATGAAATACAAATGTATTTTGAGACCTGTATGGCAAAAGTCCCAAGCACAATGGAGCAGAAGATGGGGTTCGCAAAAATGCTGTCGAAGACGTTCCTCTCGCCGTGGATCTTCCGTGCGTTGATCTCGTTGAATAGCTGCATCAAGACGAATGTGTTGAAGATGATGGTGTAATGCTCAGAGGGAGGCGCGTGGAGAGGGGCATCACGGCCACTGTCTATGTCAAATATCTTCTCACCTGATAAGAGGGAAGTGGGGTGGAATGTTTTGCTACAGGAGTGAACCTTAGTGCCAGCCAGAATGGCCGGCTCTCTGTAGTCTCATCTGGTTCAGGTGACATACACTCTCACCTGTACACTACATAAAACACCTCTTGTCCAAACTAGCGTTTAAGAAAAGTTCTGCGTTCATACTATACACCTAAACCTTACAGAAAAATAATGACTGGAATTTACCAGGACACTTGATATTTCTGCTTCACATTCAGCTCTTTTTAAAGCTTTGTTTTACAGACGTACTTTTTAAGGTTGTAAGTTGTGAGTCCCTACCTACAAAGAGTAGAGTGAAGATGATAACAAGCTGGTAGGCTCCGTGTCCCAGGATGTTCTTCATCATGGTTCTGGAGATGAGGGGATTGTTGCGACCATATGGTTTCCTCAGCAGAAGAGCCTCAGTGGGGGGCTCAGTGGCCAGAGCCAAAGACGCAAATGTATCCATGATCAGATTCACCCATAACATCTGCACAGCCTTAAGAGGAGAGTCCTGCACACACACATACACACAGACAAATGATTATAGAATAATATCTTGCTCCTACAGATGCTCTTCTTCAGATCAACTTCCATTTTCCCATTTACAAGGACAGTTTCCTTGAGAGAAACTTCGGATTAAGGGTCTTGTTCAGGGACCTAGTGATGGTAGTGCTGGATGTAGGATTCGAACCCACAACCTCGGTCCAGAGAGGAGTATCCTAACTACTAGACCACCACTAGACTACAACATATTTCATCTGAATTTTCATTTTGGATTGATGCTATCTGCTTGCTTATCATTGAATCAGTGTATCAATATAGACTGATGTATGGTTACACGTATAGTATCTTGAAAGAAATGTAATTCTATACTTTTGCTCATGCCATGAGATGTGCAAGTAGTTGGGCAATGTGGGCTCTTTGAGTGTAAGTGTATTATCCAGTATTTTATGTTAGTATGTGTGTGTGTGGCAGACAGTATCTGCAGAAGCTGATTTTATGTGTATGTGTATGTGTGTTGTTTCAGTTAACTCTACCTGTGTAATGCAGGCTCCAGTAAAGGCCACGATAACAGCCACTACGTTGACTGTGAGTTGAAACTGCAGGAATTTGGAGATGCTGTCGTACACGTTTCTGCCCCACATCACCGCCTTCACAATGCTGGTGAAGTTATCATCCGTCAGGATGATGTCAGATGCCTCCTTTGCCACATCTGTCCCGGCAATGCCCTAATCATAAAAATACCCACACAGTGTTACACTCATTACTTGTCAGCAGCAGACTTCAATAAAGTTTAAGTATGTCTTCCATGTAGTGAGTATACTAGCAAGTGAATTTAAGTTTAAGTCAGTGATTATTTGCATTGTGAAACTACCACAGCATAGCACAGCACACAGTGCAGCACAACGAAATGTGACCTCTGCATTTGAGCCATCTGTGAAGGAGCAGCGGGCAGCTTTTTGGCAGCCCCCAATGAGCAGTGCTTGGGGACATTACCTTGCTCACGATTACCTCAGTGGTACCTTCCTGGTCCAGAACTTGAACCGACGACCTTCTGATCATGGGGCCAACTACCTAACCATTACACTGCCAACTGCCCCTTACTAATATCAAAGTATTCCAATACTTCTTGGGACTAAATTGGCTGACTAGTCCAATTTCTGTTTAAGGTGTAGAACTGATGTACTTAGACTTGATTGTAGACTTCAGTATAACTTTGTTAAGTAAAACTTTTAGAATATCTCTGTTAACTACATAAAAAGATAACTGAGAGCATACTTATTTTTGAAGAAGTCTACTAATAGCTCATTTGAATACATTCGTTCGTCCTAAGCGTTTGTTTTGCTTTCACATTTACATTTACAGCATTTAGCAGACAAACTTATCCAGAGCAACTTCCATTTTTCTAATTTGAGGGACAGTTTTCCCTAAAAACAACCTGAGATCTTGCTCAAGGACACAGTGCTGGTAGTGCTGGAGCCTTGGTCAAGAGGCTAGCATCCTAATCACTACACCACCACCACCTGCCCGTTTGTTAAGGGAGTCAAAACAACATTTAGAGACCAGAAGTTGCAGTTTCTCACCATGGCAAATCCCACATCTGCCTTTTTCAGAGCAGGACCATCATTAGTGCCATCACCTGTTACTGCCACCACCTGCCTCTGTTCACCTATAGTGCTGTCTATGATACCTACACAAACATACAAACGCACAGACACAGACATAACCATAATTACAACAGGCAGTAGTGTCATAATTATTTTGAGAGACTGTACATGACATTTAATATGTAAGTATACATGCTTTGTATAAATCTATGATGAATTTGTTAAAATGCTGCTTCAGTAGACTATCAGAAAAAAATCTAAGTTTAAACTTACAATTTGGGGGACACAATATATTACAGGGTTCCCACACCTTAGTTAACATCGAATTCAAGGACCTTTCAAAGACTTTCCAGGACCAATATCCTCAAATTCAAGGACCACACGCTGCGGTATTGACCTGCTGCTACCGCTGAATATGTTATCAATAAACAATTTTAGATGCAAATTCAATAAAAGACTGTGAATGGCACAGAAGTTGTTGGGACAAAATCAATGCTCTCAACTTTGATCGACTTGCAGCAGGCTCTACACCTAGCAGAATGTTGGTCTTTTGTGTCCTTCGCCAACCACTCCGCATAGCTTTCTTTGGCAAGCCATGCATCCTGGAATTTGCATTTTCCGGGCATCCAGACGCGACGACTCTTCAAAAACTTCTGACTCAGCGTAACTCTGGTTGCACCTAAAGCGGCTACGCACACGTTACGTTGACTACGTACAGGAAACACAAGAATGTAGTGCCGAAAATGTACAGAAGAACAAATGAACTGTCGCAAATTAAAAGTCGGCGTAGGCATAGATTTAAACAAACTTGTGGTGGCAAAATAACATGTTAACAGCGGTCGTCATCCATGAAATTTCAATTCCCAAAAAATATTCAAGGACTTTCAGGGACGGTGTCTTTTTATGCCTGTTTTCAAAAACTTTCCAGGGCCTTGAACTTATTTGTTCAGATTCACAAACTTTCAAGGATTTCAAGGACCCGTGGGAACCCTGATATTAGTGCTTAAGTTTCTGGACAATGAAAGCTGAAATCTGGAGGTGGGTATTTGTAACCGTGTGAGTGTTTGTGAGTTTACCTTTGACTAGTGTGTGTTTGTCTGTAGGAGAGGAGCGTGCCAGCACTCTGAGTTTGGGCCAGATTTTATCAATGCGCTCCTGCTCAACCTGGGATAGAGATTAGCACAGATGAGTTATTACAATAAACCCTGTCAAAACCACACTGCACCAAGGCAACACCCTGTTAAAAAAACATTCAGACTCCTGATGCTGCTGCAGGCACATGCACAAGCTGACTCCACATTGTTTTCACGTGCTTGAGCTTTTGGCCTTTGACTTGATAACTGACCTGGTTGCAAAAAAAATTTCGGACCACTTTACAATAATATTTCCCTTATAAAGGGTGATAAATGATTTATTTTCTGGTTGTTAACTAGGTTGTAGACATCATTAATAAGCAGTGATAAGTTATTGCAGTTTACATATGTGACCCGATCTGCCGTAATGAGTCGGAAGTCGGCGTTCTATTTATTTAGATACGGGCCGATTATGTTGACAAACATCAAACATATCGTTTTTTTGAGTTTTCACATAATATAATAATGTGTTGAGCAAACAGAGGTTATTCTTTGTTTCTGTTGTCTTATTGTGCATCATGTGCATTAAGGAATGTAAATGTCAGCAATTTCCTAATAACTGTGTTACACTTTACAATAAGGCTCTCTTTTGCCAAATATAAATGTTAATAACTCATCAATAAATGTTGATTTTTTTCACTTTACCATAAAACTCCCTTTACCAGTAATAAATACTAGTAACTGATCAATAATTTGTTAAAAAAAAGCCATTTACATTTAGCAGACGCTCTTATGCAGAGCGACTTATATTTACTAATTTCAGACACAGTTCCCCTTAGAGCCACTTAGGTTAAAGGGTCTTATTCAGGGACCCACTGTTATTAATGCCAGAGGTCGGATTCGAACCCACCACTCCTTGGTTCAAAGGTGAGTGTCCTACCAGTAAGCCACCAACAGTAGGCCATGAAACATCAATATGGATGAGACTAATCATAAAAGCCGATCAAGGTTGGTTTTTGGCCTGATATCTAGTAATTAATCCAAATCTAAATCACCTAACCAGGAAGCTAACCGTTTAACATTCTGCCTGAGACAAGACAAGATAAGGAACAAGCGATATCTTACCAAATAGTGAGCCTGCATCAACATATGACTTGTTATAACTTATCACTGCTTAATGATTTAAAAAAGTATCATCTGCATAACTCTAGAAGTAAAAAATATATAAATTAATAAATTAATAAATAAATACCTAAGCAAGTAAAAGGTGTGTTATTGTTTTTTTCTGTATAAAAATATGTTCCCTTTTTTGGATTCAGCATCTGCTCCCCAAAATATCTGTGTATGGACCTGTGCTGCTGAGAGAACGACAAGGATGCGAAGCTGCGGTGTTGGGAACTTTTAAATGGTTGCTTTTCAAGGTACAAGCTATTTATGCTATTATATATTATTAAAAAAAAAGCCAAGCCAGTGTCAAGCTTCGGTTTTAACTACACTATAAGCTACAGAGGAAAAAGTAGCTTACTACATCCAAGCTATTTGACAGACAGATTTTTGCTTCCATCCTGGCCAAAATTTGCTCCATTAAAGCCAGAGTCAGCAAAGAATGGAGAATTTAGAGGAAAAAAACCTTACTATTATTCATTTACATTTACAGTATTTAGCGGACGCTCTTATCCAGAGCAATTTACGAAAAGATGAAACCCAGTACATGTAAAGAATGAGCAGTTGTGCTTGAACTTCTGTTACAGAAAACATCATTATATCATCGGCCCTAATTCTGAGTTGCAATGAATTGCACTATGTGTGTTTGGAGCTAAAATCTCAAATATTCTCCAAATACCTGAGAAACCTTGATCCAGGACTAGTTGGTAATCGGCTCACCTCTCCTTTCTCGTTTCGGATTCTGCGATTGAAGTCCTTCCCTTCCATGCACAGGAAGTCATCTCCAGCGTGGATGATGCCACACTTGGCAGCAATTGCACGTGCCGTGTTGATGTTGTCACCTGTCACCATACGCACTGTGATACCCGCCCGCTGGCACTTCCTTATGGCTTCAGGGACCTGATTGTGGGAGGAAAGACAAGCCCAGTCTCAGCCACCCAATCAGAAGCTTCTGCAAAAAGGCTCGGGAGGAACATTCCGGCAGGCCTCTGATGTGCGACAGGCTTTTAAACTTTAACTTTCAACCAGGAGTCACATGATTTTGTTTGCTCTTTTCGATCATTAGCAAGGGACCCTGTCTCATGTGACACATATTTATTAGAGCATGGTGTGAGGGTTTTGGATTTCATATTTATATAGAGTGATTTATTTAGAGATCAATTTCACTTTATTATACACACTCTAGTGTGTAACATTTGTCTGGTCCTCACCGACTTCTGCTCTGTACAGATATGAGTACAGATACACATATTCCTAACCACAATTACTCAGATTAATCCAACATTTGATCCAGTTCATTAGCTAATTAACTACATAGCATTGAGTGTGCTGGTACAGGAAATATGAAATCTGAGTACAGGATTGGGAAATGCTCATATATTCCTCAAGAGAATCCATATTAATCCAGGTTGCTGAGTAACAGAACAGGAAACTGTTGTTTGCTGCCTCCAAATGGTTTAATTTAAGCTTGATATGTTCGAGTCTCATATTAAAAAATTCTCTTTAATATATTATATACAGATCATCAAATGCCAATTATTTTCATAAAAGATTAATCAATCATTTTTTTCTGATTACTGGTTGTTTTAAAATAGACAAAGATAAAGATGTGCATGAAAAAAACAATAAAAATACCGTTAAATCTAGTTTAATATATCAAATGAAGGAACTGAAACCACTGCATTCTCCTGTCTGTGCCTGCTTATGACAGCCTAAATAATGCAATCTTTGGGTATAATGAGATAAATATAGTTTACCAAGATTCACTTTCGTAATACTACGTCATACCCCGTAGTGTGTTTATTTACAGAAAGGTAATAAAGGAAACTGCTATTTCTGCCTGCTTTCCCATCACATCCAATTTAGTTAAGTCACTCAAAGATGACTGTATGTTTAGTTCTATCGTTTCATATAAGTCATGTCATGATCATATCAGTCCTGCTGTATACTGCTCACTCAATTTATGTTTATTGAAAGGAAGGACCAGCAGCATTTGGTTATGTGACGATGTAAGCAATGTAATGACAAACAACTAATCAATTAATACATTAGTTGGCAAATACTTTAATGATGAATTTATATAATATATAATTAAATTGTACATAGAAAATTTCAGCTACCTCAGGACGGACCGGATCCTCTATGCCCACCACCATGATGCAGGTGAGGTTGTTGATGATCTCAGCCTCGTTATCCCATTCCGGAACCGGATCAGCAGGCAGATCGCGGTACGCCACACAGATCGTACGGAGGCCATCGCACGCCATAGGCTCGATCACCTTCTTCACCATCTCGTCCCTATCGCGGGGCTTGAACGGTCGCAGGGATCCTTCACGTGACAAGATGGACGAACATCTGCAAAAGGGTTTGTTTAGTCTTCTGTAGAGGAGCACAATGACAAATGCAAATGGACATAAATACACTCATGTAATCTTTCCACTGTCCAATCACATCACATAAACACACTTTTTGAGAAGGATCTCCGAGGCTCCTTTGCTGTAGATGCGGAAGCTCCCATCCGGCAGCTGGATGACGGTACTCATGGACTTGCGGACAGAATTGAAGGTGTAGACCTTGTAGAGCTTCTCTTCAGGGACCTGCTCTCTTATGCACTGATAATCACGCTTCAGATCCAGCACAAGACCCAGCAGAGCGCATTCAGTCTTATTGCCCACCTGCTTTGGTAAACCTCCCTCCTTATCTGCTGCCTACAGACAGAGAGACAGAGAGAGAGGGAGAGAGAGAAATACAACACAAATCATTAATGCAGTTAATCCATTAATATTATTAAGTTCTTAAAGGTCCCATATTATACCTGTTTTTCAACAACGAGCTCTACTAAACTGAAAAAACCTCTCAGATTAGGTATTTTCATCTGTACTTTTATCCCTCTATTTCAGTCCCTTTCAGAACAGGCTGTTTCTCGTTAGTATTCCTAAATGCAAATGAGCCGCTGCTGCCCATGCTCCGCTCCAGAACTGGAGCGTAGACAGCACGGCAAGTGTTTACCTCACATGAAAATAATCGACATGGCTGCTGCTCACAGACCATCCATACAGCCATACAGCCATGTTCAACACAACACTCCGCTTGTAGACCTCTTCATTACGATTCCTACGCTCGCACTTGTGAGAAAAATGTCGGATCAGGAAGCGCTAGCAGTTCTACATGGTGGGTGGAGTTTCTCAAATGTCCCCTAATGTGACATAGAAGTAGGGGTGAAATCTAAACGGCACATTTGTGACTCAGCACGGCAAAACCAGTCGCTTGTCACAAATTTTTTTATTATGTTTTCATGAAAGGGCATAAATCAACCTTCAAAACGATACCTGTATCGAATGAATCGGACGACATATGACTGAGATATCAACATTCAAAGGAGTCGGGTTTCTCCTGTCACGCCAAGTGAGAAACGGAGAAATCTGCCTTTGAAGTTGACTATCGACGTAGCACTCACAGACGCTTGGTATGATCGCGGCTATGTTCGTATTTACGGTAGCCTACGCTGCATTCACAGCCACACGGATAGCCTACCTGCGTTAGGTTTGTCCGTACTGACAAGATTAACTGAACTCGGGAGACGAAGATGGATTCCGGAGAAATATCTTCATGCTAGTCAATGAGTGGATTTACCGTAAATATTGAAGTAGAGCGGTCAAAACAGAAACTTTTAACATTCTGCTGGAATTGAATTCCTCACCTCAAGAAAATCACAACAATGCAAGAATAACAATATTGGTCCTGGTGGAAAAGTAACTTGGCATTCCACAATGCTGGTGTTTCTCACCATGATTTTGGAGGTATAGGCGCTGTTGAGAGAGATGGCGCTGGTGAGCAGCTCCAGCGTGTGGTGGCTGATGTGCTGTGGCGTCGGGATCTCCAGAAAGTGTTGGTCTCCTACGTAGATCTGCACCGCCGTCATACGGTTGGTGGTCAGCGTTCCGGTTTTATCCGAGCAGATGGCCGTGGCATTGCCCATGGTCTCACACGCGTCCAGATGCCGCACCAGGTTGTTGTCTTTCATCATTTTCTGGAAAATGAATTTATCAAATCATTCTGCAAATGCAACGGATGAATTTTTTATAGCTAGGCCATAAAAACACATGACTATGTGTTTTTACAGCTTAAATGCTGATTAATTTTAACAGAAATAAGGAGGGCCTGAGCAATATATTGAGGGCCACGTTATCAACAATATTTAATACACAAATAGAACATTCCGTCAAACACAGTCTGTAGATAGTGACTGGATTGGAGTACATCTTAAAATGCAGTCCTCATTGCAACTAAAACCTTCCTTCTGTTTACCACTTTTAAAGTCAGAAGTAATTAATAGATTTGTATTTCTTGCACAAAATTTGGGAAGTCGCTTAAATGATTGTTCTTATCATGGAATATTTGTCTATAAAACAAATCTTAAAAGTGACATACTGAAATATTCTTCATTTTAAGGCAAACCTACTAGCTAATGACTAACTAGTGAAACACCTATTCCTATGCATAAGTTCAGTCAGATAATTGACTTTCATGCATTGATATTTATATGCATTTCTTACATTAATTGATTTTTTTTGCTTCAGTCTATTATATAAAGTTGTTTCTATGCAAGTAGGAAATAATGAAATTTAGGAACCATCTAAATGGATGATTTCTTTGGTTTTGATTCCTGAGTGAGCCAAAAAACAATGGCCTGTGTTGCCACTACTAAACGCCGGGGAAGACCTTTAGTCTTAGTCTGTATGTAGAGTGTTCCTGTATTGCAAATATAAAATCTGTTTTCATTTCAACTGGCTAATTTATTTACACACTTTAAGGATTTAATAATATATTGATCTACCTTGGCACATTCAACAAGGTTATAGTATCAATTCAAAATGAAAACACTGATCAGACATCATACATATTATAACATCACTTGTTATTGTACAGGAGGTCTATTTGTATTAAAATAGTTTGTTTTGTTTATATGTCCTATATGAGCTCAGAAATAAAAAATGACAAAACAATGTTGGGATTTTATATGAAAGGAAGTGATTTTGTTAAATCAGGATATTACATTATTTCACATCATCCACTGTCCTGAACTGAATCCAATCGAAATCGCATCATAGCAGACTTCGTGATATTATCAGACATTGAATTGTTATCCATTGCATCAATATAATATCGTATCGTGATTTACACTCCTAGTTGACTCACCTTTACAGAGTAGGCCAGTGATATGGTGACGGCCAGCGGCAGACCCTCAGGCACGGCTACGACCAGCACCGTCACCCCGATGATAAAGAACTTGACGAAGTACTGAACATATATGGGTGTACATTCTGTGAGCCAATGGTGCCCCTCGATTACGAAGGTCTCGATCACAAAGTACATCATCAGAATAATCACTGTGATCGCTGACATCACCAGTCCTGGACAAGGGAGAGCGGGGCAACTATCAATCACAAAAGCACTCAGTAAAAAACTTTACAAAGCAGGTTGGAGCAGCGAAACACTTTAGTGAACACAATGGAACCAGCGCTGGTTTGAACACAACTTTTTTGCACACAAGCTTTTTCTCTAAAAATCCACAGGTACACTTCAACCAAATAAAATGTTGGGGCAGGACTGAGGCATGTGTGGACTAGAGATTGTCTTTAAAAAATAAAAACTGAAGTTTTGTCTTCATAAGTTTCATCAACTTACAAAAACAATGAAGACAAAACCTTATCAAGCCTTTTTTTTGATCGATTGTTTATCCCTACATTTGTGTTTTGGTCTTTACACACATTTGTACCTTGCCTGTGTCACTCCAATTTGCTTCCGGATTTGTATTCTAGCTTTGATCTTAATCCTGATCTCAATCATTAATTCTTTACCATGACTCTGTTAACCTCAGCACGGCTCACCTGCCTTCCCAATCTGCACAGCCAGCTTGGTGAGTTTGCCCTGAAGCACAGATTTCTCTTTCTTGGGTGTGCTGGCCTTCTTCTTCTCTTTCTCCTCCTCTCCACCCTCGGCACTCTTGAGAGGCTGCATCTCCATGGCAACTGCCTCATCCTGTTTCTTTGCTGTTATAGACAGAGTCCGAAAGTTAATGCTTAGTTGTAAAGTCACAAAATAATAGAAGAAATGTCACACTCCACCCTAAATTATATATTTTTAAATATACAGTACTGTCCAAAGGTTTTAGGCAGGTGTGAAAAAATGCTGTAAACAAAGAATGCTTTAAGTGTTAATCATTTATTTTCATCAATCCACAAAATGCAGCGAATGAACAAAAGATAAATCTAAATCAAATCAATATTTGGTGTGACCACCCTTTGCCTTCAAAACAGCATCAATTCTTCTAGGTACACTTGCACACAGTTTTTGAAGGAAGTCGGCTGGTAGGTTGTTCCAAACATCTTGGAGAATTAACCACAGATCAATAATCCTATAATCCTACAAAATAATATAATGACTACAAAATAATATAATGACTATAATCCTACAAAATCCCTGACTTTGTGCAAGTGTACCTATAAGAATTGATGCTGGTTTGAAGGCAAAAGGTAGTAACACCAAATATTGATTTGATTTAGATTTTTCTTTTGTTTGCTCACTTTTCATTTTGTAAATTGAAATAAAATAAACAATCATTATTTATATTTCTGAAAGCATTCTTTGTTTACAGCATTTTTTCACACCTGCCTAAAACTTTTGCACAGTACTGTACTTTTCTTTTTTCTACGTACACTGCTTTATGCTTATTTAAGATTTTATGCAGCAGAAATCTCAGTTCATAAATTCGGTGCTTCTGTAGATAATAAAAATGCCCTCAGAACATTAATTAGGCACACCTGAGATTCAAATGGCTTACATGCCATTTGTAAACATTTACAGCATTTAGCAGACGCTCTTATCCAGAGCGACTTACATTTCCTAATTTCAGGGACAGTTCCCCTGAGAGCAACTTAGAGCTAAGGGTCTTGCTCAGGGACCCAGTGTTGGTAACGCCAGAGGTCGGATTCAAACCCACAACCTCTTGGTCCAAAGGCGAGTGTCTTACCACAAGGTCACAACACCATCCTGCCATAAACAACATCGTTGCTTCTTTGTTGAACATACCTAGAATATTTTTTTAATGGCAAAGCTACTTTCTGTTTTTATGCTACAGAAATCAAGAACACATTGCCAGTTTTACATTGGTCAGGCACATATAATTAAAAGTTTAAAAAAGCAGCATAAAACATTTTTTACCATAACTTTTATTAAATCATTAATCTTTCTTTTATTCTTGATTTTATATTATTTTACTACTTGGACTACTTTACTACATGATTTATATTATTTTTATTTTCTATGTTTTTGTATCTTTTTACTTCTTTTGGGCTACATCCCAATCTATGAAAGAGGTTATATAAATAAAGTGTTTTTATCTTTTTGCGACTGACTGTACCTTTGTTTTGACTGTTCTCCAATGTGCCGTCTTGTTTCCCTGTGGAAGACAGAAATGATGAAATGTGACACGAGTCGTAGTGAAGCGAGAGCATCACAGATGAGTAACAGGTAAAGTGGCTCACAACGGTATAAAAAACACAGATAAGAAGGCGAGGAGAATATCAGTTAAAAGCAAAAGATATAAACCCAAAGCCTAGGGCTCTAGTCACTACTGATCTCTCTGGCGACTGTGGGCTGCACCTACCATTAACAATGTTGCACTCTTTGGGTGACCCACCAGGAAACTGCATGGATGAGTTACTATTGATCTCAGCTTTGGCTAGCAAATAGGGGACGGGGCACAGATGAAGGTGGCATGCAAAACAAAGAATGAGAGAACATAAAATAGTTAAATGAAAACTATAAAATATTGGATCAAAATGAATGAATTAACATTTGTACTTTGCTGATTGTACTGAACCAACTTGAGCTCGACTGGGTTCAGTTGCACTGGGAACTGAATTTAATGAGTATTTCATTAAAACAAAAATATGCAAATATTCACATAGGTTAGTTTTAAAATAATTTTCAATGCCTCAAGGACCCGAGCCAGATGTACTGTTATATATTGTTTTTCAAAAAACTAATGGAGGTCTAAAACAGGGCCAGAATGTTCCTCCATGATATCAGTGGGTTTTTTTGTTCATGCTTAAACTTGTTGTGGCAGATTTAAAGGATTCCTACCCTTCTTGTTGTCCTTCTTTTCTTCTTCCATGTCTCCAGCTCCCAGGAGAGTGAAGATGATGCCAGTTTGAGAGTTAATGCCTACTGCGGTCACCACCATTTTCCCTGATCCCTCCATAATGTGTGTGCCTGAGAATAAGCAAAGCAATGTGTATTTTAAGAGAATAAAACCCGACCAGCAGCTCATTCAATTCTTTACTTTCTTTAAACTCACAAAACAAAATTTAGATACTCTGGCTCAATTATTTTCCCCAAATCAATGATATAAAATCGACACAAATATCAATGTGTGTGTGTCCTGTGTTTATTTCTCAGCTCTCTAGTCTTCATTTCAGATGATGACAGAGGGGCAGTAACTGAGTTTCAGCTGCTGTGTGCGCTTACACTGGAGCAGATCTTCTCATTCAAGGTTAATAATCACAAAATTAAATGTGATTCTTTCATTCTGCAAATGGAGGATGTGATTTCATTTTTGGTCTTTTGGTAGCGATGCGCTACTTCAATCTGACAATCATGCCCACGTGTCCTCTAATCAGGAGTCCACCGGAACAGAAAACTCGTGTAATTGTGTGAAGCAGGCACACTAATGTGTGTGTAGAGTGTATGACAGTGAGGTGGTTATTTGAGGGTGCGGTCGTTAGGAAAACAGAGTCCATGTCTCTCAGGGCTCTAATGCTCCTCTCGGCTCTACTCCGGGAAACAGAGAGCAGGCAGGAATCTGATTAGTGCCTTATCAGCCTCCAGGGACCCAGAGAGAAAGAGATCAGCCAGCCACTTAGCCACACAATCAGCTTTATTCCCTCTTCCACATCAGCACTCTCATCCTCAGACTGTGGGAAATACTTGGGTTGAAATGAAGTGAGATTATTGTGTTTCTATCAAACAAACTGGTATTTTGATAGAAACACTATGGGACTGGACATCTCCACTAGGAGTGCAAATCACAAGTATCATCACAATATAATACTGAATATGAATTCAATAGACAAGAATTTAATGTCTGGCAAACTTAGCAAGTCTGCTGTGACATGATTTCACTTCTATCACTGGGTCCCTGAGCAAGACCCTTAACCCCAAGTTGCTCTCAGGGAAACTGTTCCAGTAAATGAGTTAAAATGGAAGTGGCACTGGATAAGGGTGTATTTTAAATGCCGCAAATATAATAATGTAAATGATTCAGGAGTCAGCAATCGATATGAGGCAAAATCAGATGCTTTTTTAACAGAATCAGCTCCGCTTTTATCAAATCTCAAAAAGCAACTACAGTGTCATTTGACATTTTTTTATTCCTGAGCTCAACCAGACATTTATATTGATTTCCTGTTCAATGTAAAGTAACATTACAGTATATACATATATATGATGTCTAATCAATGTTTTTATTTTGGATCAGTGCTATGAGTTCGTTGATCATTGAATCAATGTACTGAAGTAGACCATGTAACAATATACCATATATATATATATATATATATATATATATATATATATATATATATATATATATATATATATAACACCTCTGGTCATATTCTTCTTTGCCTCTTATTTTGACTCCTCTAAAGGTTCCATCTTCTGGTCTCAAAATTACACTATAACATTGTCAACACCTGCCTGATACTCACACTTACACACCAATAACTAGCCACTGACTACAAACCTGAGAGTAGCATTGGGTCTCTGTCAACAGCTTTGCGTACATGGTCGGATTCTCCTGTGAGGGAGCTTTCATCGATCCTCAAGTCATTGCCCTGAATCAGGACTCCATCAGCAGGAAGAAGATCACCTAAACAGAAACCAACAGCTTTAGCACTACATCTTAATCTTAAACTCAACTTTAACTTTTATGCTCACCTTAACAGCATGTTAATGGAGGTCACTTTGCAGGATTTATAAATTACCCGTTAATTAAGCAGAGGGCTCCTGCTGTGTGCTGATTGGACAGTCTCTTTTTATAATCATGCAGGTGCGACCAGAGTTAGTCTGAAAAGCCTGAAAGAATCCTTTAATCCCTGAAACAAGCTGGTCAAAGCAAGGACTGAACTATTTAGCTCAAATGCTAAAGGTAATACTATCATATCTCCCCTACATATTTTGATTACTCTGCCCATCTCTCATGACATCACAAGCTCATGGATCCAGACAGCATGGTTTCGTTGCTGGTTCAGAGACATTTTTCAGCTGAAAAGAGATTGGAAACTAATTTGGAACCGGAACTGGCACCGGCGATTCCAGTGCAGTGAAAAGGGTGTATATGAGCTTCTTGGTCACACTTTCAGACTGTGGATGTCTTTACCAGAACATGGTTTCACGTCAGGTTTTATCGCATACAAAACTTCATACATCATATACGGTAAAATGTGAGAGGAAGACAATTAGTTACAGAGAAGTTACAAACCATATTTGACTTGGGCCACATCTCCAACCACAATCTCTGCCACCGGGATCTGGAGGAGGTTTCCATTTCGGACTACGGCGAAGCGCTGCTCCTGTTCGATGCGGCTCTGAAGGCCACGGAACTGTTTTTCCTTACTCCAGTCATTAAAGGCCGTCACCACAACAACACACAGCACAGAGAGCAAGATAGCAGCCCCCTCAATCCAGCCCGCCTCAGCCTCACCCTCGTCCTCCGCACCACCAGATGCTTTAGCGCATACTGCAGGGAGGAGAGAGAGAGCGAAAGAGACAGACAGAGAGAGAAGATGAATCAGTCTTACCGGCACAGATGCCTCACTGCCTACAGCAGATGTGTAGAAAAGAAGAAGTCTGTGCTCAAACCCAAGGTTACCTTCGCTGTTCCCGCCGGGAGGCTGGTAGAAGGACAGGCCGAGGGAGATGATGGCAGCAATTTCCAGAATGATTAGGGTGACGTCCTGCAGGGCCTCCCAAACCAGCTGCAGGAACGTTTTAGGCTTCTTGGGAGGGATGAAGTTTTGTCCAAACACCTGCCCTCGCTTCTCCAAGTCAGCAGGATCTTCCGACAGGCCTGCCGGTGTGTGTGTGTGTGTGTAAAGGATTTAAGGTCAGTGTTACATTCTCACTCAAAGGAGGGTCAACACACACATTTGCAGACACATGCACTAACAAACACAAACACACACTAATACTAATAAACTCCCATCTGGAGGGGATTCCCTCTCGTGAAAAAGTCTGGGTAAGCAAGAGTCTGAAAGCAAACTTCCTGAAACAGAAAGTGTCGCATAAAAATCAGAGCATCAACTAAGCAAGTCGTTTGCAAAAAACTAAAAGCTAAAAATGGGGAAAATAAGAAAAATGTGGATATAAAAGAAGAAATAGATGTTTCTCCTGATTATAGCTGAACTAGCTGTTACACTAAGATCACATCAGGAACGGGCTAACCATATGAAGAGTAATAGCACAGTTCTCTTTAATGAAGATGCCCCCTTGTGCTCAAAATAGGGAATAACAACCTTAATGGTAGTGCCTCCTTGTGGGCAAAATAGGGAATGATAGCTTTTATGGTGGCACCCTCTTTTGGCCAAAACAGGGACCACATTAATGACAATTTTCAATGACAATGACAATTTTCAATGACACCCTCAATGACAATTTTAAGCCATGAATAGGGTCTCTATGACAAACACTATGGATGCACTGTGGCCATTGCTGGTATCCAGCAATCAATAATTATCTATAAGATATGTAATTTGTAATTTCTGTGCTTTTTTTTTTAAATTAGGCTTATTCTACTGTGAGTAGAAGTTAGATATATATGCGTTATGTTGTATTCAATTGAAAATGAGGAAACATGAAGTTCAAGGGTCATTTTTAACCAATGGACCTTTTTCACGAAAACCGGAAATACGTAATCGTAGGGGAAACTTAGTTCCGATCAAGCGTCAATGCATTAGAAAACCCGGGATTAGAGAAAATGACGAAGAGAATGTACACAACCTCTCTGACAAATTTGCCCAAATTTACATTTGCGGATGTTGCTAAACTCGTGGAGGAAAACTCTGTCATCATCCTAACTGTTACTGAACTGTTAGCTAGAATGACAAATCGTGTCCACTTAGGCCTAGGGTTAGGTTTATAGGGTTATGTATGTATAGTATAGAGGAAATACACTACCTTACTAAAGCAATATAACTCTTGTGGTTGTAATCAGTTAACATTTCTCTCTGACAATGTCTGTTTATTTGCGTGTTTGCATGTCACAGTATCAAATGTAGTAGATGGGCAGGTTTTTGTGAGGGCTAGATGCTACGCATCACAGAGGAAAAACGAGGATTCTCACAAGCTAGAGGTTTGACCACTGAGTGCACAAGTTCCCTGTGCTTCTTACTGCCGTTGCAGTACTGTTCACTCGCTGCCGAGTTTCTGCACAGCTACAGAGTAGATAGAAAGGTTCTCACACGCACTCTTTTGTTTGTGTAGCCTTGCTGGCCACAGGAGTGCTGTGGTTTATATTGTTTTGATTAAAGAGTAACAATGGGTGTTTTCCAGCATAAGTCTGGAAATCTAACTTAATGATGTGCAGGAGCTTTGACACAGCTCTTTCATTCCATAAGCTATAAATCTCTTCTGCTGTTTCAACCCTTTCCTTAAACTGTTACTTCCGTTTACCATTGACAGTGATGTACTTTTATGAACAGTGATGTCATGTACACCATGCTTATTAGTATTTCCCTGTTTTTTCTTTTGGTGTATAGATATCACTTGCCGCTGCAAGAAGAAGAGGTCGCTGCTTGCGCCATTTTTTAAAAACCAGCGGAAGTAAAGACACCCTACGATTACGTATTTCCGGTCAAAAATGTGGAAGAGAACTGCATTTCCCACAATCCCTTGCACACGCCTCGGAGCCGCGTCACAATAAAGGGTTCAGCGCGTTCCGGAACGAACTATGAAAAAATCGATGGGAAAATCTCAATAAATGGCTGTATTGTGAGTGGAACGCTGGTTGTTGTGGTTATTTATCAGCTAAAATATGCGTTTTGTCTGTAATAAAGGGGATGTTTTGACGGAAACGGAGCCTTTTAGCGAGTAATGGCGCTTACAAACAGTGTGCGTGTTTACATCGCAAAAAATGTCATTTATGCTTTTTTATGCATTTACTTCTGTTTTTGTGCACGTAATATCTCACAAATACATTCACATACAGAGGGATCTATTCTCGCCTTGATCGCGCCACTGAAAATATTGTGCGTCATTAATAAGCGTCTGTGTGAAACACAAGCGGCGTATGCTGTAGCGATTTAAATGGCAAACGAATCTTCGATTCTAGAAAAATTGCCTCGACCATTTTTTGTAATCGAATTATTCGAGTTATTCGAATAATCGTTTCAGCTCTACTCTGAGTATTATAGGTCTATCAGTGTGTACCTTTGAGTAGGAAACTAGTGGCTTGACACTTAGGTACACACTGATGTAGATGTAAATGAGAGGAAAACACCAGGCTCTGATTTTCGGTGTGTAAATATGATTTGCAGGGAACCGAGCCACTGAGGATGCAGAAGTCAGTGTTTTTCAAGTGCTGGTTTCAAAACTAGATAAATGGGGTAGATTGCTTTCTAAACCAATATGTGGACAACAATGATCTGCAGGGTGTTGAACCCTAATGGGGTCGAAGCAGCCGAAAGATGAAGAAGAAGAAGAAGAAAAACTGTGATTTCTAGGCAGAAAATCTTCAAAGAAGCTGGGAGAGTAAGCAATATTTTTGATTTGGCCAGAAGGGCAGATTCAGTCATGACTAGACTGGTGGGGAACGAAAAGGAATAGGGGGACATAACTAACACCATGGCTGACCCTTGTACAGTGGAAAATCAAAGTGTTCTAGAAGAGTGCTGTACCATGTGTGCCAGCACAGTATAGGTCCAATATGGCAAGGTTCCTGTATTCCACTGGAAAAGCACCATTGAAGCACTGCAGGATGTCACCCCTCTTCCTGTCAACCTCACCCCTCCTCCTGCCCCTAGAAATCTCTACTCTCTTTTTTCATTCATCCCTCTCTCTTGTCATCACCTATTCAGGCCTTACTCAAATCATTCCCTTTCATCCTTTTATCCACTGACTTGCCTCTCGCTATTTCTCTCCTAGACAGAAGCACTCTCTCTCTCTCCATCTCTCTCTCTCTCTCTCTCTGTATTTCTGTCTTTCTTCAGGGAAGGACAAGTCAGACGACAGGCTGCGAGAGCAAATGCTTTTAAAACAACCTCGCCCTAACCTGCCGTCTTTTGCCAAATGATGCAGAAAACGCAGGTAGTTTGTAAGAGAGCCTCTCCAATGACCTGGCTGGACAATAGGTGACTGGAAGGTAGAACATTTACTCACTGTTACCATGGAAATAAAGGGCTCTGCAGAAAATGGCCCTTCCTTTCCTTGCTCAGGCGCTTATAAATGAGTTTTTAAATATGTTTATCTCCACGAAACTACTGGATTTATCGACTGTTCTGTTTAATACACAACTACAAGGTGATCGGCAAAGCGTGAAATGGTAAATAATCAGAATTTTTACATAACAGTCTGGCTTTAAGGGCTCCAAGAGAACTGGGAGGGGCTCTGCTCCAGAGAGGAGGAGCGGTAAGGGCTCAGCACTCTGCTTTCATTTGAAAGGAGATTCACTATCTATGGTTTTGTAATGCAACTTGCAGAGCTGTCTTACACACAAACGAGAACACAATACACAAACCATGACCTAGAGTAACTCCCTGACATCCAAGCAGGAAACACAACACACACAGGTTGTTCACTAGGACCTTGAGTAACAGACCGACTCACACAGAGACACCAGGAAGAATGAAAATACAGTTACACCCTCCTAAAAAATGAGCGGCAACAGAGTCATGTGAATTACAACCCATGAAATTATCTGCAGCAGCACATGGCCAGAAGCACAATCCAAATTACTTCTGCTCACTAGTTTGCTAAAGATTCAAAGGGCCAAGCTCCTTTACTATTCAATATCTTCAGCACTCACCAGGACTCAGTAGATCACAAAGAGACTGTACATTATTTATCAAGTCTCCCACAGCGAGACTGCTGATGGGGCATTATGACGTCTAAGTTCAGATAAATGTGTTTATTATGAAGTAATTACCAAAGACTGATCTCAGATATAAGCCTTTACTCCAGGAATTGTGTTACCTACCCACCACTACACAGTTCTGCTGGTAGAAGATTACATTTTAATAAACAAATAAATTATACATGTTTCTTTTTCTTTTCTAGGCCCCCAAAGTGCTTTCCAGAGTCACTGTTTTTCCACTTCATCCAGAGCCAATGTGCACTGGGGCTTTTGGATCCACACAGACCACAGGATGATGCCCCCTGTTGTGCCCACCAATAAATAAAACACACCTAACAGCAACCATGTAAACGGATAGGGAGTGGTCTATCTGTAAAGAAAGGTCATGGTTCAGTTAGCATTATGGAGTTCTGTCCAATGTGATTTAAGCAACAACAATTTCAAAAGAATAAGATTTCTTTTCATTTATTTTAAATAAGTGGCAGTAAAAGTTACTATCTACCATCCCCTGCGGTAATCTAGTTAATAAAATACAGCCTGTAGTGGATTAAGCAGGAAACGCACAACACACACACTATTATATATATATTAATGTATGGCTGATAAAAGACGACAAATTGCAAATTAAAACAATGATTTGGATTCGGCACTGATGATTTGGATTCAGTGATCCACTGGGTACCTAAAAAAATTCTCTCCAGTTGATTTAAATGAAGCAAATAGGTATTCTAGCTCATCTGTGACTTTAAACTTTCCATAGATTGACTGATTTTGTAAGACGTCAGTGAACTCGGGCAGATAAACTGCTAGCGGCTTAGTTAAGATTTCTGTGGTGAACTCAAGCTTGTAAATTGTGTTCCGTGTTACATTAATCAATCGTTTGACTGCACATTCATTGCAAATTCTGGGTACCACTGCATAAATAGCATGTAACTGTCAGTACAAATAGAAGATGAGATACCTATGAACATACATATTACATTAAAAGAATAAATTATGGTGGACCAAATCTACATCAAACATGCACATTGATCATGCAAAAAGGTGTTCATTTCATGTATCTGTCTGTGTACACTCACCGTCTGTGGGGGAGGTTTTCAATCTGTGACAAAGTCCCTCAATGTTACCAAAGGTCTCTTGAATCTTCTGGACTGCCTCTGCTCCCCGAAACTCCATCAGAGTCCGCAGCTCCTCCAGAGACAGCCCAAAATGGCCTTCACACCTCCCATCCATTGCCTGCTTGTTAGGCTTAAACTCCACCGAGCTGTTGCCCAAGTCTCCCATGATGCATCCACCTGTGCTGCTACAGTTATCCTGTTCCTGGCCCAGCCCTCTTTGGCTCTATGTGAAGTTCTCCATGCTGGGAAAGAACTGGTCGGATTGTCTTAGACTGCTTATTTTAGAATGCATCAATGTACTGGAGCTCCTCTCAAAAATCCCCCTTCACCAAAAACATCAATGTGCAAAGAGCTGGCCATTACATCAATCCGTTCCTCCGCAAATTTGGCTGAGGACAGTCCTACTGATTTCAAGTATGAAATAGGCCAGACTTGGTGTACAGATGGCAACAGCATGTAAACTAAAAGAAAAAAGCAGAAATGTACACTTACATTTTTAAATCCATGCTCCAAAATCTCTACAATGAGGAGGAAAGTGCAAACAAAAAGCAGAGAAAACTTCACATAAAGTGTGACACTTGACCTCCTCTGTTCTAATATTAACAACAGCAATTTCATAACGAAGCTGGTTAAAGGGACACAGGGCCCAAAGGAGCTAATGTGGTCTAACAATAAATGAAAGCTATGAGGACTTACTTATACCGAGAGGGATTACTCATGCGCTAATTGGGGTTAGCCACATTAATGTCTTTGGGCCCATTTTGTAATCTCTAAGGTGGTCAAACAAATCTACATTGAATCTGTTTTTATGTCTGCAAAGCAAAGACATCTCTTCTTATTGTAGTAATGAAGCTGAAAGAGCTATTGCTTTTCCACTGCACGATTTGCATGATGCACAGTGCCAAACAAATGCACATATGAACTCTATTACTAATAGACATATCAACCTCATTATCAAATCTCCATACAGTCTGGTGTAAAATAGATAGTATTAATTAGTACATTACAGCATATATTAACGTAGCTCACATGGCAATCTTATGGTTGTTTTTCTACGGCATCATGGTCAAACATGCTTTAGTCATCTATTCTGATACTAATCTTAATTAAGTGCGGATGTGATTTGTGTCATGTTACCTAATGCAATAGCACTGGTTGTCCTGAGCATAGCACAGCGCTGCTGTAATCCTTTTGAAGCATTCTATCCTTAAATACTTTGTGGCCAAATGTGTGGTGCGTAATTGTGTAGCCTATTTCTTTATAATGCCGGTATGTGCATAGTGCAGGGAAAAAACATAAACAGGCAGGAGTGCTGAAGAGAGACTCGTGCTGGGAAAGAGAGATACTGTACTAGGGTTGGTGGTGGTCTAGTGGTACAATAATGAGTTTGGTGTTTTGTCCTACCACCAGCACTACCACCACTGAACACCTAAGCGAGACTCTTAAGCCCAAATTGCTTCAGGAAGACTGCCCCTGTAATCAGAGGTAAGGAACGTCCACAAATGCAGTTCTTCTGACTCATCCTGTGGAATCAGCATAGAGTACACTGAAGTATTTTGGAGGAAGCTAAATAATAAGATTTAAGATTTTCTTTATTAAAAACCACTCTAGTTTATTAAAATCTACGTCTAGTTCAGCACATCATTACAGGGTAAACCGCGTTGGCGCCAAACAGCATTGTGGGATATGTAGTTCTAGTGCAAACCCCACAGACATGTTAATCTCTCAGATTCAGATTAATGGAGGAGAAAACGCGTCTCTGTCCCGCCTGAGCGACTTCCTCCCGATGCCGTGTCGTTACGCAGCGGCCAGAAGGCGCCTCCTCTCCCGCTAAATCTCGCGTCCTCTCCCGGTAACCTTCAGGAATCCGCCGTTCACCTTGCCCGCTCTCCTCACTCACTGCCCGGTGCTGTCATTTTGTGCATTTTCAATTTAATCCCATCTTGATTTGGCATGAAGATGACAGGAATGGAAATGGACATGACGGGCTTTCGGCGGGGATTAAAGAGACACTCCACCCAAACGCGCAAACCTCGCTAACAGTGACTGCGCTCCAGCGGGGCAAGAAGCGCAGCTGTAGCTCTGCTGCTTGCCCTATTGACTTTTACACATTGTTAGCCACGTTAGCGCCTTTGACTTGATTATCCCTTTAATGTGAGAGATCGCGTGCCACAAAAACCAAATACATTAATAATGATATTATTTTCCAGTCAAATAACTGAAACGATTTTTAAAGTTATGCATTAAACGGCTTCAAACTTGTTCCAAACCAACCGAGCGCGAATATGTCTCTTATTTACTGTATTTATGCGGCTATGTAAAAAAAAAAAAAACACGTTAAATATACATGTTTGTTTCTGATTTTATCGAAAAGTATGTTTTTCCGTGTCTGGTAACATTAGACTATATTAGACTATAATGCATTTCGCGAAACCTCAGTAAATTCTCATTTAACACATACAGTGTGATGTTTATAATACGTATGTTGCAAAAATGAAATTTGTCAGTGTCCAAAGAAAACATACAAATACATAATAAACACATATGACCAAATGCCGAAATGTTTTTGGTCATTTTTCTACTTGTTGACTACGCTACAGCGATGCTGTTCATAATTCCCCTTTAATCCCGCGACTTGATCGTGATAATAGCGCGTTTTTTCTTACGCAAACGGATGGAAGTGACACGAAACACATTATTGAAATATGCACAGAAAAATGCTGCATGAATTTGTTGAGGTAAAAATGTCAATGTGGTGGTGCTGTGTGAATGTGGAGCGTTTTTACTCACCGGGTAGGCCATGCTCCAAGGACGTTTACCGCTGGGTGAAAACCACACACACACACACACACACACACACAGAGAGCGAGAGAGCGAGCGAGAGAGAGAGAGAGAGAGAGAGAGAGCGCTTTAAACCGTTCCCTGTTGCTGAATCCCGGGCCTGTGCTCGGTACTCCGGTGTTTTATTCCCGAGGGTGGAGAATAAAACAGGGTGATGGAGGAGGAGAAGTGGCGCTCTACATGATGGAGGCACGCAGAGGAAGAGAGCAACACGGACATGACGGCAGCATCCGAGGAGCGGGAAGACAGGAGGGAGGGAGGGATGCTGCGCTCCGGGGAGATCTCTCTCTTTCTCTCTGAATCTCTCTCTGTGTATCACGCACGCACGCAATCTTACACACAAGCACACACACACACACACACGCACTCTCCTCAGCTGCCACTGTAGTCATGTTAGTGTTGGATGGGGCAGTGTATTCTGTAGGTGAAGGAATCACGAGGAGTGTCGTAATACATATGGGAATATTTGGGGTAAACGTTAGTACGTTTGGAGCTTCTCAGGGGAAGAAGAATATTAATTTAAAATGGCGATGATGGTGGTGGTGGTGATGATGATGATGATGATGATGATGACGACGACGGCGATGATGATGATGATGATGATGATGATTGTCGTGGTGGTTTTGATGACGATGAAGAAGGAGGCGAGGATGATAATGAAAGTGATGATCCGAAGTAACGATGATGATGGAGATACCGATTTAGTTTTTTTTTTTTTTTTTTAAGGAAGCAGTGTAGTAGCACCGATGCATAAATAGATCAGCCAAATTCATTCTTGAGCAGAATCTTGTTTACTGAAACATATATAAATAAATAAATCCAGTTTACTCACTACGTCTCTCTGTGTTTGTGTGTGTGTGTGTGTGTGTATGCGCAGTTATGACCTTCATCTTCATCACTGTGTCTACGCATCGTGTGTGTGAGTGTACATGTGGCGCTCTGGGGCCCACTGTGTTCTACTTCAGCAGGGCGAGAGTTGACCCGCACCAGAGTCCCGCTACGTGCCGCTAATGACAACATTCCGCTTCATTCTCTCCCAAATCCTAGTGCCCCCGATGCCCCCCTCTGGTTAGCAGCGGAACTGCAGAAAGGCATTCTGCGTCAGACAGGGTTAATGTAAAACACTGCAATACTGCAATACTTCAAGTATAATATATCTGACAGCCAAATTTTCAACTTGAGGTTTTAGAGTCAAGCAAAGACACGTGGAGAACATCAAGTGTTTGCTTAAACACACAAACGCATAGACATTACTGTTTTCTAGAGGTTTCAGTCAACAGTAATTGTAGTTTCTTTGTACGTCTGGTCTGTTGTAATGAAGAATTTGAGGAAATAAAGCAAAGTTGAATTTGAGGAGGGAAAAAGAGTCATGAGTCTTTAAGTAAGAGTCTTTAGGCAAGAACCTTAAAGATATCAATATGTTACAAACCTATCTATCTAGATAGATACACCATGGATAAATAAACAAAACTGGTTCTGAAAGTAAACTACAACGCCACATTTTGTTTTGATTTTGAACTAAAACAAACAGTATCACATCTGCATCTACTTTTATTTTAAAATTCCATTTAGCTCTCAGTTGCTTGTCTCCAAATTAATATAATTGACTGAAGAAAACCTGAAAGGACCTTTCATCCTGTATACTGTTCTACATCAATGAGTTTATATTAGAAACTGCAAGTTTGAATGGTTTAGTGTTTCTAATCCCCTGACGTAATCTGTCTTCCCCCACCCCTCAAACTCACTGAACCCCTAAAAAACAAAAAAAAAGGCCAAAGTTCACTTTTTATCCGTTTCAATAACAAACAAGTGGGCAACAAAGCAAATCCTTCTCATTTTTTCCTCACACACTCACACACCATGGATATGTTCTCATTTCTTTTTCACAGTTTCCCCCAGGCGTTCTGATTTGGGAGCCTGTTCACATTCACCAGCGCAGAGTTACTCACAGGCTTCACTATCCTCACGCTTCAGGTACAGTGTTTAATAATCATACGTCTGTGTAGCTTATTACATATCCTTTTACATTGTAACAAAGACCGTAATGACAAGAATACAGTAAATGTAATGCCGTTCACAGCCATCAGACATCTGAAGTAGGCAGAATTCAGTAGTTTATATGATCCTTAAAAACAAGATTAGAGTGTTAAAGTGGACCAGAGAGACTGTGAAGGGATATGTGAACAAAAGATCATTAGGAGAGTTTAAATCTGCACTTTAAATGACAAAGCATAATCCAGTTAATTCTAGAAATGTGTTAGTAACTATGTTATGGATTTCTATTAAGTTACATTTAAGTTACATTTAGTCCATTTTTCTGCTTTTAAGAAATCTCTCATTTCTATGTAAAAAAAAAAAAGCAAGAATAGTTACTGTTGGCTCATAACATATTCAGGTGCATCAGGAACAAAGTACTATCGCCAAAACCTGGGTTTTTGAGGTAAAAAGCATTGTAAATAATGAATTATTTTCCAAAAAGTGGCGCATCTACCTTTTACATACCCGTATACATACTTTGATGTTTCTGGCATTTGATTGATGCTGTAAACATCAAGCAACCAGACAGCACATTTAACAAAATGACTTCATACCTAGTCTACTTTTTTGAGTGAAACGGAAGCCTGGCAGTTCTCAATTCTGGTTGCTGTGGCCCGTTACTCTGTAGACAAGAGTATTCAGATAATGCGTAACGTAAGACCGTTTGGACTGCGGCAGGAAACACTAAATCTGTGCAGTGTAGACTGCAAGGACTAGAACTTTGAATCATCGATCTAAACAGATTTGTTCTTATCTGTTAAAATTTGGCCATACACAAACAAAAGCTGCTCTGGTGTTTAAACTAGAAACAATTAACCTCTTATTCTGAAATCCAGTGGTTTACATAATAGGGCTATGTTTTTAAACACAACATAGTTAAGGCGGTAACACTTTACAATACTGGTCCACAAATAAGTATATACTAATAGGTTAACTAATGCCTAAGTAACCATGAGTTAATGCATTTACTAACTATTCACATATCAGGATATACTGAAGCATGTACCTTAACACCCAATGGAGTCATACATGATTAAGCATGACAAAATGTTGTTGTTACCTATTAACACATTTCAGACCAGATTAATTAATTGCACAGTAATTAATAGCATACTCTCTCTTGCTCTGTTGTTTTACGTAAGTTCAATGTGAAGACAATGATCAACAATTTCAGAGAGCTTTTCAGCAGATGTCATACCTCTTTGAGGGTGTTACTACACCAACACACTTGGTACTCAACACTTAACAGTTCCACATCAGCTACATGGAACAGTGCAAATCATTCTCTGAGCAGTTCCATAATGAAATGTCTGCTTTAAGTCAAACTATAGTCAACTGTACACAACACAGAAAACAGCCACCTCTAGAGCAAGAGACGGTATGCTATTAATTACTGTATTAATTAATTACTGTGCAATTAATTAATCTGGTCTGAAATGTGTTAATAGGTAACAACAACATTTTGTCATGCTTAATCATGTATGACTTCATTGGGTGTTAAGGTACATGCTTCAGTATATCCTGATGTGTGAATAGTTAGTAAATGCATTAACTCATGGTTACTTAGGCATTAGTTCAGCTATTAGTATATGCTTACTTGTGGACCAGTATTGTAGTGTTACCGTTAAGGCCATGATGCCTTATATTTCATAAGTGAAACATGAAAACAGCCACTTTCTAAAAGAAGAAATTTGCCAATAATGATTAACATCATCTGCCAGATTGATATGCTGAAATGAAGTTCTTCAACATGCTAAATAATTGACCTATATTTTATATTCAGACCATGTCCTTCCACTCCATAATTTTCCTGCTTCTTGCTGCTCTCTTATGGACTCCTCTCATGAAGGCAGGCAGGATCCTTGTGTACCCTGTGGATGGAAGTCACTGGCTCAACATGAACATTCTGCTGCAGGAGCTGCACCAGCGGGGTCACATTCTGACTGTGATCCGCTCCTCCACCAGTTGGTATGTCCAGGAGAACACTCCTCACTACACATGCTTAACTATCCCTGTTCCTCATATCAGCCACCTAGAGAACCCAGAATACATGGCGTCTTTTCTGAAGAGGAACATTGACATAATGAGGGGTAAAGGGTCCATTTTGTCCTTTATAGCTTTACAGCAAGAGACAATTAATCTGCTGGAGGAGGCTCACAGAACGAGTGCTGAGATGGTGAGGATCATTTTAGAGGACAAAGGACTAATAAAGAAACTAAGAGATGCCAGTTATGACTTGTTTCTTACTGATCCTGGCTTTGGAGGCGGGGTCATATTGGGAGCGTACCTGGGTCTACCCATGGTGCTCAATGTCCGCTGGATCACAAATGGCGAGGGACATTTTGCAATTGCACCTTCTCCCCTTTCCTACATCCCAACCATTGGATCCAGGGTCACAGACAAAATGACATTTCAGAACAGACTAAAGAACATTCTGCATTATGCAATTGGTCAGTATATTGACCACATAATCACCAGGCCCCTTTATCAGGGTACTATCACCAAGTTCTTACATCCAGACGTCAACGTCTACTCACTCATCCAGGGGGCGAACCTGTGGCTTATGCGCATTGATTTTGTTTTCGAGTTCCCTCGGCCGACGATGCCAAATGTGGTCTACATGGGGGGCTTCCAGTGTAAGCCTTCCAAACCTTTGCCTGCTGACCTGGAGAGATTTGTGCAGAGCTCAGGGCAGCATGGAGTAGTGGTCATGTCTTTGGGAACTCTGCTTGGAAACCTGGGAAGTAAACTATCAGAGATTGTCGCCGCAGCATTTGCTCGCTTACCGCAGAAGGTGGTGTGGAGGAACATTGGGCCAAAACCTTCGACGCTGGGTAATAACACTTTGATAGTTGACTGGCTACCTCAGAATGACCTTCTGGGACATCCAAAAACCAAGGTCTTTGTCACACACGGTGGTACCAATGGGATTTATGAAGCCATCTACCATGGCGTTCCAGTTCTGGGAATACCACTCCTCTTTGACCAGTTTGACAACATGGCACGTCTTGAGGCCAGGGGAGTAGCTAAGGTGTTGGAAGTTTCATCATTGGATGTAGACATGCTGACACAAGCTTTAAAGGACATCTTAGATGAAAAGCAACCCTTTAGGGATAACATGCATAGGATGTCAAGGCTGCATCATGATACGCCACTCAAGTCAATGGACACTGCCATCTTCTGGCTGGAGTATGTCATGAGGCATAATGGGGCAGCACATTTGATTACCAAGTCATACAAGCTGCCCTGGTATGCCTACTACAATGTGGATGTGTTGGTGATGATACTAGGTGTGGTTAGTGTCCTCTGTTTGCTCTTTGTTATGTCTTGCAGTGTTTTGTTCAAACTGCTAAAAAGAAAGAAAAAAGTCAAGCAGCAATAAGAAAATACAAACACGTTTAATTGTACCCTTAAGACAAAGTTGTCTTATAGTGTCAAGGTGTGGAGATTTTCTGTTAGGCTACAATTTATAGTAGACTTTTACAGTTGCACCTCTTTTTACTGTAAAAAGCTCAAGATCTTTTCTAAACTACAAATGGAAGACACCTTGTTCAATGATTTTAATAATTTGTTTTTATTGATTTTTTTTTACACTGAATGAATCAGCCAACTATAATACATGTGAATGTATCACTGAACACAACAGCCGCCATGGTGAATAAAAATAAACCTATTCATAATTTCAAACTGTGATCGTGGCACATTAATGCCACTTGCTCCTACATTTTTGGAATGGTGAAATACTGAAGTACAAAAACATATGTACTGCATCTTCATCAGCTGATTTGAGAAAATCTTGCCAAAACACAGCACTCTCAATCGCTTTCTCTATGAAAACCAAAGCAGAAAAAAGGTTAGAAACTTGAAAAACACAGCTCATTGTTCATTGTGATGTTTGCAGGGATCAGAGTCATACACATGCAAGTTTTATGAACAAACACTCGAAATACAACTGAACACAACAGAACAGATAACCTATATAATAGATACCAATTTAGTAACTTTGTTCAATTCCATTAGGAAAACCTTGCAAGAGAACTCTTCTGCTTTTAGGGCGATGACAGCAGCAGTTACACTCACCCATAGATGACCACCATGAAGATCTGTGCTATTGTGTTCAAACACAGAGAGCAGAATTAAACCAGTTCCTAACTAGAGTGACTTTATGGGTAACTAGGAGAGGAGAGCCAGAGTGTGCAATTAAACTGAGAGAGAGGAGTGTTTGTGAGTAGCTTTGGTATTTTGTAACTATCTTCCTAAAGTTCTTAAGCAGTGGTTCTCTGATCCAGCACCTGGAGGCCTTTACACTGCATCTAGTTCTATTATTCCTGTGTTCAACACACAGATTCAATCAGCTCAAAGAGCATAGAACTTACAAACCAGAACTGAACTATAACCAACTCCAACAATATGACTATACTGAATATAGTTTTGTATTGATTATTGCATTGACCAATTCACTGTTAAATACTCAGTTGAACTGACAGGGTTCACATTTTTTCATGATCAGATGTTTAATTTTTTCCAAAGGGCACAGTTTGTTGCTGATCCTTAAACCAGAAGGAGATTTCAGATGCACAGATACCAGTTTCTGTGATGATACAACAGAACTTACATAACAGAATATACAACTGAATACCTTAAATAGAGGGCCTCTAAACCATTTCTTTTTAATTGGAGCACCATAACAAGGTAGGGAGACAGGGCTTAGCACTTGCCAAATGTGGCAAAACACGACCTGGAAAATACTGTGCAGACTTAAAGCACAAGCTTCATGCTAACTAGCAGGAAATCTTACAAATATCAAACTGCATTTCTGATAATCAAGTTAATGTACCCCACAGAATCTTTGCAAATCCTCATGCAATAACTGCACTCCGGCTGCCCGTCATCCACCCTCGGGAAGTCATTTTCATTAGAAAGCAATGTCTATAAGTGAGGTTGGTCATGTTCAAAATCTGGTACGAAATTGGCACAAAGCATGAAAGCAAACCAATGAGGGAAAAAGTAACAGTCTGCGTGTTGAAATTATTTGGCCCAAAACCATTTTTCCACACTGGCATTAGCAGCATATGACCTCCATATTGGTTTCTAATTGGCCAACTCCATCCTTACTTTTACAAACCAGTCGGATTTCTGCAGTCAAGCCATGAGTTTAAACGCTCAATTGCATTTGTATTTCACTGGAACTGTCTCTGCCAATTTTGATATTAATACCACAGCCAATGAGGAGACAAGACACCTGCTAGAAGACCTTGAGGTGAACCTTGTTGGTGTGAAAAGGTGATCAGAGTTGAACTGCAATGGTCAGAGGTATAATGACAGCTAATGGGTTTTAGTCATCATTCTTTAGACGCATCAGACCTCTCAGGAAGTTGGATGGTAACTTAATTTAGGAATTCAACATCAACTAGAGCCCTGTTGTAATCCAGCCCACACCACTGCAGGACATAACAGCATTTTCTCCCAAAGCACACACACAATTCACAGCCATAAAAAAATCTTATGTTTATGCAACAAAACTCAATGAAAATATGTACAAAAACATATGGGAACAGACAAGAAACCATTAGTGTTTTTTTTATCTAATGCGAATAGCCAAAAGAAATAAAATGCCTCCTTCATCCTCTATTTCCACTGATAATATTTATTGACACATGATGGTTTGTATACTTCAAAAAGCCCACGTGTCCCGAACATTTACTTCTCTGTCCTTCTATCGCTCCATCTCATTCTCCCTCTCATCACATTTGTTCCAACTCCATGCTCTGCTTCTAGTCCAGTTCTTTTACAGTCCTTCCTGCCCACTCAACAACAAGGTCTTTAAGCAAACACTTAAACCTTCGTCTCAACGTCCAGTCCTTCCAGTTCACACTAAGACGAGGCCGCCTCACGGCTTCCTGATCCCGCACCTCCTGCCACCAGGTTCCTCAGCAGCTTCCTCCTGCCCGCTTGGTAGTCTTCCTCATCTACGTTCACCAGCAGTTTGATGGCCTCGTGGCCCACGGCCTGCTTTAACGAGTCTGTAATGAAAACACCCTTAAGTGCCTCCAGCAGTGAGCCATTGATGTAGTCCCTCCAGAAAGCGTCCAGGTAGGTCAGCTCCGAGAATTTGATGTCGCAGATGATGGAGCCGAGGTCTCGTGACTTTAGAATGGTGTTGGCCTGGTTGAAGCGCTCAAACTGCCTCTCTAGCGCCTCCTGCTTGTTGGAGAAGACGTTGCCCTGCAGGGCAGAGTCGTGTTGGCAGTATTCGGCCCTCACACGCAGCCGGATGTCTACAGGGGGATTATGACAAATCTGGGTTTTGATATATACATTTTTTGCCATAATAAGTAGTAAGATAAAGTTTTTACTAAAACTATTTATTTATTAGTAATATATGGTACAGAGAATCTGATTCATCTGTTTCTTACAGAAATGCACATCATTTTTCAATATACTGTATATTTCGTTACATTCGCCTCATGAACATTTTGAGACACACAGCATTTACCATACCATGAAAGTCAAATAAACAGCAGAAAGTAATCATAACAACAGCAATATTAGGGTTCCCTCTGAATATGAATCACTATGTGTACAATTTGTGTATGTGTGTGTGAGCTTTTGTGTTGTCATACCACAGGTCTGCTTCTCTCTGCAGTCAGCAGTGCTGTGAGCTCTCTTCCTCTTCCTGTTAGGGGTGGGTGGGGCAGGTTTTGCACGGGCTGGACACATTTGGGGTTCTGGTGGGGGGCAGCAGATCATGGGCTGGGGTCCTGAGAGACAAAACAACAACTCAGAGCCTGAAAACTGAATTTCAATCATCAATATGCACAAACTGTGGACAGACCTGAATATACTTATGCAGATTCATTAAAGATTTAACGTCTTATGACAAATATACTATAAATAGCCAGCTAGTGCCAAGGAATTAATTTTAGCTCTTGAAGTTAGTAGCAGATATAAGTCAAACTCTTCAACATGTGATCAGCCATTTTAAGAATCTTTATATAGCTGGATTGGTCTCTCGGGATAGTCATCATGCTACTAAGAGAAGGACAAGTCTGTTAAGCTGCAAGGAGAGCAAAGGATGGGGACAGTCATACTATCTACAGTTCAGTCTAGAAAATCCATCTGAATCTTAGCAGGTTTGGTCCTGGCCAGTACAAGTGGTTTAAGTTGGTTCCTGCTTTTAGATTTGTTGATGGGTCCACACTTCTTGTGGCAAGAGTAGACCCAAGTGTCCCAGTGCCGTGACGGGAACTATGTTGTAAAGAGGCGTAAAAGCAAGGTCCTGACTCCTCTGAGCTTGGCATCTTTCTAAAGGAGTAGGGGTGGAACCCTGATGGCCTGCTAAAATCACCCACCATGACCCTTTCAAATCTTGTCTCAATCATCGACTATCTGAATGTTCTCCTGCTCCTTCATCAGTTGTAGATTTTGTTCTTACATAGCTACAAATGTTAAATAAGAAAACATTGGTTAACATCAGTATTTTTGAGAAAACTGTGTGAAGGAATTTTAAGAACAAATTTCTCTTTCAGGAAGCCTACTGACTTGCTTTAGGGGTCTACAAAGCTCAACCACTTTGGAGTGGTAACAACTTTGTGCTATTTCAAAGATTTTCTTACCATTAATAAATATATATTTTATATTATTACATACGATTTCAGGACACCTTATACACCCCACTCCCCCTGCATATGCCCACACTGACCCACACCCACCTGCTCGCCTGTGGGCTGAGGCATGCTGGCTCTCTGTGCCATTTCCTCTGGGGGAAATGTACCGTACAGACGTCTCCTCCAAATACTTATCCACTGGATCTGGACAAACTGCATCACATAACACATTTTAACACACAGCTGTCAGATTCCTTAACCCCATGCAACCACCACCATATACCATGCATTCAGTGGTTCCCAAAGCAGGGGGCATGACAATGCAAATGAATGACACTGAAAATGAACTAACCAGGGCAGTCTCACAGCTGTCACCTGAATTGACCAAAGTTTCAAGTTTCAGGTTTTCTGTCAAGCAGCATGTAAGGTTTTAAAAGTCATTTTTGTGGAGAGAGGCAATTTTGAGGTACCTCCAGTGCAGGTGTTAATCTAACTCCTACACTGGCTACATTTCCACTGCTTTCACCTAGTTTTGAGACAGACTGATAGAAGAAGCGTGGCGAGTATCTGTAGAAAAATGTTTGGGAACCACCACCTTAATTCATTACTGCACAAGCAAGTCTCCACTGTGCCATATCTTGCTTCCTTACCCGTCTGTCTCTTGCGCAGCGTGACATAAGGCAGCAGGTCATGTCTGGTGATGATGCGGAGCAGCTGCAGAATGTGCCGGAAGTTCGTCTCGTCGCACCTCCCCTGGCGCTCTAAGGCTAAGAGGAAATCCTTCCCGCTCCGGATGCCCCCGCGCTCGTACTCATCAATGACGTCCACGAACAGAAAGGAGAGCACGCGCACGTCCCGGTGAGTCAGGTGGGTGCCCACGATGTCAAACATGCGATGTAGTGAGTAGAGGCCGTAGGCATCGTCCACTGCCTCCTCCGGCCAAGGCTCGGACCGGCCATACACACCTTTCCTGGAAGTGGAGGAGCTTCCACAAGAGGACGAGCTCGCTCGGCTTGACAAAGAAGACTGAGAGCTGCCGTGAGTCGCCACAGACGAAGACGCGGCCGGCCAACCTCTACGTGAGGAGGCGGCGGAGGAGGAAGAGGAAGCTCCAGAGCGCAGGGAGGAGTTGTTGCTCCGCCTTCCATGGCTCAGTGAGGAGTTCTGTGGTGCGAGGAGGGGAGGGTTGGCATTCCCACGGTGCTGTGAGGTCATCACTCTGCGCCAAGCGGCAGGGTGAAGAGAGGGACGATCGGATAGGGGATTTCCTCTTGCTGATGTTTTATGGGACTGGTTGTTACACACGCAGTCTGACACTCCCACCTCCGGCTTCTCTCTTGTGGAGAGCAACAGACACCATGTGTAAGTATTACAACAAACTGTCTAAGCAAAGTGCACTGTTGACTGTTCACCAAGCCTATTGCTCAACCCTGCTCAACCTTTTTTAGTCTGGATCAAGTGAATAGTATCAGGTTCACAGAAAAGTAAGCACCAACAAAATCCAATAAGGAAATTAAACTCAAGTGTGATGTCTCGGTTTCTACAGTCATTAGGGGTGTAAATCACAAGTGTGATATGGTATTATATTCAATCTGATTCAAAGGACATCCATTTGACATCTGCCGATAGCCGAAGTCTGGAGCCAGCAAATTATATTCCTGAGCTATCTTCATTCCTGAGCACTATTAGACAATATGCTTTTGGGAAACACACCCCTGAATCGCACACACAAGTAGGTTAGCGCTCCCCAAATCACATATAGAAAATCTTCTCTTTGGATCGATGCTATGGATGAATTGATCACTGAATCTATGTATCATTACACTCCTAACAATTATGGCCAACAATATGGCACCTCCTATGCTCCTTTACCTGCAGAAAACTGTTGGAAACACAAATGTTTTAATACTGCTTATTTCTTTTTGGAACACAAAGTTAAACCTAGTATTACACCACACAAAACACTAGAAATGGATTGAACAACATCACTGGTACCTTTTCAAAATTGCATGGCCTCATTCAATCTTTAGACTACCAAAGAATTTTGGTGCACAGTGTATGGCCCAGTGCCTCTAGCTGGCTTCCCTCCAGCAGGACAATGACCCAAAGCATCCTTCTAGAAATGTGTTTATACTTGGCACAGATTTAAATTACATTCAATACCAGGATTTGAGAGAAGGCAGTCAAGTTGGCAAGAAAAGAATAGCAAGTGTCTAATTTCAATGCAAATTCTTTCCCTACTAGGGATGTGCTAACAAATATTAAGTTGAAGGTGCCCATAATTTGGTCCAGGCCGTTTCTGGAATTCTTTGTGGAATGATTAAAGAAATTCTCTTTTTGTGTTAAACCTCGATGCTCTGGAAAAAGTGGTGTATATTCCAAAAGAATACGCGAAATGGTAAAGCTCTGTGTGAGGCAGCTAATGTTTGCTAGCTTGTTATGCAAACTCAATCGAAGACGAATAAACTCCGACGTGCTGCTTTAAACCTGCGGCATAACTGATTATAAAGTCATTACAATCACTGTCATTCAGATAATGAAGGAATTAAGACGTTTACAGACAGAGTAAATGACACGACGGCTGAGCTACGTCCCAAACGGCACCCAAGCTTTTAAAAACATGTGGCAAAGGGACACCGCCGCTTTAAAGTCGCGCTCCGTCCACACGTGCTAATTATGAATGGAAGCCAACGGGGACTTTTAGCATATTAGTCCGGTCGCGGATGCACGGATTGGGACGGAGCCGCGCTCTGCACTGGCCGACTGAGTTACAGCGGCTCCGTTAGCATGGAGCAATGCTAAGATAACGGCAGGGTCTGAAGGTAGGATTAGCGTAGCCAGCTAGCAGCAGTATAAACATTCAGCATACCTTACCTACAGCACTTCATACATCACTTACGGCCGGCTGTGAGCGCGGACGTGAGTGTCGTGTCAATGACCAGGCCGCTGCTATGCATATCAAATGGCGGACAGTGCGCGGAATTAAAGCAATTTCTCAAAGCTAACTGGCATGTCCATTTTTGTTCTGCTAAAATGAAGGAACATCCGGGGCAGTTCGGAGCGGCGGGGAGCAACATCCGGGGGGCGGAGTTAGCGCCGCGAGTGACCACGACGGGACGCGGTGACGCTTGTCACGAACTTTAAAGAGGCACAAAAACCTCTTCTTGTTGTTACGATACACACACTAGTGCTGTAATAGTCGGTTCCGTCGGTTTCAGGATTCGGCTCCCTCTGAATCACTTACTAAACTGATCCGGGTGTGCAAATCACTTTAGTCAGTATTGCCAAATCGCTAGATGAATCGTTTGTTTTTCATAGAAGAAAGTGGATACGGGCGATTCATGACTCGCCCAGGTGAATCACCCGGATCCATTAAATAACTCACGAGTCACGAATCTGAGGTCTCCATTAACCTGAATCCATCGAGTCCTAACTACACCATGACTTAAATATAAACCTCATCACTTACATACATCTTATGATTATTTCAAACTCATTACAAGACCAATGCAGCCATAGTAGCAAGTATAGCTGCTAAAATGTCATAACTTAAATTTAACATAAAAAGTCGTAATAGTGCTCTAGAATAAAAAAAAGTCAAATGATAGTTTGGTTGCGTTTTGTGATTTCATATGAATGGTAAAGTGTCAGTGTTAAATCAGCAGATGGTACTGTCTTGTATTGATTGCTGGATCCTGAATTGAATCAAATCAAAAATGTTTTTGGAGATGTTGTGATGTTGACAGACATCAAATTGTTGGCCATTTACTTATATCATATCATAAATTTTGTGGTTTATACCTTAATTTAGGATCTCACTCATATAAAGGTCCAGTATTGAAGAATTTTCTTTAATCTCTCTATCCTCATCTGTCTCCCTTATAAAAGCTGCAATCCACACCCGTAGCAGGAGTTGTACTGAGGGATCAGAAGCACCCAAACTGGTTTCATGTGGCTTTAATTCATGAGAGTTTGTCATCCAGCAATAAATTACCATATGCAGTGAGGTCCAAAAGACAGAGAGCACTAGTGAAACTGCTTCTTGCATTTCTGTCTGAAGAAAAAAATCAACTGTGATTTACATAGAGGAGGAACAAGCCCATCTCCACTCATTCATTTAAATTTATGCCACTTATCAGATACTTTTTTGCAGCGCTCTTTCCATTTCCTAATTAAATGAACACTCTTCTTGGAGCAACTTGGGGGAAGGAGTCTTGCTCAGGCAGTGATCCAATGGTGGTAGTTCTGGAGGCAGGATAGAGACAGATTCCAACCCACAGCCTTTTGCTACAGAACCCCAAGCCATACCACTAAACCACCACCAGCCTATACTAAATATCATATTAACAAATACTCTCCTGTAGCCCTACAACATCCTAACAAACTTACATCTCAAGTAACCCCATCAGTCAAATGGAACCCATTCACTCACTGACAATCCCATCATTTCATGTCAGCATTTTCTGTAAAAAGTTGGTTTATTAAAAACTATAATTGATTTTGTATGTATTATGTTAGGATGTAAATGAACAAATACCATATTTACTTTGTGGTGTCTACAGTGTAAAATATTAAATCAACAAATTGACAAACCATTTAGTTTACATGAATGCACATTTTATTTGACTTATTGGAAAATACATCACTATTGGTTTTTCAAATTCCACAAACTTCACTGTGCTCATGTGAAAAATAAGTTATACTGTAAATAAAAAAATATTGGAAGAATATATAACAAACATTTCACACTGCTTTTAATTAGCTGCAAAAATCCAGTGAAATATTTAATTTCATGGTAATACAGAACTGAGGTAAGAATGCATTGGTTTGGACATGCAGAGGTGAGATGATGGGTATGCTGGTAAACAGATGCTGAGGATAGTTGTCTAATGCAGAACTTACAGGCATATTAATTATTCTGGAATTTGTTTGGCATTTTTCTTCTGGATCACATGGTCTCATAATACACAATGTCTGCAAACACTTTGGTTGCCTCCTCACATTCTTTGTTTTTTGCCCGGCCTGGGATCTGTTGCAAAAAACAAGACTAATTGAGTATTGGTAGTGCAGCCTCAAGTCACACATCTTATGTAGAACACTGTTGAACACTCAATCTCAAACTCACCTGGTTGCACACTGCTCTCCCATATCGCACATATGTAGCAAAGTGTTCACAGTTCAGCGAGAACAATTTATATTGAAGCTTCTTGTCCAGCAAAGCATCAAGTCGCCGCCTTATTTCGTCTGGGCTGGAAGGTTTGAGAGCGTGCCTGTTATTGCTGACTAACACATGGGCCCCTTTTGGCACATTGACCTCAGCAAGCGGCTGACGGCGGATTCTGGTTTCTCCCAGCAGAAGATCACCACACACAGGGAACACAGTTTGCAGGTAGTTTCGGAAAGTGTTCATCATCTGTGTCTCATCTGGGGTGATTGCAAATGAGTAACACAAATTGCATTAGGGAGGGACTTTTCATATAGACATGCAGAGCACAATTTTTTATATGCATGTGTAAATCTGCAGTATTATAAGTTTAGTTGCTAGTGTAATACATTCATTTATTTTAACTAGTTGGATTTTATTTGTACAACTTGTTGGAGAATAACTATATAGTCAATACGTCTACCAAATCCATTTCATGATTTCACCTTTTTTTACCACTCAATTGTCATTATACTTCTTGTCTAAGAAATACCTCTTTAGGTTATAGCTACATAGCAGTCGGCTAGCTATTTAGTTAGAACTACCTGTAACGCAAATGTATACTTGATATATGTAAATAGTAAATGTAAATAGTAATATCATTTTTGACTTGTCAAAAACTAATAATTTTGTTGACAAAACTTCATTAGCAGCAGCTAATAAACAAAATGATATTAGCCATTTAGCTATTTACTTTGTTATATACTATATATTTTCAAATTTATTTTATCAATAGGTAGCCACCAAGTTCATGTCAGGGCAGGATTTATAATTTATGTTTCAATTAAAAGGATCTGGGCTTCACTTAAGTACCAAGTTCCTTGCTGTGTGCTGTTTGGACAGTCTCTATTTGTAATCACACAGGTGTCAGCAGTATTCTTCTGAAACAGCCAAGCAAGTCTTTTAATCTTGGAATCTAGTCAAAGCAAGAAAAAAATGAACTCTCTGACATGGACTTGGTGCTCATCCTACTATATATGGGATAAATATAAAAATATGTTTACTTGCAAGATAATGAGGTAGCTCACTGGCTAGGTAGTGAGGTAGTGAGGAAAGTATAATGACCAATAAAAATGTGATATTAATGGGTCTTTTTTTTTTTAATGAGTCAGTGCAACTAACTTGTAATTACAAGAACAATTAATTCTGTCGAGTTCTTACTTTAATTTTGAGTTGGTTACTTCATTAGAATGAGTGAACACATTTTATTATGATTAGTATATATAGTATTAGTATATAAGTATTATCAGTATTGAGAATGTATTAAAGACACGTGACGCTGCCTTTAAGATGTACTGTACTGTTCTCAGACTGGGGTATCTTCTTCAAATCTGTCCTGAGATGCCCCCTTTGCTTCCAGCATGGAGCCCACCGGCGGTGTTCCTACCTGCAACTGCAAAATGTAGGACGTAGCCGTCTCCGTCGTACACGCCCCAGTGGGAATAGCCGATCGGGTAGGAGAACTCCACCAGGTCTCCCAGCTGGGCCCTGGCAGTAACCTCACTAACCTGTACATCCAGATGCAGGTCAGGTTCCAGAACGAGTTCGACAACATGCACACACCCTCATGTCATGTGGGGAACTTTTAAACTCTTATGAATACATCGGAAAGGAAAACGTCTCTTCAAATTGTTGAGAAAATAAATTTGAACTCTCACAACTAAAATGTCTTACACCCTGCAAAATGCAGCACCCAAGGAGAACAGAGGGCCCAACGTTGCCTATTATTTCATTTCAATAAGCAAAACTTGATATATATTTGGAGGTTTATTAGGTATACAGAAATGCTAAAGAAATCTTTTACAGAAAGTTTTGAATACCAAAATACAGAAAGTCACCAAACAATTATTCCAATTTTATAAAGGGAGAAGGTCAGAGCAATAACAAACATGTCGACTCACTTTTGCTCATCTGTAATTAGGATAATACACTAAAACTATCATTTTGTAGTAGAACATTTGTTATTTTTATACTGACTATCAATTTTAAATATATTTTTAGTTAACCAACCTGTTCTTGGTATTCCATCGCATGTGTGTTCGTCGCAGTTTAAAAATTAGGGCTCACAACATGTGGGCGTGATTAAAACCGCATGCCTTCGCCACTTCGGCATGACGTAGGCAGCAGGGGGCGGGGAGTGTATTCCATTATTCAAAAACAATTTTATATTGTGTTTTCCTCTAGAAATGCAGGCTGTACTTTTTGCAAATGCTAAAATCACGGTGTCATCAAATTAATCTGTAGTGAGTATTTCTATCATCATATTTTACAAAATTCGTTTATTGACAATAAACTTTCTTTAACTGTGCTTCTTAAATGCAGAAATTGTACGTTGCATCTAGCTGTAGCTATTGTGTATCTTTATATAAACAAGTAAATAAAACAAAAACAAAACAAAAGAACAAACAGGAAATGGCACTGTTCATTATGAAAGTGTACCACTCAGCAAACTGTAACTACAATGGAACTAAAAGCATAATTCATAAACAGCTAAATAAAGAACTTAAGACAATGTTAATTTAGGAGACAATTTCAATGGAGAATCACACTTTCAGTGTTTATGAGAATTGTGAAATTTACTTGTCAGACTATCTTGTGTGTTTTTTTCATCAAAAACACAAATATTTCTCCAGCTCTCTCCAGATGACTGTGTTGATATTAGCCATAAAATTCGAGGACACCTTTTTCCCGGCATAGCACCTGGCAGCCTTGTGTGCATGTGTTCGGTAGGGCTTGTGTGAGTTTGTCTGTGTGTGTGTCAACATGCACACAAGTGCCTGTGGGTTAGTGAGAGTGTGTGTGTCTGTGTATTTGTGTGTGTGTGTGTGTGTGTGTACATTCCTAAGCAGAGTGTGTCTATTTCTTGTAATTGCCGAACTGCACTGCCAACCTCTCGCTGACACAGCGGAACGTGGCTGGTTGAACCTCCCAATAGTTGATGGGATTTCCGAATAGACTGATACCATTGTAGAATGCCCTTTTCATCCCAAATCCCATAGGGCAGAAATCATCCACCCCGACTGTGCTGATGTTGTTGTAGTGGAGGTAGACTACCTGCAAGGAAAAAGTTCAGGATTGCAAAACCCAGTTAAAAAACAAAGACAAGTTCTGCAATATGGCTAGAACACAGGCCAAAACCAATAGTAATGTTCAGCCATATTTATACATACATGTATACATATAATTTGCTTACAGATTCACACAGACACACACACACACACCTGCAAATACTTCATATGGGGGAGGCCTGAGGGCACACCGCTGAGGCGGTTATTATCCAGGTGCAGTTCTCTTAGGTTGGGCAGGTAAGACAAAGCACCATGCTCAATGTGACGAATGTGATTGTGGCCAAGGCCCAGCCTAATTACAGAAACAGGGGTGAGGGAGGGAGAGAGGGAGAGAGAAAAAGAAGGATAGATTGATTTGATTGATTGATTTTAACCTGTAATTTAATATTTAACCACAAGAGGACATAATCTTCAAACTTAAACAGTCAAAAATAAGTTTCTGTGAAAATAGTGATTTCTAGGTCACTATACAGTAATTTGTTATTAACTACAGAATAATGACATCTAAGTCATTGTTAAGGTCCATCTTTTGTAAAATCATAATGGAAGTAAAATAAAGCCTTTGGGAGATAATCACATATCTTACCTTTGGAGCTGTTTGTACCGGCTCAGATCCTCCAGCTCTATGGCCTGAATCTGATTTTGATCCAGATGGAGCTCATGAAGACTGTCGGGCAGGTCTGACAAAACACAATCATATGTAACACTGAGCAAAGAAAAAAACAGGGAACAGAACCATATAAAATAGGATAGAATGGAACGATATAAACAAAAAGCTAAGAGCATTAAATTGTGCCGCATGGAACTGAACAAAGTCTAGAACAATACAGAAACAATAGAATGTGATAAATGCAATTTAGTGTTTATGATATACTAAGCTTACTATAATGTTAAATATGCAGGGTGAGTTTATTAGCAGGTTTATATGAAATATGAGAGTTGTTACCTTTTGGAACACCGGTTAGTTTGGCCTCAGAGATCCGCAGATAGTTCAGCTTGAGGCCAGTGAATGCTCCTGGTTCAAAACCACTGTTCTGGAGAGGATTACGGCCCATCTCTAGAGTTACCATCCAGAAAACACATTCTGATTATTTCCAGATTCAGATTCTTGCTTAAATGTATTAACACACGCACAAATAATGGCAGCTACTGACCAATCACATGCATGTTCCCAAGGCCTGAGAAGGTCCCAGCTGCCACCTTCCGGATTTGGTTGTCGTGGATGCGCATCTCTACGAGAGATGCAGGCAGGTTGCGTGGGATAGAGGTTAGAAGGTTATGGGAGATGTAAAGCTTCTGGATACGTTTCAATGGTAGGAAAGCCCGTGGATGAATCCTAGATATCTGATTATTCCTCAGCACCAGCGCCTGCAGCACACACACACATTCATACACACAGCAGTTGAACAGACAACATCATATAATCAGGCCTTAGGTTAAAGTAGTTCAGGATGCAAGTGTATCATTTCCACTGAAGAACATCATTCATCTTTTTAAATGTAGACAGTACAGTTGGCTGCATCATTGTCTTAAAAAACACACACACAAGACATTTGAGTTGGACTGAATCAAAAGTGTATTTGTCAGCCAACAGTACTGCCAGATTTTGACACCACCACATTTTGACCACCAAAGTCAAAGGAGGTAAGCTTTGGACAAAGTACTTTTTCAAAGACCTAGATTATTGTACATAATGGAGCCACCTGCTGGAGTTTAGTTGTCTTACAGTTTTGGTCTACCCAAATCTAGCTCATATTTATATTCACAGCATTTAGCAGATGCTCTTATCCAGAGTGACTTCCAGCTCCTAATTTCAGGGACAGACTCCCTCAGAGCAACTTAGGGTTAAGGGTCTTGCTCAGGAACTCCCTGATGTAATACTGGAAGTAGAATTTGAACCCACGAACTGTTGGTCCAGAGACAAGTAAACTGACCACTAGACATCCCTAACCACCTCATCCAGTTTTTTAACAATCTCCAAAAAACTCATCAACAAGTATACTATAGTATGTTCTTGATTTATAAAGCTAATTAAGATAAAAAATATTAGACTGGGCAGGTGATCTCAAGTTAGCATCCACTGAATTAAACTTCACCCAAAGCCCACCTCACAAACACCAATGAGACTTTTATGTATATGCATGCCATTCTACTTGTTTAGTCTCAGGGAATTGTATTTACATTCCCTCCCCCGTCTTCTCTTTTTTTATCTATAGCAGACTTTTAAGTCTTGAAAATATCTGTGTTTTAGATGTCAGTGTGTGTGATGATCATGTTCAAGGAGGTGTTAAATGAAGATGATATTGTGGATGGAGACGCACATAGAGGTTAGTGAGGCCTTTAAAATCTCCCTCTCGGATCTCTGTGATCTTGTTACACTGCAGATCCAGCAGTAATGTGTCCGATGGGATGTCATATGGTACATGAGTCAAGCCTGCAGTTCAAGACACACAAAAAATCAAATGAACAAAAATACAAACATAAGACTAAATAAACTCACACAAAACATACTGTATAAATGTATTTAAAGAGTGACAGCATTTAAAGTATTTGTTGTGTGAATATTTTCAAATTAAAACTTATTTTTCCCTATTGTATACTTCAAGCATTCATAAGAAGTTAGCAGCCTTTATGTTTCTCTTATGGCCTAAGCTCTTTGTGGCTCAAATTCTAATAAAGTTTAACTGTTATATATGGTGCAGAGAACAGCCTTTTGCCTGACTCTTTGAGTTGTTCAGCTTCACTTGTAAACTTTCAAGAAAGCAGTAATTTGGAAATGTTAGGTGATTCAAGCTCTTTGAGCTCTGTGTGTATGCCTTACTGTGTGGTGATGTGGACCAGTTTTCCCCTACGTATAATTACCATGGAGTTGGGCAACCACGGCTCCACGTAGCAGGAAAATAGCAGGATAGAGAGAGAGAGAAAGAGAAAGCAAGAGAGAAACTTTTCTCCTCTGCACATTTTCAATGTTGTTTTGTATTATAAATTGTGTGTCCTGGTAATGTTACTGAAGGAATATTTTTCCAGTCTGCTGCTTTTGAAAGGAGTACACCTCATTGTTTATGGCATATTCTCTGGTGCCTAAAGTAACTGACCCCCAGGTGTGTGTCTACACACCACATGTCATGGGTCAGGTTAGATGTGCCTCATCCTTTTCACCGCCAGTGTGTGATGTGGAGATGTGGAGGGAAAAGTCTTGTAATGCTTTCCATGCCCAGTCCAATAAACCCTTAACCCATTATGGGAAGGGCAGAGGATAAGAGAGAGATATCCTAGAGGATGACCCTAATAATCTGAACCTGTCAGTGCATTTGCTCTGTCCACAGTTATAAGTCTGATGTGAGTATGCATTCATCTGCCTCTTTATCTGATTCAAACTGTCTGATACACATCACTGATAGTGTATGTTCTCAATCATGAGTTAAGACATCAAGATTTAAGATTGCTTCTTGAACACACGTGTATAAGTACGTATAAACACACATGTATATATTATATATATATATATATATATATATATATATATATATATATATATATATATATATATATATATGAATATGATCATCTGGCTGTTATTTCCTTCTGTGGGTTGATATTTCAAGCTGGCCTTTGAGATCAAAGCCTATTAGCTAGTTGCAATAATGTTGTGGTTGTTCTTTGCTGAATTTCAGGTCTGGAAAATATTAGGAAACATTTTTGTTAAACACATTAAGAAACAAAGTGGGCCTGACTTTATGCCACTGTCCACCCACCGAGGTCAGAACACTGCACCACCTTTTGGTTACACACACAGGCAAAAGGACATGTCTTGTGCTCAGGTCCAGGAAGCTCATCAAATGCAGACCCTTCCTCCTGGTCTTTCATCATCATCATCATTAGATCCTTAACATCAATGTCCTTGCCGAAATCCCAGAACCCTCGCTGCTGGAAGGGGAGAGCGGAGGAATGCAGCAGCATGTGCGCTACAGATAGGAGGAGGATTGTCACCACAACTGTCTTCATGGTTGCTGGAGGAGATCAGGGCCAGAACTGTTAACAAGAAGAGAGAGGGATGTGAATCATGAATAACTACAAATAAGGAAAAAACAAAAACAAAAAATGTATGAAAGGGGAAAAATTGCCCCATATTGTATAGATAAAACATAAACAATATAATATATAACCAACATAACCATTTACACAGCACCACTAGGGATCTGATACTAGCAGACTGTATTCAGAAAGTCACTAATTTAATGAACTCTCTCTTGCCCAAAAGCCTTGGATCCATTTACACTACACCATTTTTTGTATCGACTGCCTCAAAATCTGCAGTCCAGAACCTACTCACTAACACTGAGGATCTAGACAAAAATTAAACTAACAGTTGCCTTTAAAAGAGTTTATTCTCATGTAGCATGAACACTATATAACAAATAAGTACACCAAACAAATAAAGGTTTGTGTTATGGTGTCATTTATTTTAATTTGTGATTTAAAAAATGAAGAACAGTTTAATCTGCTGTTTATTAATGGTGTGATGCTGTGGTGCAAGACAATCACAATTTAAGAGGGACACAAGTTACATTGCTCTTTAAGATCCAGCTTAAGAAAGAAAAAAACAGCTTTCTGAACCAGACTTCACTTCAGTAGTTCTATTTGGGAGACACGCACTGTTCCTTCAGAACACCTATGATTGTGTATTTTCTCAGCAGGGCTCGCCACAAGTCTGGCTAACCTACAAACAGTGGGGTGATAACACAGTTTGCCATAAGCCACAGCTGTGTGTTTTTTTTTCTCAGAAGAACTTTGTTTGGGTTACAGCAGGCAGGTGATGCCACAGATGCATTTTAGGAATCTGCTACTGTACATGGACACCTTTCATCTGCTTTGATGTGTGTGTGTTTGAGAACTTTATACTCTATTTGATCGGGCCAAATATCTCCTGGGGTTTAACTTGTATTACTTCCAAGTAATACTGCAGTTAAGATGAAAACTTGTTAGTTATTGAAATTAATCTTATCGTTCTAATGTTCACCTCAGCTAAATTCAAAATGCAGTGATATGGGTTCTCAAATATTCTACACTTCCACAGACCCATATGTTACAGAAATATTATATTGCCATGTAGTCTTGTACTGAATCATATATAAACTATATCTCATTGATACAATTATATTTGCAAGAACAGAGCTTCATTTTCAGCCCTCATACACATATGTTTTTGTCTGGCTGTACAGATTGTGCTAGTGCCACGTCTTGTGTATGGTCACTAACTACATCTGTCCTCCCCCATCTCGCTCTCTGTAAGTCTATATACTCCCACACTCTTAGCCACAGAGATGCAGGGAAAGCCACTTTGCTCCTTAAATGGTTTGTGGTTTGGAGAGATGATGTAGACTAGACTGATTTAACCTGTTCCCAAATGCTATAACAAGCAGGCAGGCAAGCCTTCCTAAATAACAACAATACAAGAAAATACCAGGACCTAAGTGCACACCTCAGACTGTTCTATATGTGCTGTGGTAACCTGTTTGGAGAAGAAAGAAGAAGAAAGAAAGAATCATCTTTTCTATTCAAACTCCTGCTCTCTGTATTAGTAGCTCTGTGATTATGTGCTTGCAGCCTAAGGCCAAAATCAGTCTTTGGGAGAGCAGACATTCTGTATACACAACATTTCCTGGTGTTCATATTAAGTTAAGCTCTTAAAAAGCAGCCACAAGAAACCACTCTAACCATACAGGTACATCCTCAGACATATACACACAAACATCCTGGACTTCCAGCAGAACACACCCCTAATAAACACCACAGTATGAAGACATGTGGCCACAAATGAGAGACTTCACCAGAAGTTTATTTGGTCTACAGAGAAAGTGATTCCACATGTCCAGGTTAGTTTTGGCAATTGAATTGCCATTAAAAAAAAGAATTATAGTCACCAAAACAGAATTAACATTATTTATAGGAACATTTCTAAAGCCTCAATAGCATCAAGTTATCAAATTAATATCAGTATCACACTATGCCACTAGAAATATGTCAAAACAGAGTAAATGTCTGAATAGGAAGTTAGAAAAACAGTTTAAAATTAAACAACAATATTACAAAATATTCTAAAATGTGATACAATTAAGGAAATAAATATTTGAATTCTAAATTTGAAAATAATCTTTGGGGAAATATTCTACTTACTTGGTGTAGACTGTGAAAAGAAGTTGTAGATTTAGCAGAATTCTCTATTTCTCTGGGCAAGGTGTGTGTGTAGATTTCAGTGTGTTGTCATTGTGTTGAGCCACTGTCCTTTTAATCCAACACCAAGACCTGCAGCTGAGCACCACAAGACAGGAAAGAAGAAATGGCATTTCTAAACTGAGACCAAACTGAACATTAGCACTCAGACTGACTCTCCCTCCCACTTTTTCTACTCCTGTGTGTGTGTGTGCGCGTGTTTGTGTGTGTATGTGTGTGTGTGTGTGTGTGTGTGTGAAAGAGTGAGAGAGAGAGATAGAGAGTGAGAGAGAGAGAGAGAGAGAGAGAGAGAGAGAGGGAAAGAAAGTTAGATGGGGCCATTCAAGTTAAATGGGTTCAGTGTAGAAGCTGTAGAGTTATTTCAGACCTGCAAAACATCTATGAATGAGTGATGATCAAATGTCAGTGCAATCTCTAAATGTCACATATCATATAATCTCAGTTTACATAATGTGACATAAAATCTAAAAGTTTTATGTCTAGTACTGACTCACAAAGTGACCAACCAACTTGTCAATACTGACGAAAAATTGAGAACGGTCTCAGAAAACAGGTGTGTGATCGGCACCAAGTTTGTGTGAGAGCAGGTCTGGATGGAATTCCTGTTGGAAATGAAAGTCTTATGTGGCACTGTGTTACCACTAAAAAAGAAAAAATTGGCTCCGGAGCACAGAAATAGAGTAACGTGAGGCTGCCAGCACCCACTGCACTGTCATAAGAATAATGAAGAGAGAGAGCAGCTTTGCTCTCCACACACCCTCTAATCACACACTCCGCTTTCAGATGCGCCAGCTCCCATCACACCGCCTCTCCACAACTTCTGCATGACAGAACCTCTCATCCAAAATAAACCAGACGCCTTGCTCCATTTTCACTGTTAAAAACAGTTTAGCATAGGGTGGATTGTACAATTTTTTTATATTTAAAAGATTTATTCACACTATAAATAGTACGCCGGTGAACTAGTGGCACATTCAGAACTTAGGAACTCTATTTAGTTTGAGAAGAAACATTATTTACTTCATCGTCTTGTAGCAGTCTAAATCCAGCCAGCACAAGCACCGAAGACATACACAAGCACTGAGGGCACTCACTGGCAATCAGAATGCACACACACATACATGCACACAAATATTACAAGGAGAACACTAATGCCACCAGTGACACACATACACATCAACTCTCACACACACAAACCAACCAGCAGTGGACAACTAACGTACTCGGTCACACGCACACACACAGCAGCTGGACAGACAACACCATATAATCAGGGACGTGGTTAAAGTGCCTCAGGATGCAGCTGTATCATTTCCACTGGAGAACATCATTCATCTTTTTAAATGTAGACAGTACAGTACAGCTGGATGATTGACTTTAAAAAAAATACACGAGGTGAGCTTTCGAGTTGGACTGAAGTGACTGTGTTTTTCTCAGCCAGCACAAGAAATGTCAGCAAATGAGTGATTAGGTTCTAAAATTAGCAGAAATGTTCAGAAAAGTGTCTGATGTTGTTTAGTGACTGAAAACCAAGCAACAGGCTGCACACACTATTACAACAAAGGTAAAAAGTGGATCAGGTAATAGGAGTTTGAAGTTATGAGGAACCTCTAAAGAAAAACAAACATTTCAGGACGGAATCCATTAAGATTTTAGATGTTATTTAGATGTTATTATTATTAATATATAATATTAATATTATACAGCTCCTGAAAAAATAAGAAACCACATCACTTTTTTCTGTTCACAGGCTTTGCAATATACGAGTGTAAAATGTACAGGTTCTACAGTGTAAAATCTAATAAGTTGGCTTTACTTAAAAAAGTACTTGTTGCCTCAAAGAATTTAGCTTTTTAAAACTTGAGAAAATTGTGGTATAATAAGTATAATATTTAAGTTAGCAGAACTTAAAATAACATAATAAATCTAAGTATGCTGTAACTACATAATGCAGTTAAAAGAACTTAAAGTTATCCATTATACGTAAATTAAAGAAAATGCTTTGTGTAAACTTATTTTCATTCTCAATATACAGGATGAAACTCAGTTGACCTAACTTAAGCAAATAATTTCATTCAAATTGTTCGTATCCCTAGTAATTAATTTTCACAATTATACTGTATATTACTACTTCATTTACCAATATTCACACTAAATGACCATTTAAAACAATGGCTTAACAACACGTATTGAGTCATTTCAGCTGACATTTATTTAAGAAATGCAGAATGTAGTTTCAAAATGGTTAACATGGTTGTACTGTTATGCTCTTCCTAGCTGCACAGGTTTTCCCATTCTGACATCATATGAACATGAGGCACCTCCAGACATTTATTTAAAACCAATGCTGAAGCGCTTAAAACATGTATTGCAGGCTTCTGGGTATGAGTGAGTAAAGTAATCGGGTACTGCAAGTGAAGTAAAATAAGAAAGTCTTAGGAAAGTCTTTGATATTATTCATGGCAATACCTCCTTCAAGAACAATGGCTGTGGATATGGGTACAGAACTTGGGCCATCTTCACTCAGTCAACACACCAACTGTCAGAGAGGACCAGGCTTCTTCTTATGTGGTGTCCTATGGAGAATAATTTTGAAACATTTTAAAACATTAGAATAGCATGGTGTGTCTCCTATTAGACCTTCAAACATTGATTAGTTACTCATTTTATTAGTTCCAAGATACTCTGGTGATCAGCCATCTCAAAATAATGGTATGGAGGCAATACTGACCCCTCATAGTGGTCTTTCATATTGGTTTCTGAGTGTGCAATCTAAAGAAATTTAATTCAGCACCGTCTAGTATACACTTGGGCTCCCAGAACTAAAGACACTAATTTCAACCAGACTGTTGTTTCACCATTTCTGCTCACAGTGGAAGTGACTACTGAACCTCTGGTACAACACAATTACAACACAATTAGTTAGCTCAAAGCATTATCAATGAAAGCTGGGCAGATATGGTGTAATACCGGCATAATAAATAATTTTAGTTGTTTTAGTTGCATGCCAAGTACCTATTTATTTATTAAATTATTTATTTTACCCTCTTTGTCCAGCTTTAATGTTGGTAGTTGTACAGCAAACAGGGCATACGCAATTGTTGCAAATTAAACGTAATGCATTAAATTTATTTAGGAAAATTAATGTTTCACTTTATTTTGGACAAATGCACATTTTAATAGACAAACAACTTTTGTATTTCAGAACTTACAAAGCATGACACGTAGAAGTCATCGCCTAGTACAATGGGAAGGCCTTTGAGGACAACTGAACGCCGTGCAGTCACATCTGGTGTCTGATGTTACAGAAAAACTCCTTTAAGAAACAATTTCTGAGGAATAAGCACAGACTGAGATAGGAAATTATATTTTCTGTGTTTCAACTAAAAGTGAGGCAAATTTGAAATGTAAAACCAAGAAAAGGTCTGGACTGATTCCATTAAACTGAGTGGTGTAAGAGAAGAGAAGACATGTAGTATACTTAGCACTTTTACATCCTTGTCTGATGTAATGGCTCACAATATGCTTTAAAAGAGATTGATGACATGATCTTAATCAGACAATTGGGTAACTTTTCATGGTACACCTTTGAAGTAACAACACAGGAACAACAATAGTGATGAAAAATAGTTATGAAGTCACTTAAGTCAATTTGCTGCTTCAGTTCTGTCAGTTTCATTACCTCTTGAGCGTGCTGACCAGGTAACAGAGGTACAAGGGTTCGGTGACACTCAGAAAGAGGAGTATTTCATGAAGAGAATCTGTGACAAAAGCCTGGCCAGTACAATCACCTCACATTAAGTCATTAAGTCTCTACATCATGTGCCACATCCCAGTCTTCTATTGAATTCCAGCCACTGTTTTACAGAGAATGTTAGGCAAAGCAGAGACTCTGACTCAGATGTTCACACACTTCCTCATCTATCAGATCAAACACAAGGCCTAGAAGTACCATGGGAAATGTGACCCTGACCCTCATCAGACTCATCAATGTTCTGGCACTAGGAAAACTGGCTTTCCAGCAGTTGGAAAAAGGCAGCCCGATCTTCTATGAGGAAGACCTGACAGAGTGTGGCACTGATGTGTCAGTGTACTTAGGAGTGTGTACTCAAACCTTCAGAGAGGAGTTTGGGATGCACCTGGGGAAGGTTTTCAGATTTGTACACTTGAGTGTTCAGGAGTTGTTGGGTGCTTTATATGCATTTATGTCCTTCATCAGAAACATAAAATTACAAACCACTGACCTTTTTGATATTCTCCTCATCAGTGTCTGACTTCCTGAAGTGGACAAGTCTTTACAGAGTGACAATGGGCACCTGGGCCTTTTCATCCACTTCCTTCTGGGTTTCTCACTGGGGTCCAGTCAGACTCTCTTATGAAGCCTCCTTCCCCAGACAGGGAGCAGCTCTCACAGTAAAGAGGAAACAGTGGAGTGCATCAAGGAGAAGAACAGGGAGAAACTGCCCCCAGAAAAATCCATCAATCTGTTCCATTGTTTGAATGAGCTCAATGATACTTCACTAGTGCAGGAAGTACATACCTGAAAAGAGACAGCTACCAAATGTCTTTTTAGAGAAAGTCTCTTTTCCGCTCAGTGGTCGGTCTTGGTGTTTGTGTTGCTGAACTCAGAAGAGAAGCTGAATGTGTTTAACCTAAGTAAATTTGACAGATCAGAGGAGTGTTTTATGAGGTTGCTGCCTGTTTCCCACAAACTATGTGAAGTTTACATACAATCATTTCATTCACTCATCCATTACTACTTGATAATAAATTTCACATATCTCTGTAATATATCAACAAGTACATGTTGTGTTTGAGATGACAGTGTTCTGAAATCTCATCATTTCTGTCCCAGTCTGAATGAATCCAAACTGACAGGTCAAAGTTGTTCAGTTCTGGCCTCAGTTCTCAGTTCAAGACTGCCTCAAGTCTGAGAGATCTGGACATGAGTGGCAATATTCTCCAGGATTCAGGAGTGAACCTACTCATTACTGGACTGGAGAATCCCCACTGTAAACTGGAGAGGCTGGGGTGAGATCAGCTCTTTATCCCTCTCCCGCCCTCTCTCTCTTTCACACACACGTACACACACATCCATTGAGCAAGCCAGTTTTACCTCCTTTTCTCTACAAGTTGTCTTGGTGCAGGATTACAGGAATGAGTTGTGCTGCTCTGGCTTCAGCTCTCAAATCAAACCACTCTTTACACCTGAGAGAACTAAACCTGAACCACAATAAAGCAGGAGATTCAAGAGTGAAGCAGCTCTCAACTCTACTATGCAAACCACACAGTACACTCGTGACACTACAGTGAGTTATTAATGACGGACACACAGACACAATAGGTCACATCATGTGTTTTAGCAGGTGTCTGATTTATTAATTGATCTTATGATGACCTCTAAATAAATTTTACCTCATTCTATCTGCAGCTTGTGTAGCTGCAGCATTACAAATGAAGATTTTGCAACTTTGGCTTCAGCTCTGACATCAAACCTATCATCACACCTGAGAGAACTGCATGTGAGCTGCAATAAAGCAGGAGAATCAGGCATGAAGCTGCTCTCTGCTCTACAGGAAAATCTACACTGTACATGGAGTTACTGATTTCTACACAAAGGAATCACTATTTTCTGTCTTTCAAAATTAATACACAATGCCCATGTAAAGATGAAGATGATTCATATTCACCTCTGTGTGTGTGAATGCATAGTCGTTCGTTACCAGACATTTAACATTTTTGTGCCTGTAAGTAGCTGTGCATAAGAGTGTATATATTGATAAAATGCTTTTATCCACAGCTCCTCACAAGAACAATCTACCTGCTGTATGTTCTGTCTGTAAATGCATGGGATTGCTTTGCTTTTAGCTTTTTACTGCTCTAGCTATTAGAACAGTCCCTGGCTGTCCTCAAACTCCTTCTAAAGGCACACCTCTTTGAGGAGATCCTAGGAGACTAACTGCACCTCACAGTTCTCATTGTTACTTTACTTATTCAACTTACCAAAAATACTTGCCCCCTAAAGACTAAACCTGTATTTTTGTATTTTAACTTTTGTGAAGGTGTGTAACTCAGCTGGAAGTAACTTGGTTAAACAACAGCTGTTGACTTAAGTCTAGTTTTACAGGAATGAAGATCAAGTTCTCTTGAACCATAAAGCAGTGGTGTACACTCTGATGAACACTCTGGGTAAGAGCATCAGATATCTCTAAATGCTGTAAATATTGTTTTATCTGTTTTTAAGTTATTAATTTACTGATTACACATTTAAGTTTGACTATAAACAAAATTTATTTGAATACATTTTATTAACTTTATTAACTGAATGTAAATCATAAACAGCTGGCCATATCTTGCAACACGCATATCAACAATATGTATATAAATGCAGCAACAAGAATAATGTATTCATAAAATACTATTTTCATACAGTGAACATACCCACTAACAATATTAAACACAAAACATACAACTGAAGTAAAACATAATCTGGATGTTAGTCTATGTGAAGTGTAGTTCAGGACATGATAAAAGCTTTTAAGTAATAAGTTGTGAGTAAAAAGGCAGAGAGGCTGAAATTGATAGCTGCTTTAGTTAAGCTGAGTTTCCATATAGAAATCATTAGATGGGTAGGGGAGCAGGTGATGAAGAGACTCAGTGTAAACAGAGACAGAGAGAGAGAGACTGGTTAATTTTTAATTGTATGCTTTGCCATGCTGATTGCAAAAACATTGTCCAATAAAAACAATTGTTAATTTTAATTGAAGAACATTATTCATTTTTCATTGTAGCTATGCTGCTGATTGTAATATTACTGCCTGTAAATCTTCACTGTCACGGTTTGGCTATTGGTCAACCGGTCCTGTATTCATTAATGGCTAGTTTGCCCTACTATACTGTACTTCACCTGTGTCTCTCTCTATTTGACTTCCCTTTTTAGTGCTGTCCTTGCTTGGTGTGAAAAGTAAGTATGCAGGGTGATGTGTTAGTTTCTGTCCAGAAACTTTCACAAAATAAGCAGGGAATAACAGAGAAAGAGAACAACAGCACACAAACAGGAAAAGACACATAAAACTGTATGGCACCATTTCCTCATGGATCCCTTCACTGCCCAGATCCCAACACCTACTCCAACACACAGCTGGAGCTGGTTCTGTATATAAGACATGGTAAACATCAGCAGCCAGACTGTGTGATAATCAAGTTTAGAGCAACACACTGACTCACAACGACGCACATTTAAACCTGCCCAAAATTTGTTAGGAACTAGAGAGTGTCTAAATTCACAAATTAATCTAATCAAATTAATTGAATTAGAAACCTGTGTGGTCAATGTGATGCACATTAATTCAACATGTTTGCTGATGAGTGAGACTATTTTGTCTCACTCATCAGCATTAAATAGAATTTGCATTAAACTGTATTTCCATCAGAAATGGTCACTCCATCAGAAATGACTTGGGCAACTGCTGATAATGTTTTGCTACTCGTTTTTGAGGTTTCATTTAGATTTAAGGTTTAGGAGAAGGGGTGAATATAATGAAAGCTAATGGAATCTACTACCCCTGCCATTTCACACAAGTGTGTGTAAGAATGTGTGTGGGTGTGTTTAGTGTTTCACTCATAGATCTCATCATGTCTCTGTGGCCTCAGCACCACACTGTGGTAGTTCCTGATGCAGGACAGAGCCATGGGGGGGATCAGACGGCGGTCGATCAAGTTGTTCTCCAGGTGGACGGAGAGGAGAGTGGAGTCTTCACGGGCTGTAGTGTCACACAGGGCGTTCATGGGGATGAAGCTACAGAGGAAGATATGACAGACAGACAGAACACATTTCATTCTGATGCAGCTGTCTGGGTATGTTCAGAGAAAAAATTCTTCTTTTCCCCCACACTTTAAAAAATCTTTTCAATAAAACTTTTTTCAGTACTTGTTTCCAAATCCAAAATAAAAAAAATAATAATTAACTTTTTCCCTCAAATGGGTGGTTTTGGGTGGTGGAGGTCTAGTGGTTAGGACACTCGCCTCTGAACCAAGAGGTTGTGGATTCGAATCCTACCTCCAGCACTACCGTCACCGTTGCTGAGCAAGACCCTTAACCCCAAGTTGCTCCAGGAAAACTATCCCTGAAATTAGGAAATGGAAGTCGCTCTGGATAAGAGGGTCAGCTAAATGCTGTAAATGTAAAAGTAATTTTGCGTTGGGTGTAAGTGGCATGAGCTGCAAGTGTCTGTTACACATGACTGACTTATTTTTTATTTGAGTGCAAAATGAGAAATCAGAACATAATTGGGATTGGACATAAATTATGAAAAAAATTAATGGATTTAGGTTTTGGTTTTTGGTTCTATTGTGAACAATGAATGAATGATACATAGTGTAAAAAAATGCATGCTAGTGTAAAATATTCATGCTTTGCTCTCATAATTTGGCAGGAACAGACCTAGTAAGGCGCCTGCCCACAAATGATTAAATGTAAGTGGGGTAATTGACAGATAAAATTGCAAATGTCTTCAGTTCACATTTCTGCCTATTTGATGGTCTTCTGGAGTCAGTAATATTTAAGGATTGGTGTGTAAAAGATGTTTAACGCACACTAACCTGATGTAGTTGTCGTTGAGCCGCAGCAGCTGCAGGGCTCGGAGCTGAATGATGCCGTGTGGGATGGAGCGTAGCTGGTTATGGTCCAGCAGCAGCTCGGTGAGGGAGTGATACAGACCCACAAACGACACAGCGTTCATCCCATCCTCACGCAGCCGGTTGTAGGACAGCTGGAGAGAGTCGAGCCCTGGCTTCAGGTGGCCAAACACATACCCAGGAATCCTCTCAATCTGGTTATGGTGCAGAGTGAGCTGACGAAGACCCATGGGGAGGAAGGATGGAACGTGCACCAGTTTGTTGTATGACAGATCCAGCGACTCCAGCTTACTGACGGACAGAACAGTAGAACATCTCTGAAGCACTGAGTGTGTATCACTCAGTGAACAGAGGACCGTTTATAGGGATCATTATTTAATGAACCAACAAGGGTAACAAGGCTATAAATATAATATCTGAAGTAAATAGCTGTAACTGATTACATTTCCTTTTCCTTTACCATTGGGTGTCATGAACAAGTAATTTCTATTGTCCTGTTCCGATGCAGACCACAAGATGGTGCCCTGCTTTTGTGCTATGATCACAAATGCTGTACAGAATTGGAGAAAACAATGTAAATGCCTGATACACAGGCTACTTTTCTTTATTCATAAGGTGCTGAACCAACATTTGGCTTTTTGGTACTGCTTCTGACAAATGCAACTTTGGCAAAGTTTTCAGTGCAATGTGGTACTGATCTGTCACAATTAGAGTCAGTTGTTGCAGAGATGTTGGAGGCGGGAATCTCATTGCAGTTGAAAGTGAGTGATTATATGTCATTGTGAACACACCACAACGAAATGTGACCTCTGAATTTGACCCATTCGTGAAGGAGCAGTGGGCAGTTGACAAGGGTAGCAACCTTGGGGACGGTACATTGCTCATGAATACCTCAGTGGTACCTTTACTGGGCCGGGGTTTGAACCGGCAACCTTCTGATCGGGGGCAAATGCCCTAATCGTTATTCACCTTAACCGTGTGTGGAGGAAACTCACCGCAAATGGATCCAAGCTCGGGGAGCGATGCGATCCTCTCTGATCTTGTTGTGACTGAGGTTCAGCACCCTCAGGTTTACTGTCTTATTGAGGAGACCGGAGTGGATCACTTCAATCCGGTTGTCAGAAAGATGAAGCTCCTAAACAAATACAGTACACACGCACATTTTTTATGTGGTTAGTCTGTTTACAGCTAGCTCAGCTACAATCAGCAGAAACATCTGTAAACATCATTTGTCATGTAGGCTTTTTAACTTTACATTTACATAAACACCATTTAGCAGATGCTCTTGTCCAGAGCAACTTCCATTTCCATTTCAGGGAGAGTTTGTCTAGGAGCAACTTGGGGTTAAGGGTCTTGCTCAGGGACCCAAAGATGGTAGTGCTGGAGGTAGGATTCGAATCCACAACCTTTTGGTACAGAGACAAGTATCCTAACCACTTGACTACCATCAACTATTTCACTGTTTTATCACATTATACAGTATATTTTTAGAACACAGCACAGATGCAATTTCTTCAAGAATTGCTCATCTGGTTTAAAACATTGTCTTTCTTGGAACAGGTTACCGGGTTATGGTTATCTGGAAACTTTAAATTTGTGTTCTTTCAACAGATATGGATTTATGGATCTGTACTTTGTTAGGCCCTGGATAAGGTTTAGAAGTTGACAAGCAACTCACATTTAGGTTTATGTTTACTATTATGAGGAAGAAGAAAGAAATACAAGGGTTGATAAGAGGCTGAATCTCTGACCTGGATGGATGGAGGGAGACCTGACGGAATGGCTCTAAAATCATTATCATCCAGCCGCAGATAGATCAGTTTGTGGAGGTTTCTGAATGCCAGTGGAGACACATTTCCATCGTGGAAGTCATTATCCTCCAACTCCAGAGTCAACAGCTGGGACAGACCTGAGGGCAGGATCATCATATCATAAACTCTGTATTTATGTATTTCTTCAAGATAACTTCCTGAGGAGGTTAAAACATGTGTAGTGTGTAAAATATACACATGACCCCAAATGAGTGTGTTAGTGTTTATACAATTAATATTGTGTACAGTTTGTGTGTATGTGTGTGTGTGTGTGCATGTGTCTACCTCTAAAACTGTGAGGTGTTAGTCCACTCAGTCTGTTGTCATTGATCTTAAGCTCCATTAGAGACGGGGGCAGCGCTGGTACTTTGGTGAAATTGTTTCCATCCAGATTCAGCCTCCGCAGTTTGGTCAGATTCTGCAGCAGTTCAAAACACACAAATGTTTCTCACACATCACACACTCCTCTATATACACACACACACACATCAGTTAGCACAAGCTACCCACTATTAGCGGACTGCTTATGCAAACAATTCTAGCTCAAGCCGCACACACACAACACATTCCCACTCTCCACACATGCTGATCACTCCTGTCCCAGCTGCCTGCATGCCCAAGGTCTGGCTCCTGACCGGCATAACACACAAGTGCAACCAGGCAAAGTGAATAAAAGAGGTAGAACTTTGCTTGGCCAGGGTATATGTGTGAAAACATTCTCTCAATCAGAGCAGCATAGAGGTGAGATTTGTGTCTAACCTATCTGAACCTGCAGTGTGTGGGACAGAACACATCTCAGCGGATTGTGAAACGTCCTGTAGGCGTTTGATTACACAACACTACAAATCTATAATACCTTACTGCAAATTGTAGTTTCTTATAGTGCCCACAAGAGGCACTACTCTTCTTCTTCTTCCATTTAGTCTCTTTTAACTCCTACAGTTTTGTCATAGAGACACCATGTATGGCTTAAATTTTTTAGTTAATTGAGGGGATGTTGCTATTGCATTCTTTACTTTTTTTAGCTTCTTTTTAAGGTTAAAAAAAAACCTATTTTGGCCACAAAGTGTGCCACCATTACGGTTGTCATTCCCTATTTTGACCACTAGGGGTGCTACCATTAAGGTGGTTAATCCCCTATTTTGGCCACAAGGCGACTGCTACCATTAAGGTTATCATACTTTATTTTGGCCAAAAGGGGTGCCACCTTTAATGATGTCATTCCTTATTTTGGCCACAAGGGGACTGCTACCATCAAGGTTGTTATTCTTTAGTTTGGCAACATGAGAGAGCATTAACATTAATTCAACAGCTAATAATTTAACCACTAGATCAACTATAATTAACAGAAACATTTTTAGACAGTGTTTATTCTTTCACCTTTTTTAAAACCTTTTCACCCTTAATTGGACTGTGAACTGACTCTGTTGCACCTCTGCACTTTACACACCACTGTCTTTGTGATGTCATACTGCTATACGGACAATCTCATTCATGTTGCACTGAAACTTTCTCAGGAAAATGTTTTGAATAATGTTTATGTTTACAGACGGTACAGTATTGTCATTTCAAATTGCTGCTGATCTCGCACACATTTATTGCCAGCCGATCGAAATTGTAATCTTCTTCTCTTGACTGCTACAAAATTTACACAAATTTTGAACTGCTGCGACATATTTGCACTATTGAACATTGCTGTACATATCACTGATCGCTTTTTTCTACTTGAATGTATCAGAACAAACTAAAGCTATTTCACAGACTGTTTCATTTAATGGACTGTATATAATTTTTCATATTGAAACTGTTACTGACCTCATGCACATTCAGCACGTTCACATGCACTTTTTAGTGTCAAAGACACTTCTTCTACTTATACTTCTAGTTTAAAGTTTAAAAAGTTTTCATTTATATTCTACTCTAGTTTAAAAGTGTGTATTTTATATTCTATCTATATATTTTATTCTATGTGCCTCATTTGTTCATTGTGTGAAGGAAAATTTTATTACTAATTCTTAAAGATCCTAACTGTAAGTAGAGTGAGTTTTGGTCAGGGTGACTTATTGACTTATTGATTATTGTATGTGCGTATGCGCGTAATCCATGAGTGATACCCTGTTGTTTTGCATGCAAGATGCTTTCTCTTTCTGTTGGTTATCACTGTTGGTTATTGTTGTCCCAAAGGGAAAGGACAAAACAAAACAAAATGTACTCTTGTATGTCACTGTGCACCTCCTCAAGGTGATAACGGGCGACCGGGCAATTTGTGGTTCGTGGGGGTTTAGTGCCAATATGTAAGGAGAACGCACCTTTCACCCATGAGCGCTCTCTGATCAGCACGCTGTGAAGGAGACCTGCTCATTTGCCTGGCCAATTATTGTTAATGCGAATAAATACTTTGTTATCGGACTTCTTCTGACTTTGGTTTTATTTGCTCAGTGGAAAAATCCACGACACATTGTTCCTGCACTGTTAAAACTGAGCCACATCGTCTCGCCTCTCTGTGTACTTGTACAGTATATAGCAGAGATGACAATGAAGTTTACTTTGACTTTGACTTAATCCCTTCCTAGGTATTCAGCAAATAGCAGTCACGCAATTTCTTCACAAAATGCACATCCAGTTAGATTGTAGTTTAAGTGCCGAACTAAAGAGGCAAAATGTGGAAAATTATCCCATTTCTACATCATCAGTATAGGTTTGTGTGCAAAAAAGTCATAAGTCATCAATATAGGCAACTTACTCTAAACACGTCCAGACCCAGAGAGGCATCGTCCAGCTTGTTCTTGCTAAGGTCCAGCCACTCAAGGTTGGGGAGGCCGGCCAGAGCGTGCACAGGGACTTTACTAATCTTATTATCTGTGGGGAAAAAACAGGTACTGTATGTGTGTCCCTTAAAAGGAAACCTGTATACTTAAACCTGTCCCACATTACATAAACAAACTTTACTGGATTAATTTAGTCAGACTATGAAAGAATGTAAGGAATTCAGAACCTGACACAATGGCATGGTCTGGAATTACTTAGAATTGCCATCCATCCATCTCTATAATCTAAAATAATCATGCACTGTGTTCCTTTGGCATGAAGTTGTGTAGGTCGGGCATTCTAAGGATTTGCGCTTTTAGAAATGAAGGCTGCTTTTCAATCTAAATGTAGAACATTCTTAGTGCTTATGGCATTTTTTACTGACGTGTTGAGTGATCAATAACATAACATATTTTCTAACTTTGTAAGTTATATCTGTAACTTTGGGTTCATTTTGCGTTAAAATGCTGCAAGTAAAGCAGGACCCTCAGAAGGACATTAGGAAGCACAGAACTCATCCATATGTAAGAACAGATCTGAAGACATGGTGGCAAAATCATTGTAGGTTTACCAACTTACCTGAGAGGGAAAGGATACGGATGCCAGCGTCTTTAAGGATGGGCAGGTGAGTCAGACCTGTGTTCCCACATGCGATTAGCGATTCAGAGAGCAAGCAGCCTGCAGGAAGAGACTCCATATGATGGTAGGGCCGGATTACGGGACGTCCCACCCCACGCTGCCTTGTGGGCACTGACAGGGGCCTCCCCGTGGGTAACACCATGGACTGTCTAGTAGGTGGAACGAGGGGTTTTTGGAGTGAATATAACGCTGGATTTTGGACAGGCAGCATAACTGGTCTGTTAGATCCAGCACGCCCGGTGGGGGTGTTATATAAGATGGCAACATCATCGTCGTCATCATCACGACTGTCGCTGTTGTTCTCCATGTAGTCATCATCATCATGGTCATCACTGTCAAATCGCATTCTTTCCCTAAATCTCAGGAGTGGAACTATCACAGGAGACTGATCCACATTCAGCTTCCTGTTCACCTTTTCAGCTCTTACAGCCACTTCCTGTCTCTTCCTCACTGGTGGTGACTGCTTCCTGGTGGCTGCAGGTGGAGATGGAGCCTGTAGAGAGTTTTTAGTGCTATATGCAGGAATGAGACTCAAATTGACAATAAATGTAGATAAAAAGTGATTTATTAATTAAAGTGAGTGATTATTTTTCACGCTGCTTAACACCATGTCATTCTTATTTTAAAGAACAACTTAGGAAGCTTGCAGCACATGTCCTCAGAAAGAGCAAAAAATCTGATTTTAATGACATCTACGTTTAAGAACAATAAAAAAAAAATCTAAATGTATAAATCTAGTGTACTGGTCTATCAACATCTGTTCAGGAAAACAACACAAAAAAAAGAAAAAAACAGACAAGTCATTTGTCCAGGCTCACCTGTGTCTTGGGCTTGTTCTCCAGGAGGACTTTCCCCACCTCAGTTCTCGCCTTCACAGTCTGCTGACGGCTGTTCTGCCCTCTGCTCGCTGCATCCAACTTCATTCCACTCTGAATGTGCTTTCTGACCGCAGGCCGGCTTGCAGGAAACACTACACACAGAGAGAGACAGACAGGATACCAGTGTTCAATGAGCATGTTCATTAATAAATGTTTTACAGTATTACATTTTGTACTGTACTCATTTACTAACACTGAGTGAATTTTGGATTGATTAACTAATATAAATATTGTTTTAAATTTAGACTAAACCTAAACCTACAGATACTTTATGATGAAATAAAAGGATTATTGGTTCAAAGTGTTACTGTCCTATTTACAAAGTAAAATAACATGCTCCACAGACATTACAATAAATAGTGGGGGATCATTGAGTCCCTCAGCAAGACCCTTAAGCCTATGTTTCTCTCTATAAATATGACCCTGAAATTAGGAAATGGAAGTCGCTCAGGATAAGAGCGTCTACTAAATGTAAATTTAAAAAAATCCAATATGAGACTTGAGATAGTATGAGATAACAAGAAATAATGCAACATTCAGCATGGGGTAGAAAAGTGAGATGTACAGTATGTGTGTGAAAGACTGTGTGTAAGCAGTGGATGTACCTGTGTCTTGGCAGGGCACAGCACGGCAGCTTGACTTTCCATTCCTACACTGGCACTTGCTGCATGCGTCTGGAGACCAGGCAGCTCCCTCAAACAGAAGGATCCCATTCACAAGACACTGAGCATTGCGGACTACCTCACCCCAGTTACACACATATGCACAAATCAGTTAGACAGTACAATTCCAGCTGTAAGCTAACATGTTCAGTTATTATTAACATCCACTATAAAATGAGTCTGAAATAACAGCCATATTAATTGACCTTATAAAGTTAAGTGACTGTCACTGTGCACTCACCTTGATAGACAGGCGCATTGAAGCCGTCCACGGCTGCTGTGAAGCCATTGTTTTGTCTCTCTGCTCTCCTGGAATCTCGATGGCCTTCAGTGACAGAGACAGTGACACACAACCACACAAACACACACACTAAAGGCCAGGACATGGTTTGTGGAACGTCAGGAACTCTCCTGTCCACAACTACAAGTTGCCAAGTGTGCTGTCTGTGAGCCTCTTATATTCTCTGGCTGGGCAAATCACGCTCAACACCCCACCCCACACACCGACCCGGCCACAGGAAAAAACAGCACGGCAAAGGTAAGAGAGGAGAGGAGGGGGAGGAGGAGGAGAGGAAACAGATGAAGGGAGAAAAATAGAGAAAATACTTTTCAACAAAGCTCCTCTTTCATTGGCCCCAAAACTCCACCTAACGCCTCTCCAGTTCCCCACACTCTCTCCAACCTCAGCCACACCAACACTCTGTCCACAGGACGCTCCTTATCTGTCACAAGGCTTGTTATTCCAACGTTCGCTCCCTCTGATTTACAATGCTTCAAATGTATCCCTGCTGAGGAAAAGTCGTTATGCATCTCCTCACAAACAGCTATGCTGCTCCTCTGTAAAAGGTTTCTGCAGTAAGAAACCTGTGCAAATGAAAGGCTGCTTTGTGTGTCATGTCGGTCAGTCTCAGACTTGGCAAGACCACTCCACTGAGAAATTCCTGCTTGTTTGGCGTGTTGCCTGACCACACGTCTCAGGCCGTAAAGCCATGGTAACTGGTTGTCCATGGTAACTCTAACTACAGCTTCCACCCTGCTATCCCACCAACACCAGTTCAACACATCCTGATAGATATAAGAAGTCTGAAGCTTCTGATTGTCAGTGCTTCAGATATTAAAAGAAACACCATACAGCTAATGGGGGGAAGTTAAGACAAATCAACCGTGTAATGTGTTTTTGCAAACATCCGTAGGCTCTGTCCTGTTTTTAAACAGATTAAAACTACTTACAACTTCCGTTTTTATTTCCCATACCTAACCCTTATTCGTTTACTCTCCAGCTCGACAATGTCGCTCCACTTCCTGTTATTTTGTCCAAAATTAAGAGTCAAATTGCTCACTAAAGGAGGAAAAAGTAATTAATTTTAAATAGCCCAATCGCCTACATCCGCTCTTTAATGGTTTTACTATTTTCACCTGTTGACTGTCTGGCTAAAAACAAAACAATCCAAACATTACGGCCAAATTAGACCCCAATTGGGCCTAAATGGGAGTGCATTAGCCAGTCAACAGCAGAGTCATTTTATTGACTTAAATCCAAGTTTGTCTTTGAGACAAGACACCTCAGAAACCACCAGGAATTCTGGATATATTCCAGGCTGAAGCCCTCTGTCACACACATGACCTCAGATGACCTCCCAGACTACAAACAGAGCAGCTCACTCCTTCATGAGTGAGTGAGAACAAGCTCTGATAAGTTTAGGAATCTAGCCCATAACCACACAATTACACACAGAGAGAGGAGCCAGTCATGTCAGAAGCATGATTTAGGATTTGCTCTGTTTGAGGAGAGTTTTTTCATGCCAAACTCATGTTACATTACAGTCTTAAAGCTCTACCTGAACTCCTGGGGTCTAACTGTGCCGCCTCCATGCGGTTACACTGATTCTCACACCTTTTAAGAACCTCCTGTAAATACACACTGTCAGATTTACAGTACCTCACATTCGTGGGAGGCAGTACACACATTTTAGGCAAGTTAAACAAGCTGCACAAAAAAAGATGAGCACACAGCATTCCATTTAGTGCACCATATTTTTGAAATATGATGCATTAAATGAAATGCTGTATGCTCATCTTTGTTTTCTGTCTTGCTATGCATATTTTGGATTTTATTTTAGAATAAGAACTTTATTTGAGTACATGGGTTATACACTTCAAAGTAGTTATTTGTTCATAACATCCTTGAGTCCATAAAGGCATGAGTTGATTCCAGAAAGAATTGATTTCTCTTTTCCACGTACTGTCTAAGTGAAGTTGCTAAATAAGTGGTAGTGGTTGTAATAAAGGGGACTATAATATACATGATATCATGAGAAGAGATCATTTTAAAGTATGAGTTCAATACCGTATTGCATCAGGAGTGCTGGGACGCAGCTAACTAAAATTAACGATGCTACTACCATTTTTTCAGGAGGTAATCATTACTTTTCTCCTTTTAAAACGCTGTAGCAGTTTTTTTTTTTTTTTTTTACAAATAGCTTGGCAAAATGAAATGAAGTCGGATGATGGAGTCCACTTTGGCGAAGATAAAAACAAGAATCAGAGGCCATATTTATCAAAAGGTATGACTGAAAGGCAAAACATACAGAACATATACATTTAGGTGTGAATGCTGCGAAACTAAAATCAAATCATTTTCTCAACTTTAAAACGTCATCAATTGTGATTGTACGTTACATTGTTTAAGTACATAGAGTTTCATATTACAATTAACATCATGTTTGATTGTCATGTTGTTGACTGTCAATTTGACTTTTATGTGCTGCCTTCTTGGCCAGGGCTCACTTGAAAAAGAGATTTTCACATTTCATTTTTATATTACTTTGCTTTATTTACTGGATGATATACATTTGATGTAATTGGCTTTCCCCCGTAGCTTGTAGTGTATGGCTATATTCTATAATATATTATACAGTAGTGTGCCTGTAGATGAACTTCTTTTCATCAAGAGTTGTAACTTGAAAAGCGACCATTTAAAAGTAGCTTCCCCAACACTGGTAATTTACTGGAAATGACTGGCACATCATGTTATGCATACTGTGTTGTATTTTGTTCTTGGATTCGAGAAGAACATTGTCTGAAATCGACTCTTTCGGTTCTTAACAAATGTGTTTGGGTCGGAGGTGATGCCACAAGGGCTCTGTAGGCTATAGATAAGGCAGCACCGGGTAAAGTACATCGGGTCCGGTAGTGGTGCAGCTGCGTTTTGTCGCCCCCGGCTGCTCCTCGCGCTTCACTACAGCTGCACGTGAGACCGTAAACATGGCGCCTCGCGCGGGCTGCGGCCGTGTCACCGGGCGGGAGACCATCTGACGTTAGGAGCGATTCCCCACGCGACTCAGCATGGCAACTCCGGTGCTGCCGTGGTCCGAGAAAGTGCTACAACTTCTGCGGAGAATGAACAACTTTTATGCTCAGGGTGAGTGAGTGGATTCTGCCATCCGGAAGTAGGCCTGAGGAGAGCTCTAACCACACACACAGGATGATTCCTTTTCGGTCATTTTCCACTGGACCCCCAATTTCATTTTGATATTGCTACAGGTTCCAGTTTAGAGAAGTGTCTGCCGTTCGAGGTAGCGGGGCAGCAGGTGGGCTGGGTCCCCCCGCACGTAGCGTCCGTATTGACTGGTTTCCCGGCCGTGTTCCGCCCACGCGGGGGCGGGGTTACTCTGTGCGCGACGTTGGACTCCAACCGGAGCCGAACGGAGGCGGTGGAGGCGGCGCTGCAGGAGCTGAAGGAGAAGAGAGCGTTCTCCTGTCTGGAGGGCTGGAGAAACGAGGTGACTAGTCGCATCACCAACACCACACTCAGTCTCAGTGGTGGAAAGAGTCCTGAATATTTGGACTTAGTTACATTGCTGAAATAGTACCAAGTTGCATGTGAAAGCTCTGGTGTTAAAAAGTACTTAAGCAAAAATAGAGTGCTCTTTGTTAAAGAAACTATTACTACTTACTTTTTAGCTGTTATTATTTATGGAATAATTATTCTGTTATTTTCTAGTGCAAAATGTTTGTGAAGTCAAGTTTTTGAAAGGGTTTCACTAAAATGATAGGGCTACTGTATGGACTAACTATCCTATATGATGTAAGTGAGTGATTATTATTATTTGTCATTGTGAACACACCACAGCACACAGTGCACCACAACCAAATGTGACCTCTGCATTTGACCCATCCGTGAAGGAGCAGTGGGCAGCTAACAAGGGCAGCGCCTGGGGAGCAGTGCTTGGGGACGGTACCTTGCTCATGGGTACCTCAGCGGTAACTTTACCGGCCCTGGATTCAAACCTGCGCCCCTCTGATCACGGGGCGAACACCCTACCCTACCGTTACGCCACCAACTGCCCCGCACAGGCTACAGAAATGCCTGTCATAGAAATGTCATTTTAAAAGTAGGAAAGTCGATAATTTATTTATTTATTTGTTCAAGTAAAAGGACAGACTTAAAAATATACTCATAAAAATACAAGTACCCCCCCAAAACTATTTAATTACATTACCATGTAATTACATTACATTAAATACATTACAACTTAATGTGAGTAACTGAAGTTTATAACTTCCACCCCTGCTCGCACATTCACACATACGTTGCTCACAATGCTCTGTACTATGTTTGCTGTAGAAGTATGCGGTGATGTCCCAGTACTGCCACCCTCCACTAATGCATATGGAAAGAGCAGCAACAAGTAAGCCACCATTAATATGTATAATTATTCAACCCCCATTGCAAATCAGGTTTATTGGCAAAATTGTACAAACTTTCAGCTGTTTGCTATAAACAAGTCAAACAAGAACAATTTAAATAGCTCAACACAATTAATATCGTGGTTTCTCCACGTTCAACACAAAATGTCACTTTTAATAACTAATGCAGTTTCAAAATTATTCAACCCTAATAGATTACATAACATTACATAACATAAGACTGCTTAGTTTTGCTTTAAAGAAGCACTTATATTTAATACTTTTTTAAACTGCATCTGACCTCTCTGAGACATGACATTCTTATCATGGTTTATTGACTTTGGTTTGAGTACCATTATTATACTATAAGTATAAGTGGGTTGAGTGTGACTGTACAAAACAAAGAATTAAACTATGGATATCCACACAATAGTCTCACATAGGCACACACAGCCCTGGAGAGTTTCACATCCCTTTAAACATTCTGTAAGTAGATAAATGAGGTTTGGGACAGTGTTGAGTGTGAGTGCTGCTATGTTGATTTCAGGTCTGTTTGGAGTGAAGCGTTATGGCGTCCACGTTAATGGATTCACACGTGACCCCAATGGGAACCTCAGCATGTGGTTGGCCAGGAGGTCAAAAACTAAACAGACCTACCCAGGAAAACTGGACAACCTGGTAATCATAACAGAATGTCCATAAGTCCAACATAAGAAATCCCCCAACACACACATAAATGCCTACTTACTCATGGCCTGTTGTGCACTTGTACAGTACACCTGTTAAATTCCATATTGTGATGCATTTTTCTTTCATAATTTGTCTAACTTTGGATTTTGGATGATTTTGTTTGGAGAAATGGTGCTGTATGTGTGTGTCTGTGTGCTACAGGCAGCAGGAGGTTTGGCAGCAGGCTGCAGTGTTAGGCATACTCTAGTGAAGGAGTGTGAGGAGGAGGCCTGCATCCCTCCATCTCTGGCAGAAAAAGCACAACCTGTAGGAACCATAAGGTAGATTTATCAAAACTCTTTTTATCTCTCTGCTGTTTTTGTACAGGTTCGTAATCAGTTAGTTTATGACTTCAGCTTCTAGCATTCTGAGAATCTTCTCATGTACTGTGATGCTCTTCCTCTGTAGTTACACTTATGAAGATGAGGATGGAGTTTTCCCTGAATGCCAGTTTGTGTTTGATTTGGAGCTGCCCATGGATTTCAGACCTCAGATTGGGGATGGAGAGGTGCAGGAATTCTACTTCTACCCTATAGAAAAGGTAAAATACTCTCTTACTCTACAGAAAATGTGGAGAGAAAAGGGATTTTCTGCTGCTACCATGTTATCCAAATTTGCTAAAGCTCAGATTTAGGTTCTTATGTTAGCAAATTCAGATTGTTGGAGCAAATGTCTGGTCAAGATTTGTAATCTCTGTCAGAAGACATTTTTTGTCACAGCAGTTTCATCTCGGAACCCTTAAATTGCAGAGCACATTTTAGTTCACTGCGATACAAAAGTCCTGCTAGATTATCCTTATCGTGTGTAAATGTGGAAATGTGTGCAGGTGAAGGAGCTCATTGCCAGTGAAGAGTTCAAGCCCAACTGTGCCATGGTGGTGCTGGATTTCCTCATCAGACACTCTGTCATTAAGCCTGACTCAGGTGTGTAACAAACGTACACTAAATGTGAACATACAACTAAACTTTAATTACACCCCTATTAAGGTGTAAAGATTATTAGCATTGTATTATTTTTGCAAAGCACACTATTTTATTTTTTCTGTGTCCATTTCAGAGCCTTATTATCAGGAATTTGTTGCTGGTCTGCACAGACCCTTATAAACGCTAAGAAATGGTCTGTCACAGCCTGGACCTCTGAAGGACACTGGTGGCTTCAGCTTGATATTAGGCTAAGCTCAGTCCAAGAGACGGAACACTCCCACATACATTTGCTTGTTTACATTTAAAATGAAATCACCACACACAGGGTTAGGCTATAAGAATTTATTTCCTCACATTAACATTTTGGAATCTAACAATGCATTTTTATACAAAAATTTTTTTGATGCATCAATTTTTTTTTCTTCCAACCAACCAAACGTCTTAAGAAATCTCCTGCATTTTATATGGTATTAAACATCTCTGAACATCCCATTTTTATTAGTTTTTGCTTTTTTAACATTTAAAACTTAAATTCTGAAATAACTGTTTCTTTTTTTCAAATAAAAGAGAATGATACATACATTGGAATAACCAGTAGAATGTCACACAACTGATAAAAGTCTTACAGCCCAGATGGGGGACAGTAAAAAAAAAATCCCAGCCCAGCAAACAGCCTGGTACATCTACCAGAGAAATCAAAGAAAGAAAAACTCATAAATTTCTGTCCCCTAATGCAACATTCGGTCTACTAACAGTGACTGACAGTTCAAACACAGAGCTGCAGCCTAAAGAGTCATCTTTAGTCCTACTTTGAGCTCCAATAGTGCTATAATAACCTGATATTTTCTTTAAAAATTACATACAGAAGCTTATAAAATACTCACAAAACTAAAGAGTTAGTATTTCTGTTGAATGCACTTTACTTTCAATTTATAGGCAAAGGCAAAAAAGAGATATTTACTCAAAACTGCTGACTGCTATTGAGTCTACACATGTGTAGTGGGGAACCCTGTTCCTGGAGCTGTGGTATCCTGCAGGTTTTCTGTTGGGAGAGATATTCCCTCCAGGAACAAAGTTTCCTACTCATGGTCTATAACTACTGACTGCAGTGTCACTTTTGGACCAGAGGCGGGCTGACCTACCTGTTCCACTGACAAACTAAGGGCTTAGTGTGTCTGCTGTTGGGAAAAGTTGGAACACAGAACAGGAGCAGCACACAACATGGCAGCAAAGATTTGGATGAAACGAGGCCCTGGGTACAGTGGCTGAATCGGACTTGACTCCTCACACAGAGCATGAAGTCAAGTCAGATTCAGCCAGGGAAATCTGTCTGTGCTTAACTCTTGACTGGAATAACAATCCATCTGACCCCCACCCTCAGAACTGACCTGGAGGTTTCTGGAGTTTTCTTATCTGAGGGTGGAATGACAGCAAGCGCCTCACCTTGTGAAGAATGTCCCTTTTCGTTGTTCCCCCACTACCTTCTGGTCCTTTGGCCTTGCGATTGTAAATGAAGCTCCCTCCCTCCCTTCATCCCTTTCTCATCTGTTTCTCTGGCCTGGTGTGGTCCCCCGTCCCTCCCCCTCATCCTCATAACTCCCTCATTCTTTATAACAGAGCGCAGGCTGTCTTCTTGTTGCGTTTCTTGGCTTGCAGCGCCGCCCTGGTGGCCATCTCAAACACCTCCCTCACTCCATCCTTAGTTTTGGCTGAGCATTCCAGGTAACCAGAGGCACTGATGCGATTGGCCATGTCTCTTCCCTCCTCCGCTTTTACAGGTTCCTGAAGAGAAAGAAATATTACCTTTATTGGTCATATGCTAATGTGTGCATTCATCCTTACAGTCTCAGTTCCTTTTGTTTCTGCAACAACACATATTTTGCTCTGTGTCAATATCCAGCACTACTTAAGCAGGTATTCAGCTTTCCTTATGACAGATGTCTTCCATTACACTGCAGAATCACCAGAACTAAATAATCACTTTCAATTTGATTGGCTAATTGCAACCCAGAAACATTTCACATTTACAATTTACATTTGGGTCATTTAGCAGAAACTTATCCAAGCAACTTCCATTTTCCTAATTTCACAGGCAGACTTCCTGAGAGCAACTTGGGGTTAAAGGTCTTGCTCAGGGACCCAGCTGCAGTAGTGCTGGGGGTAGGATTCAAACCCATGAGCTCTTGCTCCAGAGGCAAGTATCCTAACCATCACTCCCTTAACAGAAAACCGAGAAAATGTGTACCTGTTTCATCTTGGCCAGTTCTCTCCGAGTGTGTTCATCGTTGCGAAGGTCCTTTTTGTTCCCCACTAGAATGATGGGGACATTGGGACAGAAGTGCTTTACCTCTGGGGTCCATTTCTCAGGAATGTTCTCTGTTGAGACACATTTAACTGATTAAACATCCAGACACTACTCAAAATGAACCTGTTATCACTACCTTGAATCACAAAAGAATTATTAAATGTCACTCAAACATGTTAATGTTATTAATATAAAATGTAAGATGCCAGGAGATCCCAGTGATGCAGACTCACCCAAACTGTCTGGACTGTCTATGGAAAAGCACATGAGGATGACGTCAGTGTCAGGGTAGGAGAGCGGCCTCAGCCTGTCATAGTCCTCCTGCCCTGCCGTGTCCCATAGTGCCAGCTCGACCTGAGAACAACACCACACTGGCTAAAGGCATGCCAAAATAATAATAAAGTATAATAATATGGTGTAATGGGGTCTGAGATGTAGCCACTGTCCTTAAAGGGACATTGAACCCTCCAAGGTGTTTTTGGAGAACTTCACTACAATCTGACATTAAAACTAAGTAAAACTATGTCTAAACCCATTTTAGACTCTAAGGGCTGGTTTCTTGTTCATGGATTAAGCCTAGTCTTGGATTAAGTTGTAGTACCAATGGAGATTTACCATTCAAACTCAGAGCTAGTCTAGGACTAGGCTTAATCCTCAAGTGGGAAATTGGCCCTAAGAGTTGATCCTCATTAATGGATCTACTGATCTAGTTCTGTGGTGCTTGAACATCATCTTTGATCATGAAACATTTGATGTGGCACAGGACAGTAACTTTCCAGGACTTAGAATGACTGCTAATTTCTTAAAACAAACAGGCTTAAGCTTTGTTCTACACATTAATCAGTGTACTTCTATGCAGAGTAAAATAACCATAAAGAAATTAAGCTTATATTGTGTTTATTGCAGTTGTCATGTAAATCAAAGCAAAGAAATATTGATTATTCACTCTAAATGATTAAATGTTACTTCCTCGAAAACATTTCATACTCATTGTCAATCGTGTCATGTAAACCACATTTTACTAAAGAATTTCATTCAAATGCCTGTTGATACTTTTTCTTCAGTAAAATTAAGAACAAGATGCTTAAGGTTGCCACTAGCTTTCACTGACTGACAGCCATATTAACATTTCTGGGCCTTTACAAGAAAGAAAAGCTGTAAACGGAAATTGAACATTAGTATGAAATACTCACTTGCTTTCCATCCACTTCAATGTCTGCAACATAATTTTCGAACACAGTTGGTACGTAAACCTCTGGAAACTGGTCTTTACTGAACACAATCAGCAAACAAGTCTTTCCACAAGCTCCATCTCCCACGATGACCAGCTTCTTACGGATTGCAGCCATCTAAATATCAAGACAAAAAGATTAGTAAAGGCTGTGGGAAATCATAAGGGGGAAGTGTAGAGTTGATTAAATATGACAGCTACTGGGTGTCAACATTAAGGGTCGACCGATTATTAAGCGCAGTGTGAAGCTCCGAGAAGCAGAAGAGGAGAGAGGTGAGTTTCAACTGAGCTTGGTGTTTGTAAAATTCTACATTTTGACAGAGATTTTTATTTTTTTCCATATTGGTTCCATATAGTTTATCGACCCTGTTAAATTACAGTCACAGACACACTTCACAAACAAAACACTACCATCACACACCTCACACAGTCAGAGCAGCAGCACCAACACACGCCTCACACTGTCAACCTAGCAAAACAAACATAACGCACAACACAACACACCAAACACAGTCAACTTAACACCGATAACATGCCACACAGTTAACAAAACACCACTAATACACCTAACACAGTCAATATAACACCAGAAACACACTCTTACCACATCACACATCTAACACAGTCAACGTAACACCACAAACATACACCTAATACAGTCAACATAACACCATAAATACACATCTCACAGTCAACACAGCACTACCAACGCGCACCTAACACAGTCAACACATCACAAACAGTAAATCTAACATAACACTCCAAAACACATCCAGCACAGGGATCATGTCAACAAAGAGCAACTGTTTGAACTGAATTATCACAGACATAAATTCGCCTACACAGTGATATTTTTATGTGTACAGGAATTAAAGTTGGGGCGGGTTAAGTAACGCAGCAGGTTGTGGTTTGGGAGATAAACACTGGACTAGAGCATATATATAGATATGATATTAAAACAAACCCAAATCAACTCTACCAAATATAGCACGTGAATTGCGCTTTATTGCTGTTTTGTGTCCTTTATGTGTTTTTCCATAATCAGAGGTGGCAGATACAAAATCTGGCCGAACCCGGGCTACTTCCCAAACCAGCACACATCCGCACTACGTAGTACAGATAATAGTTCGAGAGCCTTAGCTCTGCGCTGGTCACAGACTAGTTAGTTTAGTATGCGGCTTAGGACGGCGCCGTGGCTTTTTTTCACTTGTTCGTCCGTTTCCGTCATCAAGCCGATCATCAAAGCCACTTTGCCGTTTATCAAAGGCATTAAAAGCGGAACTGAGTTCAGAGCTTGTAGATATATTTAAATAAGCCAACGAATTTCATATAAATTTGTAATCTATTTGTTAGAATACTTACCGTTTTCCGCTCAGATGTCCTGGCTTTCTTTTCCTGTACACGACACGAAATCCCGCCCCTTCTCTGCAACACGCCCACGACCCGCCCTCTCTCATAATTCTAACCAATCACATAATCCTGCCTAACGCATTTCTCTCGCTTGTCACCAATAGCAGAGCGAGTACTGCACAGGCACCGCCCACAGGCTAGTTGCTTTATTACTCGGGGACGAAAGAGCGGAAGTGGACTTCACGGGTGGTGCCGCGTCCCAAACTACATACTGAGCAAGCAAGTAGTGTGTTAAAGCACAGTCCTTTAGAACATTGGGCGATGTTTTCATGGACAATGTAGTACGCTAGTGTGGTTCCAACACAAGGAACTTCTACGTTGGGTAAAGTGTTCAGAAGTGAAAAACAGGCCGACGGCGAGTGGGGCGGAGTAGGAATCCAACGCACAGAAAGTGCGATTACAGTAAAAAAAAAAGATTAAACTCACAACCCGATGTCAATTTACGACTCAACGTAACTGTCGGCCCTACACTGTAAGGTGCATTAGCAGAAAGTAGGCTTAAATATGATAATAAAGAGCCCACGGTTCCCTCACGAAAGACCTTATAGATACCACGCTTTGTTTTGTGACATCTTACAAATTCGAGTAATGACCCTTGTACTTAAGCACAGCATGTTGTTAACGTTAGTGACATTCAGAGCTCCACCCAAACGACTTGTGGCTTTGTGCTTCCACTGTTATTTAGTGTAGATGTCAACCAGTCACTGAACACCGGCAACTGGAAGTCAAAAAAGTCGAAGAAGAAACTGAAAATGAGAAACTGTGTATTGTCGATTATTAGCATTCGTTAGCAACACACTTGAGCCAAAACGCGTCATGTGATTTTCCACTAAAATCATCAACGATCTTGCACAACAAAACGTGAGACACGACAGTATTTTAATGCTGTTTTTAACCAGAGGACAATTTTTCTAAAATTCTATCCATATGTTCCACAGTTTAATCAGGAGAAAGGCAAACTGGGAGATGTTAACTGCAGATAAAACAGGAATTAGTGATGGGGACTTGATATGAATATATTTATATGTGTATGTATTTTTTCTAAAAAGGAGAACTTGTTTTTGGATTTATTTTTTTTTAGGATTTTAGATGTTAAAAAAAAAAATCAGTGATCAGTAGTAATTTGCACCCTATTTACAGCATAATTCATAATCTACACACAATAACATCTTATCTTATGGACATGTATTACAAGTAAACAAGCCATAGGATTTTACAGTAATAACATTTTTATTGTTACACAGTTTACTAGAATCAAATGTACAAACACAAATTAACAGGATGTTGAACCAGAAGGTCTACTCCTCTTTTGATAATGGTAGGATGATCTTGCTGGGATCGTAGTAGTTCTCATCAATCAGAGGGAGACCCTGAGCCTCTCTCTGTACGATCAGTCGCTCTGCCTCTCTCCGGGCCCATTGTCTCATACTGCAGGAAAAAAACCATACATTGGTTGTAATGAAACCAATGACCTCTTATGAGTTGTCTTATAACTTATAACAAATTATAATACACTCTAACAGGCATTATGAGCTGATAAATAATTCTGCATCAAGCCTATACAGTAGCTCCAGCAGAGCCAAATATGTTACAACAGTTGGGAGGTGGCTGGTCCACTTGATATGTGTATCCCACAATGCATTAATGTTCTTCTGGTTATTGGAAGTAAAAGCAAACATGGATGAACAACAAGGAGCTAAAATGTATATATTTATAAAAATATCACCTTCCCTGACAACACATTATTTTGCAGTCTGCTTCAACTCAGATCTTTGTTTGAGATTTACTGGCTGAAGCTCCAGCACGATTGATTTTTGTCCACAATTACTTTTCACTTCCGTAAAAACACTGATGTATGAATTCTTCCATTTGGCTTGCATACTACAAAAGTAACACCACCAGCTAATCTACATTAAGTAATAATATGACCAGTTGCCTATAGGCTCCACTACGTTCCCTCTATTTCTCCCACCCTGTAAACATTCTGCATTTATTCCCTACAGCCTTTGCCTCGGCTCAAGAAACAATTTTTTAATGGCTTAGGTATACTCTGTATATTTAGTATACTTCAGGATGAAAAAAAAATTACAAGAAACCCTTTGATACATAATGTGCTTACTGAAAGCAGGTGAGCACCAGGTTGACCACAGCCATACGTGCAGTGAGGGCAGAGGAACCACAGTGACACTGCTTTGTTTGATAGTCATAACATCTATCAAATCTCTGCACCAAAATCATTATGTTTCCACTTGTGTTGTGGGGTGAAGCAAATACTTTTACGTATATTCGGTCCTGCCCCAAAAAGTGGGATCCAGTTAAGAATAGGAAACACATCAAAGACATTCAGCATCAAACATTTCAAAAGTGCACCACCCAAAATAAACACTATGACAAATCTTAAGCACACTAATGATGATGATACCAAGAAGTGAAACTTTCTGGAGAGAAAAGTGGCAAAAAAAAACTAGTTTGGGACAAACATATCTAAAAAAGAAGTTGTATACACCATTGAAAGAGAAACCATAAATACACCTTACAGCCAGCGACCTGTTGAAAGTTTGAAACAGATTTTGTGCTTGCTCACTTAAAAATACATCCACTGTTCAAAAAAATTAATGCGAGCTCAGTATACTGTTCACTTTGAATATCAACATATGGTTGTATATTCACAGAATGGCACAAAGGAAGTAAATAAAAACATTAAAACATTTTGTCCTTTATTAACTACCAAGCATTAAATTACATATGTGTAACTGTACATAACAATTCTAACTAAGTTTAGTGGTATTGTTTAAGAAATATAAAAAGTTTCCTACTCGAAATTCTACTGATATCTGAGACTGGTACCTGAATATTTTGCCTGTAAAAGATTGGTGCCATGCTTAGTTACAAACAGGTCATTTGTGATGAGCTGTTTTAGTCTGATTCATGTGAATAAAAGATAAATAATATATCGTCAGAGTAGTTAGAGGCAGAGTAGCTGTGGTATTACATGTTCCGCAGATCTGTAAGTAAACTGTGGCTTATCTTACCCATGGTCTGGTAAATAATGGATGAAAGTCCCTCCAATAACGATGGCCACCGAGATGCCGAAGAAAAAAGCCAATCTCATGTTCCAGTCATCCACAACTTTGTCCTCAGAAAAGCCATGGTAGTCTGGGTTCTGAATTAAGGCAATTTTAAGAGTAAGTAAAAGTACACACATACTATACTCACGTAGTATAGACAATCATGTAAAAAAACTTCTGGTAAAAGTAGAGGTACTTGATTACAACTGTAATTGCAAATATTCCTGCTAAATAATGCCATCGATAGGCAATGTCCTGCACTTCTGTTGACGTCTGGCTCACTTTAATCCATGTTAATTGTCCTCCAAATTCTTTTAATGGCAATTACATTCAGTAGTTGTCTTTCCTTCCTGCAAATCTCCCTTTTTGGCCGTGTTCTTCTTGTGTCGTTTACAGTCTGCTTTACATTTTCATCTTTATCTTACAGTGAATAGTACTGTGATGCGTGGGGTTGGCAGTAATGAGAGGTAGGTACTGGGGATGCTTTGTGGCTGCTCAGAAAGTTCATTCATGACTGTTAACTGTTCTTTTGCGGGGTTGGGGAGTTTCTCAGGTTCATATGTTGTTGTTAAGTGTGTTATTGTGACTTGTTCTGGTTCGCTATTATTGCCATTATTTCTAGTGTGCCCATCGCTGTCGTGGTGATGTGTGTTACATGGAGGTGCTCTTTTGGCTAGTGAGACTAGTTCTGGTCTGTTCGTGTATACATGCATTTACCTGCACTTAAAGTCTCAAATCAATGTTGATAAGACAACAATAAAAACAGACAAGCACTTGGCACAAGAATGTTCTCATTTGCTTGTGCTCACACACTTGTCCCAGTATTTTCAATGCTTTTGCAGTATACATTTATGTTTAAAATGAAATCTGTCTTGATGTTGATAAGGTGCACATATTAATAACATCAGCCTACACTTCACTCAAATGCAGTACCTTAAAGTACTGAGCTTGTTTGAGAGGGCAAGCTTGTTTCGAAAACAGTTAAACATTCCATTCAGATGCATTATCCTAAAGTAACGTGCCTGTTTAAAAAATGGGAACAGTAGCCTAGATAGTGCAGATGCCTTGAAAATGTACAGCGTAAAAATGAAAAAAAAACAAACAAACAAAACAAAACAAAAGTAATGTACAAATATCTGGATATTTTGAGGAGTCTGATAAATACGGTACGTAAAGGTCAATATTTGTCTGAGATTACAAACCCAACAAATGTAGAGGGCTTCCTCTATTATCACACCATAATGAACTAGTATTACATCTAAAACATAGTTAATATTAGTTGTGTGTATGCAACGTGAAGTGTACATTAAATTAATCCCAGGTTTGAGCGCAGCGTGAACTTTCGGTTCTAACTGGTAGTACGTATTTACGTAGAGGAGACGCGATGACGTCATTACCGCGCATAACTGACATGTATTATAGGTCGCATAAACCAATATTTGCACGCGGCAACGTTTTCACATGACACTACTTAAGAGGAAGAGGGTGATGAAGTTGGGGGCGTTTGCAGGCGCTCGATACCTTCTCGAATACGTTGACCTCTGCATGTCCGTCGCTGTCCGGCTCGTGGCCCGCGTGCTGTACCTCCGTGACGGCGGCTGCCCCGGCGGCGCTCGTGCTCCGGGTGTGCGACACTGAGCGAACCAGAGGCGCCGCGCCGAGCCGCGCCCGGTACAAACCGGACCAAATCCGACTCAGCTGCCCGGCCATGTCCCACACTCTGCTCGACCACAGCGGCCGTGCCTGGTAACAAACAAACGCTTCCGGGGTACGGGCTTTGTCGCACTGAGCATCGGTTGCGTCCCAAATTGTGCGCACTACGTAGGGTGCTACATCGGCGCGCAGGTAACTCACTAACGCACTATGTAGTAGGGCAGTGCACGGCCACAGCGTCCCCCAGCGTGCAGTGTGTGTCACTACATCAGTGTGGCGCGGTGACGGCGGAAACGGAATCTTATGAAGGTCAAAACAACTGAACTGAATAAGATTCGAATCCTGAAAAGAGTCAGAAAAAAGATTCATTCTTTAGGAACAGCGCGTGGGCTCCGTCTGCTGGTCAAATCAATGCAGTGCAACCCAAATCCTCAAAAATCCATAAACAACAATGTAGACTTAAACACACACCCGTTTACAGTAGAACACAAACGATATTCTTCTTTCTCCAACATATCTGCTTCAAAAACTTCAGTACATTAGCAACATTTATTAGACTTATCAAGATTCCTTGCGTATCTTAAATTCTGGAACAAATTGTTAAGGGGCTCAGTGGTGCTAGACTCCAACTCATAACCCTACTCCAGAACCACTAGATCAGCACCAACCATTCTTATATTTCTCATTGCTTTGGTTTGTGTTGTGAATAAGAAAGGGAATCTATTTTCATTTGACTCCAGAGTCCAATAGCTTGGATCAGAATTCAACACTGTGATTCAGTATCAGCTTGGAAGCACTGGACAATTGTATGTCAAATCCGATTTGCATCTGGACTCTTGCATTGAGTTTACAGGAGCATCATGTGTATATGACTGCAGTGAATAATGAGACACTGGCATAAATGTACAGGTTTAAAAAGACCAATAAGCAGGTGTGGTACAAAAGAGTTAACATAGTAGAAATATTTTTAAAAAATATGCAGAAATGTCAAGATACAGGACTGTTCCTGGGTTAATAGGGTCCACAGGGCTGATGATGAGCTAGATTTGGACAGGTGGAAAAGAAGACTTAAGAAAGTGAAAATGTCTGCTAGGTTTTCCTCCTTTACATTTATTGTGTAGACAATTCAAACTAACCAATACAATAAGACATAATTCATTTTAGTCTCTTTAAGGTTTCATTATTTTTTAACTCTAGAACCTCAAATAAAAATTCTGCACAGGCGCCCCTTGAAACTAAACAAATTAAGAAGAAAACACTTTCTGATTTTTAACCCCTTTGGTTTAGGATATGGTGTGTTGTATGGTTAGACATGGGCCACCTGACACTGAATCGTTGTGAATCAATGATTCAAAATGTCAGTGTCACCTGGACCTGAATCATGTTACACGGTGGGTTCGTGGTTTGCCACCACAAGTGTGAACATGACGTGCCCAGACATTTTTGGAATATAAACAACAGAAAGGACACCTTTCCACAACCTTTTAAACCTGCAATATTATTTTATGATTGCTATGCTCGGTGAATGTTAGTGAAATTCCTAAAGATATAAATAATTTTATCTGAACATTACATAAGATCCTGTAGAATCATGTGCCTTATCCAGAAATGTCAATTCATGAAAAATTGATTGTAAGTGCAAACTTCTCTTAATAAGCTATGATGCACAGCGGAGAGCTTTCAAAGAAAATATTTTAATATGCTTCAATATCCACACACTAAATACTCAAATGTTGCACTAAGGTTGCAGAAGCCTATACTTAGCCTACATCTCTGGCATGCTTCAAAATATGTGTGTGAGAAAAAAGAGAATGCTCACTCTTTGATGCGTTATCTGCTGCAGAAGCAGGAAGTGTACAAACCACAGGAGCTTCAGTTTTTCAGCTTGTTTCCTCACCCATCAACAGCAATCCCACTCACACTGAAACTGCTCAGTGTCTCCAGTCATAGATGAGACTCCCATTCCTGTCTTTCGGCAGCTTTCACACTTTCACTCATGTCTCAAGTTTATTTAATGTACAAACTGCAAATGTGTCCACACTTGCAAAAAACAAACAAAAAACTACTGTGTTACAGCAACTTAATTTGTTCCAATTAAACACTTGCAATACTTGGTATATAAAAAAGTTTCCTCTCCTATAGACTCAAACACATGTACAAGTTGCAGGCTTATGCCACTGTGGTTTTCCTGAAGTCAGCAGTGTGTGTCCATGTCTCCGTTTGAAGCTTGCGACAGCCGTCTGTCTGTGTCTCCTTTACTGGCCACATTCTCTTTGCTCTCCTCATCCTGCTCGCTGCTCCGCTGTCTGAGTCGCAGTCCTGGGTCTTTTTGGGTCGGGATACGGAAGCTGGCGTAGCCACCTAATCCTGCTGCCTTTTTCTCTGGAATTTTGGAGAGATAACTGAATGAGAAAATGTTTGGAAATCACACCCACAATACTTTTCCTAAATGTCATGAAAAAGGGGAGGTATGAAGCTTGGTGGCACAAGCTACAAGCAGAATTTTTTTAAAACAATCACATCTGTAACCACATAGGAAGAGAGAGAGAGAGGCATGGCACACAAGCTCTCAAAGCCTTGACAGTGCCCTACATTCAGCATGTGACCATACAGAACCACACAGACAAATACACACAACACACACAACCCTACCTCCTGGCCCAATGGGGTGCATGAGTCTGTTCATTTGTACATTCCAATGCTTGACATTGGTGCTGGCCTGCCGTAGCTTCCTCTGGGCGGCCTGTGGGAATAATGATTTTATTAAGCAATGCGTTAACGCAATCACTCACTCACGCTGAAACAGCTCAGCATCTCCGGTCACAGATAAGATTCACATTCCTGTCTTTCTGACAAAGCTATGTTTTGACACAGTTCTCAAGTTTATGTAATGTACATACCACATATGTGTCAACAAAAATGCCTTTTCAAACCATACCATTTAAAAGTGACAACTTGGTCCAATTAAACACTTGCAACACTTGGTACTTAAAACTCAAACCCATTTAGAAGCTGTGTGTTTTCCTCTTCAGTTGCTTTGCCTTTCCTGAAGTCAGCAGTGTGTCAGCCAGGTAGCAGGTTGAACCAAATATTACAGCTTAAGAGCTTGTGTCTACCCAACACGTTTTTCAGCTGACAGCGTCTATTTTTAATACAAATCCTATAAGCTTCAGCGGAAAAAAGACGGCAGTGAACAGCACAAGTTGAAATCCATTCAACTTTTAGAACAGCACTGGGCTCGTCAATGTCACTTTTCTCTTCACTAGCCAATCAAAATCAAGGAAGGGATGGGACATACACAGTCAAGAACTCACTACAAATGGTGGCGTATCTGGAGCTGCTAGAGAAGCATGTTTTGGCTTTATTTACACAGTTCGAATAAGACAAAAACCTACATCTATGTGATCAAACCCCTAATCGGTGGTACTCTCATAGCTGTTTTCTTGCACAGTTTATCTTATGCACCCAGTCTCTATGTGTCGAAGACATGTGAGCATCTATTTCAAACGCTGCCGCTAATGACAAGATGCGATTTCTCTCCATTGTAAAGATAATCTTGTCAGCTAAACTACCGATCACAAGGAACATGTTACAATGTTAACATGAAATAGGAACGAAGGCAGAAGTGCCTGATGGCGCTTTTTGTAACTTAGCAACAACATGTACTGAGAGAAGCGTAGAGGAAGTGCTCTGGAAGTGAGGTTTTTGACCGTGCTCAGCGCAAAAACCGTATTTGAAGGACACAGGCCCTAAGTTTGTAAAGCTGTGAGACAAGATAGTTGAGTGTTTAAGGAAATGCACTGTCAATGTATTGTGCGCTCCATAGGTGGGTTCGAATCCCATCAGCGTCGCACGCTTACGGACCAAGAGCCCGTATGTTCAAAATTCAGCTCTATTCAACAGTGGTGGCAGCAGTGGGCCCCAGAAAAAGACTTAACCGCAAGGTGATCCAGGGAGAGTACCCCTGTAATTGGATGAAATTGGAAATTGGAGTCGCTTTGGATAACTTCTAAGAAATGCCATAAATGTAAATGAGAAATGCTGTAAATATATAACCACAAATGCAAACCTCTACGGCCATGTTGCAAACTAAAGTTAATTTTGTCAATCTGACACCAATTTCCACTAAGGCACCTGACTTGGGGTCTTGCTCTGGGTCTAAACGATGGTTCCTCAGACTCAAACCCCCCACTCCTATGATCAAAACAAGTGTTATGGTGGTGTAGTGGTTAGGATATGCGCCTCTTTACTAAAAGGTGATGGTGATTCAAATCCAACCTCCAGCACTACAACCACTGGGTTCCTAAGCAAGACCCTTAAACCCTAGTTGCTCCAAGGAGACTGTCCCTATAATTAAGAGACGCTCTGGATAAGAGAGTCTCCTACATGCTGTAAATGGAAATGTTTCAATTACTGCACCTCTGCCACCACCGCAAAGAACTACCATACATGAAATTTGACCCCAAATGTGCAGGACTAAACATATTACCAGTCCATCTCCTTAACCTCTCAATCTTGTAGTTGGACTCACATGCCAGCAGGACAGGGGAAACTCACCCATTCTGTACATTAAACACAGATTTGAAATGCATTCATGCCATTTCACAACCACGCTCTACCCATAAACACCTTGTAGAGTAAAAATAAAGATTTAAAAGTGGCTTGCTGTTAGGGCTGGGCAATATAACCTCAAGTCAATATCACAATTAAACCTTTTTAAAAGTGATTATTTGTCACTGTGAACACAGCACAGCACACAGTGCACAACAATAAAATGTGTCCTCTGCATTTGACCCATCCGTGAAGTAACAGTGCGCAGCTGACACGGGCACCACCCGGGGAGCAGTGCTTGGGGTTTATACTTTGCTCATGAGTACCTTGTGGTACCTTTACCTGGGACTATGGATCTTCCGATCACAGGGGAAACTCCCTAACTGTTACACTACCAACTGCCCACCTTGATAACAATGAAATAAAAAATATGTTTGGTTTTTGTTTGTGTTTTGACCTCTTAGTTCACTGAAAAAATTTGTTTCAAAATGTAAATCCAAAAAATGGGCAAGATTATTAGAAATTCTATATGTAGGTTTTGAATAATTTTCGATAAACTGCCCAGCACTACTTGTTGTTAATGCAGATGGTGCATGAACTGACCACTACGTCCTGGTCCACTCTGTGTCGATTGGCTCGGACCTCCTCCAGCTGCCTCTGCGCCTCGTGCAGGGCTCGCGTCTTGCTCTCCATTTCCTGCTTCAGCTCCTGTTTCTCGCGCTGAGCCCTTTGGATGTACTCCTCCTGCTCTTCCTGCAGAGCCATCAGGGCCTTCATCTTCTCCTCCTCCTCAGCCAGCAAACTGGGGGAAAATAAAGGATAGTGGTCTTATCGTACAACATGGATACAATACATGTCGGTGAGACATTTTTAAACATTGACTTACCCAGCATACAGGATACTGTATTTCTGCAGCCTAAAGTGCGAATGTGTGTGAGTATGTGCTGGGTACATTACTTCCTGAGGAACTTTAAATAGCAGCCTTACAAGAGGAACTCTTTTCTTGACCAATCACTTCTGTACAGCCCTGTTTTTGTGTGGGTGTGTGTGTGCATGTTTACCGTGTCTGCGTATAGCGGTAAGCCTCCTCGTCCTGTCGTGCTTTAATCTCCTGGTGCAGGGCCTCCTCTAGCCGCTGCTGCAACTCCTCCAGCTCTCGAATCCTCGCCCTCTGACGCTCTGCCTCTGCCTCCTTCAGAGCAATCTCTGCCTGCATACTTGCACGGGACTGCACACACACACACACACACGCACACACACACACGTTGACGTTCAAAGGTAGGCTTGGTGATGACCCCTCTGACGATCCCCCCGCCTACACTCTTCTCCTCTTTCTCACCTCCTCTGCCTCCTTCAGCTGGAGTTCCAGGGTCTGCTGTAGTTGCTCATGTTGTTGTCGTCTGCGATGCTCCTCCTGTTCCAGCAGCAGCTGTGCCTGCCTCTGCGCCTCCTTCAGGAGCTCCAGTTCTGCCATCTTCCTCTCCCGCTCCTCCTGCAGAGCACGGAGGTGCAGTAACTCCTGCTCCTTCGCCTCCCGTCTTCTCTCCCTGTGCTCCCTCTGCTCGCGCCGCTTCAGCTTCAGCTCCTTATGGAGTGACTTTTTACCCTCTGCGTGTAGCCGGATGGCCGTCTGGATGGCTGTGGTCGGCCACACAGGGATGAGAAATTCTGTCTTTGTTAGTTTTATTTTTAATCATCTAATACTTTTCACATTTGCAATATTTTTCTGTCATTATTAGGGGTCCAAACACATAAGGCTTAGTACTGTAACTGTTCAGTTTGTTTCTTACTATTATTATTTTCTGACAAAACAAAATACTTTCTGAGCCTTAGCACCTAGAGACCTGAAATTTGGGCATTTGGCAGATCGATGTACACTCTAAGAAAAACTGGTTCTTCACTAGTGCTCTGGAGAACCTTTTTATGATATAGAACCTGATTATGCTGTTTAAGGTTCTTTGGAGAACTGAATGCAAAAAGAGTTTTCATTTTCAGTGCTTTGAAGAACGTTTTATATTAAAGTATGATCTTAATCGCTACTCCCCCTTTGCCTAACCTACTGATTTACTTGTGGATGTTATTACGGTACAATTTTTAATAGTAACAGGTGATATTTGCCACTGCCTTTTAGAGAGATCAGTTATTGCAATTTATATAAAGTAATTGATAACTTGACTCAGTTAAGTTTTACCAAACACTACATTTGAACAAACTGAACAAATTATCACATATTGCACATAATAAACACAGGTACAATGATACAAATACAATTTACACTCAATTCTTCATGATCTGTTCATGGGTTAATGGGTAAAAGGGTCTTTGTAGAACCAAAGAAGGTTCCCCTGTGGCATCACTGTGAAGAACCACTTTTAGTTCTATTATTTTTAACAGTGTAGATGAGGGATCAAACAAATCTACAGACTTGGCCCAACATCATACCAGAGAAATGCTGAAATGCTTTTTGAAAATGCTGTATCTTTCGACTGCTCTGACACAGTCTTCTCACAACAGACCCAGCAAACTTGGCCCAACATATTGTATTTTCTTTTTGGATTTTAATATTAGGGTTCCAAGCATTAGGGTTTCTTTGCACTTCATTGCTCGGACCCCACTAATCGCTGCTTTGCGGCCCTATTTATAATATTATTGTTGTTATTACATCCATCAATATCATCAGTTGATAACAAAGCTGACTAACCTGACATCCACTCCTGCCTCTGTTTAGTGTCCGAGGCACTCAGCTCAAAGCTTTTTGAGAGAGTCTTTAGACAGAACATACACCGTTTCCCATCTTTGTCAGGAAGAACCTGTAAAACAGAGAGATTTCATTATGTCACTGAAATAATTTACTAAACATCACCTCTCTCTCCTAATTACAAGGGGATCCATGGTCTTCCTGAAGCTTAACAGTCTTTTTCAGGGTCTCAACAGTGGCAGGACTATGTTGAGCGTGATTCCACAACCCCTTAATTCGTAGGCAAGTACTCTCTGGGCCAACACTATGCCTTTCCCTTACACACGTTTACTTCACTATAGTCATGGTGACATTCAAAAGGCATAATGATTACTGTAACTAATTAACTCTATGACTGCTGCCCCTAAACCTAACCCTAAGATAACCTCAGTAACTAAAACGAAACTTTTCTACTCTTTTTCGCTTTCTTAAATTTGTGTTGTTGGTAGCGTAATAGTTAGAGAGTTTGCCCCATGATCAGAACGTTGCCAGTTCTTATCCCAGACCGGTAAAGGTGCCACTGAGGTACTCATGAGCAAGGTAGTGTCCCCAAGTACTGCCCCCTGGGAGCTGCCAAAAAAGCTGTCCACTGCTCTTTCATGGATGGGTCAAATGCAGAGGTCACATTTCGTTGTGATGCACTGTGCTGTGTTCACAATGACAAATCATCACTCACTCACTTAATACAATACAAACATAAACACACAACAAAAAACCAAACTAGAACATAATAGCACTACTACTACTACTGTTTTAGGGAAGTGGTCAGCCACTGCCCCGACCAGTAAAGAAGGCAGTAGTTATAAAATGCACACTCTCTCTATCTCTCACTCATATACACATGTACAAAGGCAGACACTTTACCTCCACACAGCAGTTTGAGTCCAGTGGTATGTTCCCCTTGCGTTCTTTGCGGTCTTCACTGCTGTAGTAGTCCAGAGTGTTAGGTCTGAGCGTGAACCACCGCTCAATCCAGTTCCTCCTCAACTGACCCTTCTTCCAGAGATAACCCTGGCCCCCACACATAGACATTTTACTTAAATAAAATAAATCATGATGGTAAGCAAGAATATGAATTATACTCTTACACATGTTTATTAGGTAATATGTCCACACCACACACAAAAACACACCTGCCCTATAATAATAACATGAGTTCACACACTTACCTCTTTCAACACATCACCCACAATTTCTCGATAAACTTTCTCTATCGCCATACTCATTGTTTCTTTGGTGATGCCTCTGGTAAATCTGCCAGTGTTCATCATCCCCAAAAATTCCCACACGCTAAAACCGTTTTGCTGAACGGAATCCTGGGATATGATGTCTTCCAGCTCAACGTAGTTGATCTCCACACTCATAGCCATGCAGAGCTTTTTCACTAAATACTCGATCTGAGGAGAAAGACAGATATATGTTTCATACCCCACTGACTGGTTTTTGGATGGAGTATTCCTTTAATTACAATCAACTTTTATTCATTTTTGGTCCAATTGTTCCCTCTCTTTAAACTTATTCACTTAGGCTTATACATGAATTATACACTTTGAACACAGTTGGCTAAATACAGTTAGCTAACATTAAACGTTGGGCCAGACTACTTTAACCTGGTTAATGCAAAATACATATGTGACCCTCCACGGCAAAACCAGGTGCTTGTCGCAAATTATCAAAGTTGAGCTATTATGAAAGGGCATAAATCAACCTTCAAAACGATACCTATATCGAATGACTCGGACGACATATGACTGAGATATCAACATTCAAAGGAGTCGGGTTTCTCCTGTCTCCGTGAGAAACAGAGAAATCTGCCTTTGAAGTTGACTATCGCCGTAGCACTCACAGATGCTTGGTACGGTCGCGGCTATGTTTGTATTTACGGTAGCCTACGCTGCATTCACAGCCACACGGATAGCCTACCTGCGGCAAGGTTAACTGAACTTGGGAGACGAAGATGGATTCTGAAGAAATATCTTCACGCTAGTCAACCAGTGGATTTACCGTAAATATTGAAGTAGAGCAGTCAAAACGGAAACTTTTAACATTCTGCTGGAATTGAATTCCTCACCTCAAGAAAGTCACGTTTTTAGGATGGAAAAGGTAGGTTTTTCAGTGAAATTTATTCACAACAGTACAGTATAGACCTTCCACTGTTTCAAAACACTAAAAACAAAAAATCCAAAATTTTACCCCACGCAACATAAACGGTCGTTTTCTCGGAAACCTCCGTTGCGACAAGCGACTGGTTTTGCCGTGGAGGGTCACATATTTGAATTTTAAGTTGGCACAGTGACAGTTATCTGACTTATTGTGGCATGAATAACAAACTATAAGCATTTTGAAGGTCTACGGATTAACGTTTTAGCCCTGATTTATCTCGCTAACAAAAGCTAAAGTGCAATTCTTCACAGTTTCATTATCAACGATCTACTCTTAATAATAACCCAACAATAATCCCAACATTGTTCGTCATACATTAACAAAATTAACCCTGGTTACAAGCCATAACAATAACTATGTCAATTCAACACGATTCCAATTAGATTTAAGCTTATCCAACAAAGCTAATCAGGCCCAAGGGCACACCCTTGAGGGTCACCGCATAAAAAACGTGCATTTTTGTGATATATGGAAGCTGAAGATACATAAGCAACCAAACCTGTTATTAGCATCTTGTTGAGGTAGTGTTTGAGTTTAGTGAAATCTATGTAATTACATTTAAATACTCTCATTTCTAGTATCTGTTTAGCTGAACTAAAATGTGCATGGAGTCATGCATCTTAAAAAAGTCTCTTAGTAGGGCTTATACTAGTACGAATAGGACACCTGTTGCCTGTTTTTAACTCTTCTCTATCCCTCAGTAAAACAGCGGCAAGTCATTCAGCGCCCACCACCAGTTGTGCAAACCTGCCTACAGGAAATAACTAGGCTGTAACCTCACGGAAAGAGAAGTTTAACAAGCCAGCGGAACAGATCACGAAGTAAAGACTGAAAGTGCTGGTAGGAGGCACTTTTTGAAAGCATTTACACCAGCAGCGGGCAGGACTTTCCTCTCCAGAGTCCATATGTTCCCATTACATCTTGAGACCACAACTACAACCCAGACCACAACTACAACCTACAACTACAGAGCATAAGTACTGAAGTGAAACTGAACAGAATTGAGAAAAAAAATCAATTGTAACACGACTTAAGGCATCTTTGCATGTCTTTAGCTTTTGTGAAACAAAACATCCTTATATCAGCCTCAATGTTATGCACAGCAATCTAATGACACATTGCACAAGATGTTACACAGAAAATCAAGCTCAATCAAATTTGCTGTATGATGACGACTGTGCAAGATGAAGTTTCCATGTCGTACTGATTAAACCTTAAGTCTGGCACTAACTCATGATAAATTAGCTCCAGCTTAAAGTCAACCCAATTAGCCACCGCCCTCAAGCTGATGGAGGATCCTAATTTGCAGTAATATCACACTAAAGTAAGGCGTTACACCATCATAGAACTTCACCCAAAATAAACCTAGTAATTAGACACAGTACGAGTGTGAGTGGTACGTCGGTACAGCAGAATTTCTCTGATGCGTTTTAAATACTGCTTTTTAAACCTTCTTTAATTTGTCACATTTCGCTCATGTTAAGCAGAAATGTATGGTAATAACAGCTCCATCGTGGTTCGCTCACCTCGCCGGGAATCATCACTAGGGGATATTTATCTTCAGAGAGAAAGATGAAGAGACACCAGAGACGGAAGGAGTCCTTGTTGGACAGGATGGCCTCTTTTGGTGGTCTGTAGTTCTTCTTTGCTGTCAGAGTCCAGCAGAGCTCATCCACGTTCTCCTTCACAAAGTCACCCTCCACCACCTTCCACACACATACACACACACACACACAATTAGTCACTCACACACTTCCCCTAAAGGCAACTGGGCTGCCTTTAACATGAAGTTGGTCAAATCCCAAATTACATGGGATTCTAGAACAAAATTCTGCGTGTACATTATGGAGCATGCATGTGCCAAGTTATGCTATTAAAACTGTGTGTTGCATGTTGGAGTGTGTACCTTGTCGAGGATGTATTTGTTGAGGTATGGCATGTAACCCTGGCTGGAGACAGGACCATCATCGTCGTCTCTAAAATGCTCTTCCAGAGCTGCAGGATCATGAGGAATACACAAGACTGTACACAGGTTGTGGGACAAAACCTGCAAAACACAAACATACACACACACATCAATGCCAGCAAAACACTGCATTAAATGCTCAATCCAGTGGAAATATTATCCAAGATATAATTAATAAAAAAAACAACAATGGGCCTCATTCACCAGTATTTTTCTCTCAAGAAAGACGTTTAAGTGATATAATATTAAACAACAGTAGAATTAAAGAAATCCCAAGAACCTGTATGTTCTGCACAAACATACATGCAATAAAATATGTGTAAGGGTGTTCTTAAGCCATTTTATTTTCTGTTCTTATCTAAGAACAAATTTTGAGTAAGAAAACATTGGTGAATGTTACAATCCTCTCAAAATTGTATACGCTGCTTTTAACAATCAATTTCTTCTTAAGAACGGTTGGTGAATGATGCCCAATAACTAATTCTACTCATTGGTTTTATAGCTGTAAAATAAATGTACATATAAATATATTTAAAAAATAAAACAGTCAAATGGACTATGTAAGTTAATATTTTAATTCAGAGAGTGGTAAGAGTGGTCATTCTGACCATCAAGAGTATGAGCAAAATAGATTTTCATTAACTCCACACTTATAAATGCAAACAACAGATTTGGTTTATAAACTTGCACAAGTGACTGAGCTTTCCAGCACATGACTCTAGTGACCCTTCATCACTTCATGTTTCTTTCTCTACAGTTTTTAGCAAGTTCACAGTTGACCAGACCACTACTGATGAGGCATTAAAGTGGGTAGATGAGATATCAGAGGAGCGATCTGGAGGGGGGTTAACAACAAGCCCCACATCCGGGGCCAGAATCCTCCCAGTAGTAGAACATGAACAAAGTCGGTTCCCATCGACAGAAGAGAATGTAGAGACCATGACAACCCAATTTAGATAGTCCAGATAGTTTCTTAGCATGACTGAGCTTCACACAGTGAGACCGTACAGCTAGGAACACGTGTCAACAAGTGAACGTGTGTCAGAGTGAACGAAACCCAAACACTGTGATAAAAAGGAAGTAACTTTCAAAGAACGAACCAAACTGAATTTGGTCCACAGTTACAAGCACATAAATTATAAACTGTTGTTTTCGGCTGTTCATAAGAGAACAACATTTTTTCATTTTGTTGATTTTCCTATCACCATCAACCTACTGACACAAAGCATCACATTTAATCTGGAAGAAATGTTTTTCAGTGAGATAAGCAGAACCTTAACCTCACGCTGTTTAGAAAATGACCTTCAGCAGGAAGCTACTACAGACCATGAGGCAAAGTATGGTCGCCTCACACAGGAAATGTATTTCTCAAGAATACACCAATGGCGCATCCTCCTCTAACAAAAAATATCAGAAAATACGTATCAGGAGGCCCAGGGCTATCCTTCGCCTGTCCTTCATCTCTAGCTACTTCCTACCTGTTTTGAAGATTCCACCATTACTAAATATAAATCATCATCCTGTCCAAAGCAAGCACCAGGTGATGAGTGGAGCTGGTCCTGATCGCCCTCAACACACAGATGCCATTACTCACCTTCAGCTGGGACTTGGACACCTTGCCGCTCTTCTCCACGTCCAGCGCAGTGAAGGCGTACCATATGGACTTCAGTAGCTCGGAGCGCAAGTCCATGACTGCACGGGCATAACTCTAAGCTTTTCGATGCCCTCTCTCCCTCTCGCTGTGTAGATCTCACCCTCCAGTTCAAAACCGCCCACACCCTATGGCAAGGTCCACACAGGGCAGGAAAGTGGCGCCACCCACTGGCACACGCATGTTAGCACTCATATGCGCAAATACAGAGGGTCAGATTGGTTTAACATGAATTACACGTTTGAGCAGTGTGTGTGATTGTGCATGACAGAGAGAGAGAGAGAGAGAGAGAGAGCGGGGGAGAGAGGGAGAGAGAGAAGTCAAGTTCAAGCAATTTCAAGCATTTTCAAGAATTTTCCAGTACCATAAAACTGGAGTTAATATTAATATATATTTATAAACATATATAGTAAAACATTTTTTACTAATACTATTAATAGTTAAAGTCAAAGATTACTTGTCATTGTGAACACATGTCAGAACAACACACAATGCACCACATGAAATGTGATCTCTGCATTTGACCCATTCATGAAGGAGCAGTGGCAGATTTTTTTTCTGGAGAACCGTGCTTAGGGGCGGTATCTTGTTCATGAGTACCTCAGTGGTACCTTTACCGGTTTGGGATTTGAACCGTTGACCTTCCAATCCCTCAATACTAAAAGTGCCCTTCTTTCTCCAAATAGACACCAGTTCATAGTGTAATGGCAGTAAGTAGCATAACAATTAGGGAGTTGGCCCTGTGATCGAAAGGTCACCTGTTCAAGTCCCAGACCAACTGAGGCAGTCATAAGAAAGCTACTGTCTGTCCCCATGCACTGATGCCCGGGAGCTGCCAAAGAAGGTTCCCACTACTCCTTCACGGATGAATCAATTGCAGAGGTCACATTTTGTTGTGGTGCACTGTATGCTGTGCCTTCCACTAATCTTTTTAAATAGCCAATGAACGTGTTAACTACTGTTTTTGTTTCTGAGTATTCCATAAAATTACCTGACATTTTAATGCACAGTTTGCAAGTATAATTCTGTTAATTTAAGTTAACGTGCAATAGTAGCCCAATGGAAGACCCCCTACAACAGTTTACCTTTTCTGAGGCTCAAAATGCAAACTGTCCCATGACGGAAGAGTTGTTCTCGTAGATTGTGCTGGTGGCGACACGCATATTTGGTCCTTGTTTTAGTGATGTTTATGTTCATGGTTGTCTAACCAACGCACATTAAAACTGCAACCTGTCTGGGCGTTGCTATCTATCACTGTCTAACACTGAAAAGACAGGAACAGGATCTGGGGTGAAGGAAGTGAGATTTGAAAAATAAAGAAAGGGAGGGGGAAAAGGGGAACAAAATGCATCAATAAATTTTTATATTTGTAATATACATAATAAACTATAACAAACATTATAAACTATAATGTATATATGTAAAGGAAGGTTAAAATCTACACTATTTATCAAACAGAGATAGATCAAAGTCAACAGGCAAAGGAGAGGAAACAGGAACAGGAGGAGAGGGTGTGAAGGAGGTAAAATCTGGAAGATAAGGAAAAGGTGGTGGGGCATATGGAAAGAGAGAGGAATCAATAAAAAAGAAGGTTCAGTCTTTGTCAAGAGAGGTGGGGCAGTAGGAAGGCTGGGGGAATGAGAGAGACGGTGAGTCAAAAGAATAGGACGGTTGGAGGAATGAATGAAGAGGCTTAGCCATGGCCAGATCTTGCTGATCTGTGGTGCTCCAGAAAGTGGTTGGGTTCTGCATGTCACTGGCTGCTGTCTCCCACGAACAGATACCAGTCAGCAGTTCATCTGAAATGAATTCATAAGTTTTGTAAGTTGATGAGCAGAACATAAGCATAAATAACTTTCTCACAAAATCCCCCATCAAGTATCATAGTAGCCAATGTGTTACTGGTGCATCTAATTTCCATAATACACCATGATATTTATGGCCAGTTCATGACAGCAATAGCCCTTCACATATCATATAAGTGTAGGTAGATGTGTATTGCAGCAAATACGTTTAGCAGGTACATGCCGTTCACTTCAGTCAGCATGTGTTCAAAGTATAGATAAATGTTATTACTCAGATATAACTCTGCCCTCAGTCCATATGGTTTATGTTATTTATTATGTTACATTACATACAAAATCTTTCACTCAAATGCACTTAATGTGTGGAGTAGCCTGAGTCTGCATCTGAGCCATTTGAGGAACTGCAGCACTTCCTGAGACATTCCACCTCTTCCTCTCCGGCTTGTAGACATAATCGTTATTGGTGAGAAAAGACATTAGGCAGATAAATAAGTTTAAAAAAACAACGAAGATGTCCACTTGTGCTCAGAGAAATGCTGAATTTCTGCAAGTAATATGGAAACACTCAGCAGGATGCTCTCGGCTGTGTTCCACTTTGAGCCGTAATGCCTCATCATAAAAAGGCTGCTTCTGCTGCTCAGTCTTACTTTGCCAAATATGACAGAGCTGAGCGCTAATGTCCGCGTTGGGGATTCCAGGGTTTGCCTCTTGAAGGACAAGCCTGTTTATTTTGGCCCAAAGCATGAAGGCGTTCATGGGCATCTTCACGCAATCGCTCTTACCTTAATACACAAAACAATATGGCAAGAGGAAATCCAAACTAAAACTTTTAAAACTAAGCTTTAGATAGTCTTTATGCAAGCTAGCATCACATCACAATTGTGAGACTTACTGAGTATTCAATAAGTCTCACAATTTTACCTCTTTTGCTGCTTTACTTCTCCTTCGAGTCCATCGCCGCATAGCTGATCATGTCGTTGTGCTGCTACTTGACAGTTGACTAACGGCAAAACAAAGGATTGCCGAGCAGAAGACGCATTAGCTTGGCAATCCTTCGTTGTGCCATTACTCAACTGTCAAGTCGCAACATTAAAATAGAAACATTTATATGAAAACAAGCACGCTGTGTCCCGGAAGTTTAATCAGGTAGAGCCATGCCCTTGTTGATCGGTCGTTTTCAAAGGATGCTTTAAAAGGATGAACTCTATAATCGAAAGTGATTTCTGCCTCTAATTTGCACATTCGCCATGACAAGATACAACGTCCGATTACACGCGTCCCCGTTGTAATAAAAGCCACCTGATCCACGTAATTAGCTCATTAGCAATGTAGCAGCAGCTGTTTTACAGCAAGAAACAGAAGATTTGGTCAGCATGCTCAGCCCCGACAAAAAAAACAACACAAACAAAAAAAACCTTTATTTAATCGAAACGGCGCATTGTTCAGCAGCATGTTGTGTTACGCATTGTAACTGAGGTAGCTGAGCAGGCCATTCTTCCGATCTTTTCGAAGAATTTTGGAGCCAGTTGAAATGGTACTTCATACTTAGTATTACGATTGATGTTTCATTCACTGCATCTGCCGTTCAGAATAGCAGAGATTGGGATTTGCTGAAGTCTTCTGTAAGTGATCGTGAACATTTTTAACACGACAGGTTAGACGCGCGTGGCTGTCGCAGGTTTCAATTAGGATGTAGTCGCCCTCTGGTGGAGCTGGACGTCACACAACTAGATCTTATTACAGCATGTCCAGTGGCCTCTTTTCAGTTCTCTAACATGGTATTTTATCAAAAAAGCAAGTGGTTGAATTACACATTTGCAACAATTGGCTGATATTTGTTGATTTTAAGCGTATATGTTTGAAACTGCACAAGCTTGTTCGGAGTGTGTATCAGAACAAAGGTGTTAAGTTTCATGCGAATTGTTCCATTTTGACGAAATAACAGTGTAAAAACTAACTTTGGCCTGTTGTCATTAGCAGTCTCAAGTGTGAAATAGCACCAGTGCCTGTAGTTGTCGTCAGTGATCAAAATTGGACTTGGCTTTTGGCGATGACTGCCTTAGCGGCGAGTGCGCTGCCTTTCTTGCACCCCGTGGACCGCCGCTCCAAGCACGCAGTGCTATAGAACCCTCATATAATTATGTTGTTTTTTTCCCCCTTCTTTATTATTGTTACGGTTCCAATCACAAAGTGCTATGTAACCCCCTTGTAATTATTCGGTTTTTCATTCATTCATTCATTTATATTTATTTACATTTTCTTATTACTACAAACTGTGCAGCTTGCACCGTAACTCGCAGAAAGATGGTAAGTAAGGATGGTACGCATCTCGGCACACGCCAAAAATCGTAGTGATCGTTTGCTGATTTTTTATTTATATTTTTGCTAACTCTCGAACCGTGTGGCCTAAAGTGAAAATTCCCGCTTTAGTGGTTTCTTTGGCTTTAGCCAAACAGCTTTCTTATTGGGATTATGGACCTCCCAGTTTGAGATTTTGAGATGATATGCATGATGTATGATATGCAAACCAAACTTTTGTGAATTCCTCCTAGACTAATAAGGTGATTAAGGCAAGTGAGGTTTCAAATGAATCTACGGACTTAGTCAGATGTCGAAACACGAAGCTTTTTTTTTTTTTTTTAAACACAAATGATAAAATAAATAAAGCATTTGTGAAGCTTTAACTCGAACTTTGACTAAGTCCGCTTTAACAAATTCTGCTAAAATATATAATTTATCTGTTAACTTTAGCCGACGCTGAACTGTTTTACATGTGAAAATGAAATGTGCTATTGTGTCGCACTATATAAAAGAATATCAGAAGTCTTCAGACATTTCTCCACTTAGATGTGACGCGCCAAATACCACACTGCCCCACTACACAGTATGAACATGTACCAGTCGCCTACTGCTTGTGCAAATTTTGTGTGGGGTACTATGTAATTCGGGGTTTGGAGTGGAAGTATGTTCACTAAGTTCACTAAGACTGGTTACATACGAGCAACGATAACAAATGTAGTGGAGCATAAAATATACTACAGTGAAGGGAATACTCAAATACAGATCTTTATAATCAGTTCTTGAGTACAGTACCGAGAGGCACAGATTTCATTAAGCTCCGCGGCCAGTCAGTCAGAACTCTGAACGGAAACTAAATAAGAAGAAGTCGTTTGAACATGGCACATCCCTTTGTCTTAAATGACATTTTTGCAAGAAATTTGATTCAGTACATTCTAAACTTTAATAATGCGTGGTTTGAAGTGATGTTTTTATAGGCGGTTATCGTTATTGTGACGTCGGAGAACCGTGGCCTCGTCACAATGGAAGTCTCAGATCTTATATCAACAGATCCGTTAAGTTTCCTAATTAGACCAAAACAGCAGCTGCAATTGTACTTGAGCATGTGCTTGACATTGTTATGAACAAAAATGCCGGCAATCAAAGGTATGTAAATGTGCTCTTGACAGGGTTGCCTACTTTCACGCAATGAGCCACGCATCTGACTGTCTTCACACGCTCTCACGCCATACCTCCGATTTCTCACGCTGAAAATCTATTTCAGAAATTTTTTTGTATCGCAAACTATTTGTCACATTGCATGCTTAGAGTAAACAAAAGAATTTGGCGTTTTAAAACATTCTTAACAAATCAAAAAGTGTACTTTATATGTCGTACACGTCCAAAACTCAGTGAGATTGAGATGCTCATTTCTTTCTCTTCTTTTTGAAGGTACGGATGAAAGTTCTGAACCAGAACTTTTGTCATTCATGCACCTGGAGCTGAAGGCTGCTCTGGACTTTATAGAGTCCTACCTGTCCAGTAACATCCAGTCACCCAGACTAAAACAGTTTATGGAGGAGCTGGAGCAGGTCCTGCTGTCACGATATGAAGGACATTGGTACCTGGACAATCCTCAGCGCGGCTCTGCCTTCCGTTGTCTGCATTTTGGAGGAGGCTTCGACCCTGCGGTGCATCTGGCAGCCACCAAGAGTGGTTTGGGGGCAGAGAAAATACTGCACCTCCCTCGAGAGCTCTGCATCTGGATTGACCCCTATGAAGTCTCCTATCGCATAGGGGATCGGAGGCCTGTAGTCCTACTATACAAGTCTGAGAAACATACCAGCAACCTCTCACCTCATGCCATGGAGTTTGTACCATCAAAACACATTCAGCACAGCGTGTAAATAGTTATATGAATCCGATATTTAAACCCTTTTATACTATTATTGTTGTTACTCAATTATTCATGTATTCTAATGATTTTTATTATTCAAAGCTTTCTTGAGTACAACTAAAAGCAGAAAACACAAACAAGCCATCACATTAAGGCATGATTTGACTTTACAAAGGGGCAGCTAAAATGAGCAAATTAATTGCAGTGCCATTTAGCTTAACTAGCTGTATCTTTGCACTGACTTGGTCCAGATAGCATCATTTGTACAAGTTGAACAATAGGGCGCTATAAACGCTAAATGCCTATATTTCATGAACCGTAAGTTTGATTTTTCTGAAATTTGGTATAAACAATCAAAACTAAGATATGGAGGAGGGAAATATACAGTTGCTATTTAAACAATAGAAACTAAAAAACACTACACAAATTTATGCAGCCTAAATCGTAAGTCACAGAAGGCTGGAACTCTATCAGTAAGTAGGCATGGTGTGCTGCTTATCAGACTAGGCCTTGTGTCTGACCAAGAGCTTGTTGGTATCTTTTTTCTCATTTTGACTTCTGATTCATTCCTTTCCTCGATGCTTACTGCAGCAGCTGCTTTTTGCGACTTTTGCTTGGACCCAGCTTGTTGCCGCTTCCGGCTATATTAAATAGTTAAGTTAGTTAGCTATACCCCTACACTGGATTTTAAGCACCTTTTGAGAAAAAAAAAAAAAGTGATGAGTTGAAGAGGAAACACCACCTCATTTCAGAGAGAGTTTAAGAACTGCACAACTAGGTTGTTTATTTCAAGATAAGTGATACAGGATAAATGTTATACATTCTTTTCAAAACACTGATATTTTTTCTGTTTTAATATGTAAAAATTACACCAAACAAAAGCAAGTATTTGGCGAAATAGTCAATATCATACATGATTTTAGATGTTTAGCAAAAAATGAACAAAGCTGACTCAGACTGGCGAGTCTGTGCACTGGCAAACCCTTCGCTTAGCTCCGGGAGAAGACAAGAAAAAAAGGGAGAAAAAAAAAAAGAAGTGGAGACATTTAGAACCGTCTGCCAGTGAACATCAGACCAACAACATAATTACCTCATTCAGTATTCATCATTCATAACCCAAAAAGTGCATATATAGAATGCATATGGTGTATGCACAAGCTGTATATATGCTTGAGGAAACCGAACTGTTCAGACACATTAAGGTCAGCGAGCGCTCCGTCAGCGCCTCTCACACACACATTCTAGTGCATCTGAAGAAATCTAAGTATCGCTGAAAAAGGCCATTATTTTTATTTATTGATTTCTAAAAGTTAATATGCTGCATTCATTACACTTCAAGTGAAATATTTCCAAGTTTTTGGTTTTAATGTTGATTACGGCCAACAACACTAATGATTTACTCAAACTTGGAATGAGTTATTCTAATCATTTAAAATACTGGTTTTCACAAGCTTTCAACTGTAATCATCAACATTAAAAAAAAGCTCTAAATATTTTCACTTACTACATGTAATGAACACAGCATTTACAAAGGTATATCTTTTTGAATTAATTCATGAAAACCAATGACCCTTTTTCACAATATTCAATTTTTTTTAGATGCACTAGTCCACACAAACACACACACTTTTAATTCATAACTTAAAAACTACAATGGACTGTTAAAAAGGAGTCGGACATTCCCATTTCATTTCTCTTGATTGCACGGTGACGGTCAGACAAACAGCAGCGCAGTGAGACAATCTTCACCTCCACAACGCCTCCGTTGTTCCTGTGTGTCCTTCTGCTCGTGTTCAGACGAGACCAGACAGCCTCAGTCGGGGAGGGAGGGTGTGTGTGCGTGTGTGTGTGAGAGAAGTGGGGTGGTGGAGCTCAGGGTGAGGCTGGAGCCTTGCTGCTGTAGTGGACCTGGTACTTGTTGACCGGTTGTCCTTTCAGCAGTGTGGGCAGACATGTGGTTTTGCAGGGCAGCAGGTCCTCGTGGTTATCGCCCAGCAGCCAGGCCTGAACCGAGCGGGCGGCAGCCGAAGACACGTGCTCCGACTGCCAGACGCTGTGCCACTGGGCAAAACGCTCGTGCTGCATCTGCGCCACCCGCAGCTGAGACTGCGGAGACAACACACACACATACACACAAGTGCAGAAGAGCATGAGTGGATGTTCAGGTAAAAGCAGGGTGAGTTGCAGGGTAGGGGTATAATAGTACAGATTAAGGGTCAACCAATAATCGGGGGCCGATATTAGGCATTTTGCCGATTGACGGTATTGTGTTTAATTTTGAATGCCACTGATATTAAATAATTACAAGATCCACTACTGTGGCTCCGTCTCTTCTCTGTGTGCCGTTTCCTCTCAACTTGCCGCTTCATTTAATGTCCCGCCCACAACAGTCTCTGATTGGTCTATATGTCACATGAGTAGTAGCCAATTCAACGCTGAAGCCTTGCTGTCACTCACACGAGCACAGCGTAAAGCTCCAAAAAGAGGAGAGAGGAGAGTTTCAGCTGAGCTTGGTGTTTGTAAAAATCTAAATTTTGACAGATTTTCAGCATATTGGATTTTTGCATATTGGTTCCAAATATCTGTTATCGGCCCTGTTAACCAGCAATAATCGGTATCGATATCTGTCCTGAAAAAACAATATTGGTCGACCTCTGGTACAGATGGTCCCCGAATTACAATAGTTTGACCAGCAATTTTTCAATCTAACAATGACAGCCGCGATACAACAAATATTGTCATAAAAATATAAAATACGTAAAAATATTTTACACTTTGCGCGGAACGTAAATGTTAGCAGCGTATGTGATACGATATGCTGGGACGTTGTCTGGATGTACGCATCTCGCAAGGGGGGAGATCCCGGCAGCATCCCAACGTATCGTACTGCAAACGCTGTTATGCATGCGTATGCAGCCTTCCAATATATCACACAACATACGCCGCATACACATGTGACCCTCCATGGCAAAACCAGTCGCTTGTCGCAACGGAGGTTTCCGAGAAAAACGACCGTTATGTTGCGTGGGGTAAAATTTTGGATTTTTTGTTTTTAGTGTTTTGAAACAGCGGAAGGTCTACACTGTACTGCTGTGAATAAATTTAGTTGAAAAACTTACCCTTTCCATCCTAAGAATGTGACTTTCTTGAGGTGAGGAATTCAATTCCAGCAGAATGTTAAAAGTTTCTGTTTTGACCGCTCTACTTCAATATTTACGGTAAATCCACTGGTTGACTAGCGTGAAGATATTTCTCCGGAATCCATCTCCGTCTCCCGAGTTCAGTTAACCTAACGCAGGTAGGCTATCCGTGTGGCTGTGAATGCAGCGTAGGCTACCGTAAATGCAAACGTAGTCGGGACTGCACCAAGTGTCTGGGAGTGCTACGGCGATTTTCCGAGATTTCTCCGTTTCTCACTTGGCATGACAGGAGAAACCCGACTCCTTTAAATGCCGATCTCAGTCATATGTCGCCCGATTCATTCGATATAGGTATCATTTTGAAGGTTGATTTATGCCCTTTCATGAAAACATAACTCAATTTTAAAAATTTGCGACAAGTGACTGGTTTTGCCATGGAGGGTCACATATGTGGTACGATACGTTGGGGTGAAATGCCTCACTCTCGTCCAGGGATCAACAGAGATCAGTTGTCTCTGTGTCGGGGCGCATATTTTGTCTGTGCTTTTGGTATTTCCATTGTCAACGCATCTCAATCATAAGTCGGGGACCACCTGTATGTTGATTTACGTATGTCGATACATCATCTATGATCAGTGAGCCCACAGCATTGATCCTAAATGAAAATGCTGATCAGACATCATACGTATTGTAAAGTCTCAGGCTGGTTTTGTCAGTAACACATTAGGGGTGTAAACCATTTCATCATACACAATATGACAGATTGGAAGTCTGCCAATATCCCAAAGTCTACAATTGTCCGATCTCGATTTGATTCAATTCAGGGGACAGCGACTGATATGACACAGTGATTTGCTGATTTTACACGATCACTTTCTTTCCTATCAAATTAAAAAAGAGCCAAAAATTTCTTGACATTTTCATTCCTGAGCTCAATCGGACATTGATTCATTATCCCAAGAGCATGCAAACTCCACACAGAAAAGCCCCACGGCCGACCCAGGGATCGTACCCAGGGCCTTCTTGCTGTGAGGCGGCAGCACTCTCAATCGGACAGTTATATGAAATTCCTTCTTTCTCCCAATGTTCTCATAAAAAAAAAAAAAAGACCTCCTGTACAATATAAAGTGATGTCACAATACATATGACGTCTGATCGATGTTTTCATTTTTGATCAAAACTATGGGCTTGTAGATTTAAAATGCATTTAGCGACTATAGTCTGAACACCCTAAAGAGGAGAGTGTTTTATTAGGTTATACTATCAGCAGCATATTTTGCTTACAGTGTTTATTTTCTGCTTTTTGATACCAGTACCACTTAGTTTGATATTATAGTCTGACTAATATTATTCTGACATTGTGTAGAGTTGGAAACTTATGTAAAATGTGGGAAATTCGCATTTTCAACTCAAGTACATCACTTATACCAACTCACGTGGATTTGGTTTCTTTTGCACAATATTTTGCTATTTTAATGTTCTGAAGGTCAATGTTTTCATTTTGAAACGATGTTATGGGCTCAGTGATAATTGAATCGTTTAATCAATATAGAGCGATGTATCGTTACACCCCTATAACACATGCCACTTAATGTGGGCCATAGCCCTTGAAAAAAATGTCAAATGATATATGTGTTGCATTTTGAGATATGATATGAATTGAAGTGGTGTTAAATCAGCATATGACATCATATACATTGCTGACTCCTGAACTAAAATGAAACCGTCATAGCAAAGTTGTGTTATCGGCAGACACTGAATCGTTGTTGATTGAATCGATATACTGTATCATGAAGAAACTTACACCAGTAACAAAGGCTGCAAACCGTGCCATGCCATACCTTTCTAGCCTTAAGCAGTGCTCCTCTGCGGTACATGTAGTCCTCAGAGTTCATGACGAACACCATCTTATGGCTGTTGAGTTTGAAGCGGCAGTCGAGGCTTCCGGCACTTTCTACACCCAGCTGCCCTCTCCACTCCCTCCGACAGCGCAGAGCCTCCACCTGCTTCAGCTGCCAGCAACGGAAGTGCCTCAGGTTCCTACACACACACACACACACAATGTGAACGTTTAGCAGGTTTAGTAGATACTTTGTGTGTGTGTGTGTGTGTATACAGCAAGTATGCATTTCAGGTGGTATGGGTATAACAAATCAAAGATCAACAAGGCAACAGATCAACGCAAAATAAAGAGAGTGCCTTAAAAAGCACCGTCTTTTACAGTCATTCTATGGCATAAAAAGCATTTGAACACAAGACACTACAGTACCGGAAACGGCAACAAAAAGCTGGGAATATTAGAGCACCGCAAAAAACAGCATTTTTAATGAAAGAAAAAGTGTTTAATGAAAAACTGTAAAAAAGGATGCTTTACCGTCAATTGCGTAAAAATACAGACAAATTGTGGCACCTTTGGCGTTCCATGTGAGAGTGTGCGGAGCGCCCGTGGAGGCAAAGTTGAGCGTGCACAGACAAGAGTGTGCTTGCGAAAGTTCCACTGAATTTATAAAAAATGTACTATATTGTGAGATAGATATATATATAGTTACTGGGATATGAGATTTTGGTCATATCACACAACCCTATTCCTGACTGTATCTGCTCTCTCACTCTCTACTAGTGCGGGCATTTTCTTTTAACTTGTACAGAATCGCCACGTCCAAGCGCGAAACAAGTCATGATCTTTCTGTACCATTGCACCTCTTGTAGGACCTTGTAACGCTGACTTGGATTAACTCAAGACTCTCTCAGTAACGGCAGTGACATACACCTAACAAAGTTCATAAAGCAAAGTCACCAGATCAGAACTGTATGCAGTGTGTGTGTGTGTGTGCGTGAGTGTGCGTGCATGTGTATGTGTGTGTAGAAAGGACATACCTGGGCAGGAACACAGGTTTGAAGTAGTAACCGTCTCCCTGGGAACATGTAGACGACTCAGTACCCACAAACTGCTCCATGTAGTTGGAGAGGCACTTTTGAACACACACACACACACATACATACATACAGAGTTTAAATGCATTGACATAAATAAATAAAACATCAGCTGAATAGTAATGTGCAGCATGAGACACTGCGGCTGCTAAAAACGAGACTTTTGTCTCACTTGTCTTAAACTGTCTAACTAGATGAAGCAGTGTCCAAGTTCATAGTCCAAGTTGTCACACACATTACCTGCACATCAAGTGGGTCATCGGCCTGGGCCTCTTCCGTATCCAGAAGTTCAATGGTGAGCGTGACCTGCCCTTTATTCTGAATGAACATGACCTGCAATGTTCACCACACACACAGACCCGTTACACACTTCACACATGTATTACGTGTGTCTCTTTCTCTGGAGTGGGTCAGTGAGATAATATGGGTGTTAGAAGAGGAGCCTTTTTCTGTGTTTAACTGTAGACCTAACTATGAATGATTTCACACCTGGTCCCTTTCAGCCTCTGAACTGAACTGAACTGAACTGACCGTTTCGAGAAGCAATCTTGAGATCGGGTTTGCTTTGAGTCCGCGCCACAATCCAATATGAATGAACAGAAAGCGCACTGGAGCCTCGTTTATAAAACGGTGCGTTGGACACTTTAGACTGACAAAGTCGTACACACGCCTGGGTAGCTCTCGTTACACAGTGGATCCGTCATGTTTTATGTCTCCAGCCATCAGACTGTTAAATTCACACCTTGTCCACCAGTCATGTCCAACACTAATATATGTATGTATGCATGTATGTATACATATATATACATACATACATACATATATGTGATATATGTGGCCGTGGAGGGTCACATATATCCTCACTAAGGATGTGTGTGTGTGTGTCTGTGTGTGTGTGTGTGTAAAATATGGCACAGTCATTACCTTAAAACAGTTCTCCTCAGCCATCACTCTCTCTGCCTTCCACTGGTAGCTGGTCTCGTACGCTGCTCGCACACACTGCGAGGAGAGGTTTCCTCCGGCTGCACCGCGCTTACGCTCCGCCAAGTACAGCTCTGCCACTTGCAGACAAACCTCGTCGCTCACCAGATGCTGCAGCTACACAAACACACAAAATAGTTCACTGCGCGATATGGGCTGTCCGCTGTGTGCATGTGTGTGTGTTCACGGACCCTTGCAAACACAATGATAGTCATCAGCATTTTTCAGACAAGGTGGCTACAAGGTGGAGGCACATTAAACACCCTGATTGTGAATGAGCTCAGTAATTACTGCACAAGACGTATTTCTGACACATGGGGCAGTGGAAGTGTAACAGAGATATGTTCCTGATTTAATAAATCGATGTCTAGAACAACACTAAATACTCTCAGAACACCCAAATAAAAACATGCAGGTCAGTAATCAAGGTATCAATCTTTGACATTCTCAACACCTCACACACACTCTCACACACCCTCACTCTCACACACCCTCACTCTCACACACCCTCACTCTCACACGCACTCACTCTCACACGCACTCGCACGCACGCACGCACTCGCACGCACGCACGCACTCGCTCGCACGCACACTCGCTCACACGCACACTCGCTCACACGCACACTCGCTCACACGCACACTCGCACACTCGCTCACACACACACACTCGCTCACACACACACACTCGCTCACACGCACACTCGCTCACACACACACACTCGCTCACACACACACTCGCTCACACACACACTCGCTCACACACACACTCGCTCACACACACACTCGCTCACACACACTCACTCGCTCACTCGCTCACACACTCGCTCACACACACACACACACTCGCGCACTCGCTCACACACCCACACTCGCTCACACACCCACACTCGCTCACACACCCACACTCGCTCACACACCCACACTCGCTCACACACACTCACTCGCTCACACACACTCACTCGCTCACACACACTCACTCGCTCACACACACTCATACACACCCTCACACCCTCACCCTCACTCTCGCACGCACTCACTCACTCACACTCACTGGACAGTCTCACCTGTCGCACGACATTCTGGATGAGCTTGTCGATGGTGAAGCCAATGTAAGCGTGGATGGTGAACATTTCGCGCAGCGTGTCCTCGTACTGTGTGGCCTCCAGGTTCCCATCCAGCAGGTTACGCACCATGTCCAAAAACGCCGGGTAATACTCCTCTAGCTCCACCTCGCCTAGATACAGGGGAAGGGTTGAGGGGGATGAGAGAGGGGGTAGGGATGAGGGAGAGACAGCGAGAGACATGGAGACACAGCGAGAGAGAGAGAAACACACACAGACAAACCTTAGAAGATCGAATTCTTTTGAATGATTTGATATTTGAAATATTCATTAGGACGTAAGTGTAGTGGAAAAACAGATCTGTCCATGGTTTATTTACAGGACTGTGTGCATCTATGTGTGAGCTAGATCTTACTAGGCTGTTTCAGGCGCAGCTCCATAGCTAGGTCAGTGGCCTTGTCCCGGCGCCCGTCGCTCACCAGGAGGCGCTCGGCGCTCTGCTCGGCCCGGTGCTCCAGCAGCTGCCTCTCAGCCTGCTGATACACTCTCAGCAGCCGCGAGCACAGCGTCTGGTGCAGCCGCAGAAAAAAGTACCAGTTGTTGTTGACAAAGAACAGGTTGTACACGCCGTCCGTCTCCCGCTGGTCTTCCTGCAACTCCTCCTGCGCCGGCCCATTCTCCTGCCGCGGGGAAGAGCAGCGCCTCCTCCTGGACTCGCCGTTTAACTGCTGCTGCTGTTGTTGTTGCTGTTGCTGCTGGTTTCCCGCCGGTCCCCCCGAAGCGACTGGCATTGGCGCCGACGATGCCGCTGTCACCGTTCCGCCTCCGCCTCCTCCCTCCTCGCCGTCAGCCTCCTCGTCCGTCCAGTCCTCCGTCTCGCTCAGCTCGCCGCGCCGGGCGAAGAACAAGTCGGGCACAAAGTGGTGCATGATGCGCTTGATGTGGTCCTTGTCCTCCTTGTGGATGGTGGGCTGCCGCTTGACGTGGTAGATGATCAGCGAGGCGGCGTCCTCCAGGATCTGCTTGTCCTCGTAGCAGAACACCAGGTGGGGCTCGCTGCTGCTGTTGCTGTTGCCGCCTCCTTCTCGGCCCTGCTGCCCCACTCCACCCTCTTCCGTGCTTTGCTCCTGTCGCTGGACACCAAACATGGTGATGAGAAAACTCAGTTAATAACTCAATCCACTGCAGCGCCACTCCAGCCAGCTGGTAGAACATGAAAGTCTTTAAATGAACTGACCGCTAACACTGAACACAGTTTGACAAATGATCCGTGTATCGTTCGTTCCTCCATTTTTCGAATTAAAACCAAAAACCCAAAACCGAAAAACTTGCAGGTGGTTCTACTTAACTACGAGTTCTTCCTCACCCACATTTTCCTCGCTCAGCTCTTCAGCCATCATGACGCTCACTAAGCTCTACTTTTATGTTCTTCATCCCCTCAGCCACTAGCATCTACGTACATTGGGGTGGGCATCTCAGGCAGTCCATCTAATTGGCCAAATATACTGTCATGCAGAGTGTGAATGCACAGCACATGCATATATACCATTTACCGCAGTTCATGTAGTTAATTATCACAGAGCAGAGTACTGACTGAGTACTCCAACAATACTGGTACTTCTTTCTGCACTGAAAATTTAAGAAAAAAAAAACTTAGGGCTACATAAGTTATCTTACTTGAGTTGTCTGACCGGCTTTGTTACTGATTGAGATATAAATTTGGGTCCAGTGATGGTAGGTAGTGCTGGAAGTAGGACTTGAACCCACAACCTCTTGGTCCGAAGGCGAGTATGCTAACCACTAGATTACCGCCAGGGCAGGTTCAACACAAGCATAGAAAATATAAAAGTGGGGAGTTTCCATAATGAATATGTTTGGGCATTTCCTTTTTAAACTGTGCTGGCTTGTTGCATTTCACCTCAACTGTGCAAACTCAAAACAAGAGGTCCACTTCCCTTCTGTAATACTTTCACTTCAGTACTGAAATAATGCCATGCAGATGCCCCTTATTTCCATGTCAGTTTGTGTGTGTGTGAATGTTGTAGTGCAGTAGAGTTTTCCCTCTGAGAGATGACTTACTTCATCATAAATGCTTTCAATCTCGTTGAGGAGACTCTTGGACCTCAGGGCTTTAATGTCGTTCTGTTTAAAGTTGACTCCCTGGTGGTCGAGGGATTTGAGGTAAGCCTTCTCGTACTGCTCCCGCCAGATCTTATTAAAACCCTGCTGGGCTTCCCGCCACTCCTCCTCTTTCGCTTTCAACCTACATCAGGTAGAACACACACACACACACACACACACCACTGTCGTCATCATCATCAAAACCCATACAAACACCAGTCAGTACTCAGCCGGTCGCTCCTGACCCATCAGCGTCCCGCTGAAATGTACAACACACTTATAACACTCCGCTCCCACCTTACAGTTCCCACTGTATGCAGCTCTTGGGAAATGCAAATCCACTGCTAGATCAGCAGTAAATTAAAGCAGTTCAGGAAACATTTAACTAAACCTTTGCAAGCTTTTTCAATGCAACTATTAAGAATCCCCTTACTGCGACACACGATATATTCTCTCTTTCTGGGAGAGAACTACATTTCCCACAATCCCCTGTGCCGCGTCTCCGAGCCATGTGACAATAATGTGCGTTCGTCTGGAATAATATCAAGTAAATAGCTTTATTGTGAGAAGAAGGCCGGTTGTTATTTATCAGCTAAAATATGAGTTTTGTCTGCAGATTTGATTGAACTGGAGCGTTTTTGCGAGTGATGGCATTCAACGTGAGAGTCGTGAGCGTTCACACACACACACACACACACACGCACCGCTTACATCACGAAAAATGTCCTTTATGCGTGTTTACGCATTTACTTAGAATAACAGAACTGGTGCGTTTTTTTTTCTGAACCAAGTTGTCCGCTTCCATCTCCAATTAATGTCTCTGAAATCGTGCAGATATTCACTTCTCTCTCTGCATGCTCGCTTCCCTCCACTTCTAAAACAAAACCCGCAGGCGCTGGGTGAGTGTTCTGGAGTGTTTTGGATGGGCGGCAGAGTGAGCTGTCTGCTTTGAGAGAGCAGAGAAGTGACGTACATGCTGCAGGCTTAACATTAACCAGAGGATTTGTACTCATTATTCACAATAAAGTCATTTACTACATCTCACGTAAAACAAGCATTGATCATATTCAATATATCGCCCACCCCTACCTTGGGCCACATACTAACCGAACGGAGTACGAGTGACTGAGTAAGCGTGCGGAGACGTGTTCTCCAAATTTGGGGGCAGTTGGTAGTGTAACGGTTAGGGAGTTGGCTGCGTTATCGAAGGGTTGAGGGTTCTAGTCCCGGACCAGTAAACGTACCCCTGGCCACTCCCTAGAAACCAGTGCTAAAGCTGCCCACTGCTCCTTCATGGATGGGTCAAATGCAGAGGTCACATTTCGTTGTGGTGCACTGTGTGCTGTGCTGTGTTCCCAATGACATATCACTCACTTAAATTCACTTAAAACCTTGTTATACACCTACTATGGTTTGTGCAACACATAAATGTGCTACAAGAACACTGATGTGTATAAAATAGCAAGACTATGTTAGTGGCCGCTGCAGACACCACTCTCAAACTGTTGTTGCCGTAAGTCTCTAAATAACTGAGGAAGTACTCTACTGACCTCTTCAGCACGACAGGAACTGCAGTCACCGGGTTCCTCTTCAGCCCCTCAATAATCTCAGGGGCTTTGTCGCCATAGATACGGTACACAGCTCGCCGCTGAATGACCTCCGAGGTGCCGCCCAGGCAGTCGTCCAAGCGGAAGCGGTCTTGGTCCTCTGGTGAAAGGCGCGACAGCTTCTTCTGGACACTTTCCAGAACTCTGATAGTTGCTAAATTGGTTTCCAGAACAACATCCAGCTAAAAGGACATAACATATAAATAATGGTTTAAATGAAAACGGTTCAGAAGAGCATCCAGAGAGAACAGTGCAGCTTTTAAACACTTAGAGAAACTGGCAGCAGCTAAGCTGTGAAGCGATTGGTCTAACCTCAAACCTCTCGTCCTCACAGCGGTGGAGCTGTTCTTCATAAGGCGTTTTCTTGGAGCTCACGAACGTCGAGTCCTCAGACCAGGATGGGAAGGACACCCACGTATCATTTAGTACCTGTACGTAGATTCGAGTGTAAATCCTTTCTCCACAGGCAGTATATTATAACATATATATGATATAACATATATCATCTGCTGAGCAAGGGTGGAGTATTTCGAGCGTAGTGCTCATCATTTTAAGTCATTTCCCGCCCTATGTGGCGCACCAAGACAAATAGGGCACGTGTAACACTGCATGTGCACTACCTAGTGTGTAGAGAGTCGTTAAGCTACAACCTACGCTATTTCCTGATATGCATACCACCGCATAGAAAAGCATGATAAGTGCACCTCAGCCACCATAGATTTAAGTGCGGTAGTACGCGGCTCGAGACACAGCCCATGTGCGAGCTCACATTCGCCAAGTGAGGCAAACACGCAATTTACTTAGTTACAAATTTTGCCACAGAATTACGCCATACATTTTAAATCCCACCTCGGACTTTGGACATGCCTGGCACAAGCGCTATCTTATTGACTTTCAACAAATGCGACATAAAATCCGATCATAAATCTGATGCCGATGACTTAAAAAAAAAGCTATTATCGTACGATTCTGCTATCATCATGCATCCCTAGATTAAAGTCAAAAGGACCCTGATGAATCCTTTATAATGAACTGAATTCATTTCTTTTCCAGGTTCTCATCCCTGAACCCGCATCAAAAAGCCTCATCTCAACTGCCTCCATTTAGAAAGGCGCCTCACAGAGCAACTTTCCACCAATGTAATGGACTCAGACACAGTCTTTGTGCTTCCAGGTAAAATAAGTGTTCATATTTTTCTCTACTGATCAATAGACCTTTCTCACGATATAGAATTTCACATTTTTGTTGCAGTTTATACTGACCATCTAGTCACATGGAGTAAATAAAGATGCTCATTGTAGCTTAAACATGTATCAGTATACAAAAAATCCTTCAGTAACACAAACTGCAAACATTCGATCAACTTCCTATTAGGTAATACCCTTGGGAGCATATCTAGGATCTAAAGTTGTTTGTTCCTGTTTGATATTCACACCACTTCTGATGATTAGGGCTGGGTATCGTTTGTGTTTCATTTTAAAACGGCGCCGGTTCCTAAATGATACTTAAAATGGCACTATGAAACAATCTCTTTTAATTTCTTAGACTTATTCCCATACAAATTGAACAATATATTAATTTACAAATATAGGTTCAGAAAAAAAAACGTGGGCATGGTTTTCAAAACGTGGTTTTCATCGCTGTCATTTGAGAAAATACGATAAGTTTCAATTCACCGAGTGTTTCCACAGCGCTTGCGCGTTGGTCGGTGCAGCTCACAACCGATCTTGTGCCAAGCAAGCCATAGAACAATGAGTTTGCAAAGCATTTTGTTAATTTGATTTTTATTTTGTAAATAAACTTCACTGCTTCACCTCGCGGGTCTCTTGGGTCCCTGTCTCGTTACAACAAGCGCAGCTCGTTACTTGAAAGGTGTGTTCTAATTAGGAGGATTAAGGTGAGATGCGGGGTCTGATACAGGTAAACATGTACCTCTTTGCAAAGAGCGGTGCGTCCACTGCATTTCGGTTGTTGGTAGGTTTTGGGGAGGGCTCTGTAGCTGGAGCCCAGTCTCTTACAGGAGGCGTAGTCCACCTCCCTTCCTCCTCCCTCCATATAGCGGTCAGAAAGGCCGGACACAGTGTGAGAGAGCTCCTTCTCCCCCAGAAACGACTTAAACTGAGTGTAGAGCTCGGGAAACTTTCTACAAAGCAAAACGGCACAAACAAAACTTGTTACGGTCTGAAGAGAACCTGCAAGACAAAATGCCAACCTGAAAGCAAATTACGGAGTAGATGAACAAGGTTGACATTTACCCTAAAAACGGGGTGACGAGCTGGAGCAGCTCAGCTCCTGACACCACCTCCTGGTTAAATAGGGCAATGCAGCGGAGAAAGTTCTCGTACACCTCCTGGCTCTTGAACAGTCGGCGAACCTGAAATGTGAGAGACACCTTTTAAAATTGTCTCTACGCAGGAAGAAGTTGGTGGAGTTCAGCCCCCTTGTTATTTGTCAGTGTTGATGTGATGTCTGAACTCGCTCTGAGCACGTACCTTATCAAAGAAGGTAAACTCCCGAAGGACACCGTGCTTTCCCACAGAGGCAAAGGACTGGTCTTTGGAACAGGAAAACTTCATTTTTTTCTGGAGTGAAGAAGACGAAGAGACAGTTTAACCACTAATCAAGCATCAAAATTAACCACTAATCAAGTCATCTGACCTATGCAACATACTTTTAAAACCATTAGTTTGCGTGTTCACACATAACACAATAAACCATCTTTATGAAATGAAATGTGACTCCTATTTGTAAGGCATTGTTTGTGTCCTGCTCTAAAATGTGAGTGGACATGGCGGAAGGTGGACTTCAATGTCTGAACTAGCGCTTGGGACACATGCTGGATTGTGTTTTGATGATGGCCAACATGATTTTCAGATCAACATTTTTTTATTAGAGCAAAGAGGTGTAAAATACAGATTATCTGCCGGGTCGATTATCGGGGGCCGATATTAGGCTTTTGCTGATTATCGGTATCGGTGTTTCATTTTGACCATAACCAATATTAAGTAATTACAAGGTGCGCTAAGTGGAGAGTACGCTGAGCAGCTTTGCTTTCTTCACCACAACCTGCTCCTGCTTAATTTGGTTCCAGCCAAGTTTTCAAGTTTCACAGTTTCATAATGTTACAAAAATTGCATTCAATATTACTTAAAGTTTCATTAAAATAATGTAAAAAGTTTAAGTATTTATAAACAATAAAGTTGTTTAAATTAAGTTTTGTGTTGGTGTTTGTTTTCTTTTCTTTTCGCGTATCGGTTCCAAACACTGGGTATCGGCCCCGTTAACTAGCAATAATCGCTATCGATATCGGCCCTGAAAACCAGTATCGGTCGACCTCTCAAAATACACCAGTACAAAAATGTGCATTATCAAGATACAAAGTTATAATTAATATCTTACATTTGGCTTCAGCAGATTCTGGTCTTTTCATACCATGGTAGATTCAACCGACAGATAAATAAGTTCTACTTCATTTTCTATTCAGCTAGTGCTTACTGCTCCAGCAAGACTACGAACTCCTACAGCACAAAGAGGACAATCTTCATATTGCTCAGTAGCAAGCAAAAATCTTTGAATGTCCAACATCTGCATTATACCAGATAAAGGTTTAAGATCATCAAGCGCCATCTTGCTGACTGTTTCACGAGTTATGAACATGAAGATGTGTTTAAGTAGCTTCTTTAATCAGTATGAAAGACATGTTGGGACCTTGAGCAGCGGAGTCATGTGCGGCAGCAGGACTGGGCGGGGCCTCTTCTTGCTCTGTTTGTTTAGCTCCTCCTCCTCGGTCTTTTTGATGTGCTCTTTCCCAGTCAACGAACCTCCAGTAAACTGACATGAAAGAGCGTGTTACGCACAATTTGAGCAAACCTTTAAATAACATGGAACTAGATGTCCCGAAGAACACCCAAGTCACACAGTAACCACTGTCTTGTGGTGCAGATGTTGGATTTTTATATGAGCGTATTCCTGAACGCAAGACCATACGCAGTCAATACTAAGGCGTAGCAATTAACTGAAAATGAATTAAAACAGACATTCAGAACCTCTAATTTGCATAATCTCACCCATGAAGATTAATTATGATTATTTAAAAAACTGTCCATACTAAAAAAAAAAAAAAATGTGTGTACTGTGTGCAGTCTGTGTCCACATCTGTATTATGGCACGATATCAGGAAACCACAGGATATGCGATAATCATTGTTGAATGTCGAGATGACGACAACTAACTAAATAAAAATTCGTAAGTATACTGTGTTGATGTCTTTCTGCTTTGGGCTCCCTACGACATATACCCCAGACAATGAGTAGATTATGCAGACCAACACTGCGGGATTTGTGTTTCCTTTCAAAAATATATTGCAGGTTGCGCTCAAGGTGCCGCAGGGTTCAAAAGAAAAAGTAGGCGTGGTTTTCAAAATTCTCTCCTGTCATATTGTTTTCCCAGGACTCTATATAAGTCAGTAAAAAATTATTATTGTTATAACATATAATCATTTACAATTAAATAAATGAAAACCAATAAGAGGAAATGTATATTATGAAGACTTGTGGAAGGTTTAAAGCATTTTATGTATTTGCGTAAACATGAACCCGCCTCAAAATTTTACATTAATCGTTATTTAACTTAAGACGGAGGAAGAAGACAGCAGCAGCGGCCTGTCGCCAATCTGCCCCCCTTGAAGGTCAAGTTAATTTTATTTTCTATATAGCGCCAGATCTCAATCTTTTGTTAACCACAGCCTTATCTTATAGAGATGCTTAAACACTGTGATGAATAAAACTGACGAATGCCCCCCTATTTGTGTCCTTGAGTGTCCCCCTATCAGCTGTCTCATCCACAATGTCCCCCAACGTTGTCCAAATGCCCTGGGGATCATATCGCCCAGCCCTAATCAATACACACGAGGCAGCATCAATATTTCCACCTATTGTGGCTACATAAATAAGCCTATATGTAACAGGGCAAACACCTGTTGTCATTCCTACAGAAAAGGCTCCACAGAGAGAGAGAAATAAATTTTCCTAACCAGTGATCGCTTTGCATCTGGTAGAAACTGCCCAAACTCCGCCAGCAGGTCCTCTTGCCCTTTAAAGAGACTGGCAACTTTGGAGAAGACCTCGTCCTCAGTCATCCCTGTGCTTCCCCTGCTCCTGTTCTCCTTAAGGTCCAGCTGCTCCTTCTGTCAAACAAATATACAAGCTCACAAATGAATCGGAACAAAACACAAAACTAATCAGTGTTGACACGCTCATTTGCTTTTTATCTGCCTTTTAATGCTCTACACAAGGCTAACGGTTAGCTTTATGGGCATAAAGTGTGCAGCCTTAAAACAATGGCAACAGAAATTGAGAGATTCAGGTTGGAGTTGCAGCTAATAAATGCTGACTGCTCAAGATCTGTGGCTATGACATGAAACCTGGACGAGTAGACAGACTTTGATTAAAATGCACTGAAGTGAATAGGGAAAGATGAGGGATGATAAAGGCAAGAAAAAGACGAGTGCGGGTCAATACAGATTCAGATGTGCGTTTACGGAGGTGGCCGTGAGAACTGTGTTGACTGTCGTGCAAAAACAGGTGAAGGAAAGCTTTCAAGCCTTAAATCCCATGTATTCTTAATGGGAGAAAATGAATAGGTTTCTTTGGGAAAAATTAAGGACAGAAAAAAAGGATGAAAAAGACAAGCACGGGTCATGATGGTTACAGATATGTGAAGAACAGATATGATCTTTCGAATCACAGTGAATTTGGTGGCTTTGTGAAGAATGACGGCCATACAGTTAAGCGTTGAAATTTGAGCTCCATGTTAGTTTATGGGCAAAAAACGGATGAAAAAAATGGACAGAACTCGCGAACGAGAACACGTATGAAAAACGTGTATACAAGCACCCCACACCACAATAGGTCGCAGGTTTTAGAGTTGTACTGAGATTTCTAAAACAAAAATTCTAAGATGAGTAGCCGTCAGAAAAAGCGTGTGGAGTAAAAATCGGGTAATACATGATTGCTCACCGCAATCACATAACATTCATTGAGCTTATTAGATCACCAGCTCTCCTGTTGGTTCTATGTTTATTTGCCTCATTTTGAAAAAGGTAGAGGATAAATAAAAGTGCAGAAAGAAATCTAAGGAATTCCAATTTGCTTTCATTTACTGTCAACCACATTCATGCACTGCAACACAATGTTTCTTTAAATGCCTCCATTAGACTTTCCACGCCTGGACTCGAACCTGATAGGTGTGAAGAATCTCCAGGAAGGATCTGTAGATCTCGGGGTGGTCCAGAAAACGGCTTTTGATTTTATTCACGTAGCTGATGGCACTGTCAAACTCCACCGGGCTGGGTTCTGAGGTGGGCGGCGACACCGATGAAGCGGTGTGCTGCGTCTGGCTGGGTAGAGGCAGGGCGAGCCTGGCAGAAGGTTCTGGCCCAGAGGAGGAGACGCTCTGTGGAGATGCTACGGCTTCGCTCTGAGCAGAGCTCACCTCTGCCGTTGCTGATGAGGACGACACACTGGCCACCGAGCAGGCGCTGCTCTTCTCTTTGCCCGGAGACACCTGCCAGCAATACAAAGAGGTCAGGTCAGGTTTTATTCATCATCATAGGAACGCATCACAGAGCTGGGGAATTAATCAACAATTATTCAAAACCAACAATCAGAACCTCAATTGATGTAATCTCACCACCTATGACAATCATTTTTAAAAATCCTGTCAGTAATTTTAAAAAGCTGCTTATTTCCCTAATGTATGTTCATGCACTCTCCCTTAAAAACATACTATCGTATGTAGTGTCATATGAATTGCCCACATCCCATCTGCAGCTACTTCTGTGTGGCAAAAAGATATGCACTCTTTCATTATATAAAACAAAATAGTTCAGCTTGCCAATCCTATAGATGGTGCAATGACAAAATCTGCCCAGATAGACCTCCTTCGCATGAGCATTAAGGAAATGCAGTGACTATGCATACATATGCATTACATTTAGTAACCTACATTTAATTAAGTGATTTTTTTGGTTGATCTGCCACAGTCAAATGGGAGAAGTAACTCTGGACACGAATCCATCTATGTATTGAATTGTGAATCGATTTTGAATGGAATCACGATCCCAAGAGTTGACACCGAATCGTGAAATTTTCTGAATCATGCAACCCTACTAAAAAGTAGACGCAAGTTCATGAAAATCATAGTCTAGTGATGAAAACGTACAGGACAGGACAAAAACTATTCCAAGAAATGGTGTAAAAAGAGTAAGAACTGGGGGAAAACAAACTTTGTGAAAGACTCTTGCAAAGTGCATTGGAAATTCCAACCAATAAGACTTTCTTATTGTTAAGAAACTAGGAGTATTAATCTGACGGGTTACGTTATCTGACTAACCCTTCAGTGTCTGAGCAATTAATGTTCGGCAGTTTTCTAGCGCCACTTTTTTTGGTGAATAAAGTCCTGAAAGTAAACAGTGTAGTAATGCATGAATACGTCTTCGTCTAAGTACTGCACTGAAACACCAGGTTTACTTCCCACAAATCACATATATCATAATCCAAGCCCACATGCACCCTTACCTGTGGGGGAAAGGGGGACTGAAGAAAGGCCATTCCATTCTTGGGAATTTCTATTCGATAACCTGGAGGCAAGAAGGCATTAAATCCCAAGACAAGGTCTGGATGTCCCTGGAATAACTGAGACACTCGATTGATTACGCCCGGTGTGTCAATACTGCGGAGAGAAAACAAAGTCAAGCTAGAAATCAGCATTTATTTAAGCACCAAAATGCAAAAGAGCTGACAGGTGCGCATCTGTCCGACAAACCTTTGAGACTTGAACTCTTTCATTATGTCCAGGAATTTATTGTATATTCCGGGTTCATTTCCAAAGCGAATTTTAACTTGATCCAAGTATGATAAGGCATCTTCTACCTGCAATGAAGAGAACTTTGTTAGGGTTTTTTAAGTTGGCTTACATAAATAAGACGGTTTTCTGTGTGGTGAGATAAGGTAAGATGTTGCTATGCACTTATAAGGTTATTATACCCTATTAGCTATTGGGAGGAATGCTCCTTTATCACTGATATGCCACTGCTGCAGTTTACAGTGTCCACCATCTGTTAGTTTTTCCTCAATCTGTCATTCATAACCCTCAATATTATTTAACCGGAGTTGACAGACGGTAACAACTTTAAGTCTTAAGACTGCTAGACTGAAACATAAACATCTCATATACATTGCAACTATGTGGACTGTGGGGATGTTCAAATTTCTGGGATCTCCCAAGACCTGAGGTGGGAGTCTAATATCGACTCTAACCTCAAAAAGGACAAGCAGAGGATGTTTTTTTTTCTGTGCCAGCTGAGAAAGTCTAGACTGTCTTAGACAGTTTTATACTTTAGTCAGACAATCTGGTTTTGGACAGCCACTAAACAGGGCAGGAAGAGACTGCAGTAAACAGTGAGGAGAACTGAAAACCTCACAGGTGCACCTGTGCACATCCCGGAGGAGCAGTATTCATGCAGGAACGCGAAACAAGCAGAGTGTTACCGTTACAGACTCGTTGCAACCTGGACACATTTTGTTTCAGGCATCTTCTCTCAAGCAGGTGTTACAGAATCCTGTATACTAAGACTGTCAGGCAAGCGAACAGCTTCTTTCATCATGCCATCACCTTCCTAAATAGCTAAAGCAGTGCCATCACTTCATTTTGTATATCTGTATCCTTTTTGTACCACGCACCTTACATTACCTGTACATTTTATATTGCATACTGTCCATTGTATAGTGCTCATATGGTATTGTATATTGATCTATTTGTATTGTCTGGGATATTAGAGAGACACTAAAGTTTTTAACATACTTGACAAATGAATCCGATTCTGAAAAAACTGCAGTAAGGTTTAAACAGAGCAAACCTTACCATGAGTATTTACTGTTACATTAACATGTATACTGTATAGCAGCTAGCCCACCTTTATACCACACCAAATCACTACAGGTCTTTCTCATTTACTCTCGATCACTTTTCCCTCACACTTCTCTTAGCTGTAGTGCTGAATGGGAGCTGTGTGTTGTGTGCGAGAGAAAGAGAGGGGGAAAGTGCTCTGCAGAGACAAAAGCACAGGCTAAGTTAGCCAACTAGCTAACAGTACTAACCACACACAAACACACAGGCACTACAACGAGAAGAAACGCGTCATCTGAAGTGTAAAAAATAACAGAACCATGCTGGGAGACTTTAGTCGAAGCCGCAGCAGCGCTTTAACAAGAGAGAAGCGGTTTGATCCCCTTTTCACACCCCTGGAGTGAGTGAGTTAGCCAGTTAGCCGAGAAGCAGGACCAGCACAAGCAGAGATGTAAGAAACGGGGCTCTTTAATCAGGGGTGTGGATAAACGTGTCGGACGTTTGCACAGAAGCGATTTAACAGGGTGTTTAATAAGATGGCCGGCGATTTGAGTTAAAAGTGAAGAGAGACAGTGAGAGGCTGCGGCCGCGTCCCAAACCGCATATGGGACGCAGCCTGTGTGAGTTAGCAGCGGCGCCTAGCGCAGCTTCGGCTTTAAGAGGCCGTTTGTTCCCGTTCCGCAGTCGCCACGGCGTCGCGCGCCTACCTTCAGCTTCTGAAAGTGCTGCTGCTTCATCTGTCTCTCCTCCGGTTGCTTCATTTGTCTCTCCTCCGGCTGCTTCATCTGTCTCTCGCTGCTGTGGCTCTGAATCTTCGCCATTGTCCCCCCCAACAGCCGCGGGGCCGTGTTCCAACCCGCGCTATAAACGCTCACCACTACGTAGTGCTGGCCGCCTACAGTGACGCCGTGCTCTCGCCTCCTGCGTAGGGCGGTAGAATGCGATTTGGGACGCGACCCACAACTTGACTATTTACTTCACACTTTTTTGTTACAGGAAAAAAAAAATGTGCGTACTGTGTGTGCGTGTGCAGAATCAGGATGAAACCAAGTTTATTGATCCCAAAGGAAATTGCTTATGTCGCGAATGGACAAACTAGAAGTTATACATGTATACTCATATATTATAAAAGTTATGTAAGGAACCAATATACGCCAGATATCTGTTATACAGTATACAGAACCAAGTAGTACAGTTAAATCGATGTGAATCAGAGACAGGCAGGCAAACGGAAACTGAGGCAGAGGCAAAGAGCAGCATTTGTTACCGATTGGAGGTGTGATGCACCTCCCATAACAAACTAAAGTGCTGTTCACGCAAAAACGCTATTTTGAAGGTTCGTTAAGTAATCGGATAAATGGCCACCACCGTTTGTTAAGTCTGTGAGTTAAACATAGGTTTTGCGGCACTTTTTAAACAATTGGCTGTCTCTTTAAATTCAGCGGCAACGAAGCGATCGCGGCCGGAAGTGGTCGGCCGGGAGGAAAGCGATGGAGCGCGTGCGCCCACGCAGCGGGGCGGAGCCGAGCAAAGCGCGGCGGTTACAAACGTGACGAAAAAAGAAAAGCAGCGCCGCCATGTTAGAGTCAGAGTCCAGCGCAGATACACTGTCTAATATATAGAATATGTCCAGAAGTGATCATACTTGAAAGGTAACAATAAAATATCTCGGACATTCTCAGACATTGTCAGGTGGCTGAGTTTTTTTTCTTTCAACTTTATGACTTTACAGTGTCAGAGAAATTGTACTTGTTATACAGCATAAACAATTATCAAGAAATCAGTACAATAAGGATTATGCAATCCATAATAGAATAATTAAACAAAAAAGTATGTATTTTTCTGTTTTGGTTCAAGGAAGAAATTGAGTGAGCCAAAATTAGGGTTGGCTACTGAGTTCGGTACTTTTAGAGGTACCGACGGAATGATGTCGGTACTACCGAGTATCGGTTCACGTCAAAGTTCAGTACAATCACGCGCTCCTCAGCAGCGGCGCGCATAAGTTTAGCGGGACATACGGAACTGGGTGAAATGTTTAAATTAATCAACAGTCAAATCAGCGTTTCAAAGCAATTTGCATTTACAGCAGCAATAGGATAGAAATAGGCTATAGTGTTCTTTTTGTTTACCGTGACAACGGTTGCCGGGGGAAGACAGCGCATGCGTGGAGAAACTGGAAGTGAGGTCCAACCGCTCTCAGCGCAAAAAAACGCGTTTGGTGGACACATGCTCTTAAAGCGACAGCCGCAACTACAGCGTCTGCACAGAATATCACCACTGCAGCCAACATCGACATCGAGAACGTCGAGTCTACGCCGGCGACAAAAGTTCCACTGCAGCTTTAGGTAATAGGTGATTTATCTGGTATATTTTTAATGAAAACTGAGTCAAGTTATCAGTTACTTTATATAAATTACACATTAATAACTGATCACTCTAAAAGGCAGTGTTACAATTAAAAATCGCACCATAACCATACTTTCTGCACACAGCCACTAGTAAATCAGTAGGTTAGGCCTAGGGTCAGTAGCCATTAAGATCATACTTTAACATAAAACATTCTTCAAAGCACAGAAAATGATGTAAGGTGTTACTTAAAGAACTCTTATTTTGCATTCAGTTTTCCACAGAACCTTAAACAGCATTAAAAGGTTCTACATTATAAAAGGGTTCCCCAGAGCACTAATGAAGAACCAGTTTTTCTTAGAGTGTATTAAATTGATTTTAATTTTCTACATTTTCAGCATAAAATCATTTTCATCATAGCATTAATGTTATTATTGACAGTGTGTTTAGAGATGACACTTATGTACACTCATATACACACTATATAATAAATCATATCTATAATATATTAATATATAATAATAATAGTTTTTGTATGTTAATGATGTTAATAAGATGTGCTTTTCTGAAACATCTGTTTAGTGACTTGTTGGCAAAAATCTGTTTGCACATTCTGATCCCTGTGTTTATTGGTGTTAGTAAACAGTAAAGTAACACTATTTGTGGATGAAGTAAATTAACCCGAGCTGTTGAGGTACACAAGGGGAATTGTCTTTATGATTAGTATTTGAATAATGACTATTCAGACTGGAACCTCAGAGCCAACTGAAGCCTCAAAAGTGTGGATTTTAAAGGCTCTTTTCATTTTAGGAAAAAAAGTCTGACACAAGATGAAGGTTTTAAAAATAAGCGTGGTTTATAAAACCAAGATATGACAGGATCACCAAAGTGTGTACAGAACTACAAATGAGACCATCAGTACAACCATCTTAGAAGAGTAAAGTACACTCAACATTTACAAACTACTCTTGTCTCAGAGAGACTTTAAGACACTTTCTCTTTTTATGTCTTTTCAAACACAGAACCACTTAAGAGTTGTCTATCTTTTTCTATTTCAGTTTTCTCATATTACTTAAAAGTACATCTGTCTACAAACTACAAACATTGTCACAATCAGTAATTTAAGAAACGTACAACATCGAGATAGAATATAGAAAAAGGAAGATATCAAGCACTTAACATCATGGGATTTGCAAGCAGATAAACCTGAACACAGCTATGATTTCCCCATAAAGAAAATGAACATGATGTCAGGGCTTGTGTATTGTCTGTGGATTTAAGGGTGTAAAAAATTTCACATACAAAATAAGCCTCCCTTGAGAAGGTTCGTCTCACGTCTGAACCCAGCAAGGGACTAAAGATGAAAGTTGGTACTTAAGTTTATAAACTCTTAATTCTCATCCGCCACCAGCTGTGTGCATGTAGAACCCTGGCGATGAACAAGTCATGAGTGACCAGAGAGAAACACCACGAGAGACCCATCACGTTCCACAGTCACTAGAGCAAATGTCTTATTCTGACACACGGCTGGACAACAGTTACACGTTAGACAAGAGGTGCGAGACTTGTGCACGACCAAATAATGCCCCTCATGGACCGTAATACTGCTTGTTTAAAGCCAAAAACTTCCAACATGTACATAAATTATTAGTACAATAAATTAAACATCATTCCTATACACATAATGAAAATCGAATTATTTACAGTGAAACATCAAAGTAGCATGCAGGCATGACGACAGGCAAAAGCAAGTCTTGCAGAGCAGCGCAACAGGTTTGTGCTCGGTGACCAAAGAGAAGGAAGATGTTCAGCTTAAGAAAAGCTCTGAAGTGCTTGAAAAGTCCCCACAGTCTGGTAAAGGACTTTTTTGTAGCTATGTCTGAGCTTTGAGGGCAGAAGGTTGAGCCGTGCCGTTAGATTGCAAAGCGGTGGTCGCTTTAGTTGTGGTGCTGATGAGACTTGCAGTGCAGCGATGCTGAGCAAAGCGTGCAGTTACAGCCCAGCGCTGACTGAGGATCTTTCTTATAACACCGCTACGCAGCCATAAATATTCAGACTACTTTCTCTACAGTCACAGTTTCACATATCATGGAATAATTATTTCATGCTTCTCAAGAGAATGTTGACTCTAGGTAGGCTCTACAAATTTAAAAAGAGAAAAATGAAATCAAATATCTGTTACAGATAACCAAAGTCTACAGAGGTAAAGAGAGCGCGAACATTTAGAGGGAAAGAAAGAGGGAGACAGATTATCTGTATTTGAGAAGTATGCAGGGTCCTTAAAGAAAAGGATCATACACACCGTCTACGCTTAAAGCCAAAAGATTGTTTTCGCAAAGCATCTACACAGAACGTGAAAGAGAGAAACATACGGCAGGACAAAAAGAGAGCTGCAGAAGCCGTGGTGTCATGGCAATCATTAACGGTAAATACATTATTATTATTATTAATAACTAGAATCTGCTAAATATGACAGCACTAATAGGCAGCAGCGACCAGTGCTTTCTAAAAGAAGACCTGAAAAAACGGTGGTGGGGGGAATACAGCAGCTCACCCCTCCAAAAGTGCTGTGTGTGAGGGTGTGTGTGTGGGTGTGTGTATGTGTTTAGAAAGCAGTGACTCACAAAAAGTCTTTATTAGCATGACCCACTGAAACACTGAAAGCAGATTAACGTTTCACTTTGACAGGTGCGTTTCACTTCAACACCATCGAGCCCTCGGTCTTCTCTGGCCAGTTCTTTTCGTTTCATTACTTTCACATGGCTTAGTGTTGTAAATAACACGAAGGATTCGGCGCCTTTCTTATTTGAAAAACGGATATTAGAAAACGGTAGTATCAAAGGTCGGAGTTTTTGGGGAGGATGCAGAGCTGCTATCAGGCGGCAGTATGATTTTAACAGGAGAGATGACAGCTGGACACACGCAACATTTCTCCCTCAAAAAAAGGACCAATATGTGTGCATGCGCTCCTGTAGGCGTAATCTGTTCGCACGTCCTTGTGTATAGTTTGGCTGGTAGCATCCAGACACAGGGACAGTCTTTCTGACGCAGCAGATCACTTCAGCTTTATAAAAGCTCCTCTCATGGTGGAACAATGCTGTTTGACCTTTTAAATCGAATAAAATCGGTATATTTTTGAACAGATTCTGCTGTGATTAGTTCGTCTTGTTGCTGCTGTGCGGTTTATAGAGATGTAACGCTAGATTGTGTCCACCAGGAGAGGAGAGTGGTGTCAAAACTAATAAAGGAAAAAAAATCTGCTCCTGGATGTAAAACATATTCTCTCATAAAAAACAATACAACCTATATTAAAAAGCTACGAGCTATTACAACAATCCACGTCTGTAAATGAATCTGACGTTTCACCCCTCATGCTGGGGCGGATTTGAAAGATGATGCACTTTTCCTGCAAGTGCTTAGGGGACTCCATTAAAACCCGGACAGAATCAATTACAAAAGGAGGAATAAAAAAACAGAATGCTCCTATATAACTCTTAGCTGCGCTAAGTCCATGGCTGAGATGCTCTGCGCTGTATTTACTGGATGTTAAGCGTGCTCTTGCGTCGCCTTGTTGGTTTTGGTTATTACACATTTGTAAACAGTCATAGGTTTATGCATTAATAAATCCTTAAAAACAATACTAAAACCAATATACAAAGCAAAAGCTTTCAACAAATCAAATGAAAAAATCTAATAAAAAAGCTCTCTTTGTGAGTGTGTGTGAGTGTGTGTGTATCTGTGTGTGTGTGTGGTTTTCACATGTATTCATTCTTATTGAGATATGTTTTGGTGCTGATTGTGCTTGATTTCTACAGCTCCTTTTGAATAATATGTGCAAGTGTGTGTTTGGAAGTCCTTGACTCTGTGTGTATGTGTGATTGTGTATTAGGTAGTTCAAAAGTGTTTCAAAATATTTGAGTGTGTGTCTGTGTGTGTTAACTGAGGCAGCTCTGTGATGGTGTGGGTGCTTGTTGTTGGTGGATCATCTGTTCCTGGTTTAACTGAAGGCTTCGTCATCTGTATCCTCAATCAGCACTTTCGTATCCTTCTTGGACCTGCCACACACACACACACACACACACACACAGTAAATCACTATAGTGCAATATACCATGTAGCACACTGACGCAATGCAGCTTCCCAAGGAAATGTAACAAATGGTCATGTTACATGCAGTTTGGGGTAGAGGGAGTATCTAAAATGAACTAAAATAAGTGATGATGCTACTTTTTAGTATCTTATCAGTAGTGAAGCAACTTTTCCTGTAATTAACTTTTTTGACAAATAGCAATGTACTGTGGCAAAAAGGTATAAAAGTCATTTCTCTCACTTTACAAAGATGAGTGTTTTCAACATTTCTGATAAATGGACTCCAAATTGGCGAAGATGGAAGCAAGAATATGTGGCCATATTTATCAAAATGTCAAAATTTATCAAAACTTTGAAAGGCGAATTGAACAGCACTTACACATCTGAGTGTAACTTAGGCAAGCAGCAAAATCAAGACACTCTCCAAAAAGTGTTGGAAACCTTACTGCAATCTGACATTATGTTGTTAAGAAATACAGATTTTCATATTGCTGTTAACATTATGTTTCACAGTATTGAACAGTATTATTCTTTGGTTTAAGACTATCCCACATCACATGTATCAAGTATTACTGGATGAAAAACTTTGATGTCTTTAGCTACTTTTTCTGTGTAACTTGTAGTGTAGCTAACTACTATATTTAAAAAAAAATCTTGGGGTCATTTTTATAGGCCAGTCACTCCTAGGAAGGTTCACCACTGTTCCATGTTTTCTCTATTTGTGAATAACGGTCCTCACCGTGGTTCGCTGGAGTCCCAAAGCTTTAGAAATGGCTTTGTAACCTTTTCCAGAACGATAGATCTCAATTACTTTGTTTCTTGTCTGCTCCTGAATTTCTTTAGATCACAGCATGATGTCTTCCTTTTTTGGGATTTTTTGGGCTACTTTTTAAGTGATCTCTTGATTCAACAGGTCTGGCAGTAATCCGGCCTGGGTGTGGCTGGTGAAATTGCACTCAGCTTTCCAAAAAATATGATTAAGCACCGTTACTTTATGATTTTACAAGGGGGGCAATTACTTTTTCACTTAGGGCCATGTAGGTTTGGATAGTTATTTTTAACTAACTTAATAAGTAAAATCATCACTTAAAACTGTATTTTGTGTTTACTTGGAGTATCTTTGTCTAATATTTAAATTTGTTTGATAATCTGAAACATGTAAGTGTGACAAACATGCAAAAAAAACAGAAATCAGGTATGGGGCAAATACTTATTCACAGCACTGTATGTTGATTTAGGTACAGAAAGAACAACACAGTGAAGTGAACATTTACGAGTAAGCGTACTGAGAGGACAGCAGGGGACGGCGCAGCGACAGGCTGTAGCTACGTTTCCACATCTTTTTGCCCTGGCGGTGGCGCACTCCGTCCTCCTGGTCCATCATCTGCTCCAGCAGCGTCTGGTCATCGGCGTGCAGCGGCGCCACAGAGATGTCCCTCACCGCACGGAACTCACCGCAGTTATTCAGGTGCTCATTCTCCAGACGGAAGAAGTTCCACACGAAACGCCTGCAGGGGCACAACGGTGTTATATCTATTCTCTTGTGTTATAGGTATAAACCACATTTCATCACAATATGATATCATATTAATTTAGAAGCCAGTGATTCATATAAGATAATATCACATGCTGGTTTAATACGATCACCTCCATTTATATCATATCACAAAAAGAGAATAAAATATCTTTTGACGTTTTTATTCCTGAGCTATGGCCAGTAGGCATTGTTATCATGCTTAATAAAAGTTGTACAAAACCAGCTGATGCCTTCACGTTTGCTTGGAGAGGAATGTTACAATCCGTATGATGTCTGATCAATGTTTTCATTTTGCATAGATGCTATGGGGTCGTTGGTCACTGATATCAATGTAGATTGATGTATCGTTACACCCCTGTGTGTCAGAGACATTGGACTTGAGTTAAGCTTGATTTGCACAGCAGATCTGTTTCCAAATGACTCATGACTCGAGATTTGTGACTCGTTAACAATCATTATTTTACATTCAACTATTTATTAATTGTTGCGCATTAAGTTAAAAGAAACATCTGATGTGCTGACTGTCCTTTCTTCCCTTATTATCATGTGTAACTACATACATACGCACGACCGCAGATAATCAACAACACTGTGCGCACGGTGGAAAGCCCAGCAACAGCGACTGACCATTTGTCATTGTGTTTGGCTATAATGTCTTCATTCAGAGCTGTAACAAAAGAATAGCTATGTGTGTGAAAATAAAGGATGCTGGATCGACTAGGTTGAACTGTAAAAGGCACTTCAAACGCACACACGGCAGATCAGAACAGTAAAAATTCTTGCAAAGTATAGCTATTAAATTCAAAGTTAATATTAAAATTTCATGTGTTGTTTACCACTGCATTGCATTGTTTATTTAAATTGTATATATATTGTATAACCATTCAATGCTGATACTGTATAGCAAAAGATGATGGTGCAGAACACACTTTGAATTCCTTGGCAATAGCAATATTTTAAGTAGACCAGATCGCATGTGGCTGATGAATTAAAAATGAAATTAAAGTTTTAAATAAAAGAATGCTCATTACAACTTACATTCCAATAAGATTTGACTTGAACTTGTGACCAAAGACTTGAGGATTGGCCTGAGCTAGACCCTCAAAAAGACTTGTGATTTGACTTGGGCTTGTGTTCAAAAAAATTGTAATTAAACTTCGATTTGCCCCTCAAAAATGTGAGACTTGACTTGGGCTAACACTTCATAAACTTGAGATCTAACCTGGAAATGAGCTCAAAGACTTGCAATTTGACTCAGACTTGCCCCTTAAAGACTTGAGACTTGAATTGGACCTCAGCTCAGAGACTTGAGACTTCACTTGGGCTTGCACTTTAAATACTTGAGATCTGACTTGGATTTCGCCCTCAAAGACTTGGGACTTGATTTAAACCTGAGCTCAAAAGAATTGTGATTTGACTTGAACTTAGCCCGCAAAAACTTGAGACTTGACTTGGCCTCAAAAAATGACTTGTGAACCTTTCTGGTGTGTGTGTGTGTGTGTGTGAGAGAGAGAGACAGAGGCATAGCATACCTAAAGACCTCGAGTGGGGCGAGAACAGTAGCTAACATGTCTGCAATGGACAATGTTGAGGTCATGGTGGACAGAGCAATCTGCAGAGTCCAGGAAAAACGCAGGAACACATCCTCCACTATGGCACAGTAGTAATACGCCTGCACACACACACAAACACACACCAAGAAGTGACATCAGTCGCACTTCCCTGACAGGGTTGAGTATTTGTCTATTGTTGCATGAGTGTGTCTTACTTTCTGTGGATAGACAATCTCCTCTCTGAGGAAAGTGTTCTCTCCTGCATTATGGTCAAACAAACCCCAGTCCATCTTCAGATCCCAGATCAGCGTGTAGAGAGAGCTGATGGTGGAGAACACGATGAGCAGATAGAAAAAGGCCTCGGTGTCGGCATCATCTTGGTCTGAGGGACAGTGGAAGACAGAAGCGGTCAAAGTGGTGAACTGTTTGAAATGTTGAGAACTAGAATATTGAAAATGTAAAAAACTTGGAAAATATCGATAACGGTGAGGTTCTGCTCTGAGCTCTTCAGTGCTTAAACCGTGCTGATCCATCAACATCCACTAGGGGGCAACAATCAATTATTTAACAGAGATGACGCTGCAGTCGTTCCATTACCCCGTCATGTAACCAGCTGAGCTGAATAAACGCTGGTCAAGACTTGTGAAGAATAACCTTTAGACTATTTTAAAGAAACCAAGTATTGCATTTTCTTGCACAACCAAGGCAAACGTGAGTGAAAAGCAGTTGGTAGCTAAAATTTCTAACTGAGCTACTAATTTCTGTAGCTAATCGGTAGCAAAGCTACTTTTAAAATGATGTAGCTCTTTTTCTTTCTTTTTTTTTTTAACATATAGCAATACTATTATTTTTCTCTTTTTACACAGACAGGTATTTTCAACTATCAGGTGTTTCTGATTAGTGTTAAGCTTGCAGAAGTAGCATCTGCTGTCTGCATGCTGCACGCTCACTGCATCGCAGTGTGCTCTTGGAGCTATGGGATGTAGTCGGAGGATAGAGTTCACTTTAGTGAAGATGCAAGCAGGAATCCAAGGCCATGTTTATCTTTTTTTTTTTTTTTTTTAATTAAAGCTTCTAGTGTAGTTCACTTTTATTTTAAACCAGTAGTTTGGGTCTAGCTTGCCTACCTTTAAGCATAAGTAGCTTGTGGCTTGAAAGGCTACCATTTAAAAGTAACTTCCCCAACACTGATTGTTACTACATTCACTATATCACAAATGGGCATTCTCCCCTTTGCACTGGTTTGTTGATCTGCACACACACACACACTAACTGCTGACAAGGCCCTACGCACTGATTAGACCATTAGAGTGACTGTGAGCCTGTGCCTAAAACAATGTGAGAGAGATGCAGGTTAAATGGTCCGTCACCGAGCCATCTGTGTGAGGATGTGGAAGGCTCTGACAGGCCGGTGATAGAGAGATCAGGGCTTGTAAACGCAGGTGATGGTGTGTGTCTGTGAGCTTTAAATCTCTCGCAGGGCTCAGCAAGAATGAGGCGAGTTCGTATTCCTCCCGTCTGCCGCCTCATCTGTATTCCAGCAACATCACACGCTGCTCCGTCTCTCTGCAGGCGGGCAATTACAGCCATGTCTCCTCCGGCTAGACCATTTCCCCTCTTTTACTCTCTCACTTCGCTCAATCACTCTCCCCTTCTCTCCCTCTGTCTTTCTCTCTCTCTCGCTCGCCTCCCCTCCCCCTCAGTCTCTCGCCATCTTTTGATCCATCTCCCACATCTATTTTTTCCTTTCATCTTGTCTATATTGTGGCTCTCCTCGCTCTGTCAGCAGCGCCAAACACATCTGTGTTTGGATAGGTACAGTGAACTGAAGTTCTATATCCTACTGACACACTGACCCACTCTGACCCTGACAAACCCCCTGACCTCTTACTGGCACAGCGTACAGGCAGACATTGGCACAAACACTTCATCTGTTGTTCCATATTCAGGCTCTTGTATCTCTTCCTTGTCTAAGGTCCGTTAAACACTTTACCTTGCAAATTAAAAAAAGCTGGGTTTTGGGTATTGGCCGATCTCGAGAACCGATCCAATACCAGTTTTAAATGAATAAGTTGTGTATTTCTCTGTGAGAAGGAGACTGAGATTATTCTTTTAAGCTTAAGGAAATACTTCACTTAAATACTGTTTTCCTAATTAAAACAAAGTAATTTTGTGACGGTCCCTAACCCTGCGGCGCTAAAACGATCAGGAACACAGAGATTGCAAGCGAGAGGAAATTAAACAGTATAATCATGTGATTTGCTTTTGGGGTTGAAGTGTGTTGTCATATCAGCAAGTAAGTAAGAATGAGCATAAATGTCGAACAATAAACCAGCTTTACCGCAGTGCCACTTCTGATGCATATCAAATTGTGCGTGCACGCTTATGCAAACATCGAAAAACCTTACATTTAATTGAACCATTCTTAGGTTGTTTATCTTCTCTCTGCTTTCCACTATTCACCCTTGTACCAAACCTAATCCTTCACAAGTACACTGCAGAGCCACTCCGGCTTTTGCAAACACACTGTCCACTACTAGTAACACTTAAATAACACGGACACACTCAAGCACAATTACGTAGTAATTACTAGTTTAACCTTTGAACTCTGGGCCATTTGTGAGCGTTTTTGCATCCCTTTATTTATTGGGCTATAACATTTTAATTTAATTCTTTTATTTCTACAAGACAATGTTTTTCAGTAGAGATTTAACTTTAGAAATGTGTGGGGTAAAGGTCCATAGCCATTGTTATATATTTTTTTTTCAATCGGGACATTCTATGGTTTATTACAATAAGTGCCACCGATAAGCGATCCAGCATTTGAGATATTATCAGACAGAGAATCCAGTTCACATATTGGACCATGCATCCCTATTCTGTATACATAGGTAAAGTAGTAATCTTTTACCACAGCCAATTGTGCACATCAGCAGCCCAAAAAGGAAGACATAATCAGACTTGAAAGTAATTACAAGTTTTATTTTGATGTGCGTATGATATTTAAGTGGTAATACTAAGAAATGTATACATATATTGTACATCTCCCTATCTCAGGGTTATTACTAGTTATAAATTATAAGTATTAACTACTGATCGCTATAAGTGTCTAATGAAAATGGTATTTTTTCATATAGAAAGGGTCTTAAAGGGGCCTCACACAGTGTCTAAGAACAAAAGAAGCTACAGAGTAAAGTACATCCACACAATCCTGAGGGCAGCACACTGTGCTCTTCACCCAGCCCACACAAACCCCTTTGTGATCCAACGCTAAACAGCTTCACTCCAGTACTTGTGGTACAGCCTAAAGAATCTCTCCATCAGCAGTAGCAGCACCTCAGACAGCAAAAGCCTTCTAATGGCTGATACATGAATAATTCATCAGAGCAGTCAGCACACTACAGCCACTTTACATCTCACCTTCCCCAGCTGGACTTATGGAGGATGTCAGTCCTGCTAAGTGCCCAGAAAAAACAGCTCCAACAGCACCAAAGCTCTAGGAATGCCTGATTAACTGAAGGTTGGTCTAAGATCTGATAGCCAATCTACAGGGACAGTGTTCTCTGAGTATCATGGGTGTAGGAGTCCTGTTCAGAGTCACAGAGTTGAGCGTGATGAAGGTAGAAATTAGACAACCCTTGACCTTCCCCATGAATCAACCCATGAATCAATGTTAAACCAACAAGTGGTGCTGCAATGGTGGGCACTGAACTTGACCCTTAAATCCAACTCACTGCAGGTAGAACATCCCTGTTGTTACTTAGATGAAGGAACTCTGGATAAGACTCTAAGACACGCTACACATGTAAATTACTCTTCTGCCAATAAGTAGAAGGTGCAGGAGGTGCAGAAGTAGAAGGTGGTTAATGGAAGTAAATCATAAATCATAACGCTGGGCCACATAACATTGCACCTTTTAGAAGCCACAAAATGAATGCATCCAATATTCTAAGTTCTAACATTTAATGCCCATATAACATTGCAGTGCTTCCAGATGCACTAGTGGAAATAAGCATTAGAGAGAGAAGTTTGGGTTGGTTCTTGCAAACAGGCGTTACTCATCAGGACGACACAAGCTTAAAATTCGCTTAAATCAGTAGTTAAATTCACCAAGAAAACAAAGTTATGAGATGATAATCACTCCACTTCCCTCCTCGGCTATGTGCCTAGCTTCACCACAGGCATACAACATCACCAGCTCATGTTGGACACAATCACATTCAGCTTGAATGGGAAAAAAATGCATGAAACGATGAAATGCAGCAGCATAACATTTAGCTTGGGCTCAGATTTAAAAGGGTGACATTTAATGCAAATAAATAAATAAAAGCCTGTTCTTAAGTATATAAATAATAAAAAGGATCAAGCAGCTTAGTGGCACGTTTTGAAAGAATCGATTTGGACTGCAGTTGTGTTTGCGAGTAGATAGGAGTTCACAGACTGGATGATTGGGGAGAAAGAGAGACAGGGAGGTTTGTAGTTCTATCTTTCACTCTCTTTATAGCGAGAGGATATCAGATTTAGACAAATGGAATTTGATTCTTAGGTCGTTTTTCTTCTCTCTGCTTTCCACTATTCACCCTCGTATTCACTACCAAACCTAATCCTTCACAAGTACACTGCAGAGCCACTCCGGCATTCAAAAACACACTGTCCATTACTAGTGACACTTAAATAACACGGACACACTCAAGCACAATTAAACCTAGTTTAACAACATTTAGGTCATTTTGTTTCAAAATTAGCTAGTTTTGCAAAAAGTGCCAAGTGCGTTTTCAATTATTCTCTTAATAAAAGGCAGTTGGTAGCGTAATGGTTAAAGAGTTGGCCCTGTAATTAGAGGGTCGCTGGTTCAAGTCCTGGACCACTTGAGTACCATTGAGGACGCATGAGCGTGGTCCTATTTCCAAGCACTGCTCCCTGGATGCTGCTAAAGCTGCCCACTGCTCTTCCACGGATGGATCAAATGCAGAAGTCACATTTGGTGCACTGTGTGTTGTGTTGTACTGTGCTGTGCTGTGTTCAAAGTGACATATATTCACTCACTCACTAATAAAAGGGTTAGCAAAACAGAGCAAAACTATACTTTGATACAGTCAAAAAGAGGACGATGTAAGTCCGTGTGAAAGCGTACTGAAGTACAAACGTGACATACGTGACATAACTATAAGAATGTGACTCATATAAAGTGAATCTGAGCAGGAAATGTGTGTTTAGTTCTCCATTAAAGATGATCTGTGCTAGGGTTAATATACACTGATCAGCTAGAACATTAAAGCTAATGTTGATTAGGTCTATGGCTACACAATGCTATACGCAACAAAAGAATTTGTAGTTTGTGTTCTTTTTCTAACCCGCATTAACATTTTCAGCAATTTGAGCAGCAGTGGCTCTTCTATTGGATCAGACAACATAGGTCAGTCATCACTTCCCAAATGCATCAATGAGCCTCAGCCATCCAGTATACCAATTTTCTTTCCTTGAACTACTTTAGGTAGATCCTGACCACTGCAGACCAGGAACATCCCAAAAGAGCTGCAGTTTTGGAAAAGACCTGACCCAGTTGCCTAGCTGTCACAATTTGGCACTTGTCAAAGTTGCTCAAATCCTTACGCTTGGTCATTTTTCATTCTCCCAGCACATTAACTTCAAGGATAAAATGCTTATTTAATATTTGTAACGATTAGGGAGTTGGCCTCGCGATTGGAAGGCCTTCGGTTCAAGTCCTGGAAAGGTAAAGGTACCACTGAGGTACTCATGAGCAAAGTACTGTCCCCAAGCACCGCTTCCCGGATGCTCACTCATTAATATATCCCACTCTCAGCCAGGTACCATTGTAATGAAGTATGAGGTAATATGTGTTATTACCTGTCAGTAATTACAATGATATGGCTGATGGATGCATGTATATAATAGTCCTGGGTAAGAGGACGTAGATAAAAGTATATTAGAGTAAAAGCACAGCATAATAATAATAAGCACCATGTTTATTTCTCTATTAAAGATCATCTGTACCACGTTTAATATTGGTGTAGATTGTGTGTGTGTGTGTGGGTCTGTGTTTGTGGTCTTGTTTTGTTTCTTACCTTTGTGTGTGCTGTAGAGTGCAGCGAAGGCCACCACGAAGAAGGTGGTGGAGTACTTGCCAGCGTTGACGAGGTGGGGGAAAGCTCGCTTGGTGTCACGGTAACGCCTCAGACACTGGACGAAGCGGAACCAAGCCGGGAGACACTGGATGATGGCGCGGAGACCATACGAGTAACTGTTACACCTCCTATCACCTGTACACAACACAGACACACACTTTCAATTACCTTTACTTGTATGAGATACACCTCACACACCCACACACTCTACAATACACAAACTAACATCTACATTTACTTGTTTCTGTGTATGTGTGGGAGAGGTGTTCATGGGTGAGTGGCTCGCAAACACATACTCTTAAATATACTCTTGCGTGCGTGTGTGCAGGTGTGTGCTAATAAGTGGGCGCGTCACTGTCTCTGAGAGAAAATTGTTCTCCAAGGAAACTGCTCATAGTGACAGCTAAAACGCTGCAGCTCAATCTTGCTGAAAATGGAACAATTTATACATGTACGCTCTCCCCTCCACTTCCCCCCCGCTCTCTCTTTTTCACACACACACATATACACACCCTGACTTTTAATCAGCATGGTGGCCACTCAGCAAACCATTTTTATTTAATCACTCTTACCACACAAAGAGAGAGGGAGAAAGAGAGAGAGAAGAAGAGGGAGAATGAGAGAGAGTTCCTAACGTATAATGATCCATTGCACTAACTGTGTGTGGGTACGAACACGTCTATTATCCGTCTCATCTAATGCGGACACACACCTAATGCATCCCTAGTGCACAATAAAGCTTCTGTAGGACAGGAAGTGCTGCTGAAACTACTGGAATTCTCTGTCCAGTGTGATCGGTGATTGATGTTTTTTGGAGCTAATTTTTTGTATTCCCGGGCAGTAGTGTGCTGGTGCTGGTGCTGATGGTAGGGGTGCTGAAGTGAGGGTTTGGTATACCAAATGTGTCGGGTATGAGGCCGTCCACGGTGGTCCACTGCAGCTCCATACTGTAGTAACACACCAGGTATTCCAGATCCATCAGCACGATGACCAGGGAGTTCAGCTGATCAGCCAACCAGAAGTCCGCAAATTCCACGCGGTGGAACGGAGCCGTGAAGACGCGGAACTGAGGGTGGGGTCAGAAGAATAGCCAAGGTTATAGGTCAACACACACTCCTACATACTGAGATTGACTGTTAACTGTACAAACTGTATCCAAACTGTATAATAACATGAAACACATTACACATACATCACATATATGTGACAATAGTATGCATCTGTATGCACTCAACTCCGCCTTCACATTCACTCCACTTTGTTATAAATATGGCAAAACCAGCCACTCACAGGCTTGGAGAAAGCTGACTGAATGATTTAATCTCCAATCAGGTCATTCATATGGTTCCCAGTTCATAAGCCGAATGCGAACATACACATTTTCTCAGTACAACGCCAAAAGAAACAGCACAAAGTCAAGTTGTGGGTTATTTGAATATATTTGGTATATTTTTTCAGTGGTGCATTTTTTAGTCAGTATCGCAGTCTAATTGCGTCTGTTAATGTTCCCTAAATCTTTTAATTTAGCAGGGATTACACATCTGATTAACATGTTCATTTTGTAATCTACAATCTGATTATTTAATTAGGTTGTTTAAACTATAATTAGAGGTAAGGCGCTCATGCGCATAGTCTGAAGAGATGCATGAGTATTCATACAAGATTCCTCCAGTCAGTTGAGTTTCTAAATGCACTTTTTTTTGCATGTTCTATACTAATCTAACACTCTAATATCTAATAACTGCTGCAAAAAAAAATGAGAATAAATAGTGATGAATAGTGAATAAATGAACACTGTTGAAATGTTCTAAAAAGCTGAGTATAAAATACAGAACTCAGAGACTTTTCACTGGCATTTAAAAATTGAATAATACCATTTATAACAGTCCATTTACTTAGGTGAATATTTGTTTTCCATCATTGCTCTTACTGTGATATGAAAACAGCACAGTATAGTAAAGCTGGCAGATCTTTAGCTTTCATCATAAGCTTTCACTCTGATCACAGTAATGACATCATAGAAATGCATTTTACTCTTCAATCAATTTTTGTAGTTCATATGCCAAAATGTAGAAGATAAATAATGTGGACAACACCATGTCCTCTTAGGTCTATAGAAAGGCACAACTTTTCTTATACCATATACCCAAATTAACATCCATTGCTAGGATAAGGAACCACATTAAATGTTGGTGCTATAATTTCTTGCCTGGACTTGACCCTAAGCAGGGACTCAAGTTGACTTCAATTCCAAGACCATAACTGTAGGTTGAACACTGCATCCTAATTGTCTCTCTTTCTACTTCTAGTTTAAAGTATATATTTTATATTCTATTTATATATTGTTATTCTATGTGCCCTATTTGTTCTTTGTTGTTTGCACTGTGAAAACTGGAGCCACATCGTCTCGTCTCTCTGTATATAGCAGAGATGACAATAAAGTTTACTTTGACTTTGACTTGCTTGATTCTAAACAGAGTAATTTGGGAAGCTTTAGGAAAATTTTAAGGCTTGAGACTTTTCCTGAAGCTCAGAACTAATATGAATTTTCTAATGCATGAAACTATATTCTAATGAGAAAAAGTTATTTAATTATTAGCAGTAAGTAGAGGAAAGATTGGGGCAGTTGGTAGCGTAACGGTTAGGGAGTTGGCCCTGTAATAAAAGGGTTGCCGTTCAAGGCCTGAACCGGTAAAGGTACCGCTGAGGTACTCATGAGTAAGGTATCATCCCTAAGCAGTGCTCCCTGGTGGCTGTCAAAAACCCTGCCCACTGCTCCTTCACAGATGGGTCAAATACTGAGGTCACGTTACATTGTGGTACACTGTGTGCTGTGCTGCACTGTGCTGTGGGGTGTTCACAATGACAAATAGTTACTCACTTAAATTCACTTAAATAACAAACTGTTAGCAAACAAGTCTTTGGCAGTCTAACTAGCATAATAATCAGAGTTAGATCTTTCTAATCCGTCCATTAGATACTTTGATTTTAAATCATAACTGATGTCCTTACGGTCAATACATGGATATTAAGACTGACTTAAAGGTCAATTGCTTTTCATTATTGCTTTACCTCCCTTACACAGAAATATTTTAGATTTCCTCTCTCATTGCTGCTTGTTCCTCCATTTCTCCCTGTAGGGCACGGCTGACATTTGCCTCACTGCTGAATCTTTTTCTCTCACGCTCTCTCTCTCTTAGCTGTGTGTTTTTGTCTACATGGATTCATCCGGCTCTGGCTCCATCTCCCACTCTCAGGCAGCCAGTTCAAGGTTAAACTGCATACCGAAGGTGAGAAGCAGCTGTGGGTGGGACCACATGAACCAGCTCTAAAATGGTGGCAACCTATCGGCAGGAGTGTGTGTGTGTGTGTGCGTGTGCGCATGTGTGTGCGCGTCTGGCGTTTGATGGCTCTATTCCAATAATGATTGCACAGTCACAGCAATCCTTTCCACTGAGATGGAGCCGCATTCTATTACCACACGCACACAAGCACACACACACAAACACACGCACACACACACACACATTCAAGGCTGTGTGGGAGGGCAGCAGGGAGATCAGATCTGAGTTAGGTATAATCAGCGGGCCGCTATGAATTCTTGCTGATCAATTCATGTCAGATTCAATTTCTCACTCCATTCAGCTGCAGCTAATTATAATGTAACACAAGGTCAATCTGATACAAACCAGCAACACAACAAAACACTTTCATCTCAGCATAAAGGCTACAAACACAAGCTTATACAGTAAAAAAAAATCCCTGGGTATTTAAAATAGTATTAGTAGAACCCTGATGTACTGTTAAAATCACTCACACTGACTCTGGAAAGAGCTTTGGGTTTAGTGGAAATTAACATTCATTTATTAATTCATTTTTGTTGCAATATACAGTTTTCCTTAGATGCACCGGGATTTTTGTGTATGATACAGGATTCATGTTTGTGCAAGCTGTCTTATATTGAGTCCAGTTTGCTATGACTTTGAGATTCTACTTTATATTAAATGTGCATAGTTTGTGTGTTTTTGGTAGTTGATAGTGCATTTAGTGCTAGCCAATTAAACGATCACAATTATTTTCGATAAAATAATTTTGCCACAACGTTGATGCATACGGATTATAGTTCATTTAAATGGTTCATTGTAGTACACATGAACATGTGTAAAGGAACAGCAACCAACTGACTCTGCATGTAGCAATGCAGAAGTTACCATTACACTGTGAACGTTCAAACCGAAAAATGAAAGAAGCTCTGTGCCCATTTCTGCCATCTGATCCTCTGGAAAATATGCTGCTTACAGGCATTTGATATTTAAATTTCATTGCAAGTCAACTTATACAGCTTGGATGTCTGACTCGGCAATCCAACTTGAATCTAACTTGGTGAAACATGTAAGTGAATCTGAAGGTAAATGTATTAACCGCTGATGTCAAAATATAATAAGTTCATAAACATGACACATTTAGAAAAAAAATATGTGTGGTTATAAAGTATTTAAAATTTTCCTACATTATATATTATATATTATTGTCATTATATATATGTAAACAGTGTTGGAGAGTAACTGAATACATGTACCGACGGTACTTATTCAGATTACAAATTATGGGCTACATTTACAGTTTAACTAGATGGTAATCGGAATACAGTTACATTGTTAAAAATAATGGATTACATGCAAGTATTTTTCAGTTTCACATGTTTATCCTCTCTCTAATCAATTTCAGCATTTCCATTCATTAGCAGAAGCCCTTCAGAACACACAACCAACGATTCTAATGTAAACGTCTATTTAACGTGAGTTGTCGCAAGTCAGAGCTGGAGCCATCACAACAGAGTCAGGGCAGAAACACATTTCTGTCTTGGAAACACTTCGCATTAAAAGGAGAAAGAGGGTGGAATATGAAGGGTGTGGTTGCCACATTAATACAGTTATAAAAAGCAAGACAATGTAGAGGTAATGCAAAGTATTCAGAATACGTTACACTGAGTAATTTAACGGAATATGCTACAAATTACATTTTAGGACATTTATTCTGTATTCTGTAGTGGAATACATTTTAAAAGTAACCTTCCCAACACTATACTCAAGGACAGCTTTCAAGAATAATAAGACAATAAAAAATAAATTATTTATTTATTTATTTTACTAGTCAACAGATCAACATTCACTCTTTCTTTCATTCATTCTTTTCATTCATGTGTAGGAGTGTATGCTGTCATGTGAGCAGTGTCCCAGTCAGGGTTACTGCAAATGGTGTCATATGATATGAGGCAGCGTTTGGGAAATCCATTGATGGATGAGCTCTCAGCAAGTGTGTGTCTGTGTACGTATGTGTGTGTGTATGTGTGTTTCTCACCAGAAGTTTGAGCAGCCAGAAGCGTGACTTGTAGTAGGCGGTTTTGAACGGGTTGACGAGGAAGAGGAGCATGAAGCCGTAGAGGATGAGAGGGTTGGCCTGCATCGGGAGCCCCGTGAACCCGGCGTAGAGACATGACAAGATGCTCATACCCCACAACACACCCAGAAACCCTGCAATCTACAGACAGAGAGAGAGAGAGCAGACAGAGTAATACATTGGCTAGAAGATGATTAATCTTTATGATGCTTTTTATTTTTTCCATTATCACCATCAAAGAGAGAAAATAAAAAACTTTACAGTTTGCCCAAATTGGAATGCAAATTAGCATAATTTTCCAATTCATATTAACATAATTGGGTTTTTCATCTCCAATAGATTTTATTACACCCATTCCACAGTCATTAAAATAATGGTTTTTCTCCACTTAGGGCATGGTTTACTAAGATCCCAAATAATGCATTCTAAACCAGTGTGTTGTTGATGTACGTTTAGCAGGTGATCCACTAAGGTTAACTGTACTAATGATAACACGTGCAAACGGCAATATTTAAACAAGGCTTTGAGAGTGCTAATGTTTCTGCCATGGAGATGCTGGAAGAAACGCAGACTGACCGCTAAAGAACACTTCAATTCAATCTGATTGAAACAGAGGTGCTGGTTCAAGAAACAAACAGACATATTGATGAATCACAGCAGAATAATATGAATGTATGAGAAGAAACACCATATGGGAAATTACTGAAGAATAAATATCATAAAACACAATGACATGACAAAAACATGGCAAGAACCTACGGCAAAGAACAATAAAATAAAATGGAGAAAATAGAAGGAAGAGTTTCAAGGAGTTTTGGCATGGCAAGTACTGCGTGACTGCTTCTTGATACTTCTTGATAAATTAACCTATTTGCATGTTTTTCTTCCAGTATGTCTCTGTTCATTCATTTTCTGAACCGCGTAATCCCTATCGGGGTAGTGGGGACCGGAGCCTATCCCGGAACTACGAGCATGAGGTGGGGACCGACCCTGGACCTATAGTGTATGCTTTTGGATTGTGGTAAAATATCCTTTAAAAATCGTTTTATGTCTTACGCACCAACCACTGAAGCATATTCCTTGTATGTGACAACATACTTGCCAATAAACTTCTGCTTCTGATTTTGCACACTCGGGTAGACAAACCCCAAATTGCTTATTCATTAAGGCAGTGGTTCCCAAACTGGGCTCGGAGGGGTGGGGGGGGGTGCTATAAGGGTGCATGGCAAGACAAATGAATGACACTGAAAAAGAACTAACTCACATTTACAGTCTCAAATTGGCCAAATGTTCAATTCAATTCAATGTTATTTCTATAGGACTTTTTATATTTACATGTACAGCATTTGGCAGACGCTCTTATCCAGAGTGATGTACACCAGTGCTTTATAGTTCACAGTTGTTCTTCAATCTGTAAAGTCAGATATAAATCAACAACTGCCATCCATCTAAGTTAGCTAACCTAACTTACCAACTAGCCTAACTTATCCAACTAACTTAGAGACCTTAACAAACCCTGAGATTGCCAAAAAGCAGCTTTACATATAAATGGACCAATCCCCTAATGAGCCTAAAGCAACACTGGCAAAGAAAAACTCACTCTCTAGTAAACAGGAAGAAAACCAGGAGGAAACAAGACTCTTAAGGATTATCTAAGCACTCACTAAGACTAAGACTAAGACTAAAAGGTTCAAGTTTTAACCTTTTTTTTCCAGGATGTGGTTAGGTTTTAAATTTTGAGAGAATACGTTCCAAGCAGGGCTGGGAATGTTAACAAATTAACACACATCATTAATCTAAAAACTAATGAGTAATTTCTCAAAATATTGGTTGTAGCGGGCACAAAAATATTGTTTTCTAAAAAAGGGGGCACTGCAGAAAAAGTCTGGGAACCACTCACTGCATTAAGGCATATGTATCAAATATAATACGTGTACGATAATCTTTGACATATAAAGTCACATTAGTAGATCTTTAGTTAATCAGGCCTTTAATCTCTGTTAGTGATCTCCTCCATCCCCATTTCTCTCTCTCAGTACCTCGAAGAGGTGTTGGTGAGACAGGTTGTTACGTGGGTCGAGCTCGAAGATAAGGACGTGGTTGACTCCTGCCTGCCTCCAGCCGTACGTGTTGATGCCCAGCAAGAAAAGGAACTGGATGAGCAGGAAACCGCCTCGGTACATCCTCACCAGTGGCCAGATGTTCTTATTATGCAGCAACACCACACCTGGAAGTACACAGCAGCAATGTTAAGACAGAGAATATTTACTAGGTGCTGAGGATGGGTGCGGCAGTAAAAAAGAAAAAAAGACGGCAGTACCGGTTAAAAATGAAAAAAAGACGGCAGTACCGGTCAGGATGAAGGCGACGGTCAGCACCACAAAGACTCCGCAATAGAGTCCGACACGGAAAGTGGTCCATGCAGGAGCAGGCTGTGGGGAGGAACATTCACCATCACATTACTAGAAAGATTTTGAAAGATTATGCTGGTGTAAAGCAAAGCTGTGTGCAACTGCTGACGGTTATTAAAGGGAAAGGGGGATCACAGTGTGATTGGTTTATTACAAGTTATGCCCTAATCATCTTGTTTTAATGAGGAGACTGACTACAACTCTTGAAGGTCATGTAAAACCCTTGAAGGACACCGTCTGTCTTTTGTAAGCTAACTTTAAAGTTTTGTTTGGAAATGACAAGAAGTTGTAGTATGCTGTAGTAAACATGGTTGGTGTGTGTTCAGCATGTGTACCTGAGCTGCCCCGAGTGGTGGAACCCTCAGTCTTTTCATGGCTCTCTGCCGGTCTCCCCCCTCCAGCTCTGTGGTCACCAGGGTCTGGACACATACATAAGGTTAAAGGTTTTTAGTTCACTTCGATTTATTTCCAGCAAATTCACACCAAATCAGATCCAGAATTACACTGAAAGTGATTATTGTATTGCCTAATATCTTGCAATATTTTATATCTATTATCCAATATCTTTAAATATCTTTGTCTCGAACAATGTGGCATTGGTGATGCGATTGACCAGTGATGTTTGTGACCTCAGGTTTGTGAAAGGGGGCAAAAACTCTGTTGACATGTTTAGCCAAAAATTGACATTTTATAGATCACTGTTAAGTTGATCATTTCTAGTGAATATGAAAATTTTGCAGTTTATATATATATATGTGTGTGTGTGTGTGTGTGTGTAGTGAATTTAAGTGTGAGTGATTATTTGTCATTGTGTACCACAATGAGACTTCTGCATTTGATCCATGAAGGAGCAGCGGGCAGCTTTGACAGTTCCCGGTGAACAGTACTTGGGGACGTGTTGGAATAATTAAAAGAATATTTTGCTTATCATATTCTCTGTATTCATAAAAGATGTTTTTGTGTTAGTCTAAGAACTACTAAAGTTGTATTTTTATCATGCTTGCAAATGTCATGTAACCAAAACTGAAAAGATGGCATATACGAAATTAACTGCGCCGGTTCCAAGTTCCTGTCTGTATGTCTCTGCTAGACTAAAGGTGTGAAACCACAAAAAAACATAGTGTCTAGTCACGTAGTTACGTACCCTCCCCAGGGGGGCCTGAAGATTGTCGAGTAAGTTGTCTGAATAAAAGGCAAGAGGGAGTGTCAATCTTTGGAGTCAGTCTCAGACTGCTGCTGGGTTGACTTCCCTTGTAAGTAAAACTGTACATGGTGACTTGTGTCTTTACTTGTCTACAGCGTAAACAGAGAGAACTTTTTCTCTAACAGGACGGTACCTTGTTCATAAGTAAGTAACTCCACCGATCACAGGGCCAACAACCTACCTATATATTTATAGGTAAAAGTCCGATAGCTGAGATGTTAAAGTCTTGGCCATTACAATTTGCGAGTGGCTCGGTGGCGCTGTGGTTAGCACTGCCACCTCACAGCGAGAAGATCCTGGGTTCGAGCCCTGGGTCAGCTGTAGGGCCTTTCTGTGTGGAGTTTGCCTGCTCTTCCCGTATTCGCATGGGTTTCCACGGGGGGCTCCGGTATCCTCCCACAGTCCAAAAGCATGCCATACAGATTAACTAGCGACTCTAAATTGGCTCCGTAAAGTGTGACTGAGAGTGTGATTGTGTGAGTGTGTGTGCCCTGCAATGTGCTGGCGACTGCCCAGGGTTGGTCTCTGCCTTGTGCCTGTAGTTCCTGGGTTAAACTCCGGTCCCTCCCGCGATCTCGATTGGGATTAATTGGTTTGGAAATGAATAGATGAACTTTCACATAGTATTGTATACTACAAAATAAAAAATGCCTTTTCTTTACTAGACACACCAGCCTGGGCATTTGTTCAGGTTCAGCAAAGTGCTGAGTGTGTGAGTGCTTACCTCTGTCTCTGAAATCAGCTGGGTGATTTTCTTGCAGGTGTAGAAGGGGGCCACCTCCACATGTGCCACTCGCCAGTCGGCCCCCCGCGCCGTCTCCAGGATTTTGTCATGCTTCTTCAGGATCTTACGGAAACCCGTGAAGTTGAGATTCTGGAGGTTCAGGGTTCAAGGTTACTTTGTTGGTATTTTGTTGGCACAAGGTGTAACCCACAAGACAATGAGTAGATTATAGCAATGTGATGTTTTCATGAAAATTGAATGTAAGCCTTCATATTATTGGCACTGCTCATAATATGATATTACACTAGGCTGTTAGCAGCACTGACACCAAAACAGAGCAGCATTCAACAAAGAACAAAATGCAAGGTGTGTCAGAACAAAACAATACAATAGAATATAATGCAATAAAATACAATACAATAGGCATTAAATAGACAACACATCAAAACGGCAATGTAACAGGAGAGAGTTAAACCTTAATAACTAAATTATATCGAGGACTATATTTCACTAAGTCAGTTGTAGCAATGTAGAGGCGGAGGGGGAGCAGAGGAGCAGGGCAGAGGTCATGTAGCTAGAGAGAGGAGAGAGAGAGAGAGAACATGTGGTGCACCTGGTAGTTCTGCAGCAGGATGAGGCTGAGGTAAAACTCGCTGAATGCCAGTTTCAGGTCCTTAATGTTGCGATGCTTGCTGCGCTCCTCTGTGCTAAGGGTGAATACAGTCTTGCGCCGGGGAGCCACGGCCGGCCCAGCCCCCTCACCCTGCGCCTCCACCGTCGACTGCAGCTCATTCTGCAGGGTGGCAAAACGGCGCTGCGCCTCCGCCAACTTCTCTACAAGCACACACACACACGCACATCGGGTAAGACCACAGTGTAGCTTTGCACACACTTACATATGCACACACAGTCACTCTAGCTCTGAGCTCAGTGTAACTTTACTCATACACCTTCTGAATGACTATTTTCCTTCCTTGCTCTCTCTAACAGACACACCCTAAGTCAACTTAAAACAATGTGTGATTTCTTTTATGATTATAAAGAAACTATATGTATTGGAATTTGCAAAATTGAAATATATCATGGTTCTTTCCAAGGATGCACAATATCTTACAAATAAATAAGATGTAAAATTAATGGAGAAGGAAAGTTCTAAGTGAAACGCCAAACAGTGATTTCTCATAGAGAGCAACAAAAAGCTAAAATGATACTGACCCGGGACTATGGGTGCAAGGCAGGGAAACCATGGGCAGGCGCCAACACACCACAGGGCTCAAACACTAACACAATCACACCTTATGGGGCCACACCTTTAGATTTGCCAGTCAACCTATTTTGGACTGTGGGAGGAAGCACCCAGAGAAAGCCTACACAAATGCTGGGAGAGCACGCAAACTCCACACAGAAAGGCCCTACGGCCAACCCCGGGATCGAACCCAGGACCTTCTCGCTGTGAGGCAACAGCACCAACCACTGCATCACCATGCCGTCCCTGCCGCTCTCCAGGTGAAACAACTAGTATATCCAGTTTGATTTTAGTTGAGATTTTAGTTTAAGTTAAGATTTTAAGTTGAAACATGAGGAATATTTTGCAAGTGTGCATATTAACACTCTAACACACAGCTGTAGTTACAATTTACAGTTTTAAATTAATCTGGCTTCTTCACATTTTCATTTTTAGTGTCCTGACTTAAAAATTTGAGTTGTAACACAGGAAACGAATAAAAGTTTGTTGAAATTGCACAGCAAATGAAAGAAGTATGTTAACAGAGCAAATCATTTTTACAGTGACACACTCAAATGCACAAGCACATAAACACACAAGTACTTAAACAGACAAATGGGATGGATGAGATGCCACACTTAGATCACGCCCATTTAACATTTCGACGTCACAGCACGTGATATAAAGCTAAAGCCAGCCTGTGACTCTTTCGGCAGATGCTCATTAACCTTCTCTTGGTCACATATTACTGAACACACGATCAGCCACTCACTAAAAAGAGTGCATATGAGAAGTCATTACTCTGAAGATCTTTTCTACCTGATATAACACATTAAAATGGCTTTATAATAATTTAGGACTAGCTTACTTTAAAAGCAGGACTTTATTGTTTTAATTAAATGTAATGCAATGTAAATGTAATTTTTCACTGCACACTAAGGTCTGCATTTAGCCCACTGATTTAATTTGACGAGAGTTCATGCAGTCACATAAATATAAAATGATAAAATGGTGTTGGGTTTCATAAAATCTTAATTTGAAGCCACAGAATTTCTGTCTGTGTCAAGATTAAAATTATATTTCAAGGAAAGAACACATTGTTTTGTGTCGACTTGATAATAGTCATTATAAGTAATAAGTTTTTCATTTAAAATGAACTGATTCAATTACTTGAAACAAGTTAACACAATTTTTAAAACTTTGATCCAAAGAGACATTTTTTTCAGTGCTGATGTTCTTCTTTAATAAGACTCACTACTAAGCTTTTACATAACAAATAAAGTGTGTTGATGTGTGTAAAACGGCAGCTCAGCAGCTCCACAGGCAGGAGCCTCGCTGCAATGTGTGAGTCATTCAGCTTCCTCACACAGGCACAGTATTCCTGGAACCATTATAGCCCCACCAGAGACTGTATGTGTGTGTGTGTGTGTGCGGGTGTGTGTGTGTGTCAGAGATAGAGTCTTATGGGACATGTGTATGGCAGAGAGAGTATCTGGTAAAAAATATCCATAATTATACGGGACAATGTACTGTAATATCATTACGCAAATGTACCATTAAGCAACATTCACAGGACTTTTCCTTTTTTTTCAGTTGCGCATTGAATTCTGACTACTTAAATCAAACAACAAACAGGTGTTATGCCGAAAAACGCATGCCTGCCGAAAGTTGTGTTTTCCTTTTCAAACGGGTGAAAATGATTGTTCCTGCTGATGTAAACTCATAAATGTGTCATACAACAAAGTACGTTATAAGATACTGTATTTTGCTAAAATACAGATATACAACTTACAAATAAATTAAAACAGATTGCAGTTCGTAAAACGTTTTATACCTACTATTTATCACACACGTCAATATCGATTGTATAGTTCAAATTAACAAACATAAATGTGCCAATCTTTACTTTATTACATTGTAAGTGTTTCTCAGATATCAGTGCATATTATGTTTAAACCGTCTGCGGGTGTGGTTATAAGTTATGACTATCCTTGCACTCTCTTTAAAATGCCTGTTTTTCTCATTTGTATGGCGATATCCATATTCTTCTATTTATACTTATATTAGTATCTTATACATAAAAACACATTTTTATTTTTTGTCCTTACGCCAACCACCAAATCTAATTCCTTCTATGTGATGACATTCTGTGCAATAAACTTTAAATTTATTCTGATTCTGATTGTACAACAGCTCAGATGACAATTTTTGTTCCCAAGTTGTATTAAAACGTACTTGATGCTAAGGATCAGTGCAAATGTAATGACAAATGTTATGTCCAAGTACTTCTTTTCACTCGTATTTATAGATTTATTATCCTGGGGGTAAATCTTGTAATCGCCCTGACATATACAGTATGTTATGTTAAATTAAAGAGGATTTCACGCCGTAAGAAAAGTCCCTGTTAAATCTGGCTCTGAAACTTGAATAGGTAAGACATAACACTCTCAAATGCAAGTTTATAAAGTTTGATATACACAATGCTTACCTATTCAAGTTTCAGAGCCATATCTCCAGTAAAGCCAGATTTAACAGGGGAAGCCGATTCCGGCAGTATGTTGCCGAAAAATGTATCCCCTTTTAATTTTGCATTTCTATACATCAAGTTATTATGTGCTGTGAGTAACTTGTATCCATGTTTTACCCCAGGATAACAAATCTATAAATATGAATGAAAAGAAGTACTTGCACATAACATTTGCCATTACATTTGCACTGATCCTTAGCATCAAGTACGTTTTAATACAACTTGCACACACTTGCAAAAATTGTCATGTAAGCTGTTGTACAATCAGAATCAGAATAAATTTGAAGTTTATGGATATCGCCAGGGTGGAAGTAACAAATTACAAATACTCACGTTACTGTAATTAAGTAGATTTTTTGGGTACTTGTACTTTTATGAGTAGTTTTTCAAGTGTGTAATTTTACTTGTACTTGAGTACAATTTACACCATGTAATCTACTTCGCTACTAATGAAATCAAAAGTCGCTACTGAGTACACCCACAATTTGAATTAATCCTGCCTGTTGTTCGCAGTGTATTGAGAGAAGTTTAAACTGTTCTATGCATGTTCAAAAACATTTTTGTCATTGTTTTAACAAACAAAATTCCTGCTTTATATCTACATTTAACTGCCTTTCTATACCTCATTCATCTGAGAAATGTGTTTTGAACGTAGATATTTTATACTGGTGAATCGAATGCCTGCTATTGACAACGCAATAAAACATCCATCGGTTAAAAAGTAATTAGTACTCTGAGTAGTTTATGATAAGAGTACTTTGTACTTTTACTCAAGTATTTTTTTTAACACCAGTACATTTACTTGTAATTGAGTACATTTTATCCAATGTAACAGTACTTGTACTTGAGTACAAATTTTTAGTACTCTTTCCACCTCTGGATATCGCTATACAAATGAGGAAAAAACAGGCATTTCAAAGAGCGTGCAATGATAGCCATACCTTATAACCACACCTGCAGATGTTTTAAACATAATATACACTGTTATCTGAATAACACTTCCAGTGTAATAAAGTAAAGATTGCCACATTTATGTTTGTTAATTTGAACTATACAATCGATATCAACATGTGTGTGATAAATAAACTGAAATTGAACATTATTGTTTAGTATGTTTTGTTGAATTCATTAATTCTTTCATTATCTGAACTGCTTAATCCCAACCGGGGTCACAGGGTGGGGGACCGGAGCCTATCTCTGGAAAATTGTCTGGTAAGCCCCTGGAAGCCCTCATGTCTGCACTACCTTTCATTTCTCCCTTTTTAGCTAGGCTGCCATAGTTACTTTAGCACTGCCGGAGTTTAGGTGTAGGGCACTAACTCTCTCTCTTCTCTTTCTCCTTTTTTCCGAGCTGATCCTGAGCTGACGCTTCACCGGCTGAACCTTCACCTGGACTCCATGGAGACCTGATCATCTGGGCCCCCAGCTGAGGAAGTTTTTCGGACTCTATGGACTTGAACCCAATCCAAATTGAATATTTAATTGATGGTAACTTTACTAAATGTTGCTGAGTGGATCATTAATGGCGCCAGCAATGATTAATCTTGAACTAATGCTAACTTGCTTACTAAATGTTTACACACACCAGTCGCCCAGAGGAGGATGGATAAAAACAAAAACGCGGTGCTGCTCTTTACCCAGTTCACCTGATAAGACTGCTGTTATCTTAGTTAGAACTCAGCATATGCTATCATGACTAACATGGACAATGTTGAGACACGGTGGGGGGAAAAAGCAAACCAAAAATACTCCTTGGTAGTCTTGGTTTCTCTCAAGGTTTCTTCCTACTAGAGGGAGTTTTTCTTTGCCACTGTCGCCTCAGGCATGCCTGTTTGGGGTTTAGGCTGGTTATATGTAAAGCACTTTGTAACAATGACTGTTGCTAAGAGCGCTATATAAATAAAATTGAATTGAATTGAGAATGAGTTGCAATACGCCTCTAGTTTCTGTGGATAGGGATGTTACATCATACATCATTATAGAATCTGCTGACTAGGACAGGGAATAATATGGTCAGCGAGAATCCACTGACAATAAGAACAATACACGATTGTTACATTTATTAATACTTTGACAGTACTACCAGCTACATATGTTCTGGAAGGACATTTGTTATATGATTCCATCATTTTTATGTTACGTTGTAAATAGTAATATATAATTTAAGGCATGTTGCACATTATTATTTATCAGTAAATAATGGAAATAAAATAAATAGTAAATTTAATATTGCTGTTGTACATCTTTATACAATGGCTTTAGTACACACTGTAAATCTACAGATCTTTCTGCATTAGGATTTACGGAAGTGTCTGTGAATGGTACAGAGGATACACTGTAAATCTGTTTTAGGATTTATGGAAATCTTCATTAAATCAATGGATAATGTACTGGTAATTTTCTGCCAGTACATTATCCGTTTTTTTACAGATTTTTTTTTTAACAGTGTGTGGAAGCTGCAGGAAGGATCTGTTTTGGCTCAGTCCTCTATTCAGCTATTCTTCTATACTGACTGATCGTTTATAAAACTGCATTTTTGACTGTGGTTCAGTTTTCTTGCAAAGTGTTTGCTAATTCACAGCTCGCCACTAGGGGCAGTAGTGCCCAGATGCCCCTCTTATGCCATGCTGGCAGTGTCACAACACATCTCATCTTACAGAATGTATGTACAGGTCTGAATATAATCCTGCTGCTTCCTGATCCTTTCTCACACACACAGATGGCAGACGTTACGTCATTCTCAGCAGAAGTGTGTGTTTGTGTTTGATGTGTCATGTGGCTGGTGTTCACTGTGCTAGCGTGGACACCACTAAATAGTGTAATATACAAAACACAGGCGCACACATACACACACACACGCAGACACACACACAGACACACAGTTTACCTGAATAGAAGGTGTTGATCTTGGAAAGCTCCTTCTCACATGTCTGAAAGAACTTCTCCTCAAACCTGGCGTAGTATCTCTTCACCGTGTCCTCATCTGTCACTGAAACAGAGGAAAGTTTGTGTGGCATTACGTCGTTATTACAGATTATCACATGTGTACTGGCGTGACGTGCGTCACTGTGTTCCTGAAGTTTTTATGTCAAAGTGTGAGGTGGCGGAGGCTGATACAACACAGCCTATGTATGTGTGAATGCACTCAGCTGGGGGTGGGAGTGAAAATGTGTGATTATTTGTCATTGTGAACACACCACAGCACAGCAGACAGTGCACCACAGAAATGTGACATCTGCATTTGAACCATCCATGAAGGAGCAGTGGACAGCAGACACAGGGGTTACACAATGGGGTTACACAATATTTCAACACAATTGGCCCATCTGGACTACAAATAGAACATTCTTTTGACAAGAGAAATCATGTGACCCTCACAACAAACAAGAGTTTCACACTCACACAAACACACCTTATGGGGCCAACTTAGAGTCACCAATCAACCTATAGTGCAGGCTTTCGGAGCAGCCGGAGCACGTGGAGAAAATCCACATGAACACAAAGAGAACACACAAACTCTACAAAGAAAGGCCCTTAAATTGCAAGCCCCACTGCATAACCAAGGCATAAGCGGGGATCGAACACTTGGCCATCATGCCAACGGTCTAACTGTGCAGCTCTGCTTTCTTAACCCACTTCCCTAAAGACACAGCAAGCGCGTCTGTCTATCTCTCTCACTCTTACTCTCTTTCTCCTGCACACCTGCATGATTGAGAGCAGAAACAGATGGAACAGACAGGAGAAAGAGGAGGCAGAGAGCAACCTGGGAAAGATTTCATTAGAGTGTTGATGCACGTGTGTTGTTGCGTTGATGGTCCTGAACTGAGATGGACAGTCATCAGGACCTCCTCCGCGATAATGCCACAGTTACCATGGAGCTGCTCAGACCGCCTGCACAACATCCTCATTACACTCAAAATGACCCGTAACCTCACCATGACCTTGCTGCAGTGAGAGAGAGAGAGGGGTGTGTGTGCTTTTAAGGAGGGAGTAAGGAAATAGAGATGGAAGACAGTCAGCATGTCAAATGGAAAGCAAAGGAACTCGTTAGAGATCAAATTTCAACCCCTCAACTACTAATGTGTGTACTACACGCGCGCACACACACACACACACACACACACATGCTCACAAGCACACAGTGTTGTGAGAAAATCTGTACAGCTCAAGAGTTGATACATGAGCTTATCTAGATAGAGAGAGGAAGTACACAGATAACAGAGATCAGCACACTGGACAGCTCCCTCCTCACACTCACACACACACACACACACACAGATACACACACATACACAAAAACACACACAGAAAGACTGAGAGAGAGTCTTCTGTGTCATGGTTAGAGTGATAATCTCACCATAACTTGTGCTTTAAGGTTTAATGTGTTAAATGAAGCATACCCACACGTCACACAGACACTCACATAAACATACACGTATTGGTAGGATGTTGATGCTCTCCCATTTAGAGGATAAATCATATCATTTGAGTGCTCACTGCTCCTGAAAAACCTCCGTTTGTACAATGAACTATTCCCTAGCCGGGAACACAGAGAACTGTAATCGTCGTACTGAGACAGGAAGCCACCTTTGCAATAAGACGGTTTGTGAAATGTCATCCCAGCTGGAGGTTCCACAGTCAACTGTAAGTGGTATTATTGGTAAGTGGAAGCATTTAGGAACAACAGCAACTCAGCCACCAAGTGGACGACCATGTAAACTCACAGAGCAGACTCATCGACTGCTAAGTTACAGTACCTGGTGCGCAAAAGTCACCAACACTGCTGATTCCATAGCTGAAGAGTTTCAAACATTTACTGGCATTAATCTACGCACAACAACTGTGCAGCGGGAGCTTCAGAGAATGGGTTTCCTCCAGGTGTTGTGGCCATTAGATTTTGAGAGGATGTGTCCCTCCAACATTTGAAAATTATTCGTTTGGACCCCCCACATTTACCATGTAAAATATTAGGGCCCCAAAACCAGGGTCAGTGTATCCCCCCACATTACAAATGCTTCTGACGCCTCTGGTTTCCACGGCCGAGCAGCTGCATGCAAGCCTCACATCACAGAGCCAAGCGTCAGATGGAGTAGTGCAAAGCACATCGCCACTAGACTGTGGAGCAGTGGAAACGTTCTATGGAGTGATGAATCACGCTTCTGTGTTTGGCAGTCAGATGGAGGGAGTCTGGTTTTGGCGGATGCCGGGAGAATGTTACCTGCCTGACTGCACTGTGCCAACTGTGAAGTTTAGTGGAGGGGGGATAATGGTGTGGGGCTGGTTTTCAGGGTTTGGACTCTAGGCCCCTTACTTCCAGTGAAGGACAGTCTTAATGTTTCAGCATACCAACATACTTCGGATGACACTGTTTTTCCAGCTTTGTGGACAGTTTGGGGAAGGCCCTTTTCTATTCCAGCATGACTGTGTGGTCCATAAGTCCAAAAGTGAGGTCCATAAACACATGGTTGGATGAGTTCAGTGTGGAAGAACCTGATGGTCCGCACAGAGCCCTCACCTCAACCCCATGAAACACATTTGGGATGAACTGGAATTAGCGATTACATGCTAGGCCTTCTTGTTCAACATCAGTGCCTGACCTCATAAATGCTCCACAGAATGAATGGGCACAAATTCCCACAGGAAAGCTCCAAAATCCTGTGGAAAGTCTTCCAAGAAGAGTGGAAGCTGTTATAGCTGCAAAGGGGGGACCAACTCCAACTCCATCAGTCTATGTATTTGAATGCAATTTTATTAAAGTGCCTGTTGGTGTAATGGTCTCAATTTCTGGTCCCATATAATGTACTGTATGTATTCATAAAGAAATGTATTTTCAATATGTTTAGGGAAGTTCTGTAATTCTGTATCTTTTTTTACCTTTTTTGCGAAAAAAGAACTTACATCATCTCTAATTTCATGCATCAGTGAATCAGAAGAACAGATGTATGAGCTTGGAATCTGCCGTAATTGACAGCCAACTATAGACAGGACCGCCTCTAACGAGAAGATCATTTGTCTAGCTCTCGTCTGAGCTTCCTGATGTGGACACAGCTGGATTAAGCACTACGTCTCTACCAAACGAGAGCAAAGGACCCAGGAACGAGGACAGATGTGGACGGAGATGCAGTGACGAGCTGTAATGAGGCTCCACTCCTCCGCCTCCATGATGGACAGACTATGCAGGACATGGCCATTACTTCAGCTAATGCTGAGACACAAACGCTATACTACTGGGTTGTGTGTGTGTGTGTGTGTAAGAGTGTGACCCTAGCTTTTCCCTTACTTAAAATTGTCTTACAGAACTGAGAGCCACAAATAGCGAGCAGTAAAGAAACTTTTCAGACACACAGATTGCACTCGAAGAGGGCGAGGGGGAGAGAGACAGACAAAAAGTGACAAGGAGGGAGAGAGAAGAAGATAGAGAAAGGTGAGAGAGAGAGAGAGAGAGAGAGAGAGGGGGAGAGTGAGAGAGAGAGAGAGAGGGAGAGAGAGAGAAAGAGATCAGACAGACAGACAGACAGACAGACAGACAGACAGACAGATAGATAGATAGATAGATAGATAGATAGATAGATAGATAGATAGAGGAAAGAAAGAGAGGGAGTGACAAAGTGACAAAGGGAGTGAGAGGGGAAGACAGGAAGTCATAATGACAAACAGACACAGAGAGTGAGAAAGAGGGAGGGAGAGAGTGACAAACGGATAGATGGACAGATACTTCAAGTTCAAATGTGGGATTATGATACCTAGTCCTAGCAAAATAATTTCATCATCTCACTCTCTCTCTCTCTCTCTCTCTCTCTCTCTCTCTCTCTCTCTCTCTCTCCCTTCCTCTCTCTCCTTTACTCATATCCAGCAACACAGAGACTGCATATGTCACTCAAGAGTTTCCTCTTTTCAATGCTTTTATTGAAAGTCATGGTTTGGTCTCTGTGATGATAAGAAATAGGATATTTTCCGAGCAGGTCACAGCTTCTAGGCTTCTGTGTGTGTGTGTGGGCATGTATTTATGGTGTTGTGGGGACCTTTTTGTCCTCTAAAACCACTTTTAGTCATTTTTTTGGGCTTTGTGGGGACATTTGAGAGGTCCCCATGAGAATAAATAACTTTATAGAAAATGTACATGTTTTATGTGCTTTTGGTTACTGAGGTTAAGGTTAAGGTTAGGGTTAGGTGTAGGTGTAAAATAATATACATATAATCATTATGAGAGTCTATGGAAAAACCTCACAAAGATAGTAATACGCGACTGTGTGTGTGTGTATGTGTGTGTGTGCGCATTTGCATGGAGAAGGGCGATATGAGCCACAGAGTTTAAAACAGAATCCTCAAAGGGAAACTGCAATTTCTTGCCAGCCTCTCCCGTCTCACACAGCGAAAATACACACAGTTACATCTCTCACTAACAAACACACACACACACACACACACACACAATTATGGCATTTAGCAGACGCATTTATCCAGAGCGACTTCCATTTTTCATAGTTTCAGGAACAGTCTCCCTGAGAGCAACTTGGGTTTAAGGGTCTTACTCAGTGACCAAAAAAAGCAGTGCAGGAGGTAGGATTTGAACCCACGACCTCTTGATCCACAGACGAGAGTCCTAACCACTAGACCACCAACTAAACTAAACAAAACCTGCTCTTATGGAATTATAAAAAAAACCTTTCCACTTGCACACATGTAAAACCACAGTTACAGCACTCTCACAGCATCTCTCCGTCGCTCACACACTAACACACCCGTTTGACCGCAGCGTGTGTGTGAGAGGATGTGCTTGTTAATTTGGTCTCCTGTAGAGAAAGAGTGTGCGTATGTGTGTGTGTGTGTGTGTGAGAAGATGATCCACATCTGCTTGAACTAAGCTGCACTACATCAGACAGCAAAGAAGATGTAGGTGTGTATGTGTATGTGTCTGTGTGTGTAAGCCGAAGGGACCACTCACATCAGTGCTAAACGATCCCTATCGTACGTTTTACTAGAGTTATAAGACGACACGATTAAGTTCATAAGTGCTGTCATGAGTCATTAGAGAGGAGATCTGTGTTTTGAGTTATTACCAACACTAATGGAGGGAAGAGGGGGTGCTTTTCTCTTTATCAAGCTGTTTTACTGTCGTAACACACAATCGGTCTCCACCACACTGAGCTACATGTGGGTGTGTGTGTATATGTGTGTGAGGAGGGCTTTCCGGACCCCAGGTCCATTATACAGCACATTAAAGCAGCAGGTAATGAGGACCTTTCATCTGCTTCCCTCGAGACCCTAAACCACATCTGCTACAACACATTCCACATCACTGTGTGTGTGTGTGTGTGTGTGTGTGCGTGTATATATATATGTGAGTGAACGACAGAATGAGAGACAGAGAAGCCTTTTCCAGATTCTATCCAATGAAGAGACAGAAACCATTTCAAGTTTGGATCTTTTATATCATAAAATAACAAACACAAATGTAGGACAGGGTGTGTGTGTATGTGTGTATTTGTGTTGAGGTTCAGAGGTACATAACCACTCGGTCCGTAACAGTAAATCGAGGTGGACAATGCGGTTGGCTGAACACTCCGCCGTCTCTCTTACTGTGTAGCTATTAGCAACCAGCTCCAAGGGAACGGCCAAACGCTCTGCCAAACGCTTTCACATGAGAGTGTGTGTGCATGCCAATGAACAGGTGTCTACTGTGTGTGTATATATTTGTGTACATGTGAATGCATGAGTGTATATGTTTTCTATGTATGTGTGTGCACATGCATTTGTGTGTGTGTGTGTGTGCATTTGTGGGGGAGGGTGTGTGTGTGTACATGCGCGTGTGTTCGTGTGTGCGTACATGTGTGTGTGGGTTTATATGTGTGGGTGTGTGTATGTGTGTGTGCATGTCATGTTCTGTTTTTCTGTCTGCAACATTTCATTCCGCTTTCAATTTTCAATAACCACCGGAGCAAAAAAAGGCATTTAACGCAAAATGGACGAGAAATGATGCTGTTTTTTCCCAGCATGCATTGCACCAGGATGGGGTGGGGTGGGGTGTGGGTGGGGGTGGAGTCAGGTGGGGCGGATAAGGTGGAGTCTGTATAGTCAGCAGAATTCTGGAATCAATATAGCTCTGATTAGAGCAGCTCGCTGTCTTTGGAAAAATACTCATCAGCCTGTATACCTTACAATCAATACAGACCAGTCAATCACTCTCTCTCTCACACACACACCCACACACCACTGCCTTGTGTAGAGGATAAAGAGGCAGCCTACACAGGTTTAAGAAATATGAGTCGCTGTGTAACTCTGCTCGTTAAGTGAGTAATTAATTTTTGTCATTGTGAACACAGCACAGCACACAGTGCACCACAACGATATGTGACCTCTGCTTTTGACCCATCGGTGAAGGAGCAGTGGGCAACTTTTTTTGGCAGCGCCCAGGGAGCAGTGCTAGGGGATGGTACCTTGCTCATGAGTATCTCAGGGGTACCTTTACCCATCCAGAACTGAACTGCCCAACCGTTACGCTACAAACTGCCCCATTGTCACTAACCTACAGTCTCCAGATCAGATTCACAATGGACTGTGCCTTACATAAATACACGCACATACACCACAGATTTTGGTGTACATACCCTCATACACCTTGGAGTGTGGTGTATACTTACAGATACACATATATGCACTTGCATGCACACACAGAAATTGTGGTGTACTGTACATATATACACACATTTAGATATATTCAAATACCTAAATATACTTAAATACTTATACACTTAAATATGTTCGTTAGTCACATTTATCTAAAACTATTCATTTTTTTATTCTGTTGACAGGATGCAAAATTTCATTGTAACTGAACACAAGTAAACTAGTGCCATTACTTGATAAATGTATATAGATTTTGAGGAATACATGAATCGCCAAGCTTTTTAAAAAACATTGCAATGAAAGTTGCCGTGTTTTTGGCGTTTTGTTGCAATAAATTTGCAATAAAGTTGCATAATATTCCCCCTTTATAATTATTCTTTAACAATGAATTAAAATGAACGGAACAAAACCACTGCATGGTAACCAAACTAAAAAGAGAAAACAAAAAGATTTCAAGCATTACAGCAAGTGTAATTTGCTTAAATGGTACACAAACATGTGGACCTGTGGGATACAAGAACATCAGTTAAAGATATTATGAGAGTCCTAATCATCACATAATAAAAACAGAACACTGACAGCTCACAGTATTGTTTCTCATGGTCCTTAGCAGTTATTGTTTTTGAAGGTAAACATGGGGCGCTTTTATCACACGTTTCCAGCGTCTGGAAGTTCGCTGACAACAATGAAGCAACAATGATTGGTTAAAAATTGCGGCAAAAGTTGCGGTAATTGGTCAAAATTGCCAAAGTCTTGTTAAATTCACTGGTATCGGCTGAATATGCGTTAATAGTTGGGTCTATTCCTGCAGAGTCTTTGTAATGGTTCTGAAGGTGATGTGTAAAAAGCTTGTTACATGACAGACACGTTCTTTATGTCTCACTTCATCTCTGCCTTCTCCTTATGTCTATTAATAATCCAGTCTTGTCTCTCCATTCATCAGTTGCTCCCATATTCTCACCTCAAAGCCACACCACTGAGCAGCAGCTCTGCGTCAGGTCTGTGTATGTAAAGTATGCCTAAATGTGTGTGTGTGTGTGTGTGTGACGACGATGAGGGTCAGGGAGCGCATCATGTCCTAATGGTCCACTGTGTTGTATTCTGATGGGTTAATTATCTGGGGACCTGTGTCCCCCGTTACCATGGTGCCTGGGTCATGTGACCAGCTGCGAGTGTGTGAGCTGCTCATATGGGGGCCTGTGGGACATGTGTGGGGGCGGGGGTGGTGTGTGGGTGTGTGTGTGTGTGTGTAGAGGTGTTGGAGGGGGGAATACATTAATGTTGCCCCATAACAGAGCATGATGAGAGGAAACCTCCAGAGAGATAGAGAGAGAGAGAGGGAGAGAGAGAATCTCACACAACATAATGGATAAGACAGATCTACAGATCTACACCCCACTCATTGTCACACACACACACACACACACACACACACACAGTAATAGAAGAAGGAACAAAACTAACCCTAACATGAATCCTCTGCCTCATTAATTAGCACACACACACACACACACCAAACACTCAAACAATACAACAGAGTATTTGCTGGGCTTGTAAAAGACACCTGAAGCTCACACACCTGTAGTGCTCCCACCATCCCCCTAATACACCCACATTAATCTCCTCCCGCTACACACACAGACGAGACAGAGATGGATAACTCATTCTTCCTATATCAATCTCTTTCTGCCTGTCATACACACACACAGCGGCCTTTTCTCTTTGTGCTGTTCAGAGAGAACGGCTTCATCCCTACAGACACACACCAAGACTAACACCACAACCTCACCTATTGATTTGCCCTGTTCTTTATGCCTGCCAACACACACACACACACACACACACAACGGTTAAAGGCGAACCCTCCTGAGTGATTTGTAATGAGGCCTGCCCATAATCCTCCTCTCCCCAATCACATGCTCCTATTGGCTGAGGCCAGATGGAGGCGAGTGCTGCCTGAACTCTAATAAACACGTCTCATAAATCAGTAGAGGCTGCAGCGTGAGCGCTTTGGCCATGCAGAGCTAGTAAAAGTACTTAAAGTGTGTGTGTGTGTTTGTGTGTGTGTGTGTGTGTGTGTGTGTGTGTGTTAGACCATGTGATTAATTTTTTTTCCTGCTGCAGTACTGACCCTAATCAAAAAGTCCTTGAGTCTATTCCCCTTTTAATTAGATCAATGAAGACATGGAGGAAGAGAGGAAGAGAGAGGGGGAGAGAGAGAGAGAGAGAGAGAGAGAGAGAGAGCGAAAGAGAGGAGAGAGAGAGAGTTAAAGTTAATTGTGTATGATTTTTGTATGTGTGTGCAAGAGTGTGTGGAAGTAAGTATTGTGTGTCTATGTCAGTGTGTCTATGTGTGTGCTTGTGTGTGTAGATTTCTGCTGTAATCTATCTGCAATACTCCATCATCAGAGTGGATCAAACTCATATCAGATGTTTTTCATCTCAGCCTCTGTTCATATGCAAGTGGGTCAGGGGAGCACACACACACACACACACACACACCTCTTCATACATAATATACTCACTCTCACAAACACTAATAAACACGTGTAAACTCTCATGCTCCCACACACATACACATGAACAAGTGTCAATGTGTGTATATGTTGGGTCATGGCTGCCAGGGCACCTGCGATATTCGGTAACCACTCAACATGGCAGAACAATAAACACACACACACACATATTAATGCATATGTACGATTCTTTGGACCAATCTAATTAAATGATCAGATGGTTCTGGTTGAATGATATTTTGACAAGTCATTTTGAGCTATTTTCATATTTCTGATGTGCAGCTTTCTGGCCGGATTCTGGTCTCCTTGGCACAAATCACACTGATCAGGGTTAATGAGGCACAAATCCAAGCATCTGGATCTCCAGGCCAGATGGATCTTGTTCCTGGTCCATCAGCATTAAGAGACTCAATGTCTGCGGCTTCTGCTCCTTTTGGTCCTACTTGGACTCATTTCTACCATCAGTGCAGTTCAGATCAGTGTTTATCAGGGGTGTGACGTGATATTACAATGTCACGATATTTCTCATCAAGGTGAAAAGCTGTTTCGTGAAATAGTTTGCCATTATTTTTGTGCCAAAATTCGGTGTGCACAGTGGAACTTTCGCAATGTACGATTTGATTATTTAATTAGATAATTTAAACTTCAGTTAGAAGTTAGAAGCTACTGCACAGTAAGGGTGTGAAGAGATGCATGAGGAATCATACAAGAGAGAGTCCAGTCAGTTTCTACACCCACTTTTTGCAGTTGACCTTTTTATGTCTTTCAGTCAAATAAAAGGCCATATTCCAGTCATGTGGTTCATCATTAAAATTGGCTTTAAAATCTTGTCTCATCTTGTTCTCATGAACCCAATCCCACATATTGTCTTGCTGAGTGTCTTGTCACATTCCAAGTGTTTATACCTCATTTCCAGTACAAAACTCTCTGATCATCTGGTTTGCTGGCGGGGGCAGTTGGTGGCGTAACGGTAGGGTGTTTGCCCCGTGATCAGAAGGTCGCAGGTTCGAATCCAGGGCCGGTAAAGTTACCACTGAGCTACTCGTGAGTTAGGTACCATCCCAAGGCACTATACCCTGGGTGCTTGTTAGCTGCCCACTGCTCCTTCAAGGACAGGTTAAATGCAGAGGTCACATTTCATTGTGGTGCACTGTGTGGTGTGTTCACAATAACAAATAATCACTCACTTTTTGCTGCAGACCTCCATTCCACATCCAAAAGTATTTAAATCCATTTCAACAGAATTCTTTCGAAACAATGGAAAGAATGACCTTCACAGCTGCTATAGTTGTAATGCACATACAATATAATGTTTTTATGTTATGCAAACTACAATGTTTTGCTTGGTCAGGGCTGGGCAAAGCCCAGGTTAACCTGAATTTGAATCACTGGACTGATTATTAGCAGGAAAAAATGGAGAGAGAGAGAGAGAGAGAGAGAAAGAGAGAGACAATGTCTCATGTCGGAGAGTGTTAAAAAAAAAAAACTCAAAGTGGATTACTGAGATTTTACTCACGAAAGTGGATTAACATTTTCAGGTTTTGGCAACTAGAGTCTGTCGTTGTTATTATTATTGTTGTTGTTTACTCCCAGTTGACAAACGCATTCTCAGGATTATCGGCCGGATGAGGAAGACTGTGGCTGCTCCTCCGAGACCTGCAGCAGCAGCACAGAGGAGTCTTCCTCAACCGCTATCAGCGTCTCACAGGCGCTACTCTACCTCACCACAATACACCCAGTCTCACAGGCGGAAACTCAGATGAGAATGGCTGCCTAATACACTCACATACACATACACACACACACACACACAAACACACGCACACACACACACTCTGAGGACTCATTTAATAGGATTGCATATTTTTTCTTGCAAATGTGATCCACGAAGGGGAAAAGTTATAACCCAAACTCATCAGTGACGGTAATAATGCAGTAAGACTGTGGACAGTCAATAGTGAAGCTGCTTTTCAAAACTCTTCATACTATACATAACACATCTTGGCAAAACATCTCATGTCACCTCCAAGACTCCCTAATGCACAGAACACTTGGGAGAGAGTTGGCTCTGTGATCGGAATGTTGCCGTTTCAAATCCCGGACTGGTAAAGGTACCGCTGAGGTACTCATGAGTCAGGCATCATCCCCAAGCACTTCTACCCTGCATGCTGCCAAAAAAGCCGCCCACCGGTCCTTCACAGACCGGTCAAATACAGGGGCCACATTTCGTTGTGGTGCACTGTGTGCTGCGATGTGGTGTGATCACAATGACAGATAATCACGCAATCACAATTCCGACCATTCCTTTTCTTTAATGCATTAAAAATCATCACTCATAACACTCATAACTTACTTTAAGATCCATAATTTTTTGCTTTTGTATCTATTAAAAAAGAGGCAGTAAACACATTCTCTAAATTCTAGGCCTACTATGGTTTTCTACATTTCAATATAACTGCTACAGAAATCCTTCTGTTTGTAATGTAATTTTTCAGGTTTGACCTTTGTCTGATTGCATTTGAAAAAAAAAAGATTAGCTTTAGAAAGTTGATACTGTGTGTGTATGTGTGGGTGTGTGTGAGTGTGTGAAGGTGTCAGAATGAGAGAGATGTGTGTTAGAAGAGCTGTGTGAGTGGTAGTGATTTGCATAATTACAGCTCTTATCACAGCATCACACAAAGTGGAACAGAGTTCTGACCAGAAATCCAGAAACGAGTGTCGGCATGGCAACAGAGGCAAAGGTTCAGCAAGGGTGGGATCATGCGAAGGGGCGGAGCTTTTACTCTATAAACACTTTTCCCATAAGTCCTTGAAGTTTCAACAACTACAACAAAGGCTGCAGAAACAGACACAGCACTAACACACAAGCAGTTAAACGAGACCTTCACACACAGCACAACAACCACACAACACAAACACAATGTCTGAGCTTTGCTGTTGAACAGGTTTAAACGTAGGGCGGAGCTTCTCGTGGCAGTGTGCGGGGTGTTTAGTGTGTGTCTGGTTCCACTGCCTGTGCCTGTTCTAAGAAAGCAACAGGCTATTGATAGCACACTCACACACACACACACACACCTTAATCATCGTTAAATCCCCACCCCAAAACCTATACTTCCTCTTAAAACAAGCACTAAATCTGTATCAGCATATGTTCAATGTCCTTACTTCACTTTTCTTAGAGGCACCCTCTAACGGAGTCAGACATTTCAGCATAAATCCTAATGGATTCAGACTCAGGCATACGTACACACAAACACACATACACAAAAACACAGTTCTAGGAAGCACTGTTAGCAGAACAAGGTTTGGCAGGAGAATGCTATCGTACTGCTAGGCAACATCCTTTAAAGGCTATTGATGTGTGTGCGTGTGTGTGTGAGAGAGAGAGCGAGAGAGAGAGAGAGAGAGAGAGAGAGAGAGAGAGTGTGTGTGTGTTTGTATGTGTTTAACACACTCACAGAGGACAGGAAGCTGCATTTAGAGCTCAGACTGCCCTATTAACGCATTAGGAGAGTCCCGTCTGTAAGATGAGCAGCCAAGACGCTGTTGGGCCAAACAGGCGAGAGTCTCATCAGGAGTTAACATGCAGACTCACGCTGGAGCACTAACTAGACCGTAGAGTTATTCACCCACTTAGAGAGAGAGAGAGAGAGAGAAGGAGGGGGAAATTAGCCATGGACACAGGCTGCATGTTAATCATGAGAGAGAGAATAGAGGGAGGGAGTGAGGAAGAGAGAGTGAGGGGAGTGCGAGAGTCAGTGTGAGGGGTGAGTGGAGAACTGGGGGAGGGAGTAAGTGTGTAAGGGGGTGAAAGGGAAAGAGTGAATGAGTGAGAGTGAATAAGTGAGGAAGAGAGTGCGTATGGCGTGGAGAAATGGAATGAGTGAGTGAGTGTTGGTTTGAATGTATGAGTGAAATTGCAAAGTGCGTAAGGGATGGAGTGAGTGAGTGAGTGAGGGATTAAATAAGTGAGGGATATTTTAAGGGAGTGTGTAAGTGAGTGAATGTGTGAATTAGGGCATGCATTTAGTGAATGAGCAAGTGAAAGTACAAGTAAGTGTGTATATGAGGGATCTACTGATAGGATGTGTGTGTGTGAGCGATTTATTGTGTGAGTGAACGAGTGAGTGAGTTAGTGATTGAGTGTGTGAGGGATGTACTTAGTAAGTGAATGAAGGATATATTGAGTGAGTGAACAAAGTATATACTGAGTGAGTGAGTGAGGGATATACTGAGTGAGTGTGAGTAAGAGAAGTATAAAACTGTAAGCAAGTGAGTTTGTGAGTCAGTGAGTGAGTAAGGGACTTATGGCATGAGTGTGTGAGTGTGTGAGTGGGTGACTGAGTGAGTGAGTGAGTGAGTAAGTAAGGGAGTGAGCGAGTGATGGCGATGTGTATTGAAAGGTGTGTAGGGTGTAATGTTTTTACCGTGTCACTCATTCTCAGGGCCACTTGTACATTGTGTGCATGTGCTGTTACCAGGCAACGCTCCCGAGTGCCTGGATACCTACAGCGACTCTCCATCCATCAGCCAATCAGAGATCAGCTCAGACACCCGCAGTCCCGCTGGACCCGCTGACCTCACCGCCGCCCGCCATAAGCCTCCACCAACACACACATGCACTTTACAGCTAAAACTGGTTCACACTACACCACTTGTCGCTCGGTTTCTTCCCTAATGCTCAACGTTAGTGAGTCGGTTCTAGACGGCACGTTTTGGGCAATCAGGAGAGACACTCGGCACAGGAAATGGCGTTGTGGTAAAGGAGCCTAATGGAAGAAGACTAATGGAAATAATTCAAACAGCCAATGATAAATAAAGACTACATGTATAAAGCACTTTTCTAGACCTCAAAGCTCTTCCCAGAATCCATGTGTCTTCATTTTATCCAGCATCAAGTTTTGGCTCCACCTGGAGCAGCCATTCTGCACCAGTACACACACCACACATTAGCTAAGGCACTAAAAGAACAGGAGAGGAGTGATTTTAGCAGGACGTTGTGTGTCCACCCCTACTTTAGAGAGGCATAGCCTATTCACCAATAAAATAAAACTACAATGTATTTAGGCAGTGTTAGTGGGGCATAAAAATTCTAGTTATAAAGAACATTTCAGTAGTAATTATGGCTGCCCGATCTGCCCTCCATGCCCAATCTGCGTGCAATGTAATGTAGAAAAATTGTTGCATCAAGACATCACATTGAATGTAATTGTGCCACAAGTGAAGATTCACAATTTAGTTCTTACAGACAAACCAGTCATAGTTACAAATTAGAACATGGAAGGAGCTCTGGATTAAAGTCTGATAAATGCTGGAATCTTTTAGCTGCTCTCACAAAATATGTTCTAAAACTGATGATTTCTCTCCTTAGTAGTGTAGAATTTGGGAGATCTACATTCTTGCCAAATTTTACACTGACCAGTTTGTGCGAAAACCAGTTAGTGTCACATTTTACAAAGAAAAATCTAGGACTGAAATGTCAGGGAAAACTTTGTGGTAAATATGAAGAAAACTTGAGAGGAGCCATAACTCAGAAGAAACCCAGTTTGACCACAAAAGGCAGCCCATTAATTCTGCTGCCCATCCTAATTCGTCTTTCATTGACTTTGTCCAGTGGTCACAACTAGGATACCACAAGACTGGACCACAAGTAAGGCAGTACAGATGTGCATTTCAGGATTAATGATGGCTGGATTTATGACACCCAGAAACATTTCTAGGTTCAGAACAGAGAAGACACCCAAGGGAAATTTGACATATGAGCGCTTTCATCTGAATACTAATTCATTTAAACATTAATCTCTGCTGCAAAATGAGAGAAATAAATATGCTGGAAAAAAAATCAGACTCGGTTGCAATGACTTAGGACGTGTAATAGCCATTTCAGGTGGTCTTTAAGATCTGATCATTTTTATGCTTAGCCAGCATCAAGCTCAAATGATCTTCTCAGTGTAAACCTGACATCAGAATTAGGTTGTTTTGCTGAATTCATTTTCGTACAAAGCAAACTATTTGATGTGCTGGTAAGACAAGCTGAAATACAGAGATGAAATAGTAAGTCTGGTCTGAAAGGCTGCACAACCTCCACACACACACACACACACACACCACATATCAGATTACACCTCCGTATGGCAGGAGGCCCTGCAGCTCTCTGCAGGAAGAGACACACACTCACAGGAAGCCGTGTCAGACCGGAACACACACACAAAAACGTATGCCGGCGGCTCTCACACAGTGTCGCTCGTCTCCAATTGCACGGTGAGAGACGGTTATTCTAACGGCAGTTGACGGAGGCAATGTGTGTGTGTTTGATGGTGCAGGTAGAAGTGGAGCAGCCCTGAGGGGGAAACGCCAGTGCTTTAGTTCTGGGTTAGGCAGGAGAGCTCTTTAATCTGCCATTAGACAGTGCGGGAACGCCGCCGAGCCCAGAGGTGTGTGTGTATGTGTGTGTATCTGGGGAGAGAGGACACTGCAGCTTTATGAAGAGATATAACTCCCTGTACACACACACACACACACACACGGAGCCCAAGTCTCATAAACGCTGTGCTAAGTGCTGTGTCAATAGTGCACACTGAAGCCATTAATCTCAGCACAGAACAGAGTATGGAGACAACGCTCGCTACACACACACACATACATACACACCAGTATGTCAAATGCATGCACACTAGAGGCCACACAGGTCATAAAATCCATATAATTAAAACTTTCATCTCCATGCATGGCACTGTAACACCATTAAACATGGCATGATGCAACATTTGAACACAACACAAAAGAAACAAGATTTTTGTAAATGTTAAATCAAAAAGTGGTCTTAGAATGCTTGCAATGGTTCCACAGGATGGTCTGTTTGCCGTGAGAACCGATTCAACTACCCTGTATTGTCACAAACATATCCATGACCAAAACACTGCACTGTCGCAACACTGCCACTTACGTAGTTTATGTAGATCGTAAACCTGCAGAACGCTTCTTCACCTTCTTCTAGCAGCAGCAGTGAATCTTCTTTGTTATATGTAATGCAGCAAAATTTTGTTTGGAGCAGCCTAGATGCACAGTCATTTTGGGTGTATGAGCACTGACAACCCCACCACAGAATAACAATAAATGAAAGTACTACTGTTGTGTCCAAATTTTCTTCCAGTTCTTTGATGGTAACGTTTGGTCTGACCGGATTAACGCACATTCCTTGATTAAAGAAAAGATATTTATTTATTTAAATGCCAAAACAAAATTGAAAGAAATGTGTCAGTAAATACATTCAAAATTATGTCCTTAACGAAAAGGTCTTTACATCTTGTGACCGCTACCCCCCCACCACCAGTGTTGGGAGTAATGCATTACAAAAGTAACGAGTTACAGTAACGGATTACTTTTTGCTCTAACGTAGTAATGTAAGGCACTACTTATCAATTTTCAGTAATATTTTACTCGGTACATGTTCAGTAACGCGTGCGTTACAAAGCACTTTTAACCAAAAATGTATTTGTTTAAAAACAGCAAGACAGCGAGACCTCATATTAATTATCTGTGATTTAAAAAATGCGCGAGAGTTATATTTGCTGTTCGTGGTTAGTTGAGCCCCTCGCACAGTGCATCACATAAGGCTTGCTTCTTCGGTAAGATGGCAGAAGACAGTATTTTTGTGAGGTGGATGTTTGCGCATTACTTTGAGTTCATCAGGGATAAAGACAAAAAGACTGTTTTAGTCAAGTGCAATCTTTTCCCAAACCTTAAAGAACTATCGACGTCGAGAAATAGCACGAGCAATTTGAAAAAAAAACACCTCAAGCATTATGCATGACTTATGTTGTGAATCTCTTGAATTCAAAGAGAATAAAGGAATGACAATCGTAAGAAAAAATGCATCTTTTCTTGTCATTATAGTAAGCATTAATGTGGAATATAGTTTTGTTTTGTTTAATGATGAACAAGCCTAGACTTAATATTTATTCCACCTCTATTATGATGTCATTCAAATTCTAGTTCTAGTTCTAGTTCAAATTCTAATTTTTCATTTTGGCTGTTAATGTTTCTTGAATTGTCTCTTAAGCCCTTACTTTTCCAGTTATATTAATCATATTGTTTGTAGTCTAGTTAGCACATAATCATTATGCTACAAAACGTCACCTTTTACTGGGCATGTAATGATCTGCAATATTTTTTCTCATATTAGAATGTCAAGTTATATTTTCACAGTTATTTTGGTGAAAGTAACTGAAAAGTTACAGAAGTCATGTAACAATTACAATTCTGAAACAGTAATATTGTAAGGTAGCGGATTACATTTGAATACCAGTAACAAGTAATGTATAGTGTATTACACTTTGCAAGTAACGTGCACAACACTGCCCACCACGTCATATACTCCGCCACGTCATAAGACCTTCCTCCAAAATGTATAGAAAATTAGATAAATAAAAATGATAACCTAACACCTTTTGTAAATCAAACATTATATTAAACACAAGTGTTATTTTATATTATAAATTACAAAATGGCTATAACAACTATCAACAGTTGCTGTTGCTCCATTTTTTGATCTAAAAAAATCGCTGAGGGATTTCCTCATTAACTAACAACTAACAATTAATGTGGCCCAGTGTTAGGGTACTCGCTTTCCTGCCAAGAGGTCGCAGATCTAAGCGTAGCTCCGTCGTACCTCTAGCAGTACCACCATTGGGCCCCTTGGCAAGATCCCTGACCCTGAGTTACTTCAGGGAGACTGTCCCTGTAATTATTAAATGAAAATCGCTCTGGATAAGAGTCTGATAAGGATCCTAAAGAGTCCTATGTGTAAATTTAATAAATGACAATGAGCCAATAGTGAGGAGGAACGTGGAGTTATAAATCAGACCTGCAAAACCAGATCTCCAATCCACATGTCCCACATGGAGATGAGACTGTCTGGGTAGAGAGTGAATAAACAGACACATAAACATGTCTTGTGGTTTAGAGAGAGAGAGAGAGACAGCTGAGCAGCTCAGAGATTTAGTAGAAGCACATCAGAGCAGGACAGCAGGTGCTGAGCCTCGATAAGAAAGGGCGGGAATAAATGGTGATAAAGGAGGAAATAAGGGACAGAGAGCTGTAACTTGTCTATGAGAACAGTAAGAAGCTATAAAGCTGAATTACACATACACCCATGTTCTTTCCCACTGCTGCATATGATATACAGCAGCAGCAAAAATGCATCTACACCTAACACCTACACTTTCAAAAAAGACACAGTAAGTCTGCTGGTGCCATTATTAATGCTAATTAGGGAGAGTCACTTCAACACTGACCTTAAGATGATCCTGACCCTAACCTTGACTCTGCTCTAACTGCAGGAGAGCGGAACAGCGAGTTGGATGGAGGTGATTAGGTTAGCGCTCGTTTCCGTGTGTGATTGAATAAGAGCGCAGACACCTGACTCATGTTGCAGACTGATGAGATTATCAGCAACTACACCAACTGATGGAGGCAAATCAGGAGCTAGTGCCAGCGCCTTCATTCGTAATAATGTTAAAGTTACTGTTAGTCTCAGTGTTGGTGAAATTATTAGTGTAAGCATTGGTGATGGTCTCAGGGTGGACAAAGTACACAACTCTGCCACTTGAGTCAAAGTACATACAGTATAGTCCTGGTTTAAATATTACTTCAATACAAGTTAACGTTGAACTTCAGATAAAGTAGAGGAGTGCTTGTTTTTAAAAAATGTAGTATTCAAAAAAATAATTTTAATGTCAGTACATTGTTTTATTACTGCCCATTTTAGAATTTTAAATGATATGAATCATTCCTCATCTCAAAAATCTCTGAACACGGAGCTCAAGGCCGAGGGTGCTCTGGTGCAGGCGCAGGCCTGGCCTTCTGCAGAACCGCCAATGTAGTTGTTCAAACATACAGCTCGCACTTAGAATTTGACTGGTAGGTGTAGGACTTCTGTGATTGGTTGTTTTCAAATGAGTGACACAATAGGGGCTATCACATTATAAAAAAGATATTTCTCCTGCGACTTTAACAATATGCACCATAGTAATGAGTAACAAGACTCGTGAAATAATTGTGCGTCTTTAGAAAAGTCTGCCGTTTTGGCAAGCTGTTTTACAGCCTTTCACAGTGTGCTGCGTCAGTGATGTTCCACTCATGTATGATTGCTTCCCACAAGTAGTCAGTGCTCCTTAATTATCTACCATTAAGTGTGGCCTTGATGTGTGCCACTGTTTAACTTAATTGGACACTAATTAAACTGAGGTTAATAATCCTACAACTTGACACTACCTGGTCTCATCAGCCATTCCTTACTAAAATTTGCACTAGACCTATTCAATATTGAGTTACACGGTTGCTTTCTACTTGTATCTGCAATTGTATCTTCATTCATTCATTCATTCATTCATTATCTGAACCGCTTAATCCCAACTGGGGTCGTGGGGGCACCGGAGCCTATCCCGGGAGCTTACGGGTGCAAGGCGGAACAACCCTGGGCAGGCGCCAACACACCGCAGGGCACACACACTCGCACAATCATACTCACATTCACACCTTACGGGACCAATTTAGAGTTGCCAGTTAACCTATAGTGCATACCTTTGGACTGTGGGAGGAAACCGGGCACCCGGAGGAAACTGGAGCACCCGGAGGAAACCCACGCGAACACGAGGAGAGCATGAAAACTCCACACAGAAAGGCCCTGCGGCCGTCCCCGGGGTTCGAACCCAGGACCTTCTCGCTAATCACTGCGCCACCTTGCCGCCCGCACTTCTATCTGTTCAAATAAAAACGTAATGTATAGACCCTGATAAAATCAGTTTGCCTCATTTTTTTACCCTGCAGAGTCTATATTCAAGTAGAGGTACTTCAAAGATACTTAAAGTACTGTAATGATAAGAGTTAATGTCAATGTCAGCATCAGCATCAGGTGTTAGTATTAGCATCAGTTTTATTACTGACATTTTCATTATCGTGTAACTGATATTTATTTCCTTTGATATGCAGCACTGGGGATGAACACAGCTCAGCATTAATCTCACAATCTGCCACAGAGAAAATAGATCCTAACCTGCTGCACTGCTAAGTCTAACTGTTGGGTGTGTGTGTGAGTGTGTGTGTATGTGTGCGTGTTGCAGCAGTTAGTGTCTAGGCAGTGCTAAAAATGGAGCGTGGTGAGGCGAGTTGGGAAATGGAGCCACATTAAAGTCTCCTGTTTACTTTCTCCTTCCTGGCGCCAGTGTGTTGCCTCGATTCTCCATCTCTATATCTCCTCCTGCCTCACCCTCATCCTCTGTCTGTCTCTCTCATTCATTTATTCTCTTCTGTTTCTCTAACTTCCTTCCAATCCCTCCCACCTCTCTCTCTTTGTGTGTCTCTCTCTCCCTCCGGGGCCGGAGCGAGGCCATCTGTACGTGTTACTAAGGAATCTTGCTGGATTAGAATCATGTTATTGTGCTAATTGGCTATTATTAATACTGATCTCTTGAATACATTACCCACAGGCTGTGTATGAGCTGAAACATGCAGCTCGGCGGAGAAGAGCATATGGCCTTGGGGTCTGAGAGAGATTTTACTCTCTGTTTTAGCAGAGATTTACAGAGATTTTATTAGTAGAGTTTTGAAACTGGACAGTATATAGCAGAGATGACAATAAAGTTTACATTGATTTTGACTTTGAAATCACTTTTGTCATAATACTGTTTTTTATTCTGAATGAAATCATTTTTGTCAAAGGAGTGAATGCTGTTTCTCAACATACTTCAGTAGTCTTTACCCAGAGCTACTGTGCAGATTAAATAAAATAATAATTCCACATCCATTACATTCATATCATCGAAGGCCATTTCTTTAATTGGGCAGTTTGTGTTTAATTTTGTCCAACAAAATGTGTGCAAATGGAGTAAAAGAACTGCGCTTCCCGGGCCTGTCATCTTATGGTTTGATTGTTAATAATTAATCATATAATAAAGCAGAAGCTACCAGGAACAATAACCATGAATAATTCACAGAGGCCTTTCGCTCTGAGCGTCTGGTCTAGAAATGAGATTTTACTGAACATCTGAGATATTGACCAAAGAAAAACCCCTCGACGTTACTAGGCAGCATAGACAGTGATTATCCAACTATAACAAAACCTTTATGATAGACCGGATGTGTTTGAGTTCTTAAATGCTCCTCGCTGGTCTTTGTGTTTTTACTGAGAGGTGCATTATGGGGGTTATATATGAGGTGCCCACCAGCCCCCCCACCCCACCACACTGTGCCATCCACCAATCACTGTCAATGTCAACAGGCTCTGTTCTTCCATAGCTCTGCCTCAGGCTAAACTGAAGCTCAAGAGATCCGACTCGAAATACTCTCTCTCTCTCTCTCTCTCTCTCTCTCTTTTTCTTTCTCTCTAACCCCCCCTCACACTCTGGGTCCCGGGAGGCCAAACTCAATTTCTGCCCACCTGCTTCAACTCACCAAGGCAGCAGGATCAATTAAAAAAAAGAAAACACATTCAGAAAATGTGCCTCTTATAGCTGGCGACGGTGCCGCAGCAAGGACAGTGAAAACAGGGCACACAATGAATACTGAGAATCCATCCGCTTTTGGTTTTGGAGAAGAAACCCAAGAGTCATTATAGCACCTGAAAGGCTGGAATACAAAATACAATACAAGCCTGAGCAGATCGAAGTGTGCTAAACGACTGATATGTACGATCTCTTAACAATCTGGACTGATGATGTTCCTTTAGACTATAGACTGAAGGTGAGGAAGAGCTCAGCGCTCACAACAACACTGCAAACTCACCCGCAACCAGCGGCCGCCAATCGGAGAGCGGCGCTGGCCAATGTACTGAGCATGTGCAGCCGGGATAAAGATGTTCAGCAGAATAATATTATTCTGTATTATTAGTATTGGGCTTTTGGTTTCACTTTGATAAATGCATGATACTCAGATTCCTACTCGGAATCTAAATCCTAATCAAATGAGACACGATGAACCCCTTTTAATCGTCTTACCCACACAATACTGAAGAGCATTTGAAAAGAGTCTTTTGTAATGAACATAAGACTGAACTGAAATACCTGAACATATGTTAGAGCCGCCACCTCCTATAGCTCTGCATGGCCTTGCACTACACTCACTGCATGCACAGAAACAGATTGAAACACAGACACAGAGCAGCTTGTTTTCGTGTTCTTTAAGCAAAAGTAGAACAAACAGCAATGCAATCAAAATGGTACGATTATCATTATTTTACCTTAACACCCCACAACATTTATTTGTTTGCCAAGAATCAAGAGCTGGCTGAAATGAGAATGAATTACATACAATCAATAAGCCAGGACAAGTGCGGCATATTTTACCATTACAAATAGAAGAAAAGGTCACACGTGTCTGTAGATGAATGATGCATGACCTCCATAACCCCACAGAGGCAGAACACAAGGCCATGCTGTAGTAATGCCACTAAGTGAAAAAACATACACAAATATGACTGAAAACTAGTGTCAGCCCTGAGAAATCCAGTTTCTCTAGAATCGCTCACAGGTTCAGGATGTTTTCGGATTCTCCATCGTAGTGAATTGAGCAAATCCTCTGAATCACATTTCTACAGAGCCTCCATCATCTGCACCTTCAGACCAACTCTCAGATCCGGTAACCTCCCCCATCTCCCTTCATCTGCGGCCATTCAGTCTGGATGAAATTCACAGATGAATAATGGATGGGTGGAGGTCAGCCTCTTCTCTGCTGTGCAGTTGTAACAAAGCATACAGCATCCGGGAGCAGAGCAGTTCTACTGTCTGTCTGTCTGTCTGTCTGTCTGTTTACATTTCTATGGCTATATGCTGCTTTAACTAGGCTATTTCACACTCTCCGCTCCTGTTTTGGGACATTTGCAGTACTTCCTTCCTCCCAGAGTCTCATGAGAAGTGTTCCTTACCCCACATATACAAGGTGAAAGTACAGTTCTAAATGGGGGAGGCTGCGAGGGCAGCTTGAGTCTGAGGCCATGAATATTGCAGCAGGTGAAGGAGGAGAAGGAGGAAAGTGGGTTCTTTTGCTGAGTTCCTGTCCCTGCTACATTTGGAGAACCCACAGCACTGCTAATGATACAGAAACCACGGTGACAGTAAACAACCTTTTCAAGCTACAAGCTACTTATGCTTAAAAATAGCTAAACTAGAGCTAAGCTAACATTTAATATAGTAGTTAGTTAAAACTACAAGTTACAGAGAAAAAGTAGCAATCATCAAAGCAACGTCATATTCTTTCTTCCATCTTCGTCAAGGTGAACTCCATCCTGCCGAAAGCACGCTGTGACACAATGAGTGTGCAGAACACAACCTATCAGATGCCGCTTCTGTGACTTCCAATTGGAAGTAGCTGCTAGTTAAAAAACGCTGTCTTTGCCATGCTAAATTGCAATTGGTTAAAAAGTTACTTTTAAAGCTACAGCATTTTAAAAGTTGCTTTGCTCTATTGATAAGCTACTGAAAAAGTAAAGTAGTTAAGTTAGTAGAGGAACTAAGTATAGCTACTTCCCAATACTGAAGAGACAGATACAGAGAAGACCTGTCACCGGCGGTCAAAAAACAAGATGAAGACAAAGATCAGCAACAATAAACAAGTATCAAAGCATCTCAAAAATGATATGCATTCAGATTTCAGACCATCGGACTGTGACAGAGGAGCTTTGTGAAGTGAGATCAGAAGGGAAGATCTGACAGCTCTGTGTAAACACAGGTCAGAACAAAAAAACTGGTGTTAATTAAACGTTCTGTGTACAGACACACAGAGCTACAACACAAGCACTCAGAGCTTCTGAAAATTCCAATAATCGTCCCTCTCTTCCAGGATATGAAAACATCATAAACAATGGCAGCCCACAATGTTCTGTTTTTCTTGATTTCTTTTTGGATGTGTGTACATGAATATGTGATGGTGTGGGTGTGTGGGGGTGCGTGTGTGGTAGCAGGTGAGGTTTGAACTGCTAGCCCATGTTTCTGCCTTTATTGATTCCGCAGTATGAAACATTAAAAGGTTTTGAAGGCTCAGGGGAGAGCTGGAGTTTAGAGGAATCAGAGAACACATCCACAGTAAACACACAATGCATAGACACAGCAATACACAATAACATAGACAGGAACACTCAGATCCACATTGTCAGGTACAAGCTTGCACAAAACCCACTGGCTTTATATACACACAGTTGTGGGTCCAATAATGTCAGAGCTAGAGTGAGAGCTTCATTACTTTCCACATTTAGGAATGAATGAAAATTCATGTCTGGAACACAAAGGTTCAAGATGAGTCCAAATGCAGGGACTTAACTTAAGATCGAACTTGGCTCCATCTTCATGGAATGTCTGATGGAAGAAAACCTACTTCCTTAAGTTGCTTTTGATTTAAAAACTCCAGGCTAACATAGCCTGGATGACTGAGAACCTACATATACATCATGATGTTATACAGTGCAGGTGTTTCTTCCTATATCCCGCAGGACGCCCATCCTACAGCCTATATCAGCTGCTTACTGTTCCTTCATGGATGAGTCAAACGCAGATTTCGTTGTGGTGCACCGTGTGCTGTGCTGCTCTGTGTTAACAATGACAATCTTTCAATTTAAAAAATAGGCAGAACGGAAACAAGAGGCAGGGGATAACTTCCCCGCTGACTCTGTCTCTAGAAGATTAGAGGCAGGGGGAGGAGTAGAGGCAGGGGGCAATTCAATTCATTTTCCATCTCTTACCTGAGTCACAAACAAGGCCCTCACAGAGGGCACAAAGAAGAAACCAAGGGCAGAACCTAGACTCAAAACAAGAACTTGTGCCACTATGGGTGATGCTGGAGAGTCAGATTTAAAGGCAGGGATGGAGGCAGGCAGTGTGGAGGGTTTTAGGGGCTACAGTATGAAAAGCTTTGAAGTGTCCTGCCCTGCACAGAAATGCCCACGCTTAGCAGGGTGGGAGGGATGTGTGTGGCTGCACTAACCCAATAAATTACCTCCCTGGGGCACTAGGAATATCAAACCCGTCTCTCTTAGAGTAAGAGACAGAGACTCTTCATAACTCCAGCCACAGTAATTAGACTTTCACTGGGGGTTATCTAATAAAATCACCAGAAGCTGATGCCAGCTGGTCCTGTCACTACCGGTTTGTCTTCACTGAGCTGATGCTGTAAGCGTTCAAGCGCCACCAAACCATGTTACCCTTCACTCATATGAAAGTCCGTATGAGATTCCAGCTCTAACTATGTAAGTAAACCTCTGTGTATTGGGTTCCTTTATTCCTCTGCGCTCCCCCCCACCCTTCATCGTTTCATCCATCCGGCACATGAAAGATGAAGGGGGAGAAAAGAAGCGAGGGGCGGGGGGTGAGCCCGTAGTGGCGGCCCTAACTATGGAAACTATGACTGAGATTTAAACATGATGCTTTGGGAGGTGGGGGCAGCTCTGCCCATTCTGTGTGGAGCATCAAAACCTCTTGAACACTGCGGCAGGACAGTAACACCCTCTCATACACTCTTACTGGTGGGATGCACTTTAATAAATCCAATAATGTTTGCACTGAAGAGATAATATTTATTACATGCTCCCTCACCATTAATCGCTAAGTGGCTGCTGCCACAAATATCTTAAGGCTCCAATAAAGCACACATACTCACACACACTCCCACAAAAGAGAGAGGTCAGAGAAGCACATCAACTCACATGCATATCTAGCGCTTAGAGTATTTTAAGTGGGTGAAAGATACATTTCAACATTTACACAAGACACTCGTTTGGAGCCAAAGACGAATTAGACCTCACAGCGCAGCGCTTGACTAGGTATTAGAGAATGTGCATGTTTGTGTGTGTGTGTGTGTGTGTGTGAGAGAGTGAGAGAGCGTTAGAACTTGGCCAAACAGTCAGTCTGCCCTCTGTTCTGACCCTGACCCTGCTCTCTCTCTCTTTCTCTTTCTCTCTCTCTCTCCACAACGCACTGCTCTCCGTGCTCTAACCTCATTGTTCAAATGCATAAATAGCATCCTTTAAATGTGTCTTAACACTGACTAGGTTTAGTGTTAGTCAATGTCAATATTTCAAAAGAAAAAAACTGTGAACACTGAAGCATGGAATGCAACCAGTTAGCATGACCGTCTGCTCCACCCTCTGTGACCAAGCTACACCCCCACCCCACCCCCAGCCTCGCTTCACCACACACACACACACACACACACACTGCCCTCTGCATGGCTGCAGTAAGCACTTTGACTGTGGCGTGAGATCCAGCATTGCTGAAATGCTCTCTATTAATAGTGGGTGTTATTCTGGGCAGCACTAGCAGGGTCCAGGCCCTGGTGTGGTAGTTTCTTACCTTCCACAGACGGCGCCTGGTCCTGCGCTGCATACAGCATCTCCTTGAAAGCCTGGGACAGAAAAACATTCAGGATGTGACTTCATTTCTCAGCCATAACAAAAGTTTACTCACTATTATTATTATTATTATTATTATTATTATTATTATTATTATTATTATTATTATTATTTATATGTCACTCTTTTTCAAACCCAAAAACTCAATAATTGAATGCTACAAATTCACTTACTAAGCTCTATAAACACTTTGGTGTGTTATTTTTTCCTATTGATAATATCTACACCTTGTATTTTTTATATATTTTAATTTATTTTACTGTTCTTTTTATTATAATTCTTTCTCTATTTTCACTGAACCTCTGTAAAGAAAACTGAATGACCTCTAGGTAAGATAATGTTCTATATAAATAAACCTGCCTTGCCCACATTATTAAAGGCCAACCACTGATATGGAACAGTTTTTCATGTGTTTTAATAAAAGCTCTGAAAGCTTTTGAAGGGATCCATCTGTTTTAAGCAATGACATGCTTTAAAAAATACATTTAAGAACAAAATAAAATACATCTATGCTCATTCTGCATCAGTAAATATGTAGCTGCATTCTGACAGTCTCACCAACAGAATGGCAACAGGCTCTCATTAATATAGTAGCGTTGGTGTTTTCTATTTAAAATGTGTTTAAAAATTCACATTGTTTAACATTCTTTTCCCAAAGAATGTTTTAAAAAGCATTGTTTTTTGCTTATAGCAAAAATGCTGAAAGTAGAGATACCTGTTGCTCCAGATTATCACTCAGTACCAACAACAATAAAAACAAAATTAATATATTCTGTCATCAATCTCATTTTGTTGGACTGAATTGACTCTTGATCTGAGTAATGCTGGTCAGGCTTGACTTTAAGTCAGCTCTTGCCATACATATGGCACAGAGGACGGGGGATATAGAGGGTATAGAGATTCTTCAATTCTCTAGAAATTCTCAAAGCTGCCCTCTCTAAGTATATTCAGTCCAACCTCAAGACAGAATTGGGAACTATTGACTCCATTCAGAGCTAATATTAAAAATTGTTAAAAATCAAATAATGAGCAATTCGAGCTCCACCTGAATTCAGCACGGTCTCTGTAGGTGGTGTGAGGCTGAAGCGGCTGTGAGAGAGACACAATATGGTGGCAGTGCCATAGCAATAGAGCAGAGGGCACAGAGGGGAGGCGACGTTCCATTCCTTCACACTACATAGAGATTTCAAGCTAATGGGGAAAGGAGGAACCTTGAAAGCAGAGTGGGGGTGGGTGTGTGTGTGTGTGTTTTCAGAAGGGAGCCAGATCTGTATGTCCAGCCAGGCTGACAGCAGATGCCGTCCCAGCGGGAGAGTGTATGTGTGTATGTGTGTGTGTCTTAGGGATACTGGTTTCTGCTGACACTCCATACATTTTATTTTAGCACTAGAGATTTCACACATGCTTCTGGACCTTTTTCCATATTAGTGGTCTTCTACATGCATTCATCAATGACTAATAACACTAGATCATTTTCATCTCTTTTCATTTAGCAATACACACATACACAACACATACATTTCTGCACAATCTCTCACAGCCTATTTTCTTGCTACTGTAACTCTCTGTCTGATTTTTCCCCCACAAATTATTTCTTCCTGTCCTCCATGGCGATAACAGGCATCACAGATAATGTCAGTGACACCAGCAGGCAGCTTTGGGAGAAACCAGTTTACAGGCGCTACATGGGAACACACAGGAAATCAGTGTGTCTAACGCACCCAAACTGCACGTTACTCTCCCATTACTGCCAGGCTCATGATTGCGGCAGACCGGCGCATGACCCGTTCCTCCCTGGCCAAAGTAAATCAAGCTCAAACAAGGCTGTCTGGAACAAAAAGCAGGCGCTTCCGTCACTGAAACATTCAGTTGCTGACTCTAAGTGAAACCTATAAGGTTGAATTTATTGCTGAGGGCCTCTGGAGCTGTAGCTCACTGACTTATAGGTTCCAACAGGGCTAGCGGCTAAAGCACTTGGCCTGAGGGAAACAAGAGATTACAGGGGCTCCACAAGCTATACCCTCATCACTACACCTCACTAACAGACTGCACCCTCACCCCTTACGCTCACTCAGAGATTTCAGTTGTTTTATCAGGGTGGACCATGCGACAGGAGTAAAAAGAGACCACGTATGTATCTCAGCAGCAAGCAGCAGCAAGAGGAAGGAGGAGGAGGAGGTGCAACTTTATAGAGAGGGCACTTGATGGAGCTCCCTCAGGGAAAAAGTCATTTTAATGATTCCTTTTAATAATCTGGGGAATTCTTCACACTAACCACCGACCCCTCGAACTTCCATAATTGGGAATGTGGAGCACAGTGGTGTGGGCATTTATTTTAACAAAAAAAATTGCATGAATAAATAAATCAAATCCAAAAATCTGTAACAGCGGTTTTATTATACTGGAATAATGTTATCTAATCCCATGACAATGTATCGTGTAACTGGATCCTTGACCAGGTGTGGTGTGACATAATGAGGATTAAGTTTTGGAAGCTTTATAATAAATTATACCAAATACACCTGCACATGTGAGCATTATGGCTACAGTAAAATACAAAAAGCTTTCAGTTTAGAGCTGGATAGCTGTTTTCCGCTGCAGTCATCTTTGTCTTAATGCAGGTGAGTCGAACACAGACATTGTCCAGTCACCAGCCTTCATGTTGTTGCTTAAAAAGCCGAACTTGAGATTCAACAAATAACAGGACCAGCCTTAAGGACAGCATTTCTGGAGAAAAGCAATCAAAGGTGATTGCATTTTTAGGATTTTGTTGCTGGTCAGTCAATTAGCAATAATCTATAAGCTCAAATCTGCGCCCATATAGATTCAGAAGAAAGAGACTAAAGAAGTTTCCTCCGCTTACAAACCATGACCATCACACAGCACCAAGACCAGATATACTTTTATTATGTGGCTTCATCAGTAACAGTACAAGCAGGAAAATGAAGGAGAAAAAACATCAAATCATGAGATAGTCAAATACCATTCAACTCCTGGATGAATGATGACCAGAGCAGGAATCAACCATAAAACAACAGCATGTGCATGAGATTATTATTATTATTATTATTATTATTATTATTATTATTGTACACCAAGGCAAAATTGAACAAATAAACCCTTCACATGTGTGCTGGTGATAGGAGCATGATGTTGTTATGGACGAGTCGTGGCCGTTTTTCCTTTGTTCATAATTCATAAAATGAAAAAACAACTGGACACAACAGACACACTAAAATAAAACCCACTGTGATATTAAACATTTAGTGTTGGAGATAGAAGTACTCAACAATCATAAATACAAACAAATACACGTATAAAATTAAATATTTTAAAAGATTAATAAAATAAATAATTAAATGTAATTCCAGAGAAAAATAAATTGTCTGGTCCATTTTCCTTTACCGTATCACTTTTTCTATTATTTTGTATTTTTATTTATTACAATGGTATTTCTTTATAAATTCAGCTCTGATGGTAGTATCAAAAACCTCAACTTACTCAATCAGTTCTCTTAATTACCATTTTTGTTCCAAATCTAAATAAGTAAAACCGTTCATTTGAATTTTTTAAATGTATATTCCTTTTACTATCTGTTGTTAATTTATTGTCTTTTTTAATTGATAGTCTTTGTTTTTTATTATTGCCTTTTAATTTTTAAGATGAGAACAGGTGCTTGGTCATAATGACATGTGTGTGTGTGTGTGTGTGTGTGTGTGTGTGTGTGTGTGTGTGTGTGTGAAGATGTGTGGTCGGTTTATAGTCATGGCATGTGATAAATTAATTTTAATTACTGTAGAAGTGATGTGATGTATATGCGTTCCGTGTGACAGATGAAGGCTGGTTTAAAGGAGGCTGAGTTCAGCTCTGACCCGCCCAATTAATTAATCAACACGGCCAGAGACAAAGAGACATATTGCTGAATTTTTTACGATAAAACCTTACACTGCACATATGTAGATTATATCCACAGATCGAAACGATATCTTCTTTTCAAAGTACTGGAAGTTAACACGAACCAAAGCGACGGAGCAGGTTTATTTATAGACTAATGTTTTATATATTCGCTTTATGAAATATTTCCTGTTTCCACATGGTCTGGTTCTGCTCCTTGTGTTTATTATTGACAAACAACACAACCAACTAACAGAAGCAGTTAAAAAGCCGCACTGCGAATTCAGACTCGCTCTAGCAAGTAATAAGTCTAACTATGAAGAGACATACACGGTTATAGAAATAATATGTATTGTGCGGACGCGCCGTCCTAGAACAACTTCATTCAAAAGCATATTGCTTATGGTAGTTCGTCGTTACGCCCGTACTTTAATATGATAATAATTGTATTACCTACCACGCGTTATTATATACTTAGCAAATGTGTGGCAGCAGCCACAGTTATAATGAAATTCAAGTTACGAACAGGCGGCAAGCCGCTGGTCCAAAATTAAGTTACCTGCGGCTCAGCCGAAACTCCACTAATCATTAATCAGTGATATTCGTGGTAAGACGTCCTACCTCATACTGTATGTACTGTTTCCTCCACTCCGGGTGATATGAGCAGAAAGATGCTCCATAATTTCATCACCCTTTGGGAGACTCCAACCCGAAACCCCACCAGCCCGCTCCTCCAGTAAGCTCCTCTGCGTCCGACACACTCTCTCTCACACACACACACACACACACACCACACACACCTCAGCTCTACACACACCCCTCGTGTCCCGTCATTTTAAACTCACAGATGGTGGCTCCCGTGTGGAACTGGTTGCATGTATCAGTTTTAACCACCAAACCACCAACTTCTAAACCGCCCAGCCCGGAGCAGGTGTGGAAATGTCAGTGTTACTGTTCCGGGATTGACCTACACACACACACACACACACACATACACACCCAAACACACACACACCAAACACACTCGAGCGGAACACACACACACCGCCATCAGCAGGCGAGTTGGCGTCATTACGCAGAACAGATCGCGCATGATCGCGGAGGCTGAAGCTTACAAAAACGTCGATTTGAAACACTTAAAGCTACTTTATAGGTATTCATTCACTTTCATAATGCATTATAAGTTTTGAGAAATGTATTTACAAGAACAAATACTACCTAAAAACATCATCTGCAATTTTTAAGGTTTACCTTCGTACTATGCAAAATATCTTGTTTAATGCCAGTTTATTACATGGTAATGTATTGCTTTAATAATAATAATAATAATAATAATAATAATAATAATAATAATAATAATAATAATAATTATTATTAATATTAATAATAATATTAATATTAATATATATATATTATTATTTTATTACTGACAGAAAATACCAATTAATATCGTGACAATAATAACAAGCATGGCATTAAGCATAGCTGATATATGATTATTAACTATTGACTCTTAACACAGGTTAAATTTCAAAAAAACAGTCTGTAGGAATAATAATAATAATAATATAATAATAATAATAATAATAATAATAATAATAATAATAATAATAATATCATCATCATCATCATCATCATCATCATCATCATCATCATCATCATCTTCCAACCGACATCACATTTATTTCAAATTCTAACTTACAAACTAAGGAGAATAATGAAGTTCAACTAAACTTCTAACAAGCCTCATATAGCTGTCCTACTTTCAGTTTTTCAGGGCACACGCGCGCACGCCCGCACGCACAGTCTTGTATTAGTATCTTTGTGAGGTCTTTCCATAGACTCCCATAATGACTAAAGTACATCATTTTACACCTACACCTAATCCTTAACCTCAGTAACCAAAAGCACATCTTTTACCTCTTTTATTTTCTCAAATAAAACAAGCACATTTTCTATAAAGTCATTTTTCCTCATGGGGACCTCTCAAATGTCCCCACAAAGCCCCAAAAAACAGATAAACAGTAGTCAGCTCTATTAAACTCCTTGATGTACGGTAATGAGTTTTTTTTTGTTTTTTAATTTCTGTGAGGAGATCTGGATGATGGGCAATCTTTGGTCCAGTTAGGAAAACAAAGAAAATGCTGATTTAAGAAGAGTGAAGTCAAAGGGGTGGGCATGTCTGAACTGCCTGTTTAAAGCTGAACAAATTAAAATGTGGGCATCATTTGCTTTCAGGAAAAACTTTATTCTATGTGTACACACATTTTTTCCCAATGGAGCTGCACCATTAAAATCATACACTGCAGTCCAGTACTTGCCTCAAATGTAGGTCAGAGTACAGACAATAGAATGATTTGTGCTGAGGTTTTGGATTGCAGCTTCATAAAGTAAAACTGGCCAGATTAAATAATTAGCACTCAACCAGTCTGGTCGAACTGACAAGTGTATTCAGGTGAGTGCAACAAAATCATGAAATCACTTATTCTACACTGTACCTAACAATATACAAATTGTAGCCTTTCTTTCAGGAAACCTCCACCCAAAGTGCATTTGTGGCCAATGGATGTTCCACGGAGCATGTGTAACTCTTTACATGTTGAAAATTACTGTCTGAGCTAACAGGCTATAGGTTTAAAGCAGGATATGGTGCTTAAGTGAATCCATCATCACCTGGAACACACACACACACACACACACACACTTTAGATGCAAGAGACCAGAGCAGGATGATGCTTGAAATGAACTGAATGGAGCTCACGGAATGCAAACTCCTGCTGCGCCATCTAGTGGATGACGTTAACAAGAACACACAGCTAGCACAACCCATATTATAACTAATATGTATTATAATTAGTACATTTTAACTGTCAAGTTAGAATTACAATGTAATTTGTGTTAAAGCGTCATGCACTCAGACAGAACATTACTTATACAAATGAAAATAACAAGAGGTCATATGTGGGAGGTGACTATAGCTGGAACTTCATTTATTTAGCTGACTTTTTATTTATTATTGATATATGCCGGTGGTAAATGGTTTCATAGATGATTTTTTGAGTGTGCTAATATGAATATGTGCCCTTTCACGTTTAAGACCATTTGAGAGGTCAGATACTGATGTTGGACGATGCAGGAACAGAGGAACTACAATCATAGACTCGCCTCACCCCAGTAACTTTACTGCATTCAAACACCTCAGAACCATTATGTCCGAAAACAAAGACTCGGGAGATGCTGCTATAATCAGGACACTGTTCATCACAACTGCACACTGCATTTTAATAGATAAATGTATCGCGACAAATACATGTACATTTTATCTGTTCGTTTTAGGAGTTAGATTGTTATATATTTGGAAATAGGCCTAGTTTAAGTCAACATTTTTTTTTTTTACTGATGTGTTTGCTTAACTTGTCTTAGGAATGAACATGGTTTCACATATGTACTTTTATAACTGGATGACAAAGGGAGAACCTTGAGTATCTAGAATCCTGAATGATTGAAATTAAGTTGAGAAAAAACATTGCACATTGTACTTTTATAGAGAACAAATATATAACTGAAATATATTTTACAGTGTACAATAAACTTGTTACAATTGTAATATTTTAATAGAAATCTAATTGTACTTCTTAACCTGCTCAAAAGAGTTAAGTGCATCAGAATGTGTTTTTGTTATAAACAGGGTAATGCAGTTTAAGTCCTTATCGATGTAGTTTTTAAAGACTTAAGTATTTTTTGGCTATGAACGGAGATGGCTTTCGATATTGTGACGGAACGCTTGTTCGCCGTCTGGGTTTTCTGGCCGTGCACGTGACGGCGGCGCAACTCAGACGGACCGCTTCTGAAAACAGCTCCGGTTGAGTGTCTTGAGTCGCGCGACTATATGATGTGAGATAATTATCGGCGGTCAGCAGACTCGGTTCCATTCGGTTTAGTTTGTTTCGGTTCTCACTCACAGCATTTCTGTGTGGCGGAATGGCGTCCCGCTCTCCGTCATCGTCCCCCGGTTCGGCCTCAGGCTCGGGGACGGATCCGGCTCGGCCCGATACCGGAGAGGCGCTGGGCGGCGCATCGGACTCGGACTCCGACTTGGGCTTCGGGGCGGAGGCGGGAGCGGAGGAGGCGGCGGGAGAGCACGCGGAGGGCGAGGAGCTAGAGCGCGAGTTCGAGTCCGCGGCCGATCGCCTCCGAGAACTGGTGGATAAAGCCAGCAGGGAGCAGCTACTCTACCTGTACGCCAGGTACAAACAGGTGAGCTCCAGTCACTCCTCCTCACTCCGCATCTTGCCGCTTTACCCCGCCCTTTACCGCCTCTTTTCTCCTGTAGCCCCCTCACGTCAGCTATAACCTCCTCACACCACCTACAACGACCTCACGTCAGTGACAACAGCTTAACTCTGACATGTCACTTTCGTACAAAGCTGTTAGCTCTCCTTACACCCCCAAAACCTACTCACTCCACCTGTTAGCCCCTCATTTCTCTTATAGCCTCCTTACATCATCTAATTTCAGCTGTAACTGTCTCACACCACTAACAGAAACACCCCAACATCTATGTATAAGTGAGTGAGTGAGTGATTGTTATTGTGAACACAACACAGCACACTGTGCACCACAACAAACTGTGAGCTCTACATTTGACCCATTCATGAAGGAGCAGTGGGCAGCTGACGTGCAACAAGGTTCCATGGTTGCTCATGAATACCTCACTGGTAGCTTTCCTGGTCTGGGATTCAAACCAGCAACCTTCTGATTACGGGGTGAACTCCCCGTTTCCCTTCTAGCCTCCTCACACCATCTCATCAAAGCTGTAACTGCCTCGCACCGCTAATAACAATCTTCAGCACCACCCTACGTCTGACTTTTCACCTCCTCATAACACTGTATACCTCCTTACATCTCCTCTTACACCTCCAGAACTCGCTGCACCTATAACGTCCTCATTTCTCTTTCTGTAGTAAACTCACACAGTGATGAATCTGCTGCTCAATGGTTTGAATGGTAGAATTCCCCTGACTGCATAGTGTTCAATACACATTAGTGTTCAGAATTGGGTTCATTGTGGTTCAGTGAGGGTTATGACATGCCGGACACCAATATTAAAAAGTGCCGGTGAATGAAGTGTACGCTTACTCCACTTGATGGAGGCAAGGACACAACCACAACCTCATAGTGCGGAGCTGAGAGTTTCATCAGTGTGTCTTACAGCTCTTATATACATCTCTGTAGCTCAGCACTGAGGATCAAGGTTTATCGCCTATGCAGGTCAGAACTCCCAGAGACATGGCTCATTAAAGACAACACTATATAGAGGGAATGACTTACTGTCAAAATGACATCTTCTCACTCACATTTTATTTATGCAGTGATTTTCAGTTGCATTTTGATTCAGTTGTGTATTGTGAAGTTTTGATGACTTCTAGCAAGCGTATTACATTATTTACAACTTTGCTCTCTCAGTACACACAAAAAAATGTTTACAACATGAAATGAAAGATTTCTGATTTCCAACTCTCACCTGCACTAGACACACTCAGTTGCGATCTAAAAAAGTATTAAAAACCTTTTTGTTCCCTGAATGATCACATTTTTCCTGTATTCTGTTACTCTTGTTTTCACAGGCCAAAGTTGGCAAGTGCAACACAGCGAAACCTGGATTCTTTGACTTTGAAGGGCAAAAGAAATGGTAAGTCACATTTTTTCTTGGCATATGTACAAAATGCTGTCAGGCAGACATTTAGCATTAATGCAGTACACCAATGAAGTGCATTAAGAATTTTTGGCCCATAGTTGGTGTTTTTTGCAGTAAAAATTTGGAGAGTGGTGTGTTGTTTATACTGGAGTCTTTTGGGTTGCTCATGATTCTGGCAAAAGCTAAACTGGCAGATGAAGTCAGTAAAATTTCCTGTTTATTATTGTCATTACTTAGAAAAGTTCATTTTTGCTGCTGGTTCTGACCGGAGTTTACATTAGCCTTTATCGTTAAGAGCAGCTTGTGAGTTACTGGAGTTTATGTCAGACTCGGCACTAATGCTCACACTGCTGAGGTCATTACAGAATATTTAACATGATAGGAAGATCAGTTGGAAGATGCTGGCTAATCAACATGAATGTTGATTATCAGTGTCTCTCTGTGTCTGATTTTAAGAATTTGTGGGTGTATGTTTGCAGGGCAGCATGGAAGCAGCTGGGAGATATGAGCAGAGACCAGGCCATGCAGGAGTATGTGAGCTGTGTTAATGCACTTGACCCTGATGGCAGCACTAAGGTAGATCTTTAAACCCTTCACAGGACTGAACACAACCACACTAATGTATTTTATCATTCCGGATTCGATTTAAAAACCAATCTCTCCTCTAAGTAAAGAAGTGATATCTTCGAAAAGAGAAAAGTGAGCGTTTCACTTCCAGATGTTTTAAGAATGTTTTTGGTTTATTACTTCATAGCAACAGCCTCACTTTGAACTGAACTACTAGCCAAGCACATAAACCTGGCACTATAGAGTAGATACAATCCAAAAACAAAAATGGGAATGAATGAAAGCAGGAATAAAAAATATGTTCCAGAGGAAAAATGATTTGGTTCAGTGTCTTGCGTCCTATGTCAGGTTTATCAGGTCGGTCTAGTGCAGCTCATGGCCTGCAGGGGGCAGAGTATGATTATGAAATGATCTGTAGGTGAAGGTAATGACCCCGTCACAGCATTTGAGTGTCAAACAAAGAAATGTCTCATCACACCCACTACACAGATGCACACACGCTCACAGCACCAAACAGTTTGAACCTCGTTTTTAAACAAGTCTTAAAATAAATCACTGACATCATCTGACCAGCAACGTGAAATCTGTGTGTGATTTAAATAGAATTACATACACTTACCTCACTGAAACTTTTACGACTTGACCTAAAATTGAGTACCGCTTCACTACCCTGTATGTTTCAAGTAATATGATAAGTGGATGATTCAACGAAATATTTCCAAACTCGATTTCTCTAATTCCTAATACAACTACACAAAGGCCCATCAATCATTTCTCTCTCTCACTCCACTCGCTCTCTCGCTCACTCAAATGTTGTATGTGTGTCACAGAGCCCAGTTTGTAACATGTCTCTCTCTGTGACAGCACTGTAACACATTTTGACTGCTCTTGTAACCCTAAACAAACACACATAGACGCTGCTCACCGGAATCGGGCCAATTGCGTTAGCCTTAAAAAAACAACAACAACAAAACAGCGGCATCTTGGCTGTGCCAGGAGAGGAGAGACAATAGAGGCGAAGCGGAGGCCCCTGACGGCGCTTTTGTTCAAACAGCCGCCGTGAGAGACTGAAAGAAAGTGCATCAGCAGGAATTCTGTATGTTTTAATAAAACGGAGTGTGTTCCATTCAGGAAAGTGCACACACAGGGCTTTTACACTCCCGCCACTGCGGCCTCTTTAGACCCCATGAATAAAGGCCGGCTGACAGGTTGTGTGTGGCACAGAGAGGAGTGGAGTGCTGGGTACGGTAGAGCACGGGCACTGAGCATCACATACTGACCGCAAACCTGCCTTTACCTTTCTGCTGTTTAATTTAATCTGGCTCTCGGTTGTTGCTGTGTGTGTGTGTCCAGCTTGTCTGCTGCATGAATGTGAGAGTCGATTCTCTTCTTTCTCCAGTGTCTTTTGTGTGTTCTGTATTCTGTGTGTGTTTGCTCTTTCCGAGGTGACGTGTGTGAAATGTTTGCTATAAATGTGTTTGGAGACGATTATTCATGTTTACACACTTCTCTCATTTACTTCAGTTTAAAACAATAATTTATGCATTCAAATTTTGAATTTGCTTGAAATTTTGAAGATGTAAGATGAACTTGAAACAGTAAGTTGTAACTATGGCTATGTTAAATTGTGAATGCGTTAATACATCTCACACTATAAAAATTCAGCTGCTTTAAGTTCAGTTGCTGCCTTAAGTTCAGTTGCTGCCTTAAAATCTAATTGTATGTACTGATTTTTTCAACTCATTATTTGAAGTCTAGATTTAGCTTTGTTTTGTTCTCTGTAATAAACCGCTGTTTGGTGTTTCACTTAGAACTTTACATTCTATGTGAATGTTAGATCTGATAGATGAGGAAGGCAGAGCCGAGCTTGAGTTGTGTGCGTAAGCACAAAAGTTCCACTGCGCGCTCAGAATTCTGGCACAAAAATAACGCCCTAACTCTGACATTTCTAACCCAGTGCCAAGTCAAGCAAGCGTGAGAGCAGAGTCGAACGAGGGCGGAGCATTTCGAACTTAGTGCACAACATTTGAAGAAAAAGTCACTTCCCGCCGTATGTGTTGTACCAAGTCAACTAGGGAGTGTGTGACCCATGTGCTCGTGCACTACCTAGTGAGTAGAGAGCCGTTAAGCTACAACTCCGGATACTTCCTGAGATGCATACTACCACATGGAAAAGTATGATAAGAGTGCCTTACCTGCCATGCTATTAAGTGGGGCTGTACGCGGCTCGGAACACAGCCCATTTGTGAGCTTACATTCACTAAGTGAGAAAAAAAACGCGATTTATTAGTTAAAAACATTTTTCCCAATGTAGGCAGAGTTGAGCGTGTAAAGACAAGAGATGTTTCTAGTGGACGTTCCATTGCATGCTCAAAATAATGCCATAGATTTTAAGACAGAAGGTGCGGGCCATAGAAAATCCAACCTCAGACTCTGGACAAGACCAGCATACGTGCTACCATTCCGACATACAATAAATGTGTCATAAAATATTGGCTGAAAATATCGGGCAAATCTAAGCATCGGTCTGATGTAGATGACTTTTAAAAACGCAGTTATTGGCCGATTCTGATATGATTCCGATATTATCGTGCATCCATATAGTTACTGTCAGTTTTGCACATTTCAATATAACATATTCCCTCATAAACATAACCATGAAAACTTATTGTTTTATGTTCTAAATGAAAGAAGTAAGTCAGCGTGTGTGTGTGTGTGTGTTAGTCTTCAGAGCGGAGAGGAGGTGAGCGCAGGACAGGATTTGGTGGAGCAACAGTCAGCTCACTATACCAAGAAGAGATGATCAGGTACGATGCACACACACACACACACCATCTGTACACACGCCAGGTGTGAGCTATGAGGGGCGTGTCCTGTTAGTTTTGAAGGGTGTGACCTGCCCACGTCATCACTTGGGGGCATGTCTGGTTTCTCCTGCATTCGAGCCTCATCATTATTGCGCGTGTATGCTGCGTAGCCACTGAGCAGTGCGAAACGGGCGGGTTTTTAATTATATTTTTTTCTGGAGCGATGATAATGAAATGAAAAAGGGATGAATAGAGGGGGGACGGATGGACGGATGAATGAATGAATAGGTGGATGGGCAGATGGGTGTAACGCTTGCTCACTCCCCTGTGATGTCACCTACTCCTTTGGGACGGGGAGAGAAGCGAAGCTATTAACAACAGCCCCCTCTCCTCCTCTCTATCTTTCCATCTCCTTCCTCCTCCCTCCCTTCTGCCTCTTGTCTGCGAGCCGTCTTTCGCGGTCGTGTCCCAATTAACCGTCCTTCCTCACTGCTCCGCTGCGTTTCAATTTGCCGCCGCCGTGATGAGAGGCCCGTGCCATATTAAAGCCACGGCCTCTTTACCGTCTGATTTAGGCCCTTTAATGAGATGGTTTGGGTTTTAATTGCATGTGCAGAGGTGAGGGTGAGGAGGGCGAGGAAGAGGGCGAGGCTGGGGTTTCCGCCTTTACCCCTGCTCAATGAGTGTCGCTGTTAACTCGTCACTGTTTTAAATGTGTGTGAATGTTTTCTAGACGTAATTACCACCTTCTCACCTCTTCATTTTGTTATATAAAGAATAAAATTCAGGCAAAATTTCAGCTCTTTGGTGAAAATTTTGTAGTAGCTCAATAAGTGATTATTTGGCTTTGTGAACACAGCACAACACACCATTCACCACAACGTGATATGACCTCTGCTGCTGAACCATCCGTGAAGGAGCACTGGCCGGGCCGATTATCGGGGGCCGATATTAGGCATTTTGCTGATTATTGGTATCAGTGTCGTCTCACTCATGTCTGCCTGCCCTCCCGCTCAGACCTATGGAACGCTAAAGGTGCCACAATTCGCCTTGAAGACACCTTACTAGAGCGCTGTAAAAAGTGCAGTCTTTTACAGCCGTTTACAGTGTTTAAAGCAGTGTTTGACCTCAAGTCATTAGTGTGTCACAAACAGTGGTGTTTTTAAAAAATAAAACAGCGTAAAAATGTGTTTCACTGTTAATTGCGTAAAAATATAGGCACCTTTGGTGTTCTATGTGAGTGTGCATGGAGTGTTTTAAGCGCACATACAGGCAGAGTTGAGCGAACACACAAAGTTCCTCTGAATTTACAGAAAATGTACTATATTGTGATGTACCTCGTTAATATGAAATGACTTAATATCGTAATGTGAATGATTGGGATATGGGATTTTGATCATATTGCACAACCCCAAGGAGAAATAGGCCTGGTTGTCTGGTGAGACCATCGAAAATCACCAGCTGTATTTTTCTGGCTGTTTAGGCTATACCCAAAAGTTATGTGTGTTTGTGTGTGTGTGTGTGTGTGTTGTAGAATGGCATTAAGAGTGTGGGAGTTGCTCCCATTGTGTCAGGTTTGAACCCGGCAAAACACACACACGCAAAACTTCAGCACCGAAGAGAGGTGAAGACATCAGTCATCACAACAAATGATGACCTCGCACACTCACTAGCAGACACACAATCACACATACACACACAGCAGGGCCTGGTCCAGGCCTTCATCACTACAGGCAGCCCAGGAAGACAGAGCAGCTGCTGACCTTCCCAGCATGCTCAGCGGCAGAGCTGATGTCACATCATTTATCAGCGCTTTATAAATCATGTGTGTGTGAGTGTCTCTGTGTGTGTGTGTGTTCAGGAGGGAGTTTGACTTGTTTGTTGGTATGTGTTTGGAGATTGTGTGTGTGTGTGTGTGTGTGTAAAGGCAGCCACAGGTCAAGTTGATGAATGACCAGCTCTATTGATTGGTTGCCCTAAGAGACAGATGGTGCCACATCACACAAACACACACACACACACACACACACCCCGTCATGCATGCCATGCCCCTCCGCTCCCTACACACCAGTTCACCTTGTATGCATACTCACAGTCACTCACAAATTTCCCTACACACGCGTACATATCAGACATTGTGGGCAGTGTGTGTGTGTATTACGGGAGCTGCCAATATTTATTGTTTCTGATGAATTATCTACAGAGTGAATCTAATCAGATTATTCAGATTCACAGGCTCTGATGGAGGATTGTCATATGACATCATACATCACACCTGACGTTTATGTAGCGGTAATGTTGAAATATGAGCTCCAAACAGCCATCGCTCAGAAGTGTGAGCATCTTCATCATGAAGTAAGAGCTTATTAGGGACGTTCATTGAGTGACATCTCTCATATGTAATCTCGGAGAGTTTGGACTTAAATTTCTCTTCCCACCGGCTCTGAAACTGCCCTGGAGAAGTTTTAATATGCCCCGTCTGCTTATTGTTGAGGGGGTGTGTGATCACGATCAGTCTGGAAAAACATCGGAAGATTGCCGGTGTCGAATCCCAAACCGGTAAAGGTACCGCTAAGGTACTCGCAAGCAAGGTGCCATCCACAAGCACTGCTGCCCATGTCAGCTGCCCACTGCTCCAGATGCAAACGAGTCAAATGCAGTGTTCACATGCATACACGTGTGGCTGCAGACCTGCTCTATTAATGTGTGTGTGTGTGTGTGTTGTGTAGATTGTAAGTTTCGACAAAATAGTGAAATGGACAGCACTTGCTTCCTGCTGTGTCATTAGGCATAACGTTCCAACAGCAGCCAACCCACGGTGAATGTCCCAATTCTAACCCATCCCCATGTAGTTACAGTCACTGTAAATTCCATTCCGAGTCAGTGTGGTGAAGCTTGTGGTCAAACGTATCTGATGTCTGACTTGGCCATTAGTCAGCGGTAGTGGCAAAGTCTCTCACACCTTTTAGAGAAGCCTCCAACTTGGCGCCACAGGCAAGTGAATGTGGAGGTAAATGTATTAACTGTTGCCATTGATATAAAGCAAGAAAGTAGGCACACATCATTAAAGGAAGTGGTCTGAATATAAGTGGTCAAAAGCAAAAAAAAAACCCACCCCCTCATGTAAGAGATGCTGCCAATAACATCACCCAATGAGATACTATCCAAATGAATACATTGATTACTTAAAAGTTTAATAATTATTTATTGTTGATTTTAAAATTAAATAATTTTTGTGTGTAGTTTGATACAAATTGATTCAAAATAGCTATAATCGGCATCAATTATTTTATCATCATTTTATGATGCTTATATGATACTTATTTTGAACTACAAGAAGAATGTGAAATTCTGTATGAAGCAGTTGGTAGCGTAACAGTTGGGGTGTTGGCTCTGTGATTAGAAGGTCGCCGGTTCAAGTCCCGGACGAGTAAAGATACCGCTGAGGTACTCATGAGTACCGTCTCCAAGCACTGTTCCCCGAGTACTGCTCCTTCACGGATGAGTCAAATGTTGTGCTATGGTCTGTTCACAATGACTAAAACTCACTCACTAAAAATTCACTATATTGTGATTGTCAAGTTTGATCAATGTAGGATGAAATTTATATTGTGATAATATTTTTGATCGTGTCGCACAGCTCTAGCCTGATATTTGTTTCTTCTTCTGTTATTTCCCCCAGTCTGTAAGCTCTGGACAGTTTCAGATAACAGCCTTGAATGAAGTTCCTGTCCAACAGACCAGTTTATTCTCCTTGTATCTTCCTGAATTCCTGCTTATAATGACTGACAGGTGAAGAGCTGATGCTAGGTTGTAATAAGGTTGTAACAAAACTGTAATAACCACTGTTCTCCCCACGTGTCCTGCATTCAGAGAGGAGGACAAGAACATATTTGACTACTGCCGAGAGAACAACATGGAGCGGGTCAGGCAGGCGCTCAGCTCCAACAACGTGGACGTCAACACGAAGGACGAGGAGGTATAACACCAAAACCAAACAATGTGATTCACTCACACCAAGACACTCTAACATTTATTTCCTCGTGTTCCGTTTTGCATTATGTCCGCTCTTGATCAGAAATGTTGCTCACGTTCATCTCGCCTGATTGTGATCCATTTTTACAGCAGTAGCACACCTCAGCGTCTCTCATTAATCTGCTCCGTGTTTCCCTCACGGCTAAAACCCCCGAGATCAGATAAGATGTTTTTCCTTCCCTTCATCACTCCTCTTTATTGCTGTATGAAAGTGAGCAGCTGTGCTTGGCTCCGTCGGCTCCTTGCCTCCGACACTGCGGCACCGTTTTGGCTCTGTTGTCTGGAACTCGCACTTGCCTGCTGCTCCCCTAGAGGGCACTGGTGATGTTCCACACTGTGGAGCCGCTGAGCTGCTGCTGCTTCTGCTGTACATCAGACTCCTGTAAACATACAGCGAGGAGAAACATCCTGTACTTTATCAGCCAAACTTATTCTTTAAAAGTTTAATAATTATTTATTGATGATTTTAAAATGTAAATGATAATTTTTGCATATAGTTTGATATAAATTGATTCAAAACAGCTGTAATGGGCGTCAATTATTTTGATTATTGTTATATGATACTTATAGGATACATATTATAAACTGCAAGAAGAATGTGAAATTCTGTATGAAGCAGTTGGTAGCGTAACAGTTGGGATGTTCTCCTTAACCGCTTATCGGGGCAGTTGGTAACCTTAATGGTTAGGGAGTTGACCCCGTGATCGGAGGCTCACCGGTTCAAGTCCCGGACTGGTAAAGGAACCACCTGGGGTACTCGTGAGCAAGTTATTGTTCCAAGCTCTGCTCCTCAGGCACTGCCAAAAAGCTGCCCACTGCTCCTTCCCGGGTGGGTTAAATGCCGAAGTCCCATTTCGCCGCGATGCACTGCGTGCTGATCTGTACTGTGCTGTGTTCACAATGACCAATAATCACTCACATGCCCCCGCTACGGTTGCTTTTATGGCTGGGGATTTAATCAAAATTAATCAAAACCAACGTTTAGAACCTCTAATGGACTTAATCTTGCCCATGTTCTGTTAGTCCTTTTTGAAATCCCATTTCTTCAGGGTGTGTGTGCATGTGATATCCCCTTTAAAACATACTTCTGTGCATGTGTTGTCACTACTACTAGATCTGTTTCTTTTTATTCTTTAATAATCCCAGAAGAAAGGATATGCATTCTTTTATTAGAAAAATATCTCAACTTTAATAGTTGGGTATATTTGCAGTACAAACCTTGGCAGTGTACCATGAGGGCAAAAAAAATGACAATCATTTTTCATTAAGTGTAACAGGGGTAAAATTAATTATGATATTTATATGGTGTCGCATTGCCCAGCCCTATTCATTCATTATCTGAGCTGCTCAATCCCAACTAGGGTCACGGGGGGACCGGAGCCTGTCCCAGGAGCTTTCGGGCGTACGGCGAGGAACAACCCTGGGCAGGTGCCAACACACCGCAGGGCACACACACACTCACACGGTCACACACACATTCACATCTTACGGGGCCCATTTAGAGTCGCCAGTTAACATGCCTTTGGAAACCGAGCACTTGGAGGAAACCCACGCAAACACGGAGAGACCCTGCGGCAATCCCCGGGGTTCGAACCCAGGACCTTCTCGCTGTGAGGCGGCAGTGCTAACCACTGCGCCACCGTACCGCCCCCATTGCCCAGCCCTAGTAGCTATATTTGTCCTTTTATGCCATCAGAAAAAACAGCTCTCATTTTTATTTATTTCATTCAACATGCCACTTAAAAACTGTAGTATTTATTTAGCTATTTACCAGAATGATCAGATTCTGTGTTCAGGCATGATACATATGTTTTTAAGGGGATGTGACAGTCTGATTAAAGCAGATCTCCTGATCATTATTCCCCAGAGAAGATTTAAGTTTTTGTATTTCATAAGGATATGAGGCACATCCTCACATTATTACGTTAGCCCTGATGCCCCTGATTAGACATAAAAGCCAAGATATCTGATATCAGGCGGGTATCACAAGCAGGTATTTTGCTGCTCTAATTTGGGCAGGAATGAACTCCCAGCGTGACTTTTGACCTGTGGGGGCAGGCTGTCTGGGCAGAGGCCAAACACATTAGACGTAATGTAGTCAGCTAAGAGCCCGGGGCAGCAGGGGTTAAACATGGCTATGATAAGAGATCAGATCACGGCACTGTAGTCAAGAGCGGCTCCCGGAGCGGTCAGGAGAGCCACAGACGACGGATACGGGGCTCAGTGTTGAGGATTTGGTGAGGAATTTGTGTGACTTCATTGATACAAAATAGACACAATAGAAACATTTCCCCTGGGCCCACTGCAAACCAGGGTTCAATATTTGATCATTTTTGTTTATGGTTTTAGGGTTTATTTCTTTTTTGAATTACTAGCTTTTTACTGTTGTATTTATTGTTTCTTCAGAGTTGTGATGAAAATGAGTATCATTTCAGTAAAAAAGGCTGTGGGGGTTTTAAAAACATCCAAAACACACACATTACAAATTTTAAACCACAATGTTAACTCATTAATAACAAAAGATTTGCATGCATAATGCTTTGGATAGACTTGCAAATTTAAGGGATTTTATTGCAGATTTAAGGAATTCAACACATTTCTCCCCAAAATCAATTTCTTTTCTCATGTTCAAATTCATTTTTATTTCACCTAAAAGAATGTTATACTGAAATGTTCTTGTCACTTTTAACATATCACGTAAGAATATTGGGCCACCTTCACTCTAAATCGTAATAGATTTGTTCTTATAGACAAGTTTACGTCAGATTAATGACTTCTTCTTCAAGATTCAAGATTCAAGGTACAACCTGCAGTGAAATGTATCCTGATCTGCTTTTTTGACCGTGCAGTTTAGGCAAAAATTAAAAATAAAATAGAAAAACAAATACAAATTTAAAAATAAGGAGATGAAGGGAAATAAAGATAAAAAATAAAATAAACTATTTGTTATATTACAATAAAGCTACATATGTGCAGAAGGCATGGAGTATAATTTAATTTAAGACCCAAGTGCCGGGTACAGATGTAACTGCATGTATGTATGAATAAAAATATGTACTGAAGTTTAACCTGAGTTTACAAAATTATTCTAAAGAGATGAATGATGAATCCTCCTGTTCTCATAGACTGGAAGCATGTACTGTTTGTTCTTTATTAGCATAACCACAAGAGCTGGCAGCCTCCCCTTATCCTCCATTTCTGCAGACAGACACACCTGCAGTGTGACGTTCCAGATCTCTCTAGTCTCTGTTCCCTGCAAACCATTAGGCCTTAATGGTGTTAATAGGAAAACTGAAACTTTTTAATTAGATACACAGAATTATTCCAATTTATTCCCAGATTGGGCTTGTTTATTTTAGAAGAAGACTTTTGCATGACATTATCACTCCTACCTACTGGAAAGTTGACAGGAAAGTGTAGGTGTTGGCATATCTACAAGGGGTGTTGCAATAGATTGATCTATATCAATACATTGATTCATTGATCACCAAGCCCATAGCATCGATCCAGAATGAAAACATTAATCAGACATCATACATACTGTAACGTCCCTCGCTAAGCAAACATAAAGACGTTGGCTGTTTTTGTCACAACTGCTGTTTACATTATATTTTAGTTGCTTTTCATGATTTAATATGAATAAAGTAATTCTGGTAAGGATGATATGATCGAAATTGCATCGTGGCAGATTTTGTGATATTGTTAGACACCAAATTGTTGTCCATTCAACTGATGTAACATCGTATCGTGACAGAACTAGTGTTTTACAGCCCCCAGTATCCAGCATGACCCTGGGTTCCCACGTTAGCCGAGCCTTTAGCTTGAGGGGCTCCGGGACAAAGTCCCGGACCGCAGACGTGATGAACGGAGTGGCGGCGAGGCGGCTCCTCGAAGGAGATGGAGAAGAAATATCCATCCATGTGTCTGATGAAAAGTTGATGAAGAGTCTGAGGGAAAGCCCTGCCTAAAACCTGCTGGCGGTGTGAGCGCCAGCCTCACTCATAAATATCAATTTTAACATTCGGCCGCGGTGATCAATATGATTTAAAGCATGGAATTCGACTTAAGGAGTTTGCTCTGTCTAATTGGCCTTCACTGAAAAATGAAGTGGGCTGCTGGACGGTCGGCAAGTAGAGAGGGAGGGATTGGGGGGGGCTGGGTTTTGTCTTCAGAATGCAATCAATCACGGCCGTGCGAGGAAGAACTGACCGCCCATTTGTTTCCGGAGCATGCGTGGTCTTCTCCAAGCGTAATGCCCCTTCGTCTTGCCCGCCGAGCGGCCAGAGGAGAAGTCATTCTGCCATCACCTCGTTAGCCGCGCCGGCCTCAGGCTCTGACTTATAAATTGTTCTGCATAATTAATTTTTTTTTTCTGCTAGAGAGAAATCTATTGTGAAGTTAACTTTTATAGAGTTGTGCATAACAAAAAGGGAGAGATGGCTGGGTGGGAGGTGAGGAGGGAGGCGGGGATTCATTCATCAGAGTGGAGCGGTCAGCAGCTGGGATGCCATTTACTTACTCTCTCTCTCACACACACACACACACACTCATACACTCACACACCAGTGCCTGATGCAGGCCTTCATCACCAAAGCAGCCTGTTCTGTGCTTCCACCAAGCCAAACCGGCTTCTGTCTGCCGGACACTATTAATTATTACTATTAAAACCACATGCATTTGAAAATAAAAGAACAAATTCAGATTTTTTAAATGTTCTAAGAAAAGTAAATAAAAGCAAGTGGAGGCACCATCCGTTGAAATAAGTGAATAGTAGTTTTAATCGCTTTATTAAAAATGCTCACTCGCAAAAAGAGTGTAAGTGTGTGTCGGAGAGTTTTAAGGTGTGTGCTGTGTGTGTTTCAGGGTAGAGCTCTGCTCCACTGGGCCTGTGATAGAGGACATAAAGAGCTGGTGTCTCTCCTGCTGCAATACAAAGCTGATATTAACAACCAGGTTAGTACACACACACACACACACACGCTAACAGCCCCAGCTACCTGCTCTGTAGGTCTGTGTGTGTGCGCGTGTTTTGTGCATGTGCTGGGGGAGGAGCAGAGTGTGTGTGTCCTCATCCTCACTAAGACAAATCAATTGGAAGTAATCAGACAAATTGTTTGCATTATACAACCCACATAATCAGAACATTTGCAAATGACTTTCAGGATTTTATTGTGCACACGGAGGCCACACACACAAGCTGTTGCAAGGTTTGTCACACAGGTTGAAATTTACCTTCAGCCTACCCCATATACTGGTGTGCTTTGTTTTATTACTAGTAACACTTCTTTTTACATTGTAACACAATGTCAGCTTGAAAAAGTTTTATTGTTTAAAATGGATTTTTTTCTATCCAGTATCAACCAGGTCCAAATTGAAACATTGTGTGTTTTATTCACTTAGACATATTTCATATTTCATCTGTCCCACATCAGCTCATGGAAGACTTAATATCTTGATTTCCTTCATACACTTCCTCTCCCCAAATTTCCACAAAATGTATGTTTAATTTGTGTGTATTACAGTAGGTGGTTGACAACTATAGCAGTGCTCTACACTCATTTATTTATTTATTTATTTATTTGTTTGTTTTATTCATGCTATCTAAAGAATAAAGTATAAAACAGGCTCTGGGGGGTTTATCTGACTTAGCGCTGATCGGATTTGAGCTTACCATTAAATAAGAGTGATTACTTTTTTCATTTACTGATTGATAAAGAGGGGGCGGGGAGCGTTATGCCTTCGGTAGATATTGTTTTAAAATTAATCAGCTGATGGTGGCGATGAGGCTGGCCGTCTAAGCACTGTTGGATTTCTCTGTAATCCTGGATCAGTAGGTGAGCTCTTCCTTCTCCTGTCTCACTGCAGCTTAATGCGCTGCTGTTCCCCAGCCGTGAGGACTCAAACACACTCACACACACATACTGTGCTTTCAGACAGCCACGTGGTGGGCCTGTGTGTTTGGGTTAACCTGTACTGTCATTACACTCAGGAAGGATTCGATATTAAACCCTAATCTGATCTGGTCCCCTCCGAGGTGTTTAGAGGGAGGTTTTTCCTGACTGGTATGATGAAGTTTCGCATACAGCCCACACGGAAATGGTGCGAACTTCTCAGCACCCTGCTTATCCTGCCGGCTGTACGCCGCGGTCAGTGTTGCTCTGTTGTGCTTCAGGTTTGTAACATGCATCAGGCTCTGTGCCACACGGCTGGAGTTGAAGTTGTGTTTGTAGTGTTTGCCCTGCTGGGCATCACCCGCGCACTGGGGCACTTGGAGTTTACCCAAGTGTGACTGTGATGTTTCTGACTCAGTTTATCATTCATTTATTTAAAACCAAAACCCCCAAAAGTTAGCTTTTCCATAGTAAAGATTAACACAGTTTCCGATTCCCTGTTTCGCACTCAAATAAAAAATGGAGAGAAACAAAAAGAAGACATGCACTCGTGTTTATTTTGTTTTGTGTGGTGTAGCCCAGAAGTAACTGTTAGACAAGTTTGATCAAAAACTTTTTTTTATTACTAATAAGAGTGGATAAGAGTGTTCCTTGGCGGGAAGAGCTAGTGTTGGGGTACTTGAGACCGGTCTCAGTTTTTGAAAGTCTCTGTCTTGTCTCTGAGGATGTCGAGGAAGAGGACTTTTGAGAATATTACTATTAACTCTTTGAGACCCACACAGGCATTTTGCATTGTTTATTAATTAGTGTTTTAATAATTCAGAGTCCCTTTAACTTTAACAGAAATGACACACATGCCGTCAGAATCACAAGACTTTGAACCTTCCAGACATTATATTCATTCCTCTGTATATGAAATTATTTCAGAGTAATTCCATGCACAGAAACTGAAGTAATTGCGTAAAAACAATTAAATTATACGTGATGTAAACACACGTTAGCGCTCGCGACTCTCATATGGAATGCCAATCTGAGCAAAAATGTAGTTCTCTTCCATAGGTGCCAAAAGCAGCTCATTTTATAGGCCAAAATGAGTCCAAATCAGCAAAAAAAATTACCCATAACTTAAGTGTTTCTTCATTTTCAGTTGATCAGAAAATATTTTTTTCCATTTTATAATGTTAGAGAGTAACCAATAGGGAAAAATAAATATAGAAAATGTATTATTTGTTATCAAATAATTTTATTCTGTATCCAAATGGATATCAAATGGATAAAGAAGTGTTTCCACCTGGCACTAGCCTTATTTTGCTTCATAGTACAAGTCAATAAAGCAGTGAGTTTGGCCTTGAGGAGTGTTCACTGTGGTTTGTTGAGTTTAACATATGATGTGATCCGTTTATATAACTGCTTCCAGTGAAGCTATTTTCTCATGGCAGATATGTAAGAGAGAAATATTGAATAAACATGTTTAATGTTGCTTGGGCTTTGCATGTTCAACTTATGTTGTGTAAAACGTCGGTCTCGGCCCGCCCTGGTCTCGGTCTCGTCTTGGTCTCAGTTTAGGTGGTCTTGATCCTAACTCTAGGAAGAGCATTATTCTTCTTCATCAGAGAGCTTTTACAGTCTTCTGCATGTAATGGTCACTTGCTGGTCTCTCCACTTGTATTTAATAAGAAATCACAATGCAGTATCAGTGCACATTTTTTATTGTTGACTTCTTATTGTTTTACATTTTCAACTTGGAAACACAGTGTATTTTAGGGTTTTGGGTTTTACACAGATAAAGAAGTTCTGGAACACTGGCTGGGTTAGAGGACCGATAGTGCTGTTTGAGACTGTGAAAATGCACACTGAGATCTCCACCGTGTCAGAAGATTACGTACACAGCACCAGCTTCAACGACACAGACGTCTTACTGCCATGAAATAATAAAGCTATTTATTCTTAAGAACAATAAGAAAGGAACAAAATAAAGCTGTAAGTGGCTGAATAGATGTGTCTCTAGTGAGTGTGTCTGTAGAGGCTGTGTGTGTGTCTAGTGGGTGTGGCTGAGTGGGTGCGTCTGTAGTGGCTTTTAATAGGTGCGTCTGTAGTGACTGAGTGGGTGTGTCTGTAGTGACTGAGTGAGTGCGTCTGTAGTTACTGAGTGGGTGTGTCTGTAGTGACTGAGTGGGTGCGTCTGTAGTGGCTTTTAATAGGTGCGTCTGTAGTGACTGAGTGGGTGTGTCTGTAGTGGCTGAGTGGGTGTGTCTGTAGTGGCTGAGTGGGTGTGTCTGTAGTGACTGAGTGGGTGTGGCTGAGTGAGTTTGTCTCTAGTGACTGAGTGGGTGTGTCTGTAGTGGCTGAGTGGGTGCGTTTGTAGTGGCTGAATAGATGTGTCTCTAGTGAGTGTGTCTATAGAGGCTGTGTGTGTATCTCTAGTGGGTGTGGCTGAGTGGGTGTGTCTGTAGTGACTGAGTGGGTGCGTCTGTAGTGACCGAGTGGGTGCGTCTGTAGTGGCCGAGTGGGTATGTCTGTAGTGGCCGAGTGGGTGCGTCTGTAGTGGCCAAGTGGGTGCGTCTGTAGTGGCCGAGTGGGTGCGTCTGTAGTGGCCGAGTGGGTGCATCTGTAGTGGTTGAGTGGGTGCGTCTGTAGTGGTTGAGTAGGTGCATCTGTAGTGGCTGTGGGTGTGGCTGAGTGGGTGCGTCTGTAGTGACTTTTAATGGGTATGTCTGTAGTGACTGAGTGGGTGTGGCCGAGTGGGTGTGTCTGTAGTGGCTGAGTGGGTGCGTCTGTAGTGGCCGAGTGGGTGCGTCTGTAGTGGCCGAGTGGGTGTGTCTGTAGTGACCGAGTGGGTGCGTCTGTAGTGGTTGAGTGGGTGCGTCTGTAGTGGCTGTGGGTGTGGCTGAGTGGGTGCGTCTGTAGTGGTTTTTAATGGGTATGTCTGTAGTGACTGAGTGGGTGTGGCTGAGTGGGTTTGTCTCTAGTGGCTGAATGGGTGCGTTTGTAGTGACTGAGTGGGCGTGGCCGAGTGGGTGTGTCTGTAGTGGCTGAGTGGGTGCGTCTGTAATGGCTGAGTGGGTGCGTCTGTAGTGGCTGAGTGGGTGCGTTTGTAGTGACTGAGTGGGTGTGGCTGAGTGGGTTTGTCTATAATGGCTGAGTGGGTGTGTCTCTAGTGAGTGTGTCTGTAGAGGCTGACTGGGTGTGTCTAGCGGATGTGTCTGAGTGGGTGCGTCTGTAGTGGTGAGTAGGTATGTCTTAGTGGGTGTGTCTGTAGTGGGTGTGTCTTAAGTGGCTGAGTAGGTGTGTCTCTAGTGGGCGTGTCTCTAGTGGCTGAGTTGGTTGTGCCTGTAGTGTATGAGCGTATGTCTGGCAGAATCTCTAATGTGCGAGCAGGGCAGTGTGTTACCTGTCCAGTTCTTAGCAGTGTGCCTTGTTCTGCCGGTGGGAGTCACTCAGCATATTAGCACATGATTGATGTTCCCCCTTCTTACACTCATGTAAAACACAGCACAGAGACACACACACACACACACACACAACAGCTGTTTGATATTCAGTGCTGAGAACAGTCTTACACATTCAGGTCCTTCCTGGCTGGCCCCGGTCCTCTGTAACAAATGACCCTCTTCTCAGCATCATAACAAATCTCTTGGTCAATCTGTCATAACCATTCTACCCCACGCACACACACACACACTCCACACACTCCACACACCAACCACCAAAAGCAGGACGATGGGTCAGCACCCTGCAGAACAGAGTGAGGGTCAGCAAACAGAACTGGGGTTAAAACCCTTTCCCAAACACTGCGCTCTAAAGCTGTCATCACAGAGAACAGGGAGATACCAGGCATTCCTATGGAAGGTAATGATGGGAGCATATAAGTGACACTGCAGCACGTCTCCCCCTCTCTCTCTCTCTCTCTCTCTCTCTCACTCTCTCATTTGTCCTCTCTATCTGTTTGACTGTTTTCCTGCTAACCACAATACTGCCACTCACCGGCTTTATTCATGCTTCTCCCAAACCAGCCACATAAATACTGCAGGACATTAAAGCTGTCCGCCCGACACCGAGCGAGAGGGAGAGAATGAGAGGGATGGAGGGAGAGAGGGAGAGAATAAATTAAAGTATTTCCCAGCAGAGGCTGGTGTTGCCTGCTGTTTTATTGGTCTTTCCTCCCCACACCGCCTCGGCCACGCTGCCTGCATTGATTTTCATATTAGTGCGGTTTATGCATGGCTTTATTTTATGTATTTGTTTTTAAACTGTGCGGATTGACCGGGGTTTGACCATGTTAATTCTCTGCCACTCTTGGCCCAAAGTGGAACGGCTTAATGGAGGCTAAGATGTCCCTGGGGAGGGAGGGGCCAGGCGGGGGAGGATGTGAGAGGGATGGAGTGTGTTTGCTGTTGCGTTTGCGTAGACTTTTCTGAGATGCTGAATGTGCAGAGTGAGAGACTCGGCAGTCCAACATAGAAAATCGGAGCTGTAGGAGACGGAACAGAGGCAGCAGCATCACGTAAACTTGACCTGAAGAGGATTGACCACACTGAGATACATGGATAAAGGACAAAACCTCCGCCAGCATCATTATTTGTGATAATACTGCAACTACCACCTCTAATTCTACTCTTACTATTACTACAATACAGATACTGCCACTGCCACTTCTGCTCCTTCTGCTACTAATAATCCTACACAACTGCAGGCATTGCTGTGACTACTACCACCACTATGGCTACATTCACATTGCAAGGACTGGTCTCCGGGGGCTGCCCATATCAGCTGCCCTCTGCTCCTTCACGGATTTACGGATGGTTTAGGGAGTTGCCCCCCCACCGTAAACCAAAGTTCGCTGGTTCAAGTCCCGGACCGGTAAAGGTACTCATGAGCAAGGTACCGTCCCCAAGTGCTGCACCTTGTGGGCCAGTAAGGCTGCCCACTGCTCCTTCACGGATGGGTCAAACGCAGAGGTCACATTTTGTTGTGATGCACTGTGTGCTGTGGTGTGCTTACAAAGACAAATAACTTTCACTCTTCACTTTCACATTATTTGTTCAGAGCTGAACGAATCTGGTGTTGTTTAGTGGAGTGTAGGACCTCTGCTGTAACAGATCAAAATTGTATTACAGTCCCCAGAAGTTTAAGAATCAGTCCCTTGACACAGTGAAGTAGCAGCGGTCTTACACTACAATATCATGTTTGGCCAAAGTTACAGACAAAGGTACAGAGGCCCCATTTTTACTTTTAGTGTAGTAGTACTGCTATTAGCTTGTTTTACTACTGCTAATATCAAAAATAAGAAATTAATGAAATTGTTGCAACAAAAGTGGTACCTTTTCTGGTCCGGGACTTGAACCGGCGACCCTCCAATTAGTTGATCCAGTTTGAAGAAAACGTGAGGACGTGCTAAACTATGTTATTGTTTGAGCATAGTTGGCTTTTAACAAACTGGTGCGTTATTGGAGGGTCGCCGGTGCAAGTCCCGGCTCAGTAAAGGTACCATGTGAGGTACTCATGAGAAAGGTACCATCCCCAAGCACTGCTCTCCGGAGGTCAGTAGGGCTGCCCACTGCTCCTTCACGGATGGGTAAAACACAGAGGTCACATTTCGTTGTGGTGCACTGAGTTCTGTGGTGTGCTGTGCTGCTGTGTGTTCATAATAACAAATAATCACTCGCCTAAACCTTTAAGTTGTAAGCATGTTTAAACTGGTTGTTTGCCTGTGTTTGGCAAAACTAGGGATGTCAGCCCCAAATTTTGTTTCTTGAACTTTTGATTTTGTATTAGAGCTGAGAGGAATTTTTGCTGAAAAGTTTATTTAATTCACGTCATTCATTAGCAGTCAGACAGAAGCTGAAGTGCTAATCAAATAGTCAAATCCAGAAATGTTGGCACCCTTCATAAAAATGAACAAAAACATCAATTTTAATGTTTCTATTATTTCTTTAATGTTTAGAAGAATTCTTAACTTTTTTATTTTATCAGAACATTTCTTGCAAAAATGTTATTTTGGAATAATATATCTTGAAAAAGGCTATACATTTAGAGTAAATGAATTTGCATTCTTGGAACAAAGTGTTTCTTGATTTTAGCTTTTTTGGATGAGTCTGCATATTGCTCCCAGTCACAATAAAAAGGACTGCTAAGCAAATGCTGCAGTGGGGAGCCTAAAGATCACAGTTTTACAGCTACAAGGCTGAGCAGAATCTTGGGGATTCACTGTGTCAAAGTCAACTGTGAAAAGACACCTCCATGATGGACAAGTTGCATTGACACAAATCCAAGCATCTCGACATTGCCAAGCAACTTTGGAATCAGTGTTTTAATCAGATAAATTTGACCATGCACCCAATCAAACCCAAGCAGAAAAACAGAATCGGCGTTTTGCCATGGCCCTCTCAGTCTCCGCAGTTGGTAACGTAATGCTTAGGAAGTTGACTTCATGATCTGAGGATATCTGGTTCAAGTCCCACAGCAGTAAAGGTATCACTGAGGTACTCATGAGTAAGGTAGAGTCTCCAGGCTGCTAAAGCTGCCCACTACTCCTTCACGGATTGGTTAAATGCAGAGATCACATTTCCTTGTGGTGCACGGTGTGCTGTACTGTGCACGCAATGACAAATAATCACCCAGTTACATCTGTGTTCTCAGCTGAAATGAAACAAAGAATCTTCACGAATTGAAATTGTTCTGCATGGAAGAGTGGTCCTCCACAAGTATTTTCCGGTCATTCTCTTGTTTCAGAGGTCAATAAAAACACTAACCCAGTCGTTGTTCATAAATCACAAAATATTGCACCCCTTTTTATATGGACATTATTCCAGTTTTCATGAAAGTTCATAACGGGGCCAATATTTCTGCAGTTGACTGTATGCTAATATAATATGTCATAATATCATGGAGACTTTATTAGCTTGTAGAACACAGGGTTCATGTGAGCAGGTTGTTCTGACTCCTCCACCAGAGCAGTTGTAGTTACGGTGGTGTGCTGTGGTGTGGTGAGGAGAGCGTTGGAGATCTCCCACTCAGCAAAACCCACCTTCTCAAGGACACACAGAGACCTTGTAATGCGTGCAGACAGGTCGGCCCACACACACACAGAGGTGAAGCAAATTCAATTAAGGGAGGCTCTCCCTCCTGATCCTTTTAGCACATTTCTCCATCCCACGCGACACGAGCGCACAAACACTAGCATACTTTCAAGTTTCACAGATAAATGCACAAACTTAATGCGCAGTAGTACATCAAATCATTCATATAGTTTTATCAGACCTGTTGCAGTGTGTCATGTATCATCTCATCAACTCACAAGCCTCATGCTCCCAAAAGTGTCTGTGTGTGTGTGTGTTGGGAGAGCAGTGTAGTGTGTATTGGCAGCCCTGCATAAGAGAGGAGATCGGTATTGATCTCCCTCACTGCTGCATACATACATCATAGATCATCGTTACTTAGCCATTTCCCCTCACTCCTCGGACACTCCTGTCAGAAATGGAAGATGGTGAGAGAGAAAGAAGGCCAGGGTGAGAGAGTGAACGTCTACTCAACTAGTAAAATACCACTGAAGTGTTTAGTTCTCATTATATCTGCCCTTGCCTGTTGCTTTACAGTACGTATTAATAATAGGGATGCATGATGATATCGGAATCACATCGGTATTGGACCTATGCTTAGATTTACCTGATATTTTATGACGCATTTATTGTACGTCGGAAAGGTAGTGCTTGTGCGAGTCCGAGGTGGGATTTTACACTGCCCAAACCTCTCGGTCCCTGTCTTAAAATGTATGGCGTTATTTTGTGCCAGAATTCTGAGCATGCAGTGGAACGTTCGCCAGCAAAATCTTTTGTCTTTATGCGCTCAAGTCTGCCGGCACACGCGGAAATTTTTAACTAAATAAATTCTGTGTTTGCATCACGTAGTGATTGTGAGCTCGCACATTGGTTGTGTCCCCGATCTGCGTACTGCCGCACTTAATAGTATGGTAGTTAAGGCTCGCTTATCGTACTTTTCTATGCAGTAGTATGCATCTCAAGAAATAGCTGAATGATGTACCTTATTTGACTCTGTACACCACATAGGGCGGGAAGTGACTTTTTCTTCAAATGTCTTAAACACTCGCTTGATTTGGCGCGCAATGGAACTTTGGCGGGAAAAATATTGTATCTTTATGCGCTCGACTCTTCCTTCAGTATAGTCATCGGCTATATGACATTTTTCGACATGTGTATGAAAAATATCAGATATCGGCACAGGCCAATAATTCCCTTTTTGTGCGTCTCTGATTAATAATTACAGTAAACGTAATATTGACTAATAAACATATACTGTACTGTTTGCTTAATATGGACTGAAGTGGACTGAAGAGTGGACTATCGTTATGCTTTCTCTCGGTTTTCTTTCTCTTTGACTCCCTTTTTTTCAGTCATCTGTGTGTGTGTGTGTGTGTGTGTGTACTTGTACACTACTCCGCTAGACTAATCTAATTGGAGAATGCTCCTCTGGGTTTTGGCCTGGTACAGAAAGCAATAGAGCAGGAGTGGAATATTAATAGACTCTTCAGTGCACGCCCACACACACACACACACACACACACTTACAGTGTGCACTCAGCCCAGTAGTCTTATAAACATTAGGTGTCAGGCTTCGCTGCGTAATTAAACTGTTTTGAGAAGTCACTAAGTGTGTAACGGCTGAGCGATTGCCTCAGTTTGTCGGTCTTTCTCTTCCAGACCTGTGGATGTGGTCAGTCTGTGTGGTCCGATCTGTGTGTGTTTGTTGGGTCTGATGTGTATATGTGAGTGGTGGATGTTTATTAGACTTCAGTGATTATATGTTGGGGGGTTTTGTAAGATCAGTAGAAACCTTTAGTGGAGGTAAAGTCCCCCACTCTGTGTCATCTCTTAATGGTGTGTGAGAAAGAGAGAAGGTGAGAAGAGACTGTTAGCCTTCTGCTAAACCCAACTGTCCGGTTGAGAGACAATCCTGTTTATACCTGATTTCATTAGACACATGCGTTCACTTTCTTATATTTGTCTCCATAGTGCTAAAGTTGAGGCACTTGTGAAATATTACTATCACGGATGCACGATGTGGGAGTGAGTGGCCAATGTTTTTCATGCTTATACTGTATCTGCCGATGCCAGTAAATGAGAAAGGCAGAATCGAGCGTGAGCGCAGACAGAGTTGAGCGGGTGAAGACAAGAGACTTTTTCTTGCCAGAGTTCCACTGCGCGTAATTTGGCACAAAATTACCACCGTAGCTCTGACTTTTCTAACACAGCACCAAGTCAAGTGAGCATAAAGGTAGAGCCTAGCACTTTGAGCATAGTGCACAACATTTTAAGAAAACATAGGGCACGTTTGACACTCCACGTGCACTGCCTAGTGTGTAGAGAGCCGTTAAGCTACAACCCTGGCTACTTTCTGAGATGCATACTACCGCATAGAATAGTATGATAAGAGCGCCTTACCTACCATGCTATTAAATGTGGCAGTACACAGCTCGGGACCCAACCCACGTGCAAGCTCGCATTCGCTAAGTGAGGCAAACACGCCATTTACCTCAAGCGCACGTCCAGGCAGAGTCGAGTGTGTAAAGACGTGATTTTGCTTGCCAACGTTCCATTGCGTGCTCAGAATTTTGGCACAAAATAACGCCATACTTTTAAGACAGAAAGTGCAGGCCGTATAAAATCCCACCTCGGGCTTTGGACATGCCTGGCATAAGCACAACCTTTCCAATGTACAATAAATGTGTCAGTCCGGTAGTCCGGTGCAGATGACTTTTAAAAAGTAATTATCGACCGATTCCAATATGATTTTCTCCTTAATTACTATGAAGGAAGGATGCTTTTCAAAATAATGCAGCTGTAAGGTCTAAGCCGGAATCTAGAAGGGAGTCTCCCTCACTAGACACTTTCAGATTCCCGCTGTAGATTTTCACAAGATCAAGATCACCTATATTTTAACCTGTCATGCCCTTGACTTTTGCTATTTATCGAGCGTTGTTGTTGTTCCCTTGCGAAGTGTTACAATGTCTTGTACTGCATACCGAACATTTTCCTGTCCTGCCTACTTATGCACTGACCATTGTATTGTGTTTCTGGATTATTCTCTACCTCTGTTTGTTGTGCTGACTGTCTCTACTGGATTTGAATTGTGTCTGTTTCACGAAGCCGATTTTTGCAAGTCCGATCAGGGAATAAAGCTCCATCTGGGAACATAGAAACATATGAATAGTTTATATCACATAGCAACCTGCAAAATGCATAATCAGGAAAAAATATATACAGTATATCAAGCCCTGATGCAACCGCCCATTGCCTTTAAACTAGCACCGGTTCTTCCGGGCAGATATTCTAGCATGTGATTGTACAGTTGGTAGCTGGGGCAGCTGGTAGTGTAGCGGTTAGCAGGTCGCCGGTTCAAGTCCCGGTCTGGTTAAGGCTCCACTGAGGTACTCATGAGCAAGGTAACATCCCCCATAGAGGCTTTGCAGGTTTAGGGGCAGTTGGTGGCTTAACGGTAAGCTACCACTGAGGTACTCATGAGCAAGGTACTGTCCCCAAGCACTGCTCCCCGGGCGCTTGTTAGCTGCCCACTGCTCCTTCACGGATGGGTTAAATGCAGAGGTCACATTTCATTGTGTGCTGTGCTGTGGTGTGTTCACAATGACAAATAACCACTCACTTTCACATTTCTGCTAAAGGACTTGCAGATTTGTCGTCAGAATGAATGGTCTCTTCAAGGCTAAGAAGTCCTGATATTATATGTTATCCAGTACCATCTGTTTGGTGCTAAATTCATTCTGCAACAGGACAAAGGCCCTCATTCATCAACCATCAGGTTTCCTCATATTCAAATCATTTTTTACATCACTTTGTAATTTAACAAAACCTGTTCATTTAAAATAAATCACACCATGATATACCATACACGTTTTCAGAGCGGATAATGTTGTTTTGACCATCTTACAAATCTTTTGGCAGCTTAAGAATGTCACAAATTTGTTACAGACATTTCTAAGGAACTTTCTTAAGAACAAATTTAAGAAGAAACTTGGCCCATTGTGGCCCAGTGACCTCAAAGATACAGTCATAATCATAAAGAACAATCTTCGTGTGAGAGCTTTTTTGTAGCACCTGGCGAGCAGTACTTGGAGACGGTACCTTGCTCATGAGTACCTCAGTGGAACCTTTACTGGTTGGGGACCTGAACCTGCGATCCTCCGATTACAAGGCCAACTCCCTAACTGTTACACTACCATCTTAGTATGTGTGGAAGTTCATGAAGAAACAGAAACAGAAACCACTGACACCTCAGAGATCCACATAAAAGCGTGTGTTTAGGTCTCCAGGATGTTTGGAACAACCTACATGTGGTGTTTCTGAACCCACACTTTTTAAAAACACAGTCCTCAGGGTCAACAAGATCATCCACAGTTTTGGTCTGTCCCGGGTGCCAGCACAGTTGAATGCCAATTGGTCTGTTGGAAATGGACAGAACATAAATGTGTCTGGTGGACTTGAGGACAGTCTGAAAAACCTGAGGACAGTGGTTTTAGTTTAAAGATTCTCACACTGGCCTTTTTCTCTGTTTTTACCTTATAGGATGATAAACTTACTTGCATTATTTTTGTCACCTCGCATCCTCACATTTCAGCTCTTCGTCCTGTCTGCATGTCTGTATGTCTTTCAGTAGTTCATGGACACACACACACACACAAAAACACAAACAAATACATACAGGCATAATTAAACATTCAGAGCTTTAGTAGCTCTAATCTGCTTTCAGTAATCTGGAGACCTTGCAAAGGCTGGGAACACCCACCCGCATACACACCCACCCACACACCCACTCACACCCCCACCCACACACCCACTCACACACATACACACTCTCTCTGTCCCTCTCGCCACCATCATTTACATAGACAGTTAGTACCTGGCCAGTCCTGCTGAGTATTTCTGGTGAATGGCTTGATGTGCCCGGTGATGAACCTACATTTTATTCTTATTTATTATGATCCGTAATAACAAAACACTGATGACTGAATTAACAAAAAGAAATTATAATCATTTTTATACCTTATTATACATCTTGATTTGGGGGATTTCAATATGCAGTTCCTTTTGTTTGTATAGTACTTCTACAGCAGCTCACATAGCACTGGCTCAAACTCGGTATACAGTTTAAACACGGTACAATCTCACAATGCCAGATTGATTTGTCCATATCGTAACCTCGTGACCTGTCTCTTTAAACGTTAATCAAACCAAAAAATTCAACAGGAGCACTCATAACTGCAGAATTGTGTGTGTGTGTGTGTGGTTGAGCTTTACTGCTCTGCTCTTTATCATGACAGTAACATTCATGCTGTAGGGGCAATTAAAACATCGTTTAAGTCTGATGAAGCGTGTCATCTACTAAACGCATTGACCCCTCCCCATACACACACACACACACGCTCACACACACAGACGGCATTCCACAGGATTTACACCCCCCACACACCCTCGCTCATGACCCAAGTCCAGAATATTATCCCATGTCCTAAATACTGCTTTTTCGGACACACACACACACACACACAGTGATTACTGGTCATGCTGTTTTCTTCACACATGGGGCAGATTGCGCTTGTCATAGCCAGCCCTTTGTGTGAGTGAGTGTGTATGGGTGAGCAGGCTTTTAGGTATTTGTGAGGAACTGGTTATCTCCTAAAAGATTTTTGTATGTGAGAACTAGGGGAAACACTGAATTTGGAATTGGGTAATAATTGCTTTTTTTTTAAGTCATCAGCATGGGGCCGATGCTAAGATTTGCCTGATATTTCTAGCCGATATTTGATGACGCATTTATTTATTTATTATAAGGTATGACTTGTGCCAGGCATGTCCAGGCAAGTCCGAGGTGGGATTTTATGCGGCCTGCGTTTTCTGTCTTAAAATGTATGCCGTTATTTTGTCCCAAAATTCTGAGCACGCAGTGGAACGTTCGCAAGCAAGATCCCTCGAGTTTACATGTTCAATTCTGCCTGCATGTGCGCTCAAAGTGCTCCACCCTCGCCTGACTTGCCATTGCGTTAAATATGTAGAGTTATGGCCTTATTTCTGTGCCAAAATCCCACATTCACGTACCATATTACAATCACACGTCCCAGTATTATATATAATTCATATTGATCGTCCCCCAAAACATGTTTCAAGACTTTTTCTGTAATTCTCTATTTAAGAAGATGGAATTAACTATGAATCTGCTGTTCGTAGTTATTATTATGTGTTGCTTGCTTCCGCCAGTATCCTAGTCTCTGTCTATCCTAGTCAGTATCTGTTCCCTAAATCCTTTCATTTTGCACGGATTGCGCCACTAACGTCTTATTATTTTAACATCTTGCCCAAATGATCTGAATTTGCTGCTTAGGGTTGAGCACGTAAAGGCAAGAGATTTTGCTCTCAGAAGTTCCAGTGCACGCTCTGAATTTGGTGTATTTGTTAATTAATTAACTGTTTAATAGGGGTGTTGAAAGTAATCACATAATCGATGCATCACGATGCGGACATGGACGATTGTGCATCGATGCAGTGGCAGACCGTAATTGATTATATCGGGGGGTTTACTGGTTGTGAGTGCATTGCAGCTTGCGCTGTCTCACTAGCCTCGAACTCCGGAGATTCTTTACCCACTTAGACTTTTGCAAGCAAAAGATGAATTCTTAGGACTACAAAGAGACTTTACGTGATGGTCAAAAGACTGTAACGCTCCTGAGTTCTGAGCTCCAACACAATTCTAGTCTACGTGCGTTCTTACATCTTTTTATATATATTTCAGGAACCAGTCAGATTACGACACATAAGGCAACTACGTATTACTTCTATGTTACGTACGAATACAGAAAGTTCATATAGAAAATTCAACAAATATTCAAATTAGCTTCATAGCTCTAAATTCTACTACAAATGAAATATTAAATCAAAATACTCAAACATTCATGCAACACAAAATGGCTCTAACACCGGTGTATGTGACATGCAATCTAGTTTCACTACTAAAATCACTTTTTAAAAAATATTTAATTGTATTTTTTTAACATTTCCAGATTATTTGAGTATCTTTGAATCTATGAATAATGAATTTATTGCAGATATCATAAAGAAAAAATAGAAACAAAAATGGAATGATGATGATGATAATAATAATAATAAGAAGAAGAAGAATAGAAAGAAAAAAACTGGCCACATAGGCCACACTGGCCACACACAGTGGACAACCGCAGACTACTGCTAAGTCTGAAAGGTGGTCCCTGGGACATAACCATTTAAAAACCCCTGGATATATCATAATGACATTGCTTGGTGATTTTCTGGCTACGGCATAAAAATTCTAGTTAAAAGCACATCCCAGTAGTAACTATGGCTGCCCTTTCTGGGGTCCATCCCCAATCTGCATGCGGTTTGAAGTAATGTCGAAAAATTGATGGGATGCATCGTAATGCATCGAGATATCGCATCACGTCGAATTGTTGACATGATAATCATACTTGAATCGAATCATGAGACCAGCGAAGGTTCTCACCTCTAGTGTTGAAGTGATCAGGCCATTTTTGTACCAGTTAGCCAACTAAATGTGTTTCATGGAATTTCTTTACCTTTTTGTGTGTTCGTTTGTGTGACAGCTGATTAAAAACAAAAAAAATAGCAAATAAATATTGCATTTCTCTATAATTCTGATATAGCGGTAGCTATTTTTTTAAATTACAAAAGTGTTTATCGGCATAAGCAGATATAAACGTAAAAAACATCAGACATTGGTACTGGTCAGTAATTCCCATATCGGTGCATCTCTAGTGAGAACCAACTCCCCAAAGGCCAAAACTAAAAGAAGTAATATACTGTATTTGCATTTCACTACTGAGATCATGGTTAAAGTTGGATGAACAAAATTATTAACATTTAATCATTACGAGGCTTGTTGTGGTTCCAACATTCGATTCAATCAGCAACAGAAAAGGAGCGAGCCGTGATTCCTCTGTCTCTCCCTCCTCTTCCTCGGCAGCAAGGTGCAGGTTGTCATTGTTGCTCTCCTGAATCAATACGTGAAGGTGGTGCAGTGTAAATGGGGATCATTTGGAGGGTTTTGTTTGGGCCCGAGTGGAAGCGCAGGGTCACGGTGCACGGCCCTGAGTCACACTTAAACATGTCTGATTTCACACAGGCTGCCCAGGCCTGACTGGTCAATCAGTCCAAACGTCTGTCTGACCGTGACAAGCACACACACACACACACTCACACTGCAACTCGTATTACCAACAAGGTCCTCATCCCTCTCTCTCTGTCTCTTTCTCTCTCTGTCTCTTTTGTGCAGGATGATGAGGGTCAGACGCCACTACATTATGGTAAGAACCCATTCTTTGTATGTTTATATTTACAGTTACTTACTGTTCTTTCTCTCGTTGTACCTCTTTCTGTTTCACTCTTTTTCTCTGTCTGTCTCTCTTTCTGCGTCTCCACCTGTTCCTCCCCCTTAATTTATTGTTCTATTGGATGGATTTCATCCATCATTGTCTCTTTTCTCCCCCCTTCTTTCCATCTTTCTTTCATGTGTGTTTGTGTATGTGTGTGTTGGAGTGTGTGTGTCTGTTGGGGGGTGAATAGAGTCTGTAATAATCACCAGTTGTCCCAGAGGAAATCAACCCTGCTCCTGTGTCATTTGCCCACACACACGGGTGGGCTCTGTGTCCTTAGAGCCTCTGTGTATGTATGTATGTGTGTGTGTGTGTGTGTGTGCGTGCGTGTACGTGAGCATGCACCATCTGTCCTCATGCTGGACGCTCAGCAGGGTGATCATTGTCCCCCCCGTTGGGGTGTTTAAGTAATGAGTGTGTGGAAAGAGAGGCAGACAGTGTGTGTTATGAGTGTACAGGCCAGAGTGTGGGAGAGCTGTGGAGAAAACACACACACACACACACTCACTCTACCCTTAACAGAAAAGCAGCTCAAGGCCACACACACATGCACTCTGACACACATTACTGAACAACTGACTCACATTTTGTTCCTTTTTCATAAAAATTTCCGCTCTCTCTCTCTCTCTCTCTCTCAGTGACTTCCCCCCCAATGAGGTCTGAGGTTAAAAGCCACTCTTGTCAGTCAGCATTTTGCAGTGAATGAAGGGGAAGAGTGAGGGGTTTGTGTGTGTGTGTGTTTCCCCCGCTGTTTTAAGGGGACTGAGCGATTGACGCTGGCATGGAAAAGCTCTCAGGATTGTTCAGCATGTGCACAGCGGCTGCGCTAACTGGGTTAAGGAGCTCGCAGCCCCATGACTGACGCTTTTAGAGGCCAAATACTGCCAAGCCAGCACATCTCCATAACCACACACACACACACACACACACACACACACTGGTGGCCCTCCCTTTTCATCAGAGAATGATGATGATGGAGGTGTTCCTCCTGCTGCATGTGGCAGCCCTGTCCCTGGTCCTGAGCGCTGTCCATAGTGCTGAAACTATGATATTTCAGAGTAACTAGTGGCCACAGTTCTCACTAGTGATGCATCCTCTCCTCTTGATGCAGGCAAGAGCGGTGCTTTGTGTTCCTGCAACCAGTGCACCGAGCAAGTGCGCGTTCAGTTCAGCAGGTCGCGTGCTAGAAGCGTGTCGAAATAGGCAAAACCCCGGCACGGTGGATTCCATACTCTTTCTCCACAGTGCTTCCAAACAGCTGTCATAAATGCAGTCGACGTATATTTTTCAATTTTGGAGTTTTCAATTTGTGGGATAAGCTACCAGTTTGGTGAAATATCACGGTCAATTATGCTCTGCACTACTTCATGTTAGACAAAATTAAGTTAAAAGAAGACCTAAGTTCTACTAAGTTCATTCAAATCTGATAGAGTGCTCAGATCTGATGTTACATCAGATGTTACAGTTTTGACAACTAGTGTGTTTTGCATATATGCGCGCTTGTGTGTGTTTGTGTGTGTGCGAGAGAGATGTCTTTCGTGCAATTTTCCGCAACCCTTCAATAAATAACGACGTAAAAATCGATCTTTCGGTTTCTTTGTTGTTGTTTGGTTAATCTTGCATAAAATTGTGTCATCATCTTCAATGCGAATCTAGCACAAATCTATGTCATCTATGGGTTACAATGTCACAAATGACACTTCATTGCTAGGTTCCATGGCAATACAGGCTCACTGGTGTTTTGTTTTTTTTTCCTCGGGTCGGGTCGGGTTTTGGGTCATTATCCACGCGTATTTTTGCGGGTTGGGCGGGGCGGCTTGGATCTCCTGACGGGTCGGTTTGGGGCGGGTGTTTAAAAAAGCCGACCCGCGCAACACTAGTTCTCACACACTGCTCATCGGGGCTCTGAGCACAGGCCAGACATGAGCCAAAAAGAGGCTGTGATAATTTGGCAGTGTTTCAGGTTGGCCGGACCTCGCCTGCTCACTGGGGCAGTTAGTAGTGTAACGGTTAGGGAGATGCCCCCGTGATCGGAGGGTCGCCAGTAGGGTTGGGTACCAAGGTCGGTACTACCGGGTATCGGTTCACGTCAAATCAGACGGTGCCAAATTTCGGTACATTCACACGCTTATCAGCAGCGGTGCTGCTGAAATGTTTAAATTAATCAACAGTTATCTCAGCCTTTCAATGCTGTTTACATTCACAGCAGCAATAGGGTAGAAATAGACAGATATTTACTGCAGTTAAATTTCCATTTGCTATTTAAGCTATAGTGTCAGTTTTATTTACCATGCCAACGGTTACCAGGCATATAACATTTGCCACACAGAATGCAGAACTGGGGCTAGTAATACGTCAAACTTGAGGAAACACTTCATTAAACATGAAATATATGTATTGGCGGATGAGTGTGCAGTGTTTGATAATTGGAGCGCCACAGTTAGGGCTTGTGTCCAGCAAACGTGGTTTTTGCGCTGGAAGCACCAATTTTTAATACAAATCCTATGAGCATCAGCGTTCAGAGCGCTAAGCCTTTTCATGCTAAACTACTGATCTAAAAGGAACGCGTTACAATGTTTATATGAAATAGGAATGAACACGGAAGAGCTGATGGCACTTTTCGTAATTTAGCAACAAAAAACGCTGAGAAAGCGCTCTGGAAGTGAGGTTTAACTGCTCTCAGCGCAAAAAAACACGTTTGGTGGACTCTTAAAGCTACAGCTGCATCTACAGCCCCTGCGCCAACAATCACCCCTGCAGCCAGCATCGACATCGAGAACGCCGAATCTACGACTTCGACAAAAGCTTTGCAGCTTTAGGTAATTAGTGACCTATCTGTTTTAGTTTTTATTCTGGGATATTTTTTATAAAAACGGTAATACATTTATATTGTAGTTGTAACATAAGAGACGTGTGAAATTAGTTTGGGGCTTATTTATTATTAATGTATTTTTATGTTGATACAAACCAGGTATTACAGATTCAGATCAAGGTATCGAAATGAAGTACTGTGGAGTACCTTCCGATCACGGGATCAGCTCCCTAACCGTTATGCTGAATTTTCATTTGCATTTACAGCATTTAGCAGACGCTCTTATCCAGAGTCAAAGTCAAAGTAAACGTTGTCAGAGAGAGGAGACGACGTGGCTCCAATTTCAACAGTGCAAAGAACAAAGAACACATAAGGCACATAGAATAAACAATATATGAATAGAATATAAAAGTGTATACTTTAAACTAGAAGTAGAATATAAAATATAAACATTAAACTAGAAGAGAAAGAGAGCCAGTTTGGTTACATACGGTATTCAGCCTACAATTATGGTCTTAGGGTTGTCTTTACACTGACTGTATATAAGTTCTGTAACTTCATTGTTTTCATTATGAAAAAAATTATACAGACATGGCATAAAACACAAAAAGAGCGGCATAAAACAGTGCGTCCATGACTCTTCTTCAGTCTGTAACGCTAGATTAAAATAAACTGCTATCATTAAGGCCAAGTTACCGCCAACGAAATTACATACTTAAAAATACACAGATCCCGTGTTAGAGAAAAATGGAAGTTAGTGCACAGACAACAAAAGTACATGTAGTTTTTTTTTTTTGCTGTTGTTGTTGTTGGGGGGAGGGGGTGTTTCGTTTTGTTTTTAATTTAAATGCAAGGAGTAACCAACTGCTCCTTGCGTTTACATTTCGTTTACAACATTTTGCAGCCTCTCGTGTCCAGAGCAGCTACCATTTCTTAATTACAGTCTCCTATGAGCATTTTGGGGTTAAGGGTCTTGCTCAGAGGCCTAGCGGTGGTCCCTGGGACTCGAGCCCCCAAGTCTTATGATTACTCAATACAGAGTATGACGCCACAGCGCCATCACCGCTCCATGTTTAGAGCTGATGTAATAATATTGGCTTAATTACTTGCATCATTTCATGCTAACAAGATACATTTCCATGTCCATAGGTGTCCTAGCGTTATTTAGCAATTCTAGTGATGCAGGTGTTGCATTGTTTATTGATATCCTACAAAAAAAACACGAAGTCCTAAAAGTTGTTATCGTCATAAATATTATTAAGGGATAAAAATGTTCAAACTGTATACTGCATTAACTACAGAATTGGTAACAATGAGAAACTCTCCAGAGCAAGGTGATGCTTCTCTCTTTTTTTTGAAATATAAAAGCAAGGTTCTGGTTCTCTAAACTCATGAAAGTTCTTTCTGCATCTTTCTTGCCCCGTCTGCATTTTAGCCAGTGTGTAGTGGGCATACTGGTGCAGAATGGCTGCTGGAGCATCATCAAAGTGGTGCTGAACACTGGTCCTGGTTGAAGTGCAGAAACACTGACTCGGGAAAGTACTAGATACATTTAACATTTTGTCTCTCGTTCCCTCTTCTCTCCCTTTCTGCCAGCTTCAGCCTGTGAGTTTGCTGAAATCGTAGAGCTCCTCCTCGAGGCCGGCGCTGACCCCTTCATTAAGGACGGGGAGGGCTCTCTCCCGGAGGAGGTGACAGAGTCCAGCACCATCTCCACCCTCCTACGCCAGTACACCGCCCCCAAAGGCTAAAGCAACTGTGTTTAGCGTGTTTCCTGATTCCAGCCCCGTCTCACAGCAGCTGACCACCACTGAAAGTCCAGCAGTCCACAGCCTGACAGTGTCAACATCTGACCAGCAGAGCTACATGAACCCATCTCCACCCACTGAGACAAACTGATCCTCTGTGTGAACGTCTGGACGCTGAGATGAAGTTCAGGTTTGAGGTGTAGTGCTGAGTGGGACAGACTGTGGTGGAGCTGCTGTAGAGATCGGGCCCTTACACATTACAGTTGTTTTTTTTAGTTAGAGTTAGGATTAGGATTAAGATTTAGGCTTTACTGGTTTTATTTCTGTGGTTCTGCTATCCACTTGGCAGTTCGGACACGGAGTCGTTCTATTACTGTACATTCCCTACTCTTCATTTTGGAACACTTTCAGGTTTCTGACTGGAGGTGCAGGTTTGATATGATGATCGTGTGAACATTGCAGTCTTGATTGGAGGGGGAGTTTAGTCTGTCTCAGGCCTCTCTGCTGCCAGTGTGTGAGTGTATGTGTGTGTTTGTGTGTGATTGGCCAGTCACTTTTGCTCTGTCACCCTGTGGGCTGCTAGCTTTCAGTCATAATCATGAACGATTTCTTCCTTTATTTCAGAGCAGTAAACTGTATTACATGTGTTGTTGCTATTAAAATGATTGAATCCCATTATTGGTGTTTGTTTTGGTCATTTGTGTTTTTGTGTTTGAACAGTTTTAAATTACTTACCATATAAACCCTGTCAGAGTAACTATCTACACAGTAAACAATAACCACAAGATAGCTGTCCTAAGCGCACCAAAATGTACAGATTACAGATTATTATCTTAGTAGGAAAGTAAGTGTACACTGCGAGTCAGTACCACAACTTTGAGAAGTGTTGACTGATTTTTAGAATTCAATTTATACAATGTATTATTGCTTATCACACAATAAACAAAAACACCATATGTGACCCTCCACGGCAAAACCAGTCACTTGTCGCAAATTTTCAAAGTTGAGTTATTATGTTTTCATGAAAGGGCATAAACAAACTGCAAAAAGCGATACCTATATCGAGATAGATCCCGGACGACCTTATGACTGAATATCAACATTCAAAGGTGGTTTGAGAAATCTGCCTTTGAAGTTGACTATCGCCGTAGCACTCACAGACGCTTGGTATGATCGCGGCTACGTTTGTATTTACGGTAGCCTACGCTGCATTCACAGCCACACGGATAGCCTACCTGCGTTAGGTTAACTGAACTGGGGAGACGACGATGGATTCCGGAGAAATATCTTCACGCTAGTCAACCAGTGGATTTACCGTAAATATTGAAGTAGAGCAGTCAAAACAGAAACTTTTAACATTCTGCTGGAATTGAATTCCTCACCTCAAGAAAGTCACGTTTTTAGGATGGAAAGGGTAAGTTTTTCAGCGAAATTTATTCACAACAGTACGGTATAAACCTTCCACTGTTTCAAAACACTAAAAACAAAAAATCCAAAATTTTACCCCACGCAACATAAACGCTCGTTTTTCTCAGAAACCTCCGCTGCGACAAGCGACTGGTTTTGCCGTGGAGGGTCACATATGGACAAAAGTACTCGGACGCCTGACCATTACCCTAACGGGAATTGCATTCAAGTACATAGATTCGGGAGTTGTTCCCCCTATGCAGCTATAACAGCTTTCACGCGTCTTAGAAGGCTTTCTACAAGATTTTGGAGAGTTTCTGTGGAAATTTGTGCCCATTCATTCTGTAGAGCATTTGAAAGTGAGTGGTTATTTGTAATTGTGAACACACCAAAGGACAGCACACAATGCACCACAACGAAATGTGACCTCTGCATTTGCTCCATCTGTTGCCATCGAGCCGGCAACCTTCCAATCATGAGGCGAGCACCCAAGTCCCCTACGCTACCTACTGCCCCAATTTATGAGGTCAAGCACTGATGTTGGATGAGAAGGCCTGGCTCGTAATTTCTGTTCCAGTTCATCCCAAAGGTGTTTGATGGGGTTGAGGTGAGGGCTCAGTGCAGGCCAGTCAAGTTCTTCCACCCTGAACTCACCCAACCATGTCTTTATGGGGCTTGCTTTGTGCGGTGAGGCACAGTCATGCTGGAATAGGAAAGGGCCTTCCCCAAACTGTCCACAAACTTGCCCTTCACTGGAAGTAAGTGGCCTAGAGCCCAACCTAGACATGGCACAATACCACTTTTCACTGTCTGATACAATACTGATATTGTAAATTTGGATATCTGCCGATACGGTAGAAATCCAATACAGTCTCTTTTAGTCTTTTTTTTAAACAGAAACAGAAAATAATGCTTCAGAAAAGTCTGAATACATGACTGGGATTATTCTGTTATGCCTAAGGAAATGCCTGACTTAAATACTGTTTTCATGACTAAAACAATGTAATAATGACACACCCATATGTACTGTATATGCTAAATTATTTGTTGAAATAACATTTCAAAAATTATTAGTTTAAAAACAGTTTTGTAATTTTGTGACAGTCCCTAATCCTGCAGCGCTAAAACTACCAGGAACGCAGGGATTGCGAGGGAGCTGGTGTTGAGTTCACTTCACAGTTGCCACAATGCAGCCAGGCAGGTAACGTTCTCCCAGCATCCGCCAAACCCCGCCCATCCGATCTGAATCCTGGACCGGAAAGCTACCACTGAGGTACTCATGAGCAAGGTACCGTTCTGCCTATATCTGTTGCCCACTGCTCCATCACGGATGGGTCAAATGCAGAGGTCACATTTCATTGTAGTGAACTGTATGTAGTGCTGTGGTGTGTTCACAATGACAAAAAAAAAATTACTTTCACACTTTCATGCAGCTGCTCGGCCCTGGAAACCCGTTCCATGAAGCTCCTGCTACACAGTTATTCTGCTTACATTAATGCCAGTGGAAGTTTGGAACTCTTCAGTTATGAAATCAGCAGTGTTTTTATACACCTTTTATACACCATGGACCTTAGCAGTTGTGAGTTTACATGGTCCTCCGCTTTCACTTGCCAGTAATACCACTTACAGTTGATCTTGGAATATCACAAACCGTGTAATTGCATAGGTGGCATCTGATCACAGTGTCATGCTTGAAGTCACTGAGCTCTCCAGAACGACCAATTTTGTTTAACAAATGTTTGTAAATGGAGACTACATGGCTGGGGGCTTTATTTTATACACTTTTAGCAATGGGTCTAACTGAAACACCTGAGTCCAGTAACTAAGAGGCGTGTCCAAATGCTTTTGTCCACATAGTGTAGTTACAGTATATTGTGACAGTTATCACAAAGTTATTGACACATGCCAACTTTGACAGTGAACCATAAAATGCGATTTTTCACTCAGTTCAACAACAAATGCCTGTTTTAGCAATTGTTTTGTAATTCACGGGTTTTGCATGCATTTTGTGGGAAGCTTCCAGTTTTACATCACAACAATAATGCAGCATCCACCGGAGTGTGTATCTTACGTCTGTCTCACAGATGGAGTTGACGCTGTTGTGTCTACATTATCACTGGTTTATTAAGGTGCACTGATTCCAGGAGAGACAACACACAGGTCTTATCCACACATTCATTGATTACTCCAGCTCACCTTGTGAACTCTCTCTTCCCGCCATATCTCCCCCACCCACCCGTCTCTGAGTATTTAATCTCAGTACTCTTAAGCACACCCTGGTAAGGAAGATTGCCGTAATGCATGTTTTTGTAAAACAAAGGGAACAGTCGGTAATCCGTCTCTCAGTAAATCTCCATTTATACAACACATCCAGTAACTACTGCAGTTCATGTGACTTCTGGGGCTTTTTCCTGCAAACCCAAGTCTAAGGTTTGATATAACCCGGAATTAAAACAACTTGTTTTAATGTGTGTGTGTGTGTTTGTATGTGTGTGAGAGCAGGTTTTAGGTGGTTGTGCATAAGGAAGCGTAAGATTTGACTTTGTGACAAGTCATAGAATGGTGTATATGAAATGGTTTATAGAAAGGGGGGAAATTTGTAGTGTAACAGTTAGGGAGTTCGCCCTGTGATTGGAAGGTTGCCGGGTTGAATGTCAAACCAGGAAAGGTACTACTGTATGGGGTACTACAAGGTACCGTCCCCAAGCACTGCTAGCCGGGCGCTGCCCTTATCAGCTGCCCAGTGCTCCTTCACGGATGGATCAAATGCAGAGGTCACATTTCATTGTGGTGCACTGTGTGCTGTGCTGTGGTGTGTTCACAATGACAAATAATCACTCACTTTCACTTTATATTAAAAAGTTGCAGGTTTTTAGGATTAGGATTAGGATTAGGTGTAACCGGTATTACATACATCTACTAGTCATGGGAGGTTTTGGGCGTCTCACAGATCCATAGTTGGAGTGTTTGTCCTTTATGTCTGCTTTGTTTTGTCCGAGTGTCTGTTATGCAGAGTGAGTCTGTCAGTCATCTCACACACTAAACCCATTATTCCTCCATTATGAGGCTCAGCCCATCCCTCTGTCTCTCTCTCTTTCTCTCTCTCTCCTCTAAAATCATGTCCTGCTCTACTCTCCCTTTTATCCTTAACGCTTCTCTGTTTTACACGTCTCCACTCCACTTACCGTCCTAACACCATTAGTGCCAGATGGCAAAGTTTCTCTCTTTCTCTCTCTCCTTTCCCCCTGATAAAGCAAAGGCATGTCATCCTTCAGCCACAGCATGCCCCCCTTCTTCATTACCCTTTGTGAGCTGTTGTGTGCTGTGTATTTTGGTCCTTATTTTCTGTATTCAGCTACTAGGTTTGCTGAACCTCTTGGTGGATGTCCTTTGCCTCCTGTAGGAAGATCAACACATTCCCATTTAAAACATCCAAACACCATCACTCGTGTTCAAGTTCCTGATCTGCTCTGGAGCAGAGACTGCTGCTGAAAACCCCCAAGTCCGAGTGTGTGTCAGATTAAATGTGGACTGAATAACTATTTGCATGTTAATTTATTTCCTGCTTCACAAGGACGGCAAATCGTTGGCTTCAGGAAGTTTGTAATAAAAGCCCCGGATCGATGATAATGGCATTTGTGTTGTGTTTGTCATCTTTGCAAAAGCAAGCGTGCAGGAATTTGCTCAGATTTATCCGTATCGCAGAGCTGTAAGTGGCGTGTAAATTATCCCGACTGTCTGTGTGGTGGTTTGTCTTTGTACGGCAGAACTATTAAAGTCCAAACATTAATGACCATGGCGTCTCCGATCAATGACTGAGTGCAGCGTGATGCTGCTTCTCTCCTAATGCATGTGTTTGCCTTTATTTATGTGTATGTTTGTGTTTATTTATGCATGTATTTTTGCTTATTTATGGAGGGTTAGGGTTACAGATGTTTTTTGCTCAAATATTTTTGTATTTTCATTTTTGTGTTGGATAAGGTGACGGTTTAAATATCTGTTCATAGTTCAGTATGTGTGTGCTGGGTATTGTGCTTGTGTGTTGGGTGTCTGTTGTGTCTTGTTTGGAGTGTGTGTGGTTGGTAGGTGACCCTTATTGCACTTGTCCGGGTGATTATTTATGTTTAGTAGTATTGCTGTGTAATTGTTTTATTATTGGGATATGATATGATCGTTAGTGTTATTGTTGTGTTATTGTTATTGCTGTTGTGTGTTGGTCTGTTTGTTGACGTTATTAAATCTTGTATGTCGTGTTGTTAATGTTTGAGCTAGTGTGTTGTGTGCTGTGCTGAATGTCATGCATGTTGAGTATTGTGCACCTTGCCAGATGTGAATATTAAGTTGTGTGTTGGGTGCAGTATGTGTATTCAGAGTATTAAGTGTTTTGGGTTGTGTGTTCTACTGGACTTTGTGTTGGACTTTTATGTTGTGTTTAGCAGTGTGTTGGTTTCTGTGTTGTGTTTAGCAGTGTGTTTGGTTTTAATGTGTTTAGCAGTGTGTTGGGTTTTGTGTTGTGTTTAGCAGTGTGTTGGTTTCTGTGTTGTGTTTAGCAGTGTGTTTGGTTTTAATGTTGTGTTTAGTAGTGTGTTCTGTGTTGTGTTTAGCAGTGTGTTGTGTTTTTATTTTGTGTTTAGCAGTGTGTTCTGTGTTGTGTTTAGCAGTGTGTTGGGTTTTGTGTTGTGTTTAGCAGTGTGTTGGGTTTTCATGTTTTGCTTAGCAGTGTGTTTGGTTTGGTGTTGTTTAGCAGTGTGTTGGGTTTCTGTGCTGTGTTTAGCAGTGTGTTTGGTTTTGTGTTGTGTTTAGCAGTGTGTTTGGTTTTGTGTTGTGTTTAGCAGTGTGTTGGGTTTTCATGTTTTGCTTAGCAGTGTGTTTGGTTTTGTGTTTAGCAGTGTGTTTGGGTTTTATGTTGTGTTTATCAGTGTGTTGGGTTTTTATGTTTTGTTTAGCAGTGTGTTGGGTTTTGTGTTGTGTTTAGCAGTGTGTTGGGTTTTGTGTTGTGTTTATCAGTGTGTTTGGGTTTTGTGTTGTGTTTAGCAGTGTGTTGGGTTTTTATGTTGTGTTTGTGTCTGAGTGTGTTGGGTTTTATGTTGTGTTTAGCAGTGTGTTGGGTTTTTGTTGTGTTTAGCAGTGTGTTTGGTTTTTAATGTTTTGTTTAGCAGTGTGTTGGGTTTTGTGTTGTGTTTAGCAGTGTGTTGATTTTTATGTTGTGTTGAGCAGTGTGTTGGGTTTTTGTTGTGTTTAGCAGTGTGTTTGGTTTTTAATGTTTTGTTTAGCAGTGTGTTGGGTTTTGTGTTGTGTTTAGCACTGTGTTGATTTTTATGTTGTGTTGAGCAGTGTGCTTGGTTTTGTGTTGTGTTTAGCAGTGTGTTGTTTTTGTGTTGTGTTTAGCAGTGTGTTAGGTTATGTGTTGTGTTTAGCAGTGTGTTTGGTTTTGTGTTGTGTTTAGCAGTGTGTTGGGTTTTGTGTTGTGTTTAGCAGTGTGTT